>CM076577.1:1397894397-1398508849 GCA_034641835.2 Pinus albicaulis
ATGGTGAAGATCTGGCACAAGTCTTCTGAAGATAATGAAGCTATCTGGGTAAGTTTATAGATCTGGTCTGTTCTGCAAATCTTTCCATTTATAGATCTATACTCTAGTTTGTCTCGGCAAAAGCGCGTATATACGCGGGTTCGCTTAAAGAAAATCGCGTATGGCAGTTAGGGTTTCTGAAGCTTATTTACAGATATTACTTCTGTGATTTTTGTTTTCTCTCTGTTGTCTGTCAATGAAGTCTTATTGAAGTTATAAGTTGTTTAAATATGGAGAATGATGTTGATTTGATAATGAACAAATCTAATCAATGATTGAGAAAACATGGTGAAGGAGGAGTAACTGTCTAACAATTCTGCATTGTTGTGAGATTTTCTGAACTGAATGTTTCACATCTGAATCTGAGTCTAAATAGATTCTGAAACAAAGTATGCACTGAAGCATATGCAGGATGGTGAAAATAAAAGCGCGTATATACGTGGAAACTATAAAGAAAAGTCGCGTATTCTTCCAGAATATAAAAACCAATATGCATTGAAGCATACGCAGGTTGGTGTGCAGAAGAGCGCATATATACGCGGGTTACGTAAAGAAAAATAGCATATGGTTTCTGAATTAATGGTTTGTTAAGGTTGAATGTGTATTTGATTATCTTCTCTTATGTCTGGGTTATTTCTGATACTCTGGTTACAGTGGTCTTACTGTTCTGATTGAAGTTTTTCTGAACAAAGTATGGTTGTTGAAGTTAAGGGGTTGTGTTGAAGTTGTTGGATCCAGTATGAAAATAGATGAAACGTGGTCAGAAATAGGTCTAAGGGTTGAAGCCTTCGGTATGACAGAAGAAGCTTTCTGTCAATAGAAGCTGGTGATTGATTTCAGGGGGTCGAAGCTCCTTTCCAGGAGAGGCTGGTAAACAAGATCAGGGGGTTGGAGCTCCCTTCCAATTGCAGCTGGAAAATGAGAGAAGGTTGCAGCCTTCTGCAGGTAGAAGCCTGTGTACTGGTATGATTCTGCATCAGTACTGTGTTGTAAAAGGTTTTCTATATAATAAATATTGAAGACATAGACAACAACAGCGGTGGTTTTCTCCCAAATTGGGTTTCCACCTTAAATATTGGTGTTCATGTGTGTGATGCTTTATTCTGTTGATTACTTCTCATAAATTCTAACCTGGTACATATCTGATAAATCTGTTTATAAGACTGCTTCTGAGAATTTCTCTAAATCTGGAAAGTTAAATCAGTATACGCTAGTTTCCTTCTGCATTTCCGTGTGCATACGCTAGTTACATTCATAAAAACCGCGTATGGAAATCTGCTCAAAGAAATTGTTGAATAAGCTATAAATATTTATTCACCCCCCCCCCCCCCCTCTCAGTATTTTTTCCAACAATTGGTATCAGAGCAGGTCCTTCTGAAAAAGCTTAGCCGCTAGAAGGAAGATCGAACAAGATGAGCAATCAAGATGGAACAGCATCTATCAGGCCTCCACTCTTCAACGGAAACAATTTAATCTTCTGGAAAACAAGGATGAGATCCTATCTTCAGTCTCTAGGAGCAGATGTATAGGCTATTTTTGAAGGAGGATATCAATATCCAATCGCAGTACAAACATATCCAAAGGAAAGAAAGAATTATGAAACAAATGCAAAGGCGGTCAATGCTCTATTGGGAAGTCTAACGAAATCAGAATTTGTCAAAGTCATGCAGCTCGATACAGCAAAGGAAATATCAGACAAAATAATTCTAAGTTATGAAGGTGATGCAAAGGTAAAAAGTTCTAAACTCCAAACTCTTAGAATTCAATATGAGAATCTAAAAATGCATAATGAGGAAAGCATTGCCAATTTCTTTTTACGTCTTAATGATATTGTAAATCGTATGAGAAATCTGGGAAAAACAATAACCGAATCTACTTTGGTTGAGAAAGTTTTAAGATCACTAACGGAAAAATTTGAGTCAAAAGTTTCAGCTCTTGAAGAAAAGTAGGATCTTCAAAATCTTACTGTGGTACAACTTCATGGCATACTAACTGTATGTGAAATGAGAAGAGGAGGACCATCTGAAGTCAAAGAAGTCGTCTTTAGAGCTTCTAAAAAAGGGAAAGAAGTACAAGATACAGAAGGATCAAGGTATATCTCAGAAGAAGATGAGGTAAATTTTGTAAAGAAACTGCAACTTGGCACAGGACGGTTCAGAGGTAAGCTTCCTTTCAAACGTTTTTCTTGTGGAAGATTTGGTCACTATGCTGCTAAGTGTCCTCATAAAGAAACACATAAAAAAGGGAAGGAAGTAGCAAGAAGGAATAAGAATCAGTTTAGCACTAGAAAAAGTTACTATACTCATGAAGACAGTGATGGGTTATCTAACAGTGAGGAACAATGTGAACAAGATCTTAGACTTCTCATGGCATTTGAAAAATAATCTAGAGAAGAAAAATATACTTTTATGGATGCTTTAGAGGACAATGATTTTCTTAATGAAATCAATCAACTCAAAATATGCTTAGAAGAAAGTTAAATATCCATAGAAACTCTGAAAAATCAACTTGAAGAAAAGGAGAAACATAATGAGAAATTAGAATGTGAAATAGTAAGTCTAAGAAAAGAAATTGAGAAAGTGAAGACTTTGAATCTTAGATTTGCTAAAGGATCTGAAACCTTAGATGAGATTATCAAGGTACAACGTTCTCCTTTTATAAATATAGGTCTTGGATATATCGGAGAATCTTCTCAGACTTCAGCACCAAATTATCTAAAAGCAGCTATAGCCAGTATACAACATTCTGCCACTCAGCAAGGGAATAAAGAATCTTCACAGGTAAAGCATGACCATCTCAATTCAAATAACACTAACAAGAATACCTTTCAAAGAAACACCAACCAATAGGTAAATTCAAGTAGAATATTTCATGATCGCTGAAATTTCTTCTTCAATGGACAATGTTTCTCATGTCACAATTTTTGTCATAAAGTTGTTCAATGTGTTGCATATAAAACCATCATTACAAGAGAAGCAAGAAAGAAAAGGATTGATATTGGAACAAAGAAGAATACCTATAACAACTTTTCTCCTCTTCAAAATGAATTTGAATGTGCTTATTGCAATAACTTTGGCCATGAAGAATCTGAATGTAGGAACAAAGTCCAGCCAAAAGAACATTTTCCTTCAAGCTCCAAAGTGTGGAAAAAGAAGGAATTATAAGTTGAAAATTGTGGCATAGCCTTATTTGCAAAAGGTGAAGAAAATCAATGGTACATTGATAGTGGATGCTCAAAACACATGACAGGTGACAAAACCAAACTTCTTGCATATAGTGCTCTAGAAAAAGAAAAGAATGTTACATTTGGAAATGATACTCCTACTGTGATTAAGGGAAAAGGGTCTGTTTTTCTAGAAGAAAAGGTGAAAGCTAATAATGTCATGTATGTGGATGGATTAAAGCATAACCTGTTAAGTGTAAGTCAAATGTGTGATCAAGGAACTGAAGTTGTTTTTAGTTCAAAAGAATGTGTGGTATGTGATCTTGATACAGGTAAAACAATTATAAAAGGAAACAGAACTCCAAGTAACCTGTATGTATTGAAGAACTGCAAAGAACAATGTTACTTGAGTAAATCTTTAGAAAAATGGCTATGGCATAGAAGGTTGGGGCATCTGAGCTTCTCTCAAATCAACAAATCAAGCAGACTTAAAGCTGTTCGTGATCTTCCCAATATTACTCTACCTGAAAGTATCATATGCAAATCTTTCCAATTCGGTAAGCAAACCAGAGTGCAATTTAATGCCAAGGAAGGATCATCAAGTAAGCCTCTTAAACTCATTCATACTGACATATGTGGACCTGTGAGGAAAAATTCACCACGTGGTGAACAATACTATATCTTATTTATTGATGATTTCTCTAGAATGTGTTGGATTGGGTTGATTAAACAAAAAGATGAAGCATTTGAGAAATTTCAGATCTTCAAAGCACTGGTTGAAAATGAATTAGATCTAAAAATCAAGTGTCTTAGATCTGATCGAGGAGGAGAATATACATCGGATGAATTCCTTGAATTTTGTGAACAACATGGCATAAAAAGACAGTTTTCTGTAGTTGGCACTCCACAATAAAATGGCGTAGCAGAAAGAATGAATAGAACAGTTCAAAGAATGGCTAGAGCTATGCTTGATGATTCCGGAACACCTAACACATTTTGGGGAGAAGCAGCACATACAGCGGTAAATATTCTTAACAAGGCACATCTTCGTGTAAATAGTGATAAAACTCCATATGAAATATGGTATGGTAATCCTCCCATTGTGAAGCACTTTAGAGTCTTTGGGAGCAAATGATTTTATCAAAAATAATGATGAAAAACTTGGCAAGTTTGAACTCAGAGCAGATGAAGGAATACTTCTTGGTTACTCCTCTAGGAGTAGAGCATATAAATGTTACAATAAAAGACTTCGGAAGATTGTTGAATGTATTAATGTTGTTATTGATGAGTCTCCTGCAACTCCAAAAGAAGAAAAAAAAACAACAGATGAAGATGACGATGACATATATCCTTCTACATCAAATAGGAATGATATAGACAGAGAACCCAATGAAGAACCCGAAGATGATTTATTTGAAAAAGCTCCATCCAGATATGTTCAAAAGAATCATCCAGAATCTCAAATCTTGGGAGAAAAGGGATCAGGTGTACAAACAAGAAGGACTCTTGTGGGATCTTCTAGCAATTTGGAATTTATGTCCACTATTGAACCTCACAATGTCAATCAAGCTAGCAAAGATCAATGTTGGATTCAAGCCATGAATGAATAGCTTAATCAAATTGAAAAGAATCACACTTGGGAATTAGTACCAAGACCTCATGACAAAAAATGTCATTGGAACTAAATGGATATTCAAAAACAAGTTAAGTAAGAATGGGGATGTTATAAGAAATAAAGCTAGACTTGTTTGCAAGGTATATCAACAGAGGAGAAGAGTATAGACTTTGAAGAAACTTTTTCTCCTGTAGCTAGACTTGAAGCCATAAGAATGTTTCTTTCTTTTTCAAGCTTGCAACAAATCAAAATATTATCAAATGAATGTTAAATCTGCTTTTCTGAATGGTGATCTAGAAGAAGAAGTTTATATAGAACAACCAGAAGGATTAATTTTGGGAAATGATGAAAAAATTGTTTGTAGAATTAAAAAGGCTCTATATGGTCTCAAACAAGCTCCAAGGGCATGGTATTATTGTCTTGACAAATATCTTCATCAAAAATGATTTTCAAAGGGGTCTGCTGATAGCAACTTATACACAAAAACTAAAAATGATAAACTATTGATTGTAGTTGTATATGTTGATGATATCATTTTTGGAAGTAATGAAAAGTCTATGAGTCAGAAATTTGCTTCTGTTATGCAGCAAGAATTTGAAATGTCTTTACTTGTGGAACTAACATTCTTTCTTGGCTTGCAAGTGCAACAAGCAACAGATGGCATATTCTTATCACAAGCAAAATATCTTAAGAAAATCTTGAAGAAGTATGGCATGGAAGATTGCAAACCTGTAAGCACACCAATGATAACTTGATGTAATCTCAGTTCTAATGATGATTCCCCCACGGTGAATCAGCAAGTCTGGGAATCTATGATAGGAAGTCTGCTTTATCTCACTTCCAGAATGAATTGAGACATTATGCATGCAATTGGGATTGTTGGACGATTTCAAGCTAATCCAGAGTCTCACCTTGGTACATCCAAAAGAATATTCAGAAATATCTACAAGGAACTCAAGACTTTGGACTATGGTATCCAAAGAATGTTGATCTCACTCTTCATGCTTACTGCGATGCAGTTAGGTGGAAATGGTGATGATCGGAAAAGCACTAGTGGTGGTGTATTCTATATGGGGCCCGGTTAGTATCTAGTGTCTTATGGATCAGCAAACAGCAAAGCTCTATTGCCTTATCTGCAATGACGAGAAATTGTGGGCTAGCATCCATGTTTCAAATTCCCCCTCAACCTGGCCCTGGATGATGCAAACCTTACAAGACATTCAAATCAAATGTTCACCTCCTATCTCCATTATGTGTGATAATACAAGTGCCATCAGTATCTCAAAGAATCCTGTTATGCATTCCAAGACCAAGCACATTCCCATCAAGTATCACTTCTTACATGAAAAAGTGCTTGAACAAAAGGTGAAATTGGAGTATGTTCCCTCCAAAGAACAAGTTGCTGATATATTTACCAAACCTTTACCCAGGGAAGCGCTCAAATATCTCGGAAAGAAGCTAGGAGTAGTCTCTACCATGCATAGGATCAGATCTGCTTAAATTCAGAAGATTAAATTGGATACACAGATTTCGTGAAGGACAGTCGCGTATATACGCGAGTTTATACACAGAAAACCGAGTATGGGTTTTTGCTGACAAAATTTTTTTTTGGATCGGCATTCTTCAGCACAGCTGTGGTGTTGTTTGGTATCTCTGGTGGTGTTCCAGTTCTCATAATTCTGTTTCATTCTCTGATGTTTTTTATGAAGATGCCTTGATGATTTGCTGTTGAAAGTGTTCAGGATGCACAGGCTAAGGGGGGGCATTGGTCATGTGGAAAGGATGCATTGTTGGCATTCTCTTTATTTGTTGTGATCTGATCTCATGTTTGAGATTCTTTGGTCTTGATTGTATAATTCATTTATGTAATTTGATGAAAATGTCATGTTAAGACCTATGATGTAAAATTGTAAGATTCAGTCATGTAAGGACTCGTTCAAACATTGTAAACCCACTTGGTTGGGTAGTTGAGTCAATTGTGTAAATCCACTTGGTTGGAACATTGATGTAAGTATGAGTCTTTTATGATAGGTTGAGTTATAGAGACATGGACTTCATTGAATATTATGTTAAGAAGTTGCAGCTTGATCTCAGGGGGAGTATGGTATTGTCTGTACAAAGAATCTTGATTTACCCTTTGCCCTTGATGTCAAAGGGGGAGAATGTTGTTGCTGAATATACTCATGTATACTTCTGATCATGGTTGCCATCAAGTCAAAAGGGGGATATTGTTGGCAATATGTTTCTTGTATCCTACTATATTGAATTGGTTGTCCTTGATGGCAACTCTCTGGAAAAGGATGCAGCTAATGACTGTATGAAGAATCTCAGAAATCCATCAGTAGTTCTATACAAGCAGATTAACTTTTTCCATATAGAACAATGTATACGCGGGTTTGTAAAAGCCAAGTCGCGTATGTACATGGATAAGTACGACCCAAGTCACGTATGACTGTTTGCGCTCCAAATGTATAATACCAGGGGGCATTACCATGGTATTGGCCCACAGTATTGAGTGTTGGATTATCTATTTGATCCCGTCCAGGAATACCATCAGCGGTTGAGTGGTTTTCGCTCATGGTATTGATAAAGGCTAAAACCATATAAGGAGAAGAAGTTCTTAGTGCAAAAGGCGTGCAAGTAGAAGGATTTTTTAGGAATAAATCTCTTTAAGAGATATCTGTGTGTTTGAACTCTGTCTATGATAGATCTGAATCTATGATGCACCCATGGATATTATGAAGGTTCAATATCTCTAGATCTAGAAATGATGAATCTCTAAGATGATCTGCAGAAGAAGAAATGGTGAATATCTGGCGAAAGTCTTCTGAAGATAATGAAGAAATCTGGGTAAGTTTATAGATCTAGTCTGTTCTGCAAAGTTTTCCATTTACAGATCTATACGCTAGTTTGTCTTGGCAAAAGCGCGTGTATACGCGGGTTCGCTTAAAGAAAAGCGCGTATGGCAGTTAGGGTTTCTGAAGCTTATTTACAGATATTACTTCTTTGATTTCTATTTTCTCTCTGTTGTCTGTCAATGAAGTATTCTTGAAGTTCTTAGTAGTTTAAATATGGAGAATGTTGTTGATTTGATAATGAACAAATCTAATCAATGATTGAGAAAACATGGTGAAGGAGGAGTAACTTTCTAACAGTTCTGCATTGCTGTGAGATTTTATGAACTGAATGTTTCACATCTGAATCTGAGTCTGAATAGATTCTGAAAAATAGTCTGCACTGAAGCATACGCAGGATGGTGCAAATAAAAGCGTGTATATACGCGAAAACTGTAAAGAAAAGTCGTGTATTCTTCTAGAATATAAAAACCAATATGCACTGAAGCATACGCAGGTTGGTGTGCAGAAGAGCGCATATATACGCGGGTTATGTAAAGAAAAATAGCGTATGGTTTATGAATTAATGGTTGTTCAAGGTTGAATGTGTATCTGATTATCTTCTCTTATGTCTGGGTTATTTCTGATACTCTGGTTACAGTGGTCTTACTGTTCTGATTGAAGTTTTTTTGAACAAAGTATGGTTGTTGAAGTTAAGGGGTTGCGTTGAAGCTGTTGAAACCAGTATGAAAATAGATAAAACTTGGTCAACAGTAGGTCTGAGGGTTGAAGCCTTCGGTATGACAGAAGAAGATTTCTGTCAATAGAAGCTGGTGATTGATTTCAGGGGGTCGAATCTCCCTTCCAGGAGAGGCTGGTAAACGAGATCAGGGGGTTGGAGCTCCCTTCCAGTTGCAGCTGGAAAATGAGAGAAGGTTGCAGCCTTCTGCAGGTAGAAGCCTGCGTACTGGTATGAGTCTGCATCAGTACTATGTTATAAAAGGTTTTCTATATAATAAAGATTGAAGACAGAGACGACAGCAACGGTGGTTTTCTCCCGAATTCGGTTTCCACCTTAAATATTGGTGTTCATGTGTGTGACACTTTATTCTGTTGATTACTGCTCATAACTTCTAACCTGATACATATCTGATAAATCTGTTTATAAGATTGCTTCTGAGAATTTATCTAAATCTGGAAAGTTAAATCAGTATATGCTAGTTTCCTTCTGCATTTCCGCGTGCATATGCTAGTTACGTTCATAAAAACTGTGTATGGAAATATGCTCAAAGAAATTCTTGAATAAGCTCTAAATACTGATTCACCCCCCCTCTCAGTATTTTTTCCAACAATTGGTATCAGAGCAGGTCCTTCTGAAAAATCTTAGCCACTAGAAGGAAGATCGAACAAGATGAGAAATTAAGATGGAACAGCATCTATCAGGCCTCCACTCTTCAACGGAAACAATTTAATCTTCTGGAAAACAAGGATGAGATCCTATCTTCAGTCTCTGGGAGCAGATGTATGGGCTATTGTTGAAGGAGGATATCAATATCCAGCCGCAATACCAACAAATCCAACGGAAAGAAAGAATTATGAAACAAATGCAAAGGCGATCAATGCTCTATTGGGAAGTCTAACTGAATTAGAATTTGTCAAAGTCATGCAGCTGGATACATCAAAGGCAATATGGGATAAAATCATTCTAAGTTATGAAGGTGATGCAAAGGTAAAAAGTGTTAAACTCCAAACTCTCAGAATTCAATATGAGAATCTAAAAATGCATAATGAGGAGAGCATTGCCAATTTCTTTTTACGTCTTGATGATATTGTAAATCGTATGAGAAATCTAGGAGAAACAATATCCGAATCTACTTTGGTTGAGAAATTTTTAAGATCTCTAATGGCAAAATTTGAGTCAAATGTTTCAGCTCTTGAAGAAAAGCAGGATCTTCAAAATCTTACTATGGTACAACTTCATGGCATACTAATTGCATGTGAAATGAAAAGAGGAGGACCATCTGAAGTCAAAGAAGCAGTCTTTAGAACTGCTACAAAAGGGAAAGAAGTACAAGAGACAGAAGGATCAGGGTATATCTCAAAAGAAGATGAGGCAAATTTTGTAAAGAAACTTCAACTTGGCACAGGACGGTTCAGAGGTAAGCTTCCTTTCAAATGTTTTGCTTGTGGAAGAGTTGGTCACTATGCTGCTAAGTGTCCTCATAAAGAAACACATGAAAAAGGGAAAGAAGTAGCAAGAAGGAATAAGAATCGGTCTAGCACTAGAAAAAGTTACTATACTCATGAAGACAGTGATGGGTTATCTGACAGTGAGGAAGAATGTGAACAAGATCTTAGACTTCTCATGGCATTTGAAAAAGAATCTAGAGAAGAAAAAGATACTTTTATGGATGCTTTAGAGGACAATGATTTTCTTAATGAAATCAATCAACTCAAAATATTCTTAGAAGAAAGTAAAATATCCATAGAAACTCTGAAAAATCAGCTTGAAGAAAAGGTGAAACACAATGAGAAATTAGAATGTGAAATAGTAAGTCTAAGAAAAGAAATTAAGTAAAGACTTTGAATCTTAGATTTTCTAAAGGATCTGAAACCTTAGATGAGATTATCAAGGTACACCATTCTCCTTTTATAAAGACAGGTCTTGGATATATCGGAGAATCTTCTCAGACTTCAGCACCAAATTATCTAAAAGCAGCTACAGCCAGTATACAACATTCTTCCACTCAGCAAGGGAATAAAGAATCTTCACAGGTAAAGCATGACCATCCCAATTCAAAGAACACTAACAAGAATACCTTTCAAAGAAACACCAGCCAACAGGTAAATTCAAGTAGAAGATTTCATGATTGCAAAAATTTCTTCTTCAATGGACAATGTTTCTCATGTCACAATTTTGGTCATAAAGCTGTTCAATGTGTTGCATATAAAACCATCATGACAAGAGAAGCAAGAAAGAAAAGGATTGATATTGAAACAAAGAAGAATACCTATAACAAATTTTCTCCTCTTCAAAATGAATTTGAATGTGCTTATTGCAATAACTTTGGCCATGAAGAATCTGAATGTAGGAGCAAACTTCAGCCAAAAGAACATTTTCCTTCAAGCTCCAAAGTATGGAAAAAGAAGGAATTACAGGTTGAAAATTGTGGCATAGCGTTATTTGCAGAAGGTGAAGAAAATCAATGGTACATTGATAGTGGATGCTCAAGACACATGACAGGTGACAAAAACAAACTTCTTTCATATAGTGCTCTAGAAAAGGAAAAGAAAGTTACATTTGGAAATGATACTCCTGCTGTAATTAAAGGAAAAGGGTCTGTGTTTCTAAAAGAAAAGGTGAAGGCTAATGATGTCATGTATGTGGATGGATTAAGGCATAACCTGTTAAGTGTAATTCAAATGTGTGATCAAGGTACAGAAGTTGTCTTCAGTTCAAAAGAATGTGTGGTTCGTGATCTGGATACAGGTAGAACTATTATAAAAGGGAAAAGAACTCCAAGAAACCTATATGTATTGAAGAACTGCAAAGATCAATGTTACTTGAGCAAATCTTCAGAAAATTGGCTATGGCATAGAAGGCTGGGGCATCTAAGCTTCTCTCAAATCAACAAAGCAAGCAGACTTCAAGCTGTTCGTGGTCTTCCCAATATTACTCTACCAGAAAATATCATATGCAAATCCTGTCAATTTGGTAAGCAAACCAGAGTACAATTTAATTCCAAAGAAGGATCATCAAGTAGGCCTCTTGAACTTGTTCATACTGACATTTGTGGACCTATGAGGAAAAAGTCACCACGTGGAGAAGAATACTATATCTTATTTATTAATGATTTCTCTAGAATGTGTTGGATTGGGTTGCTTAAACACAAAGATGAAGCATTTGAGAAATTTCAAATCTTCAAAGCACTGGTTGAAAATGAATTAGATCTAAAAATCAAGTGTCTTAGATCTGATCGAGGAGGAGAATATACATCAGATGAATTCCTTGAATTTTGTGAACAACATGGCATAAAAGGACAATTTTTTGTAGCTGACACTTCACAACAAAATGGCGTAGCAGAAAGAATGAATAGAACAGTTCAAAAAATGGCTAGATCTATGCTTGATGATTCCGGAACACCTGACACATTTTGGGGAGAAGCAGCACATACAGCGGTAAATATTCTTAACAAGGCACATGTTCGCATAAATAGTGATAAAACTCCATATGAACTTTGGTATGGTAATCCTCCCACTGTGAAGCATTTTAGAGTTTTTGGAAGCAAATTCTTTATCAAAAATAATGATGAAAAACTTGGCAAGTTTGAACCTAGAGCAGATGAAAGAATACTTCTTGGTTACTCCTCTAGGAGTAGAGCATATAAATGTTACAATAAAAGACTTCGGAAGATTGTTGAATGTATTGATGTTGTTATTGATGAGTCTCCTGCAGCTCCAAAAGAAGAAAAAAAAACAACAGATGAAGATGATGGTGACATATATCCTTCTACATCAAATAGAAATGATATAGACAGTGAACCCAATGAAGAACCCGAAGATGATTTATCTGAAAAATCTCCATCCATATATGTTCAAAAGAATCATCCAGAATCTCAAATTTTGGGAGAAAAGGGATCAGGTGTACAAACAAGAAGGAATCTTGTGGGATCTTCTAGCTATCTGGAATTTCTATCCACTATTGAACCACACAATGTCAATCAAGCTAGCAAAGATGAATGTTGGATTCAAGCCATGAATGAAGAGCTTGATCAAATTGAAAAGAATCACACTTGGGAATTAGTACGAAGACCTCATGACAAAAATGTCATTGGAACTAAATGGATATTCAAAAACAAGTTAAATGAGAATGGGGATGTTATAAGAAATAAAGCTAGACTTGTTTGCAAGGGGTATGCTCAACAAGAAGGTATATACTTTGAAGAAACTTTTGCTCCTATAGCCAGACTTGAAGCCATAAGAATGTTTCTTGCTTTTTCAAGCTTCCAACAAATCAAAGTTTATCAAATGGATGTTAAATATGCTTTTCTCAATGGTGATCTAGAAGAAGAAGTTTATATAGAACAACCAGAAGGATTCATCTTGGGAAATGATGAAAAACTTGTTTGTAGACTTAAAAAGGCTCTATATGGTCTCAAACAAGCTCCAAGGGCATGGTATTATCGTCTTGACAAATATCTTCATCAACAAGGATTTTCAAAGGGGTCTGCTGATAGCAACTTATACACAAAAACGGAAAATGATAAACTATTGATTGTGGTTGTATATGTTGATGATATCATTTTTGGAAGTAATGAAGAATATATGAGTCAGAAATTTGCTTCTGTTATGCAGCAAGAATTTGAAATGTCTTTACTTGGGGAACTAACATTCTTTCTTGGCTTGCAATTGCAACAAGCAACATATGGCATATTCTTATCACAAGCAAAATATCTTAAGAAAATTCTAAAGAAGTATGGCATGGAAGAGTGCAAACCTGTAAGTACACCAATGATAACTGGATGTAATCTCAGTTCTCATGATGATTCTCCCACGGTGAATCAACCATAATACAGATCTATGATAGGAAGTCTACTTTATCTCACTGAGACTAGACCAGACATTATGCATGCAGTTGGGATTGTTGGACGATTTCAAGCTAATTCAAAAGAGTCTGACCTTCAGGCTGTCAAAAGAATATTCAAATATCTACAAGGAACTCAAGACTTTGGACTATGGTATCCAAAGAATGCTGATCTCACTCTTCATGCTTACACTGATGCAGATTGGGCTGGAAATTTTGATGATCGGAAAAGCACTAGCGGTGGTGCATTCTATATGGGGCCTCGGTTAGTCTCTTGGATCAGCAAGAAGCAAAAGCTCTATTGCCTTATCTACAGCAGAAGCAGAATATGTGGCTGCGGCATCATGTTGCACTCAACT
The DNA here is from genome assembly GCA_034641835.2 of Pinus albicaulis. Taxonomy (NCBI): domain Eukaryota; kingdom Viridiplantae; phylum Streptophyta; class Pinopsida; order Pinales; family Pinaceae; genus Pinus; species Pinus albicaulis. Next base: position 1,397,907,992 of record CM076577.1, read on the forward strand.
TCTTTGGATGATGCAAACCTTACAAGACATTCAAATCAAATTTTCACCTCCTATCTCCATTATGTGTGATAATAGAAGTGCCATCAGTATCTCAAAGAATCCTATTATGCATTCCAAGACCAAGCACATTCCCATCAAGTATCAGTTCTTACGTGGACAAGTGCTTGAACAAAAGGTGAAATTGGAGTATGTTCCCTCCAAAGAACAAGTTGCTGATATATTTACCAAACCTTTACCCAGGGAAGCGCTCAAATATCTCAGACAGAAGCTGGAGTAGTCTCTGCCATGCATAGGATTAGATCTACTTAAATTCAGAAGATTAAATTGGATACACAGATTTCATGAAGGATAGTCACATATATACGCGAGTTTATACACAGAAAACCGCGTATGGGATTTTGCTAACAACTTTTTTTTTTGGATCAGCATTCTTCAGCACAGCTGTGGTGCTGTTTGGTATCTCTGGTGGTCTTCCAATTCTCATAATTCTGTTTCATTCTCTGATGTTTTTAATGAATATGCCTTGACGATTTGCTGTTGAAAGTGTTCAGGATGCACAGGCTAAGGGGGGGCATTGGTAATGTGGAAAGGATGCATTTTTGGCATTCTCTTTATTTGTTGTGATCTGATCTCATGTTTGAGATTCTTTGGTCTTGATTGTATAAGTCATTTCTGTAATTTGATGAAAAGGTCATGTTAAGACCTATGATGTAAAATTGTAATATTCAGTCATGTAACAACTCGTTCAAACATTGTAAACCCACTTGGTTGGGTAGTTGAGTCAATTGTGTAAATCCACTTGGTTGGATCATTGATGTAAGTATGAGTCTTTTGTGATAGGTTGAGTTATAGAGACATGGACTTCATTGAATATTATGTTAAGAAGTTGCATCTTGATCTCAGGGGGAGTATGGTATTGTCCGTACAAAGGATCTTGATTTACCCTTTGCCCTTGATGTCAAAGGGGGAGAATGTTGTTACTGAATATACTCCTGTATACTTCTAATCATGGTTGCCATCAAGTCCAAATGGGGAGATTGTTGGAAATATGTTTCTTGTATCCTACTATATTGAATTGGTTGTCCTTGATGGCAACTCTCTGGCAAAGGATGCAGCTAATGACTGTATGAATAATCTCAGAAATCCATCAGCAGTTCTATACAAGCAGATTAACTTTTTCCATATAGAACAATGTATACGCGGGTTTGTAAAAGCCAAGTCGCATATGTATGCGGATAAGTACGAGCCAAGTCACGTATGACTGTTTGCGCTCCAAATGTATAAAACCAGGGGGCATTACCATGGTATTGGCCCACAGTATTGAGTGCTGGATTATCTATTTGATCCCGTCCAGGAATACCATCAGCGGTTGAGTGGTTTTGACTCATGTTATTGATAAAGGCTAAAACTATATAAGGAGAAGAAGTTCATAGTGCAAAAGGCGTGTAAGTAGAAGGATTGTTGAGGAATAAATCTCTTTAAGAGATATCTGCGTGTTTGAACTCTGTCTATGATAGATCTGAATCTATGATGCACCCATGGATATTATGAAGGTTCAAGATCTCTAGATCTAGAAATGATGAATCTCTAAGATGATCTGCAGAAGAAGAAATGGTGAAGATCTGGCGCAAGTCTGCCGAAGATAATGAAGAAATCTGGGTAAGTTTATAGATCTGGTCTGTTCTGAAAAATTTTCCATTTACAGATCTATACACTAGTTTGTCTCGGCAAAAGCGCGTGTATACGCGGGTTCGCTTAAATAAAAGCGCATATGGCAGTTAGGGTTTCTGAAGCTTATTTACAGATATTACTTCTGTGATTTATGTTTTCTCTCTGCTGTCTGTCAATGAAGTCTTCTTGAATTTCTGAGTTGTTTAAATATGGAGAATGTTGTTGATTTGATAATGAACAAATCTAATCAATGATTGAGAAAACATGGTGAAGGAGGAGTAATTGTCTAACAGTTCTGCATTGCTGTGAGATTTTTTGAACTGAATGTTTCACATCTGAATCTGAGTCTGAATAGATTCTGAAACAAAGTATGCACTTAAGCATACACAAGATGGTGCAAATAAAAGCGCGTATATATGCGGAAACTGTAAAGAAAAGTTGTGTATTCTTCCAGAATATAAAAACCAATATGCACTGAAGCATACGCAAGTTGGTGTGCAAAAAAGCGCTTATATACGTGGGTTACGTAAAGAAAAATAGCGTATGGTTTCTGAATTAATGGTTGTTCAAGGTTGAATGTGTATCTGATTATCTTCTCTTATGTCTGGGTTATTTCTAATACTCTGGTTACAGTGGTCTTACTGTTCTGATTAAAGTTTTTCTGAACAAAGTATGGTTGTTGAAGTTAAGGGGTTGTGTTGAAGTTGCTGGATCTAGTATGAAAATAGATGAAACGTGGTCAGCAGTAGGTCTGAGGGTTGAAGCCTTCGGTATGACAAAAGAAGCTTTCTGTAAATAGAAGCTGGTGATTGATTTCAGGGGGTCGAAGCTCCCTTCCAGGAGAGGCTGGTAAACGAGATCAGGGGGTTGGAGCTCCCTTCCAGTGGCAGCTGGAAAACGAGAGAAGGTTGCAGCCTTCTGCAGGTAGAAGCCTGCGTACTGGTATGAGTCTGCATCAGTACTATATTGTAAAAGGTTTTCTATATAATAAATATTAAGGACAGAGACGACAGCAGCGGTGGTTTTCTCCCGAATTGGGTTTCCACCTTAAATATTGGTGTTCATGTGTGTGATGCTTTATTCTGTTGAATACTGCTCATAAATTCTAACCTGATACATATTTGATAAATCTGTTTATAATACTGCTTCTGAGAATTTCTCTAAATCTTGAAAGTTAAATCAGTATACGCTAGTTTCCTTCTGCATTTCCATGTGCATACGCTAGTTACGTTCATAAAAACCGCGTATGGAAATCTGCTCAAAGAAATTGTTGAATAAGCTCTAAATACTAATTCACCCCCCCTCTCAGTATTTTTTCCAAAAAATTTTGCATGTCCTCATGCAACTTCCTTCCATTTTTACTGATACCTTTGCAAGGTCATCTAACCTTCTTTTTCTGCTTCTTCTAGTAGTTAATGCCATTCTGGGTTTCCTCATGAGTGTTTTGAACTTCAGATTAATAAGTGCCCTGTTCAATTTCCCGTTCCTTTTCTTTAACTTCTTGTTTGCTTTATATAATCCTTCCATTTTCTGAGAGAGAGTACTGTTAATGATACCTTTCAATTTAACTTGCTCCCTTAGAATTTCATTTTCATTCTTAATATGGTTATTTAGTATCTCCAATTCATAATTGTCTCTTTTTAATTTTTCAATTGGAGGTTCTTGTGGACTGGGGGACCTTTCTCTGTTCTCTGAGGCTTTTCTCTCTAATGATTCTACATGGTCATAAAACTGCTGCTGAGCTGGATCTACATCTGGATTTCTTCTACCATAGCTTTCTTCGTATTGGTATACAGGAGATCTGTCAATTGGGGTCTGAATTGGAAATTCTTCTTCTTCAATGTTTATGATTTCATTTCATTTAATGCATGTTTTTTTCATCATGCCCTTAAGCCTGGAACTTCTCCTCAATTTAGGTGGATTTTCATCTTTTACATCATCTTCTTCAACATGTACATTTGTCAATTCCTTCTTCCTTTTATTTTTGAGTTGTTTCTTTATTTTTACCAACTTCTCAGAGATTATTTCATCACTGTCTTCCTGTGTTGATACACTAGGCTTGATTTCAACAGTTTTAACATCCTTTCCTCTCTTACTTCTTCTCACAGGTTTTTCTTTGGACAATGTTTCTTTAGGTTCTTCAAAATGATTCCTTAGGAGGAATTCATCCCAATTATCTCCTATATTCTTCAAATGAAACTCAATTAACATTTTAATTAAGCCATGATGATGTAAGGTAGTCTCTAAGAACTGAAGCCTTTTCTAGACATTTGAAGACATCCTTTTTAAACTATTAAGTAGGAAAAATGGCAGATTTATTTCTTCATCTAGAAAATTCATCATGAGCCTAATGTGATAAACATACAAAGTACCAAATCTTCCTTCACAGGTTATTAAATTTTGTAAGATTACTAGCATATTCCTCCATTTATTCTTCAAAGCTGAACTAGGAATACCTTTCTTAAACACTGTAGTGTCCATACCCGGGTTTTTCAACATTTGTCTCCAAGCCTCATTGTGAAATTAATTGTTTTTAAACCATCGTTCTCCCTACCTTGGCAGCTCCATTGCTTCTGCTATGAAAGACTCTGTAATGGAGAATTTGATATCCCCAATCTCCACTTCTTCTCCATTGAATGATCTGGCAAATGACTTTGTGATTTCTTTATGAAATCCATTAAATTTCTCTATAAAGCTCAGCCATATAGCTTGTTGCAATAACCCTTTAATCTGAGGTTATCCTTCCAAATATTTAGTTCCAATTGGCTCTGACCTAAAAATAAGCCCCATTTCTTCTTGATGTAAATTTCTTTCTTTCTCTTGCTTCAATCTACTGCTCTGTTCCTGTTCTTAAAGCAAAAGAAACTGTGAAGGGTTTTCTTGCCCTAAAGTGACTTCTCTGATGATGAGGGTTTGGCTACGGAATAAATATCAGTGAGTGGGAGTGAATGGAATAGGGTAGTGGTAAATCATAAAGGATAATTGGGTATAAGAGTTTGTCATGGAATGAATGACCGCGAAGAAATCTTATGAAGATTTCAAAAATCATCAATGAATGCTCTGGTCTGATGACGTGACCTAATAGGTCACCTCTAGGTCCTAACCGTTATACTTCAATTAATGATGATTTGGTATGGAGCGGGGTAAAATGGATTTGGTCAAGGAGGGTTTATGATAGGAGTTTGATCAATTCGAATCATAAAATAACTTAGGAAAACATATGACCTAACCACATTATACTTTTAATGATTTGCTATCAAAAATAATTTCATACAATTTTACCTTAGCCCCTTTTGAATTTTTGTTGCTTTGATGTGCTTTGTCTTTCATCTGAAGAAATATTAATCCTTTAGGCTCCACAATCTTCTTTGACTCATCCTCTGTTTACTAAAGTGAATTTTGCAGAATCAATTGGCTGCAGAACAGGGAGCTACATAATGTACCTGTAAAAACTCTGAAATATGAAATGGAATGAAGTGAAATGTGGATGGAATGAAGTATGGAATGGAATGAGATGGATTATGAATATGAAATGGAATTAAATATGGATAAAGTGAGATATGGATGAAATGAATGAAATGGATCATGAATGTGTAAAGTGAATCTGCAACTTATGGTTTTATAATACTTAATTGCAGAAAAGAACAATTTTTGAAAATCTAAAATGTCAGAAAAACTCTGTTTTTCACCTTATATTTTTCTGTATAAACATGCCAATCAATGATTGGATTTCATGTTTATACCCTTTTTTATATATTTTTTTTATTTTTATTTTTTTTCATTTTCATTTTTTTTATATATATATTTTTTATATTGAAGAAGAATACAATTAAGTTAGTGAAGAATAAGGATTCTTCTTCACTAACTTCATATCAATGTTATCTTGAAATTTCTTGACAAATTCCTCTCTTGAAAGTGGCTTATGATACAATTTCAGTCTATGTCCGTTTACAAGAAAGGCTACCTTTCCTTCATTTATTGTCCTAATTAAAATTGCTCCATTTTCAAAGATTTTCACAATCTCATATGGCCCAAGCCAATGAGTCTGAAATTTACCTAAAAAATCCTTGAACTTTGAATCAAATAAGAGAGCCTAGTCACCTTCTTTAAATTTATTTTCCTTGATGTACTTATCATGCCATCTAGTCCTTTGTTGTTGGACTATGCTGGTTCTCTGGACTGCATCTTGTCTGATCTCATCCAATTCATTGATCTTCTCCAGTCTGTGCTTTTGTTAGATCAAGTCCCAACTGGACTGCCATTTTGAAAGTTTGGATCTGAAACTCTATGGGAAACAAGACTTGTTTTCCATAAACAAGTTCATAAGGAGTGTGACCTGTTGTGTTTCTCCATGTAGTCTTGTAGGCCCACAAGGCTTCAGGAAGCCTTTCTGCCCAATCTCTCTTGTGTAAATGAACAGTCTTTGTTAGGATCCCTTCAATGACTTTATTGGTAGATTCCACTTGCCCATTTTCTTGTGGATGGTAGGGAGTAGATTTTATGTGTCTAATCTTGTACTTTTCTACCATTTGCTCCACTAGATTTGATGTGAATTGAGCTCCTTGATCTGTAACAATTTCTCTTATGACACCAAAATGAGTAAAAATATCCTCAAAAAGAAAATTGACTACAGATGCTTCAGTAGCAGAAAGTAAAGGTTTGGCATCTACCCATTTGGTTACATAATCAGTGCAAACTAATATATATTTCTTTTGTCTTGATGGGGGATTAATAGGTCCTACAAAATCAAAAGCCCATTTCTCAAAGGGTTCAATGTGTACCTGAGGTTGCAGTGGCATTTCACCTGAAGGAGAAGGTTTCCCTACCCTTTGGAAACGGTCACACCTTTTAACATACTCTTTAGCATCCTTAAAGAGGGATGGCCAATAATATCCTAAATGAAGGATCTTATAAGCTGTCCTCTTATCAGCAAAGTGTCCACCACATGGTTCATCATGACATGCCTTGAGAATCTCAGGCATCTCATCTTCTCGAACACATCTTCTGATGATGAAACCTGGACCTGTTTTGTATAACTCATTAGCAATCCATGAATATTTTTCACTGTCATAAATGATATTTCTTTTATCTCTTGTATTCATAATTGAAGGAAATTTTCCTGAAACTAAATATTTAGCAATATCAGCAAACCAAGGAATTTGAGTGGTAATTGTAAAGAGATATTCATCAGGAAAGTTATCTTCAACTAGAGTACTATCTTTAATGTTTTGGAGTCTAGATAGGAAATCAGCTACTGTATTTTGTTTTCCAGGCCTATCCAGAATAGTGATGTTAAACTCTTGTAAAAGCAATAACCATCTTGTGACCCTGCCATTAGTAATTGATTTGTTCATTAAGTACCTAATTGCAGAGTGATCTGTGTGAACAAAAGTTTCATAGCCTGTTATATAGTGTCTAAATTTATTTATGGCATGAACAACAGCTAAGAACTCTTTTTCAGTTACATTATAATTTAACTCTGAAGGAGTCAAATTTCTACTTGTATAGTAGATGGCATAAGGAATCAGGTCTTTTTGTCCCAATACAGCTCCTAAAGTTGTATCTGAGGCATCTGTTGAAATATGAAAAGGTAATTTCCAGTTAGGTCCCCTTAAAATAGGTGCTTCAGAGATTTTTGTTTTCAAGGTTTCAAAGGCTAACTAGCAGTCAGAAGTCCAATTGAATTCACAGTCCTTGGTAAGTAATTTAAAAAGTGGAGATTTTATCTTGGTGAAGTTTTCTATGAATCTCCTATAATACCCTGTAAATCCTAGAAAACTTCTAACATCTTTTTGACAACTTGGAACTAGTAGTCTGGAGATGACTTAAACTTTTGACTTATCAACTTTGATCCCCTCTCCTGAAATGTGATGTCCTAGAACAATCCCTTCAGTAAAAATCATAAAACACTTTTCATGACTTAATGAAAGATTTGCTTCTTTACATATTTTTAGAACTTTTTCCAAGTTTGCTATGGCTTCTTCAAATGTGTTTCCATAGACTGTGAAATCATCCATGTATACCTCTACACAATCGTGTATTAGATCTGAAAAGATTCCTAATACTGCCCTTTGGAATGTTGCAGGTGCATTGCATAATCCAAATGGCAATACTCGGTAGGCATAGGTACCCCAAGAACAGGTAAATGTGGTCTTGTCTTGATCCTCAAGTGCTACTTGAATTTGGTTATAGCCACTGAACCCATCCAAAAATTAAAAGTACTTCTTGCCTGCTAATGTGTCTAACACTTGATCTATGAAAGGTAAGGGAAAATGGTCTTTAAGAGTAGCTCTGTTTAGTTCTCGGTAGTCAATACATACCCTCCATTTTCCATTCTTATTGGGTACAATCACCAAAGGAGAGACCCACTAACTATCTGAAATGGGATAAATAAAATTGACATTTAACAATTTCTGCAATTCTTCTTTAACAATCTCCCAAAGGTTTGGATTCATCCTTCTCTGAGGTTGTCTGATTGGTTTACAATTTTCCTCTATATAGATATGATGAGTGCAAGTCTTAGGATTGATCCCTTTCATGTCAATATAATCCCAAGCATATGCAGCATAATGTCTCTGTAATATTTTGACTAGCTTTTCTTGTTGAAACTTCTCTAGGTTTTTGTTTATGTTTAAGGTCTTTCTTGGGAATATTTCAATTATAGAGCTGCAAAATTATTCCATGGAGTAAAGAGACATCTTTCTTGATGATAAGAACTCAATGTTAGATTCTTCTTGAAATTCTTCATATTTAAATTCTGAAGAAGATTCATAATTTTCCAAAGTATTCAGAATCTGACTATCTTCACTAATTTCTGAAATAGTGAAGAGAGGTTGTATATCTTCTTCATCATCAATCCATTAAGTATCATATAATTCTATGATTGTTATAGCTGGAGGATACAAGGTAAATTTCTTGGTTTAACTTCCATCAGAGATGTACATATCACCAGATCTACAACTAATGAAAGCATCAGTTGTAGCTAACCAAGGTCTTCCTAATATAATAGGATGTCCTCCTAGATCATTTTTAGGAGTTAGGATCATGAAATCCACAAGCTACTCCCAAGAATCTAAGGACACTGGAATGTCTTCTATTATCCCATATGGTTTGATCACAGATCTATCTGCTAATTTTAGCAGTGTGGGTGTAAAAAGAAGATTAGGAAGTTTTAGTTTTTCCATGATTTGCCTACTCATGATATTGATTACTACTCCTAAATCAATGAGTGTGTTCTGGATTTCAATTCCATTGATGTGTATTCTGACAACTGGATTTCCTGGGTCTAGATACTTTGGAATGGCAATCTTACCCATCATTATATCTGCTATTTTTCCTACCAGTTGTATTTTCTTTGTCTCTTTCATTCTTTTTCCTGTTTTTTTCATACTCAACTCCCTTATTGTTTTTGCTAATATTGGGATTTCCTTGATAGCTTGTAATAATGGAATCTTAATACAAACATTCCTTAATTCATCTAGGAAATCATAGTTAGGCATCATTATTTGTTTCTCTACACCCCTATCAATTTGTAATATTTCTGGAAAAGGAGGTGTAGAAGTAGATGTTGATGGCTGATCTAATATAGGAGTTGAAATTATTGGCTCTTTTTGTTTTGATTTTTCAATGTTTTGGTCTTGAAAATATGTGATTTCCTCAAGAATTTTATTTACCCATAGAGAAATTTCCTCAGAATTGTTTTGCTCTTGTATAATTACAGAAGGTTTCTTCTTTTCAAGTATTCTTCCAGACCTAAGTTGAAAATAATTAAGGTCTAAAGGAGTAATCAAATAGGTTGGGAATTTTTGACCTTCTATCATATATGTATTCTGAGGATTTTTGTTGTTGGGGTTTGGTATTGGCTGGGCAGGCAATTGATTTGCTTTTTGAGGAAATGGTAATGGAAGTGGTTGATTTTGATTTTGGTTCTGATGTTTTGGACTTTGTTGAGGATTATGTTGAGAATTTTGTTGTGGGGGAAAGTTTGAATATGTTGGATATGAGGGATACGAAGGTGGATATTGATAATACTGGGAGAACCTTCCATATGGATTTTGTGTTCCTTGTGCCCAAGGTTGAGATTTATTTTGGAATTGGGGCCAAGGTTGTTGCCAAGAATTCCAATTTGGTGGGGGTTGATTGTACATTTGACTATTAAACCCTTGTGTCTGAGGCCCCTGCAAAGGTCTTCTAGATACAAAGTTAAGAGATTCTGTGGAATTTGTGGGTGTTTCTTCTTGAAAGACAACCTTAAGACCAGGGAGTGAAGGACAACTCTTGGTCTCATGTTTTTCTTAACAAATTGCACAAGTCTCTATTACTTTTGCATCTAAAGGACACTCTCTCAAGGCATGCTTCTTCCTACATTTGGGACAAAATATTGCTAAGGCATCTGTTTCAGCTATTTTCTTGTTTTGTAACTTAAGGGTGTCTATTTGTTCACTAAGACTTTCTAGGATGTCAGATTTAAATTCATCAAGCATATTACCTATTTCTGCCCTGCTTACTGTTCCAGCTGCAGATTTACTTGCCCTTGCAAGAGCAGGGTCTCTTGGTCCTTTTAGAGTTTTAGATTTTCCTCTTGAAAGATTGATACATAACTCAGCTATATTAGGTAATGGAAGCTGAGATATGTCCCCTTTTCCCATCATATTGAGGATATCTATCCATTCATCCCTAATTGTTTTCAACAAGAGAGCCTTCAAAGTTTCTTGATCTAGGGTTTCCATTTTTTCCCTCTTGATGTTATAATTGAATCCTTCCAACAAATCTTCTAGATTTTCATCCTCTTTTTGCATCATCCTGAACACTTCTTCCTTATGATTGACTGGTATACAGTAATCCAAGTATCTATCTAGAAATGCTTTCCTCATGTATTCCCATGTCGTAATAGAACTATTGATTAAACTCATAAACCATTTTAATGCTGCTCCCTTCAATGTTGAAGGGAACAGTTTAAGTTTCTGAGCATCTTGTAGATAATCATAGGTTCTACATAGAACTTCAAATTAAAATTAGAAGGTTTCAGGATCCTCACTTTTCAGTCCATGAAAGTTAGGAAGAATAGAAGGTGAGATGTTTTTCATAGTTGCATTAGTCTCCTCATCTACTATAGGGTATCCAAAAGGAATTCCAGTTCCCCTTCTATCTCTGCCTCCTTCTACATTTCCTCTTCCTCCTTCTACATTTCCTCTACCTCTTCCTCTATCTCCTCCTCTATCTCCTCCTCTTCCTCTACCTCCTCCAAATAGTGTATGTTCTCCATTAAATACTTCTCCTTCCCCTTCTTTTGCCATGATAGACTCCTCTGAACTGATATAGGGTTCAGTTGGAAGAGCTAGTTGTTCTACTGGTTCTTCTATTAAGGGTATATTGAAGAAATATTCCTCTTCTTCCTCTTAACTAGGGATTTGTAATTCTTCTACTGGAATATATTCCCCTGTGGAAGTGAAAAAGGTTACCCCTTCTGTAGGAGTCCTTGGATCTTCTTTCTCTAGAATTGCTTCAGTGGATGAAGTGGGGGATCTTCTTGATGGGATATCTGATCTTGAGACTTCTGGAAGCCTATGACCAGTATAGTATGGAATGTGAGTTTGGGTTGGAGGTGTGCTACTTCTTGGTCTAGGTGGAGTGAGTGGAGTTGTGGGAATTAAACTTCTGCCTCTTACAAATCTACCCCTAGAATCTCTTTCTCTACGCATATCATTGTTTTTGGGAAATAGGAAATAAGGCTACCTAGTTATACCTCCTCGGCAACGGCGCAAAAATGTTTAGTCAATTCAGTGTCCTGAATTGATAACATAAATTATCGACCAGGGCTTGTAATCGATGAGGTATAGTTGCACTATATGTGCCTAAATATCCTTATTCTTATTTCATTGTTTTCAATATTTTGTTGATGTTTTTGAGTTCTTTTATGTTTAGATTTTAGTATGCTAATCTATGTTCAAAATAATGACATCAAATCTATGATAGAAAGGAAAGAAAAGAGAATCTTAGACTCAAAACAGAGTGTAATTGTAAATTCTATTCCTAATGATGAAAAACAGAGCATTCTAATCCATGGATGTCCTAGCTTGCAAATGAACATGAAATGTAACTCAAGAAATTATAATTCAACCTAATCCTTTTGGTTGGAAGTTTGTTGGAATAGTTTGTAGAAGAGATTGAACTCCAATGTGATGAGGGTATTTCTAAAAACAGACAATAACTTAGAATATTGTAGTGCAATCCTGTTCATATATTAGAGATATTTTGGAACAGCTTGAGAAGAAAATTGCTACAATATGATAAGGATCTCCTATGAATAATTAAACTTCTTATGTCACCACAACTAGGTCTCATTCATCAACTAGAGTTTTATTGGGATAGTTCATTGAAGGAGACTAGATATAACAAAATAAGAATCTTCTAAACAATAAGTAACCCACAATATTACAATTAGATCTTTTCTGTGATTTAGAGATTTGTTGGAACAGTTTTGAGAAAGGACTATTTGTAACAATATGAGGATCTTCTATCTAATTGCAGAGTAGGAAATGCAACCTAATTAACTTATCATCATACAACCAAATCTCATTCAGTCAATAGTGATATGTTGGAAAAGCCTTTTAAGAAAAAGAGTGGCTGTAGGATAATGAGAATTTAAATGACAAAAACTAAAGTGCTGGTAACTCAAGATGTCACAATTATATCCATTCAATGAATAGAGATATATTGGAAAACTTTAAGAAATGATTAAATATAACATCATGAGGATCTGTTAGTTGAAAAAAAAAAACAAGACATGATACTAAAAGATATAAACTCAGAAAACTGTCTAAGTGAGAAATATAACAACACAGAATTAAAAGTTACTTATCTAGAAAGCATCTGAAAAGCCTCCTTAGATAGTAGGGGCCCTCTGCTATCAAGTTAGCATGAAAATATTTAACTCCTCAAGTTTGTCTTCAACACAACATCAAAGTTATGCTTCTTATTATTATCAAAAATACTTCGAAACAAAGTATCACAGTATTGGCAAATAAGGGTTAACTTGTTCCCTCGGTCTTACCGAGCTAAATTTATAGGCAATTACATAACTGTTATTGAATGAAAATAGGCACAGGTGTATTCTAAAGTCAAAATAAAACTAAAAATCTTTGCTAAGACTCGTGATTTGCTGAAATAAAATCAAGAGTCCTTATCCTTATAGAAATCTGCTTCTTGGACTCTTGGTTTGACCACGTGCACAAGCATCTCTAGATTTTGATTCAGCCTTCGTGGATGACAAGGAACAATGTAGGAAAGATTTAGAATCTAACCATATACTATGTTTCTTCAGATGACACCTGTAATATGTTCAAACACAAAAATGGCTACAGAATGTGTAACTGGCTACAGAATGACTGCATTCTGTAGCTAAAACTGCTCAGAAATCATTAAGACAACAAAACCACAAAAGTACAACAAGTTAGTCATTGCATGTATTCCTTAAGTGATTTTAATCATTCTTATTGATCTTTTAGGTATATGAATGACAAAAGGAATGATAATATAAAATGGAATTTGGCAAAGGAGAAGAGACTTTTAGGGCTCAACATCTTGAATTCTATAGACCCCATATTGACATTAAATGTTGGTCCATTCATCTACTATATAATACACCCAAAATCAATGCACAATATCCTCTTCTTTGGGATATACATGACTTGAGTTGATAGATATCTGATGACTAGAGAGAGAGAGAGTCCTTGAATAAGTTTAGTACCAAACTTCAAAGCGTATTGCATTTTTACTCAAAGTCATCTAAGTTTTGCTTTTGTTGAATAAGAAGGCTCATTACATTTGTATTCTAAGAATCACAATGTTGTCCATTATTATGGACCTTAATAGAAATTAAATGAATTAATATTTAGTAAACTTGAAGAGTTTCTTCATACCAACAAAAGATTATTCTCACTGAATCCATGATTCTAATTCCCAATTATGCTTATATGAACCAATACTAAGTAGAGGTAGAGACTGAATTGTCGTGGACAAATAGTTACACCTAGAGAAAATTATAATCCATAGCTCCATAGCTAGGTAATTAAATCTTGTATGGGGAAAGGAACAAAAATATAGAAAGAAAAAATCTGATGTAGCAACCTCAGATAAAGGAAAATATGAAAAAAATATAAAATTACTTTTCGGCGGAAAGAAAATTCAGCAATATTTCGCTCCTGACTAGTTGCAGGAAGTATTGATGGAAAGTTTTAGGCTCCATTCTCTGTCTTAGAATAATGGAATCTCATCTCTATTTCTCTAGATAGAAACGACCTTAAATTTGACTATATTTTGGCTAGTTGTGACAAACTACTGTAGATCCACCGCCCATAGACCTCCTTTTGAAATTTGACCAGCGCTTTGGACCAAATTACGTTTCCTTCAATGTTACTAATAATCCTACAAAGTAGAGACTAATAATATTTCATAAGCTTTAGCTTTATAACTTATGGTGCAAGGTGATAAGGTTGAATGGCTCTCTATAGGCCTTCATTTCTATCACATTCATTTAAAAACTCGTTAAAAACTCGTTATATGGTTTGTTATCAATAAATTTTTATAATAAACTCGTTATATGGTTTGTAATTATATTTTAAGGATAGTACAATGATAACAGGTGATACTTTAATGCCCAAAATTAAGCACAACTATGGTTTAAGTATTAAGGGGAAGATAACAAATCTTCTTCTCTGAGTTAAAAATATATAAACTCAAGTGTAATTTATTATCTCAAATCATCTAGTACAATATAAAGGTACATTGATATAAAAATAATTGTTATGAAAAGCTACCGGTGGATTTGATGGCAGTGTGGGTGCAGGGCTTAAGGAGAGTTTCTCAAAATTTTGTGCAATGTTTTCTAATTCGGGGGGGAATCTGATCCTGGTCTTTGCTTTCACTCTCGGTCATAAAAATTTAATAAGTTTAATTGATAAAACTTAATAAAATACCTTCGGAAGCAAAAGTCCCTTCTATCCTTTGAAAACATAACAATGCACTTTTAAACAATGTTAAATCTTTGTAAACAATGTTTACAACCCTTCAGAACCTTATATCCCACTTTAACCTTCATATTATTATAACACACCTTATAACATGTTAACATACCTTTGGAGAATTGACTTTCTAAAATATAATAATAAACAATGTTTATTATTAAACAAGGTCTAAAAACCTTTGGAAATGATGCTTATAAACCTTTGGAGAAAATGTTTTAAACCCTTCTGCCTCATATATCTGGACTTCAACCCTTTGATAAAATTCTATTTCATAAGTTGTCGGGTCCTTACCTATTTATTAAGCTCCGTATAACTCTCAATGTTGACACCATCGGATGCGCTGATCAATTGATTGGACGATGATCACGTCCATTCGATCCCAGAGCTTTAACAATCAAATGCAACGTGAAACTGGTGGTTTTGATAATGTGACGTGGCACATTCTAATTTGATCACGTTGATTTGAGTAAAAACCATTCCCGACCCAAAGGCAGTGTGAAAATAGTGGTTTGGTTTTTCAAAACCACTAACCTGCAACTTTCAATTCCAATCCCGTTTAAAGTTGGATTTTCGCCGGATTCCAGAGTTGACTTCAAATTATTTTGAGACCTTTCCTCTCCACTTTGTAACTCAATAATGATTATCAGTCCGATCTCAACAAAGAAAGTAGAGTTATAATTTTCCTCAAAACCCTCTACATAGAGGTTTAACATATGTAAATCCTTCTGCACACAGAACCTAATTTACAATCAATTTCTACATAGAGCTTTAATACATGTAGACTCTTCTTCGCATAGAAACCAATCTACATTCAAATTCTACATAGAAGACATTAAATCAAATGAATTTTTGAAGGGATGAACCTCCGGGAACTTTCCAAGAATACACAGATAGACAAATTTCTTCAATTTTATTAAAACAGAGGGAAAACCCTCTCAATCCATTCTTTTACTGCCAAATCCGAATTCCTCCTTTGCAGAGGTTACATTGATAGGTTTTTTACATAACTGTCGACCTCTTCTTGAGGATCGAATTCTTCTATCTTAGATAAAATCCTAATTACATCATATCTTCCTAAATTCTATCAACCGAAGCTAAATATGCTGAAACAAATCTAAAGCTGTTCAATCCTCCTAAATACTAGTTCAACCCTATCTATTACAACTGTAAATGACAGCTAAAGGTACCAACACCTTTGCTTGTAAGATTTTTTTTTGGATTTTTGGAATAATTAATGAAGCCTTTTGTCTCTAAGCCTCATGCCCCTGCATCAGACTCCCGAGGACAAAAATCTTCATGGGCTCCTGTCCATGAGTTCTTCCACAGAACTGCACAATTTCTGCAGCATGGTTTCTTTCATCCAGGTAGCATCTTCAATTGGCTGATCCTTCCACTTGATCAAGTGTTGAAAATACTCTTGTCCCCTAGTCTTCTTAAACACTTTCTTGTCTAAGATCCTCTCTGGTTGTAATGTCTTTGCTGTGGGTAACTATTTTACCCAGTCAATATTTTCTCTGTCTTCTGGTCTTTCATCTGTGACACCATCTTCATATCTATACAAATAAGCAACATTGAATATTGGAGATATTCCAATATCATAAGGCAATTCAATTTCATAGGCATTAGCAGAAAATTTCCTCAATATCCTGCATGGTCCTATCTTTTTGAATGTTAATTTGTTATACTGCTTCTTTGGAAATATTTCTTTTCTTAGATGTGCTAAAACCAAATCACCAACTTCAAAATTAACTTCTCTTCTGCTCAAATCTTCTCTGTTCTTGTACTTGATGTTGCTGTCTTGTAGCTGCTGCTTTACCTATTCATGTATTGCTTGTATTTTTGAAAGCAAACTCCTCTCCTTCAACACTTCTCATTTCTGCTTTTCCCAAGTTCCTCAATTCAGATACTCCCCTTGGGTGCATTCCATAAACTATATGGAATGGAATCTGCCATGTACTTCTATTAGGTGAATCATTATATGCATATTCTGCCTGTGGTAAAATATGATCCCACTGTTTAGGATGTTCTCCTGCAAGACTTCCCAAAAGATTACCAAAACTTCTGTTCACTACTTCAATCTGCCCATCAGTCTGAGGGTGATAAGCTGAGCTGAAACTCATTTTAGTACCAAGCTTCTTCCACAATTTCCTTCAAAAATCACCAACAAACCTGGAATCTCTATCAGAAACAATAATTTTAGGTAACCCATGTAATCTAACAATCTCTTTGAAAAACAAATTGGCAACATGAGTAGCATCACTGGTTTTATAACATGGAATAAAATGTGCCATTTTTGAAAATCTGTCAACTACAACATAAATTGTATCATTTCCTCTCTATGTCTTAGGCAATCCTAAAACAAAATCCATACTTACCATATCCCAAGTTCTATCTGGAATAGGTAATGGAATGTACAAAACTGCATTTTGACTTTTCCCTTTTGCATATTGAAAAATTTTACAATTCTTCACATACTTTTCCACTTCAGATCTCATCTTTGGCCAAAAATAAAAATGACTTAGTTGTTCATAAGTATTATCAACACCAAAATGTCCAGCAAGTCCACTACTATGCTTTTCCCTGATTAAATTTTCTCTCATAGAAAAATTTGGTATGCACAACTGATTTCTTTTGAACAATAAACCCTCTTGCAAGAATAATCTAACCACTGACTTCTGTCTATCAAAACAGGATTACAACATGCTTCAAATGCTTCTTTGAAATCCAAATCTTTTTTATAGAGTTCTTTAAGAAAATCAAAACCTAATACTTCAATTTGACTTTCTTGAACAAGAATGCTTTTTCTACTCAAGGCATCAGCAACCTTGTTTGCTTGACCACTTATATGCTTCAATACAAAGTTAAAAATTTGAAGATATTCAACCCATTTTGCATGTTTTTGATTCAATTTAGGCTGCTGCATAATATACTATAAAGCATGATTATCTGAATATAGCACAAATTCTTTAGACATTAAATAATGCCTCCATTTCTTCAATGACTATACAATTACATAAAATTCCTTGTCATAAGAAGAATACCTTCTCCTTGTCTCATTCAGCTTTTCACTGAAATATGCTACATGCCTATCTTCTTGGCTTAATACAACCCCAATAGCTTCTCCACTGGCATCACATTTTACTTGAAATGGTTTATTAAAATCAGGCAATACTAAGACAGGTTTCTTAGTTATCTTTTGCTTCAAAAACTGGAAATTTCTTTCAGCTTCAGTAGTCCATTTGAAGGGTTGTTTTTCCTTATTTATGGTTTCAATGATAGGTGCATTGATCTTGCTAAAATTCCTTATGAATTTTCTATAAAAACTAGCAAGTCCATGGAAACTTCTTACCTCAAAAACACTTTTTGGTGAAGGCCACTCCACAATTGCCTTTATCTTCTCTGGATCCATTTTTAATCCTTCAACAGAAACAAAAAAACCCAGATATACCAATTCTTCTTTCAGGAATGAACAGTTCGTTAAATTTATTAGTAATTTCTCTTGATGTAACTTCCTTAAGACATAATTAAGATGTCTCAAGTGTTCTTCCTTTGTTTTGTTGTAAATTAATATATCATCTAGATATACTACTACAAATTTACCAATAAATTCCTTTAATACTTCATTCATAAGCCTCATAAAGGTACTAGGTGCATTTGATAACCCAAAAGGCATTACCATCCATTCATACAATCCCTCATTTGTTTTAAAGGCTATTTTCCATTCATCACCTTCCATTATCCTAATTTGATGATACCCACTTTTCAAGTCTAATTTTGAAAAATATCTTGCTCCACTAAAAAAATCCATCAAATCTTCAATTCTAGGTAAAGGAAATCTATAACTAATTGTTATTTTGTTGATTTATATTTAATCAATGCACATTCTCCAACCTCCATCTTTCTTCGGACTTAATACTGTAGGTACTGCACAAGGACTCAAACTTTCTGTGATCAAACCTTTGTCAACCAATTCCTGCACTTGATTTCTGATTTCTTCATTTTCTGTAGGAGTCATTATGTAAACTGCTTTGTTTGGCAGATTTGATCCTGGAATCAAATCGATCTGATGGCTGATTCTTCTTACATGTGGTAATTCATTAGGAAAATTATCCACAATAATATCACAATAACTCTCCAACATTTCTTGAATTTCAATTGGCAAATCAGAAATTTTAGTAGAAGTAAATACTACCTTAGGTTTGCAAACTAAAGCAAAATTTACCTCATCATCTTCAATCTACTACAAGTATTCTTTTCCACTCAACAATAAAGCCTTTGGATCAGACTTTTTACTTGATGCATCTTCTTCTTCCATAGGTAACAATGTTTGATTCATACCATCTTTGAAAAACTTGTAAGTGTTTCTCTTTCCATCATGTACTGCTGCTCTGTCATACTGCCAAGGTCTACCCAGCAATATGTGACACACATCCATAGGCATCACATCACACATGATTTTATCTTTGTAACTGCCCATTTGCAATTCTATTTCACTTTGTTCCTTTACTATCAGTTGATGTCCCTTCTGAAGCCATGACACCTTGTAGGGTGTTGGATGTTCCCTTCTCTTCAATTTCAACTTCTCTATCACCTCTGTAGAGACCAAATTATCTGTACTACCACTATCAATTACCAATTGACAGCATTTCCCTTGAACTTTGCACACACTTCTGAACAAATTCTTTCTCTGTGTTGGTTCAGCAACCTCCTTTGTTTGTTTTAACAAAACTTTGTTAACCACCAAAGATTCTCCTTTCTCTGGCACAATTTCTTTCTTTGTTTCAGGCAACTTTGCTGCTTCTTCTTCAGTCTGAGCAACAATTTCATTTCTCTGGTTTGTCCCCACATTCTCTGGACACTCATAGGCTCTATGTCCTAATTTTTTACATCTGTAACATCTGACTTCTCTTCCTTTGTTTCTGCCTCCTCTTCCTCTTCCTCTACAAGGACTCCTTCTGCCACTTGTATCACCTTCTGTGGGTGCATACTAAGGTGAGATGCTACTAGCTCCATCTCTTGGTGTTGTAGATCTTCCTCTACCACCTTGACTTCCTATTCCTCGGAAAGTACCTCTTCCTTTGGCAAATTGCTTTCTTATGAGTTTTTCTTCAGCTTTTAAGGCCATCTGGTAAGCCTCTTCTACTGTTTTAGGAGACAATATACTTATCTCATCTTGAATCTCCATTCTTGAGACCATTTATGTACCTGGAAATCCTCTATGTTGTATCTTGAATTTTTCCTGCTTTTATGCTCACTTTGTAAAATTCTTCTGTGTATTCTTTTACTGTCATTAATCTCTGTCTAAGATTCTGCATTTTTCTAAATAATGAAAGTTGATAATCACTAGGAAAAAACTTACCTCTCAGCTTTGCCACCATTTTGTTCCAATTGTTGATTGGCTGCTTACCAACTCTCCTTTTTTCTGCTTGCACTCCATCCCACCAAAGTGATGCATGTCCCTTCAACCTTGTGACAGCAAACTTAACTCTATTTTCTTCACTCATCTCTTCATAATCAAAGAATTTATTCATTTCATTGATCCAGTCTATCAACTCTTCTGGATTCAATCCTCTTGCAAAAGCTGATACTACAAGTCTAGGCTTGTATGTAGATCCTAAAACTGATTTAAAGAATCTCATATCAGGAGTAAGCTCAACATTTTTTTCTTCTTCTTCAGCTTCAGGTTCACTAACATCTTCAGGATCTCTCTGTTGTCCTGCTTCTATTGCTCCCAATCTAGCTTGAATCTGATGCATAGTCTCTAGTACTTTAGCGTTTGCAACTGGTCTACCTCTTCTTCTACCAGCACCACTTCCTCTACCAATTCTGACAGCCATATTGGATTTCTTTTTCTAACTTTTGGAAGCTTGTTCAATGTCTAAAAAATGCTCTAAAGACTGCTCTGATACCACAAATGATGGCAGTGTGGGTGCAGACCTTAAGGAGAGTTGCTAAAAATTTTGTACAATGTTTTATAATTCATGGGGAATCTGATCATGGTCTTTAATTTCACTCTCGGTCATCAAAATTTAATAAGTTTAATTGATAAAACTTAATAAAATACCTTCGGAAGAAAAATTCCCTTCTATCCTTTGAAAACATAACAATGCACTTTTAAACAATGTTAATCTTTGTAAACAATGTTTACAACCCTTCAGAACCTTATATCCCACTTTAACCTTCATAATATTATAACGCACCTTATAACATGTTAACAGACCTTCAAAGAATTGACTTTCGAAAATATAATAATAAACAATGTTTATTATTAAACAAGGTCTAAAAACCTTCGGAAATGATGCTTATAAACCTTTGGAGAATATGTTTTAAACCCTTCCGCCTCATATATCCGGACTTCAACCCTTCGATAAAATTCTATTTCATAAGATGTCGGGTCCTTACCTCTTTATTAAGCTCCGTATAACTCTCAATGTTAACACCTTTGGATGCACTGATCAATTGATCGGACAGTGATCACATCCATTCGATCCCAGAGCTTTAACAATCAAATGCAACGTGAAACTGGTGGTTTTGATAATGTGACGTGGCGCATTCTAATTTGATCGTGTTGATTTGAGTAAAAACCACTCTCGGCCCAAAGGCGGTGCAAAAACAGTGGTTTGGTTTTTCAAAACCACTAGCCTACAACTTTCAATTCCGATCCCGTTTAAAGTTGGATTTTCGCCGGATTCCAGAGTTGACTTCAAATTCTTTTGAGAGCTTTCCTCTCCGCTTTGTAACTCAATAATGATTATCAGTCCGATCTCAACAAAGAAAGTAGATTTCTAATTTTCCTCAAAACCCTCTACACATAGGTTTAACATATGTAAATCCTTTTGCGCACAGAACCTAATTTACAATCAATTTCTACACAGAGTTTTAATACATGTAGACTCTTCTTCGCACATAAACCAATCTACATTCAAATTCTACAAAGAAGACATTAAATCAAATGAATTTTCGAAGGGAAAAACCTCTGGGAACTTGCCAAGAATACACAGATAGACAAATTTCTTCAATTTTATTAAAACAGAGGGAAAACCCTCTCAATCCATTCTTCTACTACCAAATCCGAATTCCTCCTTTGCAGAGGTTACATTTATAGGTTTTTTACATAACAATCAACCTCTTCTTGAGAATCAAATTCTTCTATCTTAGAAAAAATCCTAATTACATCATATCTTCCTAAATTCTATCAACCAAAGCTAAATATGTTGAAACTAATATAAAGCTATTCAGTCCTCCTAAATACTAGTTCAACCCTATCTATTACAACTGTAAATGACAGCTAAAGGTACCAACACCTTTGCTTGTAACATTTTTTTGGATTTTTGGAATAATTAATGAAGCCTTTTGTCTCTAAGCCTCATGCCCCTGCATCAGGATTTGTTTAACAACTCATATTCTCATATGATAATTATTTTATTCATGGTTTTATGAGATATAAATAGTTTCCTTATTTTATTCATGGTATTATGAGATATAAATAGTTTCTTTAATATTGTGAGATTAACTTATAACATATATTTATCAATTATTAAATTGAGTTTAATAAGTGTAATTATTATCTCGATACATATGCTACAATATAAAAGGTACATTGATATAAAAATAATTGTTACAGAAAGCAATCAATGGATTTGTTTAACAAGTTTTCCCATTTGATCATTACTTTATTCATGGTTCTATGAGATATAAATAGTTTCCTTTTAAGACTGTCATATAAATAATTTGTTTCTAAGATTAGAGGAATGATTTAAAACATCTATTTTAATTTAAAATTATTTATATTTATTAATTACCAAAACATAAAAAACATTGTTATAAATATTTTAGTAATAAATTGATTTATAAATATTTTAATAATAAATTGATTTATAAACATTTTAGTAATAAATTAATTTGAGGTTAAAAGGTTGTTGTATTAGTTTATTTGTTTTTTTATTTTATAGGATGAAATAAATAAATTATTTTTTTTATATCCGAATTCTAATATTAATTATTGTCATTATTTGTTTATTAATATTACTCATAAATATTATATTTATTTTATTTTTATATATCACTTTAACTTGTAATGTGGTTAAAAGTTGATTTTATGAAAATCATTCATATATATAAAAAAAATTTAATTAAATTTTTCTAAGGTAATCTTTCATTTCAAATAGTATATTTGTCTTAAATTAGATCTTTTCAATGATGTAGAGTTTACATCTATATGAAAAGAATTTTTTTTTTTTTTTTTTAGAATTGGATGATATTACATTAATAAAAACCATAGCATAACTATTGGTAGGCATATAAAATGGAGCTGCTATGGAGTTTCAACTAGAACTTGCAATTCTCATAGACAACAAAAGAGAGTTCGCATATGTTTTTGGCTATTACATTCCAACAATTAATGTGTGTATACTACTTAATAAAAACACTTAAATTGAAACAACTTTAAAAAACATAGCACCTACATAAACACATGTTGATTGCTAGCTTCCTCATGCTTGACCATGGAATGGACAGGGGTCTGTTTGTCGACTTCTGTGGCGTCTTTGGACCAATTTTCAAGCCCCATAATTGTCGTATTTAACACACCTTTTTGTGTTATGATTTGTCATGATTTATCTAATTTCTATTATTATTAATATCATTTTTCACAATTGTTGGGCTATTATCTTAAACATTGCAGCATGATATTCCAACCTTAATATTGCACCCCTTGAGAATTCCTACAACCAAAGAAATATTGTGCATGGTTGTCTGCATGGAAAGTTTACACATGGGCTCAAGATATATGGTTAACTCGTACACTCTATCAAATTCAACAACAAGTTAGGTCGAGTGCTCTCAATAAAGATTAGAGTTAGTTTATCATCGAGAAAGAAGGAACCACTTTCTAATTTCTCCCTGCATTGGATCTGTAATATTCTCAGTTAGTGGCTGGTTTTAATATTCCAACTTTTACATTTGTTTATTGGAATATTAGAGTTCTTAATTATCTTAATTAACTAAGTAAATAAATGGGTGGATGGAACCATAACCCCTTAAGATGAATAAATCTACTCCTAAGAGTGTGAACATGCTTAATTAGCTAATAAACCTACATCATGGAATAGTGGAGAAGCTTATTAATGAATTAAAGAGTGGGGATCAAACATCATTAATAAGAAAAAACATGGAGAGAATCAAAGTAAGATCACAAAGCAATTAATGATGAGATGATGGAGGAAATGGTGCATTAGTGCACACATGATGGAGAGGGTGAACATTAAATACAGAGATCATGGAGAGACAACACAGTCTACATGGAGACTTATGTCCACATGTGCAGCGCAGTTATGAGGTGGGCCAAGGCATGGGAAGGATCACAAAGAATATAAGGAATATGAAGGCAACATTGGAAAAAAAGGCTTTTGGATTATTGATTTAAGATCTGTTTAGATCTGGAATTATCATTTGACATTCCAAAGCACGCTTAAGCTTTTTCTCTAAGTTTACAGTGCTGTTTAGCACAGGGCGTTCCTGATCGGGAATCCCACCCTTACCCACGAGGGACTTCGAGTGCCTACTCTGGGAAGGTTAGTCTGAGTTTCCATCCATCATTAGGCATTAGTGCCACATCGATGTTCAGGCAGAGAGCCGGTGGAGGATTCATCCTTTCACCTTGATCTTCAAGATCAGCCTTCCAGTGCTTCAGATCCATATCAGTCATTAGGCCAAACATATCATACCTCCATGCAGCAGCAATCCCATCAAGGATTGCACATTCCAGTCCTACTGATCCATTGGAGGAGGGAAGTTTCCAGTACTTCAGCTAGAAATCCTGTGAAGGACCTTCCCCTCACTTTGTACTTACTATTTCCATCATTATTGAGCAGATCATACAAATCTTGCAGCAGGAATCAACCTCTCCCTCCCAAACAACACAATTTATTCCAGCTGCTGTGTATGCACGAGTTGTCATCTTGAGAGGAGGAAGATGAAGCTAGATCTCAAGCTTCTATCTTGGAGATATGAAGAAGGGATCAGCCCTCAAAGCATAGATATGATCTGTAACACATTGCAGCCATATTACATCAGTTTATGCTTCAGATCTGCATAACCCAGTAGTCAAGGGATCAAACCCTAGGAGGGTGAATTTATGATCTTCGTAGATCTGGATTTCCTTTCTGGGTTATCTTGGGTTTCCATAATAGTGCCCAGATCTGCAATATTGGAATCATAAGAGCTCTAGAGCACCATAGATCTATGCATTCCCTTTCAGCCAACAACTGTAAGATCATCATCAGCTGAAGGGACAATGCAGTATATAGCTTCCAACAACTCCAGTTACATAGTTCCTGCTTTGGTATGATTTTAGGGTCATTCTAGACCATTTCTTTGGCTTGAGTGCTTCTACTTTATGCACTGTTGTATCTGTAATCCATATCCTACATAATAAAATGGATCAACTATTCTGTGTATTTATGTGTTGCTCATAATTTATGTGTACATAATCTGTTTTTTCAAATATTTTGTTTGTGTATTACTGCATTCTCCCTTTTGGGATATTACAGTGGTATCAGAGCATGATCTTTGGCTCAGCTTGTGGATATTCTTGACATCATAAGAAAAGCATATAATAGAGATCTGTAAATAATGGAGGGATTAAGTTTTCCTGTATCTCTATTTATAAATATGAAGGATCTCTCTAAGGAGATAAATGAAAGGAAGAGAGAAAGGCAAATAGAAACCTTAGGAAGGTTTCAGAATGAAGAAGGTCCCAATACTTCTTATCAACAACAAAGAAGACCAAAGAAGCATAGAGCTCCTCAAAGATCTACTATGCCCACTTTATTTGAAGAGGAAAGTGAATGGTATGGAGATAGAAGAAATTTGGAGCATGAAAATCATGAAACTCTAAGTCTATATCTTGAAGAGTACAAAGCACAATCTAAAGAATTCAAGGAGAATCTAACTCTCCAACAATTTTTCCAACTCAAGGAAGAACAGGGATCCTACAACAGTAATAGAAGAAAGAGGCACAATAGTTATTT
Source organism: Pinus albicaulis (assembly GCA_034641835.2). NCBI lineage: Eukaryota > Viridiplantae > Streptophyta > Pinopsida > Pinales > Pinaceae > Pinus > Pinus albicaulis. Next base: position 1,397,933,718 of record CM076577.1, read on the forward strand.
GCCTACATTTGATGGCTCTTCCTCAAGCACTACAAAGGCTTGGAGGAGAGAGTTAGATGTATTCTTCAGGCTACATCCTTTAGCTGAGAAATAAGTTGTTCAGATTGCATCTCTTCACCTTGAAGGTGAGGCAAATGAATGGTGGTTTGGTCACATGGAGCATGAAAAAGTGACTAAATATTCAGACTTCTTTCAAAGGATAGGGAAGGAGTTTGATATAAGAGAACTATAGACATTTCACGAAGAGACATTTCCAAAGAAGCCAAGGGAGAATGTCATTCTTGTCGCTTTGGACAAAAAGTCACTACATTCACCACTAGCTGTAGAAGCACATGTATCAGGAAGAGAGACACTTGCATCTCTGCAAGGTAGTATTAGGATCTTAACATATAGATTCCCATGCATGATTCAAGAGATGCATGATGAGGAGGAGGCAGATTTCAGTGCTGGTACATTGATAGAAGATCAACCATCACTCTTACCAGCAGTTGGAGAGACCATTGCCTTGGTTGAAGGAACTCTTTTGGTCTTGCAAGATATTCCCAAACATCAGTTGGTCCAAGGTTTGCAATCATTTCCATCCCATTTTGTGTCAGTACCTCTTATTTAAGCTTGTGGTGACATTCCATTAGGGTCATTGTATAACCAAGGATTAGAGCAACATGCTGATTTGAAGCAACAACCTATTACTACACAGAGGACCCTTGATATGATCAAGGAAAATATGAAGAGCTATCCCCGTTTTTCATTGTTGAGCTACACTCAACCCTTTGAGTTTAAGTGTGGAGTCTCAGAATATGGGTTGAGAATAATCCTATGTACGATGTCGGGCTATGAGTTCAGCATTGTGCCTTTCCATGAGGCAGCAGATACATCATCATGGGGGTCAACAACGATGTTAATGAGCATTAGTGATGATAAGAGGACCCATTCATTGTTGGATAATTCTAATGGTAGCTTCACTCATGAAGCATTGGAGGGATAGATGATAGATGGTAGACATATTGAGATGGGCAACCTTTTTCCTTTTCAAGATGACACTTTCTCAATGAGCATCTCACAGCTCAAAGAGAAACTTCTACCTACAACATATTCAAAACCTTATGGGTTTTGGTGGGCCAATCATGAGAGGATCTCATGGAGAGATATCATGGGAGGTGCACTTCAACATATCTTCAAATATCTTCAAAAGTTTAAGGAGGTTGGTGTCCTACAATGGGAGGATACCAAGTTTATGTAGAATGAGATCCATCACCCACATTGGGATGAATGGATGTTGATTTGGAGCAAGGAGTTGCAAGGCCACTTGCAAAGCTATGATACAGGCCAACAAGAAGATTTGATACACTAGTTGCTCTTGGGGGAGTATGGTTATTACCCAACAACACACATTTCCATAATCCATGCCTTGCGCAACACTGATGTAATTAAGGAGGAGGCATGGCTACGTTGGCTGCTCTTGGGTGAGTATGGTTACTACCCAATGGCTCATATTTCTTTGACCCATGCCTTGCATATCAATGGCAGAATGCATCAGAAGAAGGCCTGGTTACTTTGGTTGTTGTTGAGTGAGTTTGGCCATCAAATGACATCTCCCATGTCTATGTGTTTTGTATGGTCTGGAACATGGCATAACACTCTCATGATGTGTAATAATGGAGTTTGTTTGTATTGGGCTGATATGACATTCCACATGTCAATCAATATGTTTTTGCTTCATGATTCACAAGATGATATGAAGAGGCAAGAAGAGATATTGTTGCTATGGTTACTCTTGGGAGAGTTTGGTTTGACATACTCCCCTACTTTGCATGGTAATTATAGAGGATGGTAGCAAGAGGCATTCCTCCGATGGCTTCTATTGGGAGAGTATGGACACCATAATTGGTATGATGATGGTATGGTGTGGCAACAAGAAGCTTTGCTGTAGTGGCTTCTATTGGGAGAATATGGTTTGAAATATTTCATTTCTACCCATATGTCTCTACTTCTTATTTTGCACAATGTTGGGACGATGCTTGGATCCAGCAAGGCCAACATGGCTAAAGATGAAAGCATGGAGAGAAATAGTCTACTTCATGAAGCATGGGATGGAGAAATGTTTTGTGAATTGGGGCTTTCATTTTTTGGGAGGAACCACTTAATTTCATGTATCTCATGTATTGATGATGATGTTGGATAACATGTGGTTGTCACTTGGAACTTCATTGAAGATGAGGGACATCTAACTACACAGTTGGAGGTCACTTTAAACATTCTAGAGAGACAAATTTGGATATGGGCATGCAGAACACATTGCAACAAATGGGGAGGTCTTCCTTATGTGGATGCCATTTGGAGGGAGATAAATGGCTGAAGCATCTACTTTTGCAGTTGCTTAAGGACAAGAAACATTTTGGTAGGGAGGACTGTAATATTCCAAATTTTACATCTATTTATTGGAATACTATAGTTCTTACTTATCTTAATTAACTAAGTAAATAAATGGGTGGATGGACCCATAACCCCTTAAGATGAATAAATCCGCTCCTAAGAGTGTGAACATGGTTAATTAGCTAATAAACCTACATCATGGAATAATGGATAATCTTATTAATGAATTAAAGAGTGGGGATCAAACATCATTAATAAGAAAGAACATGGAGAGATGAAGGAGTCAAATAAGATCAAGGAGGAATCAAAGTAATGACATAGATCAATAAATGATGAGATGATGGAGGAAATGGTGCATTAGTGCACACATGATGGAGAGGGTGAACAATAAATGCAGAGATTATGGAGATCATGGAGAGATAGCGCAGTCTACATGGAGACCTATGTCCACATGTGCAGTGCAGTTATGAGGTGGGCCAAGGCATGGGAAGGCTCACAATGCATATAAGGAAGATGAAGGAAGCATTGGAAAAAAATACTTTTGGATTATTGATTTGAGATTTGTTTAGATCTATAATTTTCATTCGACGTTCCAAAGCACGCTTACGCTGTTTAGGTAAGTCTGCAGTGCTGCTTAGCATAGGGTGTTCCTGATCAAGAATCCCACCCTTACCCACAGGGGACTTCGAGTGCCTACTCTAGGAAGGTTATTTTAAGATGCCATCCATCATCAGGCATTGGTTCCACATTGTTCCTACTCTCTGCAGCCCATACATCTTCACGAATTACACATTCCTACATTAGGGTTTGAGAGGAGGAGGTTGTCCTTTAGTATTTAAGTTGAGGAACCAGTGGAGGATTCATCCTTTCACCTTGAGCTTCAAGATCAGCCTTCTAGTGCTTCAGATCCATATCAGGCATCAAGAAAAACATATCATACCTCCATGCAGCAGCAGTCCCATCAAGGATTAGACAGTCGAGTCCTACTGATCCATTGGAGGAGGGAAGTTTCCAGTACTTCAGCTGGAAATCCTGTGAGGGGCCTTCCCCTCACTTTGTACTTATTGTTTCCATCATTCTTGAGCTGATCAGACATATCTTGCAGAAGGAATCAGCCTATCCCTCCTAGAAAATGCAGTTTATTCCAACTGTTATGTATGCAACAATTGTCTTCTTTAGAGGAGGAAGAAGAAGCTAGATCTCAAGCTTCTAGCTTGGAGATCTGAAGGAGGAATCAACCCTCAAAGCATAGATTTGATCTGTAACACATTGCAGCCATATTACATCAGTTTATGCTTTAGATCTTCATAACCCAGCAGTCAAGGGATCAAACCCTAGGAGAGTGAATTTTTGATCTTCCTAGATCTGGATTTCCTTTCTGTGTTATCTTGGGTTTCGATCATAGTGCCTATATATGAAATCTTGGCATCATAAAAGCTCCAGAGAACCATAGATCTACGCATTCACTTTCATCCAGCATTTTTAAGATCATCATCATCTGAAGGAACAAGGTAGTATACAACTTCCAGCAACTCTAGTTACGCAATGCCTGCTTTGGTACGATTTCAGGGCCATTCTAGCCCATTTATTTGGCTTGAATGCTTCTACTTTATGCATTGTTGTATCTGTAATCCATATCCTACATAATAAAATGACTCACCTATTCTATGTATTTCTGTGTTGTTCATAATTTATGTGTACATAATCTTTTGTTTCAGATATTGTGTTTGTGTAATAATGCGTTCTCCCTTTTGGGATATTACAGTGGTTGCACTAGATTACAAGTAGTTAAGATTTATATTCATTTTTTTTTTGTATTTGATTTGGGGTTGGATGATGCATTGTAAAATTTATAAAATCCAAGCCATCGCCATTTTCCAAAGGAAGGTGATATTATTGTAGATCCATATTGTTAGTCATTTCTTTGGTCAACTGGACCTAAGACATTGATACGATGTAGAGACTAAGCATATCTAATGAGAAGTTTGTATGTCAGGTTCCATCTTATGTTTTTTGTACATTTAATGAAATAAAGATTCTCTATTATTTAAATTTTCTATAGGACGCATGGGCTTGTTAGTTGAGCCCGCTAATCCAACTTGTTGCCCTCTTGGTGCATTCATTTGGCTAGTGTGAGGATGAATTCTAATCGCAAGCGTACGAAAAAATCCCACTTTAGTTGTGCATAAAAAACAACCCTAACATCAAAGATGGCTGCCAATTTCTTTAGATCTACAGTTAGTTGACCAAGAAAAATGCTACAAAATCCAGATCTATGCAGTTAAAGACATTAAGTAGTAAATAAAAGCAAGAGTTGCTCCATGCATCCAATAGACAAGACAAGAATATTTTTAAAGAATTTTTGTATTTATGACACCTAGGAAGGGAACATAGAAATATGTTACCAGTCCCCCTCAATGGGATGGGTTCTTGTATGTCCTCAGCACTTCAGATCTAAGATCCCTCTCTCTTGATGGTGTAGAAAACCCAGAAAAAAATGGAACTCAAAGGGAGTTCACAAGCAAAAAGATAGAAAAATATGACAATGATGGAGGATCAAAGTCAGAACAAAAGTATAGATCCAGAGTGATCTATAGGAAACAAAAGGTATTGAATGAATGGAAAACCCCTTATATTTATAACAAAATATTGATTTAGTCTAGATATTGGTGCAATATTAAAATATTATTAACCAAATCTAGAGCCAACTTTTATGGAATATTTTATTATATTTTTTGGAGGGAAAAAGAATTTGAATTTGGTCAAATCCCTTTATTTGTAAATAATAAATAAATAAAATGATTTATTTATTATTTTAAGGATGTGGTTGAGTAATAATTAAACAAATAGTGATTTATTCAATTATTTATAAATGATTTAGTCAAATTTAGCAAGGAATATTATTTAAATAATTTTTAAATAATTATTCCTAGAAAATAATAAGATAAATAATGATCTATCTCATTAATTTTCCTGTTTTGGGTTAAATATGACCAGGAATATTAATTAAACTGTTGTTTAACTAATTATTCCTTGAGGAAATCAAGCAAATATGGATTTATTCAATATTTTCTCATGGGGTTTCCTATTTAGACCATAAACAACTTAATATTATGGATTACTAAGTTATTTTTCATAGTGAGAGCAATGTTACTTAGGATAAAATTGGTCTTACATGGTGTACTTTGGTCCATCTAATAGTAACAGGTTAGATGACCAAGAATTGGTGTAACATATTGGCCCCCAGAATGCGAGCATTAGGAGCTAATCGTTTGACCAAAGTACATTGTAAGAACTCAATCACTAGACACTGAAGGGGAAATCAAAGAGAGAGAAATATTAGGTAGACTAAAGCACTAGAGGACAAGACCTTGAGGAGGCGAGACTTACAGGTGCGACAAGTCTCTTTTATGGGTGAGTACCTGTTCTACAAGAGGCGGGGGAGGCATACCTATGCCCACCAAGACAAAGTACAAAGAATAATGCATCCAGTAAATGAGGGACTAAACTATATAGTACATGCTGGCATAAAAATGAGCCAGATAAAAAAATGATAATGGATCCCACATACATACTGTGCCTGGGACAACAACCAGGACTTATACAATAATATCTGAGTACATGAGATATAAGTACAACCAAAGAGGCCTTGTAAACAGGAGAGGGCTCTGAAAATCTGAATGATACATGCAAACTAAAAGGTGCTGCACGCAGCTGAGGCTGGAACCATCAAATCTGTGGAGCTGCATCGAAGGCTGTAATGAAGAGGTCATCTGGGCATGTGGGGGGCTACCTGAAGGGCCACCCCATCATGAGGTCTGAAACATCTCACACACACCCGAGAATCACCGGTAAAATTTTCTGCATCACTGAACTATCAAGTATATGGATCTCGATCATGTCATAAGGAGCTAGAGTTGAGAAAAAATCAAGTCAAAAGGGCAATAAGGAGTCCCTTTTCTTGATCCAAGGCACCGAACAAGAGTGGAAGCTGGAACCACGGTACACCGCCCTCTAGACCTGTCTTCTAGAATGAATGAGCTGATGTTGACAGAAGGAGGTCTGCCATAGATGAGGCAATAAGGGATCCTAAAATAAGGCACGAGAGATAATAGTAGAGCCACTGACATAATGACACCAGGGATGATGATGGAATGGGGGGTACTAAGTAGTGGGCTGACGACTTCCCTTGTTAGAGCATGAAGGGCATGGATGACCTGGAAGCAACTGACACAAGATCAAAGGGGATAGGGGACAGTATAACTAAATGCCACAATGTGCGACGCGAGAGAGGAACCAAGCAATGAAGGATGGAAGACTATAGTGGGATACAAAGGGACTCGGGATAGACTCCATGGATGTTATGATGACTCAAATCGGATGCTCTAAACAAGGGCGACTCGATGATGCTGCCACACAGAAAAGGTCTGGTGGGGACGATAAAAACATGAGTACAAGATGGTTACTCAAGACGAAAATCGACATGAGCATGGACAAGTATGGAGGCAAAGTGGTGCCCCAAGTAGAAGTGTTTCAAGTGAAGAAATTTGATTTTTAGGAGTGGTGAAGTGGCCCTTCTTGGAAAAAATGTGTCCAGGTGAAGTATCAAATCACAAAAAAATAAAGGATACCCATTTGAGAGATCGGTGAGAGCTTTCCAATGGTGCTAACAGTTTTTCAAACTGAGCTATGGTTTGGTCGCAGTTGGCGAAAGAAAAATATGGGGTTTCTCTTTTAATAAGGCATTTTCCCTCCAATTTTGATTCATTTGCATGTGTAGCTGTGGTGATTGTAGAGAGGAGAAAAGGCCCTAAATCTTGCGGCGATCGTAGCGGACAAACCGACCGTTGGAATCGAGATACGTCAGTTGCAGGTAAGAGGCCTAACCATACTCTTTCAATTAAGGGGATCAAAATTTCAGTTTAGGTACGCAGAGCTCATGAATAGGCCAGGTTGCACTTTTTGGGGTTTGTTCTGTGACCTGGGTAGCAGGTACTGGGCAGCAAACTGCGATATGTCCCAGGAAATGACTTGAAAAGTGCGAAGTGTCAGGGAAAGGGGGTTTCAGTGCTATTTTTGGCTAAGATATGGGATTTTTATGGTTGAGGGGCATAGGTGCCCCCAAGCATGTTGTGGTCATGCAAAAATGTATTTAAAAAGAAGGGAATCTAAACACATTTTTATGATGTGGTGCGCCATTTGTTTTCGTTATGGTTATGCAGTTTGAGAAAGGGAATGGATAATTACCAATCTCTTTTGGTACTGCATATATGAAGCAAATGGACTAAGTTTCTGGGTTGGCATATATGGTGTCACTATCCCCAAGAGTGGATTTGAAGATAATGAACTCGTGCTCTCCTATAAAACGCATAGGTTAGTCAACAATAATGTCTAGGGAACTGGGTTGCTGATGTAAGATGAAGGAATGATGAGGGGTATCAGCCCTAGAGTGATATGAAGTGATATGGGACTCTAGAGGTTCTTCTAAATGGGGAATAATAAGGGTACTAGATTCAAAACGACCATATACACTAGGAGAGTTGTGGAGAATTGCGTCTCCTGGTCTCTCAAAAATGGGTGCCCCCTTACCCAAACATTAGGTGTCAATGTAATGGCCACAAGGTGTATGTGGTTCGAATGCATGGGTTCGATGTAAGGGGGGATAGATCGAGTCAGGGGTGGTGACTACTTCCATAATGTTGTCATCGTAATAGAAAATGGGGTGACTGGTGGAAGAAATACAACTTGACGCGGTGAAGCTACCTAACTCGTCATCATGAGAAGATAGGTTCACATGTGCATTGTCACAGGGGGTGATAGAAAAACAAGTAGATGAAGGATCCACCAATGTTGAGCCCAAGGTGATCACTGAAGGGAGGTCAGGTGAAACAGAAGGGGAAGTTCCAGGGGGGTCTTCCACCGTGGATCTCATAGATGATGACACGTAGTGGACAATGGCCAAATAATCTGTCATTTCGACATCTGAAGGGGGAATGTCTATGGGAGTGGATGTGTCCTCTAGTTTTGCTGAAGCAAAACGCACAAATAAGGGAGCAGTGGACCCATTGCACTTGACCTTGAATTGGCGAACCACTTCCAAAGAGGAGTGGTACTCTTCAAGATGGGGACAAAGGTAAGTATAGTGGCCATGGAAATCACACAAAGCATAGCGGTGATTTGTGCACAAAGTCTTGAGTTTCTTGGCTGAATAAGGTAAAGTAACATGGACTTCTGGGATATCAGACTCAAGAAACATTTCGTTGACCATGAGCTTGAGACGAGGCAATTCAGGACAATTATGGGTGGCATCACTGAAAACATCACACAAAGCACACGAAGGTGTACGCTTTGGAGGCTGAGGAGGAGCAGGGTTTCTTGAGGTGGCCTTGTCTTTAGGTGCCTTCTTGCGAGCTTTGCCTCCTTCACCCGAAGTTGTCGCAACAGGAGGAGGTTCCTGTTGAGGTGGCTGAGGCACGGTAGCAAAGGGAGGGGTCACGGGGACCTGTTGAACTGGGGTCAAAGCAAGATAAGGTTTGGGCTGACCATGCGGGATAGTGGCTAGGGGATCAATGTGTTGGGGTTCCCATGTTTTGGCCAGGTTGACAAAGACCAAAAGATGAGACAACATAGAACCACTTTCAGACCTTAGGATCTAGCCCTCCTAGGTCCAGAGAGGGATCTCTCTATGATTATCAAAGGATATATGGAAGTTTTAAATTATGGTTTTAGGCTAGTTATAGGCTCGAGGTTGTTTGTTTGATTGTTTGAGTTTGGTTGTTGAGAATCAGGAAGGAAGGTTTCATCATAAGACAAGGATGGGTAAAGAAGAAGCTAGGCAAAGGTAGATAACTCCGGGAACATTAAGGCCATTGGGAAATGGAGTCAAGAAAGGATTTACTTATGTTCAACGTGTAAGCTTCAATTGGGCTAGTCATCTAGAGCATTTGGATCTCAAAGACTGATTGGTGGGATGGAACACTAAGTGATGAGGATGAAAGATGTAAAACCGTTTGATTCTGTCTATAGATCAGGCCAGAGGTCATTTAACTCCAGGCCTGCTTGGACAAAACCATAGGCGACACAAGGGATCTTGAAAAGGTTTATATGGAAGGGAAGGTTATGAAGAGGCAGCGACAGGCTTTACACCTCCCAATGTTCCTAACCTCTTTCAGTTAAATCTTAACAAAAACATCTGAATACTCATTTCACCAACTTGCACATCAGAGAGTAGGAAATAATCATCCACTACACTGGTTTAGTCAATTAAAAACAATATTCAGACACACATATGAGCAGAAAACATTCAAGACTGAGAGAGCTGGGATATAAGGTACCTAACCAGGGTAAATCTTATATCATGCATTCAGATGTCAGTCAGAAGAACATGAAATGAAATGGAAATAAACAAAGAGATAAGAAGAACATCACCAACTGATGTAGATCAGGATCCAATGAAAATTGCTTATCATGTTAAACACTACACCAATCAGGTACATCACTGCCCAAAGCTTTTACATTCAGCCTGAATACATCATATTTCTCAGCCTATCACACAACTGTTACACAGGAAACTTGGCTCGGGACAAAATGCTTGAAGTTCGCTAATAGAACCAACAACAACCAACCCCATTACAATGTTCTTGCTGTGCTTTTATAACAAAGGATGATCCTCAGATCGAATCAGGAGGTAGGTGCCCATTGAATGTTACATTTAAGCATAATAATGAATGCAGGGCCGAGGCCCATCCTGCTTGAGAATGCTGCATATTTATTTCGCTCTCCTCTTAGTAAGAGAACGATCTGCTTTCAGATTTGATCTTGACATTTTGGGCTCGTTGTACTCCAGGTGATTTGAATTCGGGAAAAGATAAGCTACTAGGAGGGTCTGTCTCATAAATGCCTGACTGTCTTTGAGTTGTAGTTTGATGGAAAAATCCTTCAGGGACACTCTGCATAATAACACAGCATGGATGCCTTGTCCTAGACGAAAAACACTTTGCCGACGGAAAACCCTGATATTACCTTTGTCTGCGCTAGGGGTCTGTGATCCTCTGTTGCTGCCCTGTTGAAATGAACGAACTGGATGGAAGTCTGCATGGCCCTCCATGCTTCTTTAATGCTGCCGGACTATCTGAAACGAGCTTCAGTCAGTGTATTTAATTATCTCAGGGCTCGAGAAGGAAAGAAGGCGCTGTAGGAAGGTGTACTTTCTGGAGTAAACGCGCTCTGCTTTTAGGTGGCGCAATCATGACTTGCTGGTGCGTCCTTAGTCTTCAAACTGTGCTTGAATCCTTTGACTGCGGGGTTAACCTTAATTAAATCAGCAATAGTCATTATCCCCCTTTAAATCCTGTTTCTGCTGCTTCGCTGGCTGATTGAAATGGCCTCTCTGTACTATCTGCATGATGAAATAAACTTATCACAGGGCCCGGGCAGTGGTGGAGAAATGCTATGGAGGCGGAGGGATGGTGGCGGAACAGCGGAGAAACAATGGAAAGAATGCAACGTGGTGGAGAAATGGTGGCTTTACTATGATGCTAACAAATGCAATGAAACGGTGAGATCTTATGATTAATAGGGTTCGGGGACAATATGCAGCGCAGACCGTTAGATTTAGGTCTGGGGACAAAGATCAACGGTGGAGATTGAGCGGCGGGACAATACATAAAATGGGCGTAACATGCAAACCACATGAAATATAACGGAAACGAATGTAAGAGTGGGACCCAAAGTGGCGAAGGGCGAACAAGCGAGGACCGTCAGATCATGGAGGGAACGGACGGTCACGATACAATCGGAGGATCGCAATCGCAAGGGCTTGTGATCAATCGGAGGTCAGACGCAGAGAGTTGCGATTGCGATGGAGCGATTGGCGCAGGACCGTTGATCATGAAACAGAATGGACGGCCCAGATGCAATTGGGAGGCAAACGGAAGGTCTTGCGATTGCGATTGGAGGGGAGATTGCGATTGAGCGCTGACCGTAGGATCAACCGATAGATCAACGGTTGGGACAACAATCGGAGGGGCAGGTGCGATGGAGCGATGACTGTTGGATCGCAGGGATAATGGGCGGTCAGGATTGTGTCGGAAGGTTTCAATCGGGGCGGTACCGCTGCGACTTGCGATTGCGATTGACGGGGAGCATGCGATTAGCGCTCAGCCATCGATCTGTGGGAGGAACGGACGGCTGAGATTCAATCGGAGGCCGGGAGGAAAGGCTTGCGATCGAGGAATCGGGAGGAATTGCGATTGGCATAAGACCGTCAGATCGCGGAAGAATGGACGGCGGAGATGCAATCGGGCGGCAGACAGAAAGGCTTGCGATTGCGATCGGAGGGGAGATTGCGATTGAGCGATAGCCGTAGGATCGCGGGAGAATGGACGGTGGAGATTTAATCGGGGCACGCAATCGGAGGGGGACCAGAGGGACTTGCGATCTGCGGAGGGCCGTCGGATCGTGGGGATATCAACGGTGGAGATGTAATCGGGGCGTGCAATCGGAGGAGGAGCAGAAGGCTTTGCGATCAGCGGAGGGCCGTCGGATCGGAAAGGGGATGGATGGCCAGGATCTAATCGGAAGATTTTGATCGGGGCGGCGCTCATGCGACTTGTGATTGCGATCGGGGGGGCCTTGCGATTAGCGCTCCGCCGTCGATCTGTGGGTCGGATCAACGGTGCAGAACAGGGCGGAGGTTTTACGTTATAATTTAATCGCATCGGGGTTTAGAGTTTTACAAAGGACTTTCTCACCCGCCCGACTTCCGATTTCGATTGGCCTCGGGACTTAAGCGTTTGGTCCTGGGGCGGGGTCATATGTGGGGAAGTGGTTTGGAAGGGGCCTGCGGCAAGGGGCTAAGGCCTGTATTAAGGTCGGAAAGTGGGTTTTGGGCCCATTTTAATGGATTTTAAAGGTGAAGGAGGGGAACGATAGAGAAATAGAGGGGAAAGAAGGGAAAACCAAGGGTAGGGGAGGAGTTTAAAGGGGATTTTGGGGGAATTTGAGGAGTAAATGGGGAAATAGAAGGGGAGAAAAATGAGGGATAAAAAGAGGTTAGATGGGGGAAAAATAAAGGGGGGAGGGAGTCTTTGGGCATTTCTTCATCAACAGAGAGGCTTTAAAAGGGAAAACAGCAGAGGGGGAACCATCAAAGGATAAAGGGCACAAAGGGGCTTCAAGGAGGCTGTATTTCAGGGGAAATGCATTCCTTGAAGACTCAGCAACAAATTAGCCCCCTAATTGCTTGTCGAAAATTTCATAGGGGGGCTAACAGTGGCTCCACATGGGGATGGCTTCTTCTTGAAGGAGCCAAGAAACCAGAAGATGATCTCTTGGTGTAGGCCAGGTGCCTACTGCTTGAACCATCCATATCTTTCTTTGATCTGCTGCCACAAACCATGAAGACATCCAATCAGCAGAAACATTTTCCCAACCAATCTACCTACCCAAACTAGAGTTCTAACAATCTTCCCCATGGGTGCATTTGAATTAGCAGACCCTTTACATTTTATTTTGCAAAGCAAAAACAAACCTATTCTAGTTCTACCCTTATTGCTCCATGAGGCCAGATTAGACTGTTGGCCTCATCTGCTTCTCTACCTACACTACTACCTGTTGAGATTAAACTGTTCAACAAGTTTCTTCACCTACATTCTAAGACGGGAAATTTAAACACAGCCAAGCCAGGATTAGACAGTCTGACTTGTTGGGCAGAAATTTGAAGAAAACAAAACTGTGAAGGCATGGAATTCCGCAACTGTGAAACATCCTTCTTTCTTTCTTGTGACTCAGGTTTTGAGCATGTTTGAGTCACTTCTATCCTTTGCTCCAGCTCTGATCTTAGAGCTGGATGTTCCTTTACTGCTGATCCATAGAGCCAATCCTTTTGCCTCAGAGGTTCATGTTTTGAGCATGTATGAACCTCTCTTTTCATCCTGTTTTTTGGAACAATTTCTTCTCTTTTTGCTGAAAATGAAAATTTGCAACGGTATATACAATGGAAATGAAACTGGAAATGGAGAATTAGCAGAAATAGTGTTTGAGCATCTTGCCATTGACAGGACCCCCAAACAACTCAGAACCATCAAGTTCTTGCTAGAAAAACGCATTAGAACCCATAGTGGCTTGAATGATGAAGGGACCTTGCCACAAGCTGTCAAATTTGCCATGTTTGCCTTTATCCTCTCTTCTTGAATCCCACTTCAGGACCTTGTCCCCAACTTTGAAATTTGCTGCTTTGGTTCTTTTTTCAAACTGTCTCTTCATGTTTTCCTGCACTTTGATAGCTCTGTCATAAACCTGCTCCCTTGTTTGCTGAAGATGGATTGTTTCATTAATTCTCCTTATCATGCTGTCCTCTTCTGACTGGATTTCTTGGATAAGCTTTACCACTGGTATCCCAAGGCTAGTAGGAAAAACTGCTTCTGTCCCATAAACCAGCTGGAAGGGTGACATGCCAATAGATTTCTTTGTAGTGAGCCTGTCTGCCCACAAGGCTTGTATCAACTTTTTATGCCATGACCTTTTGTTCTCTTCCAACAGCTTCTTAATGATTGTAACCAGGATTTTATTTGATGATTCAGCTAGGCCATTACCCTGGGGGTAATAGGCAGTTGAATGTCCAAGTACAATTCCGTACCTGTGACAGAAATCAATCATTCTTTTGGATCCGAAAGCAGCAGCATTGTCAGTGATTATTTTCTTTGGGCAGCCAAACCGAGATAAGATAAAGTCTTCTAGGAACCTAATGATGACAGAATCAGTGGCGTTCCTAGTGGGTATGGCTTCAATCCACTTAGTGAAGTAATCAGTAGCAGTCAGGATCCATTTGTGTTGCCCAGAAGAAGAGGGGTGGATTTCTCCAATGAAGTCTAAGCCCCATTGCATGAAGGGACCTTCTATGGTGATAGGTTGCAGAGGGAGGGGAAGGAGCTTTCTTTTGCCCTAAAAAAATTGGAATTTGTGGTAGGTAAGGACCATTTTATGAACATCACTAAAGAGTGTAGGCCAATAGTACCCAGCCCTGAGTATCTTATTTGTAGTGGCCTTCCAACTCAGGTGGCCTCCACACTCCCCAGCATGGAATTCTTGTTTGATTCTTTCAGCTTCAGTTTCAGGCAAACATTTCAGCAAAAGACCATTTGGATTTTTCCAATATAGACCCTCATTCATAATGCAGTAATTTCTAGCTTTGAGTTTTATGAATCTGGCCTTTGTTTTGGACAGTTCTGGAGGGGCATTGAGGTGTGTGAGCACGTAAAGGATATCAGTGTACCAAGGAGAGTTCTGAAACTGCTCCTCAACAGTTGGATGGGGCAACCCTTCCTGCTCATCCAAGGCATTCATCATGTTAATATCAAGGGCCTGTAGATTAGATTCAAACATCAATTGGGCCAGGCCTTGACCTTTGATCAGCTTGGTGGGTTTGATTTCAATGTCATATTCTAAAATTGTAGCAATCCTTTTGCCCCTTTTCCCATCTGGGTCTTGGGACAGGATATCTTTGACCACTATATTTGGCACATAGGCAATGGTGTGAGAATGCAGAATGTACACCCTAAAGTCTTTTAAGGCCTTAATCAGGGCATAGGCCTTCTTTTCCATGATGTTATACTTTAGGGGTGCATCTCTTAAGGCTTTACTGAAGAAGGCTATAGGCTGTTCATTACCTTCTGAATTTTTCTGCAGCAAAACTGCAGCTACAGAAAATCTTTTGAAAAGTCAGGGCTGATAAGGACAGCGGCCTGGGTGAGTGCAAGCTTTACTGACTCAAAAGATTTTTTGGCCTCAACAGTCCACTTGATTCCTACATCTTTCTTTAGCATTTCAGTCATTTTCCTAAGATGCTCAACAATATTGGGGATAAATATTCTAAGGAAATTGATCTTCCCAATGAAGGACTGTAGCTCCTTGATGTTTCTTGGATGTGCAATTTGAAGTATTCCCTCAACTCTCTGGGGGTCTATCCTAATCCCTTTCTCAGATATAATGTGGCCAAGAAGCTTACCTTCTTGCAACCCAAAAACAGTTTTCTTAGAATTTAGGGACAGACCATACCTTCTAGATTTCTCAAAAACCTTTCTCAGATGTTTCAGGTGTTCTCCTTCAGTTTTAGAAAAGACAGTTAAGTCATCCAAGTAGATAACTATAAAGTGTCCAATCTCATCTAAGAAAGCAATATCCATTGCTCTCTGGAAGGTATCTCCAGCATTCATCAATCTAAAAGGCATTTTCACATACATGAAGGTGCCCCATGGAGTGGTGAAAGCTGTTTTGAGTTGATCTTCTGGGAGTACCAGAACTTGGTTGTATCCTGAAAAACCATCAAGCAGGGAAATTCTTTTAGAGCCCACTACCTTCTGTAGGATATGCTCCATTCTAGGCAAAGGGTAGTTACCTTTCAGGGAGGCTCTGTTGAGGTTTCTGAAGTCTATGCACAGTCTGATTTCACCTGTTTTCTTCCTTACAACCACTAAGTTTGACACCCAATCAGAAAACCTTACGGGGACTATTATGCCTGCATCATACATCTTCTTAATTTCCTTTTCTACTGCAGGAAATTGCTAAGGATTGATTCTTCGAAGTTTTTGTCTAAAAGGCTTCTGATTTTCCTTCAGTGGTATCTTATGTTGTATAATGTTAGTGTCGTAGGCCTTTAAGTCTTCGTAGCTCCATGCAAACACATCAATGAATTCCTTAAACAAGTCAATGTATTTTTTCTTCATGTCTGCAGGTATAGACTTAGCCAGTTTTATCATTTTGGGTTTGTCTTCAGTGCCTATGTTGCATTCTTCTACGTCTGATTTTGCATGTTCTATTGTGGGCTTCCTTGCTACATCGTCAAAGTAAAAAAGATCCTCTAAGGGTGCTAAGCCTCTGGGTATGTTCTTGTCTTTGGCTTGTAGCACGTCCATTTCTTCTCTATCTGCGTTTTCACATTTTATGGCTGAATCTCCAATTTCTTCAGAAAAAAAAATTTATTTCTATACTACAAGGTGTTTCTAGTTCCTCTGGGGAATCCTCACTTGGGCATCTGTCATCAGATTTTGAGTCTGAATCAGAAAATTCAAACTCATTTCTGCCCACCAGGAAATCTTCGATCTGTTTGTCTCCTTCAAAGACCTACCAACATTTTTCATTGTCTGGCACTGCAGGCCTGAATTTGGTTTGAATGATAATTTGTTGGTCAACTGGGGCCTTAGGATATGAACTGGCTAGGCACGCTAGTCCATTTGCTATTGCATTTTGACCCCTAGGAATGGATACTAAATCATATTCAACAAACGTTTTCAGAAAATCTAGAGTATCATTCCTATATGCCCTAAGTCTGGGGTGTTTTTCCGAATACTCACCATTCATCGGTTTGATCACTAACTCAGAGTCTCCTCTCACGACTATCCTACGGGCTCCTAATTTTTTCAATAGATTTAAGCCCAAGACTAGAGCCTCATATTCTGCAATGTTATTCATGCATTTGAAATGCAGATTGACAGCGTGGCTCTCTCTGTGGTCATTTTTGGTGTTACGCAGCCACACTCCTGCTCCAGCGCTTTTCCTAGTACAGGACCCATCAAAGTTCATTTCCCATAGGGGTTCTTTGTTTACTTCAACTTCATTTTCTCCCTTACAGCTGGGTTCGCCATTAGGTTGAGTTGGGAGGTCTGTACTAGGTTGTAAACTATCTTGTTGTTCGTAGAGGTCATGGATGTCAGGGAGGTGGTTAGCCTGCTTTTCTTGTTCTGTTTCTGTTTCACTTGGAGTGAGAGGTCCACCACAGATCCTACAGCCTTCATTGCTGATTTCCTCTTCATTTTCAGTGTACTGCCCATGGTCTTCCTGATCATATTCTTCCAGAGTGGCCATTATGTGGAGGTCCATAGGCTCGGTGTTCTCATTTGTATGCCTATTCTGGGACTCTAGCTCTTCTAAGGATTCATCATTACAAAAGATGAAGGAGTCAAGGTCGGTATGTACAGAATATAATGGTGAATTTTCAGGTTTCTTGGGGCTACTGACTAGGAATTTCATTTGGGATTCTCTATATAGTCTTCTTAATTGGCCAAATATAGGGATAGTGGCATATGAGCCATCCATCTGCATAGTGCCTTGCAGCTTGGCCCCCCATGATCTGGATAATAACATGCCATACTTGGGTGGCACGTCTGCCACCACTACATCCATGACCATACATTTCGCAGGAATCTGAGTCAAACTCACACACAAGTCTTTGATCAGGCCAAGACATTTTACTCTACTCGAGTCAAAAGAATACAAGTCTTTATAGGGTCTGGTGATTTCTAGGCCTAACCTTTCCATTACTACCTTAGGCATCAAGTTGTGTGAGGCTACAGAATCATGCATTGCGTTGTGGAGTATTTTATCATGAATGTTGAGACTAATATAGAAAGGTGGTACTACCCCTTCCTGAAACTTTCCTTCAATCTTAGGACCAAACAAGAGGGAAGGCTGATCATCATTCAAGTTTACAGAATCAGTGTATTCCCCTAAATTCAATGCTTTCAAAATTTGGCCCTTATATGCATCCTGAGTGGCCAACTCAGATAATGGTATAGATATTTTGATTTTTGCAATCTCACTTTCTAAACTGAAAGTGGATTGACTCTTGGAAGTGTTCAACTCTGTTTTATTTGCCACTGTTTTAGTGGCTGAATCAGTTTGTGTTTTCTCATTATGTACATGTGTAGAAACAGTTTTATCAGAAGCACTAACTGAGGTGCTAGTGCTACTGGTTTGTTGACCCTGTTTTTCCACGCTTTGGTTGTCCTTTTCTTTGTTACTCTCAGAACTCTTGGCTGTTGAATTGTTTACAGCAGTTACTTTAGAAGATTTTTCAGGCCTCTTTTTGATGGTTACCTCAGGAGTTTTAGGTTTGGAAGTGTCTTGGTTCTTTTTACTCCTAAGTTCGCATTGTTCCCTGACCTGCAACATGGCATTTTCAAATCCAAACCTATAATCCTCAGATTCAAACCATTACTCCTCCCCACAAGAGGTTGAGGGTTGGTCCTCTTCTGAATCGCAGTTTAGGATTGAATATTCTATTCCAAACATGTTTATCACATTCCCTTCAGACTCTTCTATGATTCCCTCATCCTCATCAAGAAAGTTTTGGAAAGGGGGAATGACTTGCTGATCTGACTCTTTCTGTCTGTTGGGAGTGTTGTTGTTTCTTCTAAAGTTTTGGTTCTGATTCTGATTTTTGCTTAGGTTACTAACCGTGACAGCCATTTTTTTCATCATTTGTTTCATCTCTTCCACGTCCTTGCACACGCGTTCATTATTGGGGTCAGACGTGGAGGCTACATTGTCATCCCTGTATGTTACCCTCTTCTCAGATCTCAGTTTTGCTCTTTTCTCGATCAGATTTGCTTCTATGTTTACTGCCCCTTTCTGCATATCCTCCAATGTGGTATATTCTTTATCTCTAAGCTCATAGGCCATGTCAGCATCAAATCCATCAGGATATTTGGCCAGGGCCATACCTTGTGGAGGTTTCATGTGTGGGGGAAGAGCATTGTAAATGTTGTTGAATCTAGTGGTGTAATCGTGCACACTCTCTCCCACGTTTCTCTTAAGGGACATGTATTCTTCTAGGAGCTGGCGAGGGTTTTTTCTAGTTTCCCATTTGTTGATGAAATTCTGGTATAAAGCAGGGAGATCTTGGATACTACTAGCAGGTAAGTTTTTAAACCACTTTTTAACCTCTCCCCCCAGGCTCTGCGCAAAAATTCTCATTTTGATTGTTTCATCATCAATTTCCATATAGTCAAAAGAGTCCTCCATTTTATCTACATGTTGTTGTGCTGTTGTAGGCTCTTTAGTAGGGAAGTGTGGGATTTTTTATTGATAATCATTTGGTAAGGGCAGTAGAGGCTGAGGTAAAACTAGAGGTGCATACCAGGCTGCCATGATGATGTTCTGATGAGGTATAGGGTTGGCTTGGGCAGCTAGTATATGGATGACAGGGATATTAGAGCCAGCAGAAGTTTGCTGGGCAGATCTAGGATGGGACAGCCCCAAGTTCTGAATAAAGTGTATATCAGGTGGTGTGGAAGGAGGGGTGTCACTGTCCCTAGGGTCTGGCTGGTCTGAAACACTGAATGACCTAGTTCTAGGTAATCTGTTTTGAAGGTCTAGGTCGAAGAAAGGATCTAATAGAGCTACAAGATCTTCTGGTGCATAATTGGCTCTATGAATGTTGCTGGAAATAGTTGATCTCCTACTTACAGGTGTTCTCTTGAGGATTTTCTCCGGGTTATCAACTATTTCAGGTGGGTTTGGATTAGGGCAAGCTCTTGTATGAATGGTTCTGTGATCCAGAGTGTTATTTTTAACCAAGCAGCTTAACCCTACTTGTTATTGCTGCTGTGGTTGATGTTGTCTCAGATCTGGTCTCCCAGTGGGGCCTTCATTAAGTTTTGAATCTGGTCTCCCAGTGGAGTCTTATGTGAAACCAAGGTAATCAGCAGGCCTACTGATCACCAGTGGAGTCTTTTCGTTTGGGAACAATGGAGTCGCCAGGTGGAAGGTTTAGAATGTCTGTAGGGGGTACACTGTCCACCACAGTGATGAGGAAATATCCCCTTTCAGGACTATCCCACAAAACACAGCAAACTCTAACCAGAGATGGACTGGGGGGGCATTTACCAAATATGTCACCTCCTAGAGAGGATGAGATCCGGAGGCTACCTAGCCCTTACCAGACTCTGTCTAAGAGTAAGGGGTAAAACACACCAGAGGTAAGTGGAATAGGAAGGATAAGTGTTTTACTGCCAGCCTACACAGAGGTTCTAGGTTTTCTGAGGCTTGGAGATGCAACAAGATGAAAGTACTCAGAAAGTCCCCAGTGGAGTCGCCATTATGTTGGTGACAACAATGGGAAAAAGACCAATATCAACAACTGTAAACTCTCAGATTCGTCCCCAGTATGGTCGCCATTAACGGTAAACTCTTAGATTCATCCCTAGTGGAGTCGCCATTATGTTGGGGTTCCCATGTTTTGGCCAGGTTGGCAAGACCGAAAGATGGGACAACATAGAACCACTTTCAGACCTTAGGAGCTACCCCTCCTAGGTCCAGAGAGGGATCTCTCTATGATTATCAAAGGATGTATGTCTTTGAAGTTCTCAATTGTGATTTTAGGCTAGTTATAGGCTCAAGGTTGTTTGTTTGATTGTTTGAGTTTGGTTGTTGAGAATTAGGAAGGAATGTTTCACCATAAGACAAGGATGTGTAAAGAAGGAAACTAGGCAAGAATAGATAACTCAGGGAACATCAAGGCCATTGGGCAATGGAGTCAAGGAAGGATTTACTTATGTTCAATGTGTAAGCTTCATTTGGGCTAGTCATCTAGAGCATTTGGATCTCAAAGACTAATTGGTGGGATGGAACATTAAGGAATGAGAATGAAGGATGGAGAACCATCTGATTCTGTCTATAGATCAGGCCAGAGGTCATTTAACTCCAGGCCTGCTTGGACAAAACCGTAGGCAACACAAGGGATCTTGAAAAGGTTTATATGGAAGGGATAAGTTATGAAGAGGCAGAGATAGGCTTCTAAACCTCCCAATGTTCCTAACCTCTTTCAATTAAATCTTAACAAAAACATCTGAACATTGATCCTATTAACTTGCACATCAGAGAGCAGGCAATAATCATCCACTACACTGGTTTAGTTAATTAAAAACAATATTCAGATACACATATGAGCAGAAAACATTAAGGACAGAGAGAGCTAGGACATAAGGTACCTAACAAGGGTAAATCTTATGTCATGCATTTAGATGCCAGTCAGAAGAACATGAAATGAAATGGAAATAAACGCAGAGATGAGGAAAACATCACCAACTGCTATAGATCAGGATCCAATGAAAACTGCTTATCATGTTAAACACAATACCAATCAGGTACATCACTGCCCAGATCTTTTACATTCAGCCTGAATACATCATATTTCTCAGCCTATCATACAACTATTACACAAGAAACTTGGCTCGGGACAAAAATGCTTGCAATTCACTGATAATGCATCAACAACCCTTACAATGATATCCTTTTGTGCTTTATAGCAGAAGAGACACAGAGGACCGACTGAGGAGGTAGGTGAATTTTCAATGTTACATTGAAACACAACAATGAATGTAGGGCCGAGACCCATTCCGCTTGATACACTGTATATTTAATCTTTGTCACCTTCCTTGTGAAAGAAATATCTACTCCGGATATGATTTGACCTTTTGGCTGTAGTACTCCAGGTGATTTGAAAAAAATGAAAGAAAATGCTGAGAGGTCTGCCTCATAGATGTTATATTGTTTTGAACTATAGCTGGGGCAGAAAACTCCTTCAGGGACACGGCGCATAATAAATACTGTATGGGAGACCTGTCCTTTATGGAAACACATTCTGCTGACAAGTAAGCCTTGATTTTACCTCCTATTGATGTTTAGGACCTCCAGATCGATCCTTGGGGTCTTCAAAATGATGCTTTGCCTCTTTAAACCTCTGGTTCAGAGCTCAAGATCTTCGTTGATGTACACTAATCCCTCTGCTCTATACTGAAACTCCTTGCTGCTTCATTACTGCCTCTGTCAAGTTAGCTCGAGCTTTAAATGGCGCCGGAAGGATTTTCGGCGTTTGGACTCTGTTTTCCATTAATGTGAGTCCTGACGGCCCCATTCCTTGAATTTCCTGATGGTACTGGCTCATTAGATCTGATCCTGACTGCGCCGCTCGCCATTGAGGTAATACATTGAACAGCGGCGGTCCTCTTCCTCTAGAAACTCTGTAACACAGCAAACTTGTGAAGAAAACGGTGGACGGAGCGATGGATGCAGGGTGGACGAAATGGTAGCGCGGCGGTGGCGGAAACAATGCTATTATGTGAAAGGACGATGAAAATGCAATGGAGCGGTGAAATGCGCGGACAATAGGGTTTGGTATAAATATGCAGCGCAGACCGTTGGATTCAGGCTTGGAGATGAAGATCGACGGTGGAGATTAACCTGCGGGCTAACTTATCGAAACCTTAGACTATGGCGAAAATGTATGGAAATGCAAACAAATGCAACGAAATTCATGTAAGAAGTGGGACCCAGCGGAGGCGGAGGGCGATTAAACTTGAGCTGTCAGATCCGGGAGGAAATGGACGGCAGAGATGTAATCGGATCAAACGCAATCGGGGGGAACACAGGGTGACACATATAAAAACTTTCGATTGCGATTGAGGAGGACGAGCGATAGCCGTTGGAGCATGAAACATATGGATGGTCGTGATCAAATCGGAGCAATCACAATCGGGGACGGGAAGATAGGACATGCGATTGCGATCGGAGGTCGGAGTGCGATTGAGCGCTGACCGTTGGATCGGGGATCAGATCAACGGTTCACGTTCAATTGAAGGGAGAGAAGAGGGGTGGCGGAACGACGATGAGATTAGCGCTGAGCTGTAGGATCAGCAGGGAGATGGACAACGAAGATTTAATCGGGGGGGAAACAGGAGGACTTGCGATCAGCGATCGGGCGGAGGGTGTGATTGTTGCTGGACCGTTGGATCGGCGGGACAGATCAACGGTCAGGATGATGTCGGAGGATCGCAATCAGGGATTGGGTGGAAACTCTTGCGATTGATCGGGGAGCACACTTGAAGCATTGCGATTGCGATCGGGAGGAGGCTTGCGATTAGCGCTCCACCATCAGATCTTGTGATAGATCGACGGTGCACAACACATCGCGGGACTTAACGTTAAAAACAATCGCATCAGAGCTTTCTATTGTTACAAAGGGATTTGTACCCGCCCGGTCTTCCAATTGTGATTAGCGCTCGGGACCTAAGCGCTTGGTCCCAGCGCACGGGCATGTGTGGGAAGTGGTTTGAAAGGGGCTAGCAGAAAGGGGCTAGGCCTATAATAAGGTCAGAAGATGGGTTTTTTGCCCATTTTAATGGATTTTGAGGTTAGCAAAGGGGAACGATAGAGGGATAAAGAGAGAAAATGACCAACAAAGGTTAGGGGAAGAATTTTAAGGGGGTTTTTGGGAGATTAAGGGGGGTAAATGGGAAAAAGAAGGGGAGACAAGGGGGATAGAAAACAAAGGCTTAGGGGAACGAAATAAGAGGAAAAAGGGGACCTTTGGGCATTTCTTCTTTATAACAGAGGGGCTTTATAAGGGAAATCAGCAGAGGGACTTTAACCAAAGGATGAAAGACAAGAGGAGGCTTTCAAGGATGATGTGTTTACAATGGAAATGCATTCCTTGAAAGCTCAGAACAATTTAGCCCCCTATTTGCTTGCCAAAAATTTATAGGGGGGGCTAACAGATTTTAATGGGCTATTTTTTAGGAGAATAGCTGCAAAAGTGAAACTGATGATATGTAGTGACCCGACTCAAAACACACTAAAAATGCATCTATTATGAGAAACAATTCTTGTTGTTTCGATGAAGTCTATCTAAAGGAAGAGTTGAGAAATGCAATCTTTTAAAAGCAAATATTTCCTTCAAACAAGAATAAATGAAAAGAAATCTAATTTCAATGGGAACTCAAAATGATCTATTGCTCAATAAGAAATCACTTTTATTCAAGATTGAAACTACAAATCAAGTTTTTCTTCAAAAGAACACTACATTTTTTAGAAATAACACTCAAAGCTAAAAACACTAATTTTGTGATCTACAAATTATAAAAACTAAATCTGAATTAAAACTTCAAATATTTTGAGGATGTCTTGCTTAGCCTGTTATCTAACTAAGAAATTCTTTGCTTGTACCAGCAAGAACTCGAAAAACATCCAATTTTGGTTTTTTAAGTGAAATTCCAAACTTATCAACAAAATTTTTTCAAAGATTTTCAAATGAGAAAAATGGGATCTAAATCTCATAAAACAATTTCTGTTATAATGTCAGAATCAGTAAGAAAGCAAGGAAATACCAGTGATCTAAAGGTATACCAAGGTTTCTAATCTTTGAGCGGGATAAAGACAAAGCAAAAATCATTATAACATGCAGATATTTCAGAAAATCATTCAAAACTAAAAATGTTGAAATAAACTCTTAACCAAAGCTTCCTGACAGAAGATACAAGTCTGGGTATTCAATGAGAATCTAAAAAAATAATCCACAAAAGAGGATTTTAAGATTTTTCAAAAAAATTCACAAGGTCCGCAGTATTCAGTGCAAACCAGTATGGTCCTGCACTGTGTATACAAGAAAAGTGCGAAGTTGCCCACACTGTTTATAAAAGAAAAGAGCAGACATAAGAAAACTAAAGAAAAAATTAAAAAATCTAAATCATTTCTCAGGGATTCTACAGGGATAAACTACCCAAGCTAGTATAAATCAATCAAAATCAGAAAAAAGAATTCACCAATCAAAAGTAAAAGAAATCAAAGTTCAAGATCCATTCCCCAGCAGATTCGCCATTTTGTTTGACGAATAATTCATTCTTGTGGACAAGATAGACCTCCCAAGTGTCCTACAGATAGCTAGCAACAAACAGAAAATTAAATCTATCTTTCTCTAGATATATCGTGATTCATAATTAAATGCTATAAAGGCTTAACGATCTTACCTTTGATCCAATGCTTGTCTGTAGTAGTAGTCCTTCAGTCACGCGAAAGAGTTGCCTTTGAAGATCTTAAAACTGTGTCCGCCTTGATGTTGTACAGGTCTTCCTGGGGTCCGGAACAGAAGTTTCCTTTACTCTGACAAGCCTTGCACTCTCCCAACTGAGATACATATAGGTATGTAATCTTTCCCACATAAAATCTCAGTTAAAAGGGTCTAAGTTAGAACAGCACTTCACCTCCAGTAATACTAAAGCTTCAACTCCCTTTGAGGCTGCCCTATGCCTCTTTTTATAGGGAAAGAGAGGAGGTTACAGCTCCAAACAAGAAGCGATAGAATACTCCTTCAAAGGGATTAGCTCCTTACATCAAGGGGTTAGCTCCTTAATGGATGGGATGCATGAACCTAAAAAGAGCGGAATTTCCACCGCAAGAATGTTTCTAGAAGCTTCCAATAATGACTCAAACTAAGCTTCTAGATTTTACTTGTGCCTTTTTTTACCTTTTACAGGGGTCTGCACCTTTAATAAATAAAAAGTGCATTTAGCTCCGCATGATTTAGAGCAAGAAAGAGCGACACCGCAGGCAATGTTAAGAGAAAGTGCAGTACAACTGTTTTTAAGATTTTTATGAGATTTTCTCTTAATTTCAAGGCTTGAATTTAGGAACTTTGATGTTGTAGACTTCTAAGGGAGTACTAAAATGCCATGGTGACAAATTTCAGTGTAACAGAAGGCAAGGGAGGCGGGGGTACTAATGATGGAGGAGCTAGAGCACCAGGCTGCAGATACAGATAATAAGGTGGTTGGGTAACATTGTGGTAAATAGTTTGGGAAAAAGGAGAAGGCATGCCATATCCTAGATACATGGTACTGGGAGGGGGAAAAGTGCTAGAGGTGCTTGCCCCTCCATGAGGGAAACCATAGCCCATGGGAGGCTGAGTGTATGGATGAGAAAGAGCTCCAACAATACTGATGGCGGCATGAGATGACCCCAGTGCATTGGCACTACCAGGTCTAGGGAGATCAGGTAAGACGGTATAAACATAACCCGAATAAGCGTAGATCAGGTCATATTTTAATGCAATCTAGAGAGCAGCTTCTTCGGTTTGAGGGAAATGCGATGCAACATCTTTGCCTCTAGCAGGAAAGAGGGATCTAAGGAACTAATCCATGTAGACACGGTCTTCGAAGGTATGGCCTCGACATATGCTATTTCTTCTCCTCCATTCCTAGACATGATAGGATAGGCAGGTTGCAGATGATTGACGGAAAGAAGTCAAAAGTTCGGTACCAATGTCATAACGAAGGGGAAGCTGGAAATAAGACAAAAAAGCTCGGGCACGAGTTGAAAATTTGGTATGATAGGATGAAGCCTCATCAACATACCACTTAGAAGCTTCGCCAGTAAGTGTATGTTGGAACAACTGAAGATGGACAAAGTCATCGATAATAGAGTTAGAAGATCACCACATGTGGAAAGATCAAACATGATTTGTAGGATCTTCTCCAGCAAGACCTTCAAACTTGGGGATGTTGGAAGAGAGCTTGGTTGGCATAGCAGGTCAACCAACGTCATGGCATATAGGTTCATTGATCAACTGGTTAAAATTGGAAATACTGAGGCCTTCCATATAGGGGAGCAAGGGAGTAGCCAGGGTAGTTTGTGTTGCGGTCCCACTAGTAGTATTCCTAGCATTAGGGGCGGGGCTACAACCAGCATGAGGTCCTTAACCAGACATGGTGAAGGTGATAGGGGGGAATCAAGGGCAGAACCATAACGGGAATCCAATGAACCAAAAGAGGAGTTAGAGTGCAGACTTGGTGGAGGACTAACTCGAATCCTACGCAGAGGAGTAAGTCTTTGTACCAGAAACTGAGGATGAAGGCCAAGAAGTCTCTGGGATAAATGCCTTGGGGGCACAATGATGAAGGCACAAACACAGAACAAAGGGAAGAGAGACCAGCAAGGGTGAAGAGGTTTAGGATCAACTGATTACAATGTCGAAACAAGGGCAGAGAGGTGCAAGATCAATTGATTACAATGTTAAAGTCTTTGCCTGGTTGTGTTAACCAGGCTCTTCTTTGCTTAGGGTGTGTGTGTTAAGTGTGTAAATTTTGATTTTTAAACCCAAACGTTTGTAGATAAAAAAGAAAATTTTTGTTATATAACTGTAAATAAACCTGCAGATAAAAGTATATGAAACTGAAATAACATAAAATAAACAACTAATTATGCATTAATCTAAACCCAAGGAGGCAGGCCTCTCAAAAAATAGTCTGTACGTGGGCAAAAATCTAGTCAAAACACACCAAAATAGCGAATAGATCTAAATTTTGGAGGGACAATGATCTAAAGCTCAAATCTACTAGAAATAGGTGTAGAAAAAGAGCAAAAAATCAGAGGAAAATTTGTTGTAAATGAGGTGGTGAAAGGCTATAAGCTAGAGGGAAGCGGAGGGGACCCTAGAGGAAAACCCAAAGAAAACTAAAAGGATTTGTTTTGGATGGATAAATAAACAATCTGAAGTGGATCTGAAGGTAAGGGTCAGATCTGAAAAATGGCTGAACACATTGAAATTTCAGACGACCTGTAGTAGCTAAAACTCTTCCACGAAAGGTGGCTGGTACTAAAGCCATATGGGGCTAGATTCCCACTTTGATGAGTAAAATATAAAAATTACATGTCCACAATGAGTAGAGATGGAGGCCAGACAACCTTGAATGGAGGCCCAGACAAACCCAAAAAAATCTCAGAAAAATTCCCGCAAAAAAGTTCATGTCGCAATTTCTGACCTGTTTTCGGCAGAGGTCACAGGTTTTGGAATGTTTTCTATGCCTTGGAGGTTTAGGTCATAGGTTTTGGCCCAAAAAGTGCAACCTGCACTTCCGGCACTCTCGGGAGCAGGTTTCAGAAAATTTTGTCATCCCAGCTGCGGCTAATTCCTGTCACATGCGCAATAGGTCCGAAAACACATGGAAGTTAGAATTTTTAATGTTTTAGGGTTTTCTAGGTTAAAAACAACATCAAGAAAAGAAAAACAAGAAGCTGAAGAGAAATCCTAGGGTTTGAAGCAGCTGGATATGCAAGGATTGGAAAAACGACAAAGGTCGTAATCGTAAACCCTTGTGGAGTCGGCAATTGTTAGTATGAATCTCAATCGCAAGCGTACGAAAAAAAGTTAACTTTAGTTGTGCATAATAAATAGCCCTAACATCAAAGATGGTTGCCAGTTTCTTTAGATCTGCAATTATTTGACCAAGATAAATGCTGCAAAATCTAGATCTATGCAGAAAAGACATTAAGAAGTAAACAAAAGCAAGAGTTGTTCCATGCATCCAATAGAGAAGACAAGAATATTTTGAAGAATTTATGTATTTTTTGACACCTAGGAAGGGAACATAGAAATATGTTACCAGTCCCCCTCAATGGGATGGGTTCTTGTAAGTCCTCAACACTTCAGATCTAAAATCTCTCTCTCTTGATGGTGTAGAAAACCCTGACAAAAATGGAACTCAATGGGATCTTACAAGAAAATGGTAGAAAAATATGACAATGATGGTGGATCAAAGTCAGACCAAAAGTATAGATCTAGAGTGATCTTTAGGTAATAAAAGGTAGTGAGTAAATGGAGAAACCCTTCTATTTATAGCAGAATATTGAGTTAGTCTAGATATTGGTTCATAATTAGAATATTATTAACCAAATCTAGATCCAAATTTTATGGAATATTTAATTATATTTGTTGGAGGGAAACAGAATTTTACTTTGGTCAAATCCCTTTATTTGTAAATAATAAATAAATAAATGATTTATTTATTATTTTAAGGATGTGGTTGAGTAATAATTAAATAAATAATGATTTATTCAATTATTTATAAATGATTTAGTAAAATTTAACAAGGAATATTATTTAAATAAGGTTTAAATAATTATTCCTAGAAAATAATAAGATAAATAACGATTTATCTAATTAATTTTCCTGTTTTGGGTTAAATATGACTAGGAATATTAATTAAACTGTTGTTTAACTAATTATTCCTTGAAGAAAATCAAACAAATATGGATTTATTTAATATTTCCTGATGGGGTTTTCTGTTTAGACCATAAATAACTTAATAAATGTGGTTTACTAAATTATTTTTCATAGTCAAAGAAATTTTACATGGTTTACTTTGGTCCATCTAATAGTAACATGTTAGATGACCAAAAAATGGTGTAACACGAATAGCAAGAACATGAGAATATAACATGGAAGTTATTTAGATGCATTCCTTGAGACAAAACATGGAATTTATCATTGATTGGGGTATGTGATATTATGAGAAAGTAAGGGAGAAAGGTGAGAAAGAATGATAGAGAGAGGATAATTCTGAGTTTCAACATACTCCCACTGCAAAGTCATTGCATGTCCTCATGCAATTTTCCAAAGATGTGAATTCTCCTCTCCTACTGCATCTGTTCAGACACTTCTGCTAACATTTCCAATTTCTTTCTTTTGATTTTATTTGAAGTGATTGTTATCCTAGGTTTTCTCATAAGAAGATTGTATTTGAGATTAATGACTGCCTTGTTTAGTGACTTTTTCTTTCTTTTCAAATTCATGTTCTTTTTGTACCAAAGTCCTAATGCATAATGATATTGTCATGAATTAGCTTTTCCAACTTGTTCTGCTTCTTCAAGGCCTCATTCTCCTGTTTAATATGACTATTCAATATCTCTAGTTCATAAATTTCCTGTTTGAGAGTTTCAAATAGGGGTTCTTGTGGATTGATAGGATTCATTGTTTCACTTCTCTTCTCCAATTATTCTATGTAATCATATATTTATTGTTGTGTTGTGTCTACGCTTGGAGATTTTCTGCTGGGGCTACCTTCAAAATTATGAATAGGAGAATTTTCAGGGCTGTGTGGAGAAATATTGACAGGAGATGGTATTGAAGTTTCCTCATCTAAAATTATAAACTTTGTCTCTTTTGATAGTGTTTTCTTCATCGAACCTTGGAGTCTAGAGCTCCTTCTCAGTTGTGGAGGATTTACATTTTCCTCATTTGTATCTCTGCTCCTCTTTCTTATCTTTCCTCCTTTATTGTTTTTATTTTGTTTTCTTATCTCTGTCAGCTCTTCAGAGATGAGTTTTTCATCATTTTTATGCAATGATGATGCAGGTCTGTCTTCACTTTTTGTATCAGTCTTCTTCCTTATGCTCTTTCTGACATTATCTTCTCTAATTTTTTCGCTGCTTCTTGAAAATGGTTTCTAATAAGAAAGCTCTCCGAGGTATCTCTTATGCTTTTTAAATGAAACTCAACCAGTATATTTACCAACCCATGATGATGCATGGTGTTATCTATAAACTGTATTCTCTTCTACACGTTTTTGGAAATTCTTTCGAAGCTATTTAGCAGAAAGAAGGGAAGATGTATTTCACCATTCTCTAAGAAATTCATCTGTAAACGGATATGGTATACATACATGCAACCAAACATTCCTTTACATGTGATAAATTTGTGAAAATTAAGATCATGTTCCTCCATTTACTTTTAAGAGCTGAGCTGGGCATACATTTTCTAAAAACAGAGACATCCATACCTGGGTTTTTGAGAATAACCTTCCATGATTCACTGTGGAACTCCTTGTTTTTGAACCATCTTTTGCCAAGCCTTGGAAGTTTTGTGGCTTCTGCCATGAATGACTCAGTAACTGTGAACTTGATGTCTCCAATTTCCACTTCTGTGACATCAAAAGAGTGAGAAAAATATTTTGTAATTTCCTTCTTCAACCCATCAAATTTCTTTTTGAATTTGAGCCATCTAGCTTTTTGCAACATTTCCTTGATTTGAGGGTATCCTTCCATATACTTTGTTCCCACTAGTTCTGATCTAACTATCAGTCCCCTGCTTGCAAAGTTATCAACTTTCAGAATTACCCTTCTCTGTTTATGAAATGAATTGGGTTACGAAACTGATGAATGGTATCAAGGGTTTGTATGAATAAATAGGTGGTAAGGGTTTTGAAGAAACGTAGGCAGGTATGTCACGTCAACCGATCATAACCATTAATCATCAATGACTGAGTCAATTATGGAACGTTATGAGAGATAATGTGGAGGATGAGGCTGATCTGTGGTATTATGGAAATTGTAATCAAATCAAATGATGATCTGTCAAGGGACCATCTGACCATCCATATTATACATGCTAATGTTTTAACCTTGCTATTAAAAGAAAAATTTTCACTTTACCTTTTAGAACTGGCCTTTTAATTTGTTTTTTCTTTTGTGTTGATCCTTTAGGTACCCTTTAGCATGTTGGTCTTCAAAATATAATCCTTCAATTTCCTGTAATCATCATTTGTTTGTAGATTGTATAAATGTGTCAGACCTGCTGAATGAAATACAATGTGGCTGCAGAATAGAATTAGCTGCAGAATGGAATCAACTGAAGAATTTAATCAGCTACAAAATGTGCTCAGCTGGAGAATGTAGTCAGCTGCAGAATGCTATTTGTAGAAAAAAAAATGAAGTATGGCTGTGGAATATGACTGTGAAATGAAATGAAAGTGGAATATAACTGTGAAATGGAATGAAAATTGAATATGACTATGAAATGGAATGAAAGTGAATATGACTGTGGAATATAATGAAACTGTAAAATGAAATGAATTTGTATATTATGAGCTACAAAGATGGAATATGAATGTAGTTTTGTGTTACTACTTATTGCAGAAAACAAATGGAAAATATAGGATGTCAAAAATCTCTGATTTTCACCTTGTATTTTCTGTATAAGTATGCCAATCATTGATTGGTTTTCATACTTACACACTTTATTATTATTATTACTATTATTATTATTATTTTATATATAGGAAAACTAAAAGCTACGTTACTGAAGAAGAAGAATTCTTCTTTAGTAACTTCATATCAGTATTATCTTGGAAAATCTTGATAAATTCTTCTCTTGAAATTGTCTTATGATGTACTTTCGACCGATGATGATTCACAAGAAGAGGTACCTTTTCTTCGTCTATTGTCCTTATCTTTACTGCTCCATTATCAAAGAATTTTTCAATCTCATAAGGCCCAAGCCAATGAGTCTAAAACTTGAAAATATTTGAATTTTGAATCGAACAAAAGTGCCCAATCCCTTGCTTGGAACTTCTTCTCCTTGATAAATTTATGATGCCATTTAGCCCTTTGCTGCTGGAATATATTGGTTCTTTGAACTGCATCTTGCCTGATTTCATCAAGCTTGTTGAGTTTCTCCAATCTATGTTTCTGCACTTCTGATAAATCAAGTCCCAATTGGACTGCCATATTGAAGGTTCGGATCTGAAAATATATATGTAACAAGAGTTGTTTTCCATAAACAAGTTCATAGGGAGTATGTCCTATTGTATTCCTCCATGTAGTTCTATAGGCCCATAAGGCCTCAGGAAGCTTTTCTGCCCAATCTCTTCTGTGTATATGTACAGTCTTAGTGAGAATTCCTTCAATCACTTTATTGGTGGACTCTACTTGGCCATTTTCTTGTGGATGATAAGGAGTAGACTTTCTGTGATTGATATTCTAATCTTCCATGAGCTTTTTCACCAAATTGGATGGAAAATGGGCTCCCTGATCTGTCACAGTTTCTCTTCGAACACCAAAATGAGTGAAGATATCCTCAAAAAGAAAATTGAGTACAAAACGTTCATTAGCAAAAATTAATGCTTTACCCTCTACCCATTTGGTGACATAATCAGTACATACCAAAATATACCTCTTTTATTTAGATGGTGTATTGATTGGTCCAACAAAATCCGAGGCCCATTTTTCAAAAGGTTCAATGAGTACCTGAGGTTGTAATGGCATTTCATTTGAAGGAGCAGGTTTCCCTACCCTTTGGCAGCTATCACACCTTTTGACATATTCTTTGGCATCTCTGAAGATGGATGGCCAATAATATCCTAAATGAAGGATTATATAGGCTATCCTCTTGTTAGCAAAGTGTCCACCACAAGGTTCATCATGACATGCATTAAGAATTTTAGGCATTTCATTTTCTCAAACACATCTTTTGATAATGAGATCTAGACCTGTTTTATATAATTCATTACTAATCCATGAGTAACTTGCACTTAATTGAATGATTTTTCTTTTCTCTCTAGGAAACAAATGTGAAGGTAATTTTCCTGTGACTAGGTAATTGGCAATATATGCAAAACAAGGAGTTTGAGTAGTTATTGCAAAAAGGTATTCATCAGGAAATTTATCTTCAATTGGAGTGTCATCTTTGATATTTTTTATTATAGACAAGAAATCAGAAACTGTGTTTTGTTTTCTAGGTCGGTCTAGAAAGGTAATGTTGAATTCTTGAAGGAGTAATAACCATCTTGTAACTCTGCCATTAGTAGCAGATTTATTCATTAAATATCTAATTGCATAATGATCTGTATGAAAAAAGCTTTCATAGCCTGTTATATAATGTCTGAATTTGTTGATAGCATGAACAATTGCTAAGAATTCCTTTTCAGTTATAGTGTAATTTAACTCAATGGGAGTGAAATTATTGCTTTTGTAATAGATGGCATAGGGGATCAAATATTTTTTTTCTAGTACAGCTCCCAAAGATTATCTGAAGCATCTGTTTAAATGTGAAAAGGTAGTTTCCAATTTGGACCTCTTAAGATGTGTTCTTCATAAATTTTTTCTTCTAAGGTTTCAAATGCCAGCTGGAAATTAGGATTCGAATTGAACTCACAATATTTGGTGAGTAACTTGAAGAGTGGGGATGCTATTTTAGTGAAATTTTCTATAAATCTTCTATAGTATCCTGTGAATCCTAGAAAAATTCTAACATCCTTTTGACAACTTGGAATTGATAGTTTGGAGATGACTTCA
This sequence comes from Pinus albicaulis, assembly GCA_034641835.2. NCBI lineage: Eukaryota > Viridiplantae > Streptophyta > Pinopsida > Pinales > Pinaceae > Pinus > Pinus albicaulis. The sequence goes on from CM076577.1 coordinate 1,397,967,549, forward strand.
ACTTTATATTTATCAACTTTAATTCCATCTCTTGAAATGTGATGTCCTAAAATAATCCATTTTGTAAACATCATAAAACATTTTTCATGACTTAGTGAAATTTTTTCTTCCTTACATATTTTAAGATCCTTTTCCAATTTTTCTAAAGCTTCTTCAAATGTATTCCCATAAAATGTAAAGTCATCCGTTTACACCTCTACACAATCATGTATTAGATGAGAAAAAATTCCTAGTAATGCCCTTTGGAATGTTGGAGGTGCATTGCATAATCCAAAAGGAAGTTCTCAGTAGGCATAAGTCCCCCATGGATAGGTGAATGTGGTATTAGCTTGATCTTCAGGTGCTACTTGAATTTGATTATAGCCACTAAAACCATCCAGAAATGAGAAATATTTCTTACCTGCTAATGTATCCAATACTTGATCTATAAAGGGTAAAGGAAAATGATCTTTTAGGTTAAATTTATTCAATTTTTGATAATCAATGCATACCCTCCATTTACCATTCTTTTTGGGCACAGTCACTAAAGGAGAAACCCACTGACTATCTAAAATTGGGTAAATAAAGTTCACATTCAGCAATTTTTGTAACTCTTCTTTCACAATTTCTCTAAGATTTGGATTCATCCGTCTTTGAGGTTGTATGATAGGTTTACAATTTTCCTCAATATAGAGGTGATGTATACAAGTCTTAGGAATAATTCCTTTCATATCAGTGTATTCTCGTGCATATGTAGAAGAAATTTGTTGTAATGTTTTGATTAACTTTTTTTGTTGTAATCTCTCCAAGTTATTGTTTATATTTATAGTTTTCCCTCGAAATATTTCAACTGTAGAGCTACCAAATGATTCCATAGAATAAAGAGACATCTACCTAGGTGACAAATATTCAATATTATATTTTTCCTAGAATTGAGCATGTCCATATTCTAGAGATGATTCAAAATTTTCCATACAATTCAGGATTTGACTATGTTCACTAATATTTGAAATAGTGAAGAGAGGTTGCATATCATTTTCATCATCAATCCATTCTATGTTATCTAACTCTGCGATTTTTATCTTAGGAGGATATAGAGTGAATTTATTTGTTGAGTTACCATCAGAGACATACATATCACTAGATCTATAGCTAATGAAAGCATCAGTTGTAGCCAACCAAGGTCTTCCTAATATAAGAGGATGTCCTCCTAGATTGTTCTTAGGATTTAAGATCATAAAATCAACATGATACTCCCAAGAGTCTAAGGATACTGAAATATCTTCTAACACACCATCTGGCTTGATTACAAATCTGTCTCCTAATTGCAGTAATGTAGGTGTATACAGAAGATTAGGAAGTTTGAGTTGTTCCATGGTTTGTTTGCTCATGATGTTTATTGCTGCTCCTAAATAAATCAATGTATTTGGAATTTCAACTCCATTTATATGTGTTTTTACAACTGGACTTCCTCTATCTAAATATTTTTGGATGACAATTTTTCCCATCATTATTTCTGCAATTTTTCCTACAAGTTGAATTCTTTTTATTTATTTTGTTTTTCTTCCTGGTTTCTTCATACTCGACTTATTTATTTTTTTGGCTAGAATTCGATTCACTTTAATGGCCTGTAACAAAGGGATTTTGATATAATCATTTTTCAATTCATCTAGAAAATCATAATTGGGAAACATACTATGTTTTTCTACCCCTCTATCAACTTGTAATCTTTCAGGAAAAGGAGGTCTAGAAGTAAGTACTAATGGTCGCTCTATGATAGGAGTTGAGTTTATTGGCTCCTTTTGTTTTTCATTTTTATAATTTTGGTTTTGAAGAGATGTTCCTTCAACAAAATTTTTATTTGGCTATAGAGAATTTTCCTCAAAACTATCTTGTTCTTGAATAACTACAGAAGGCTTTTTTGTTTTCTAATACCCCACCATATCTAAGTTGGGCATCATTAAGATCTAGAGGAGTAATCATGTAGGTTGGAAATTTTTGTCCTTATATAATGTAGGTATTTTGAGGATTTTTATTGTTGGGGTTTCGTAATGGTTGGGTAGGTAGCTGATTTGGTCTCTGTGGAAATGGTAGTGAAAGTTGTGGATTTTGGTTTTGGAGTTGGGGTTGTTGATTTTGTTGAGGAATTTGTTGGGGATGATAGTTTGGATATGATGGAGGATATTGATAGTATTGAGAGAATATTCCCTAGGGATTTTTCATTCCTTGAACCCAATATTTAGATTTAGATTGAGATTGAGGCCAAGGTTGTTGCAAATAATTCCTATTATTTAGTGGGGGCTGAGTATACATTTGATTATTAAATCCTTGAGCTTGTGGCCCCAGTCATGGTCTTCTAGAGACAAAGAAAAGAGATGTTGTTGGATTTGAAGTTGTTTCTTCTTTAAAAACAACCCTAAGACCTGGAATTGAAGGAAAATTATTAGTCTCGTGACTTTTTGAACAAATCATACAGGTCTCTATGAATTTTGCATCCAGAGCACATTCTCTTAAAGCATGCTTCTTTCTGCATTTGGGACAGAAAATGGCTAAAGCATCAGTCTCAGATTTATTCTTGTTTTTTAATTTAAGGGTGTCTATTTGTTCACTAAGAATCCCTAATATTTATGTTTTAAATTCATCAAGTATGTTTCCAATTTCTGCCCTACACACTATTCTAGTTGCATATCTATTTACTCTAGCAAGAGAAGGATATCTTGGATTTTTCCTAGTTTTTGATTTTCCCCTTGAGATATGGATACATAACTCACCAATGTCAGATAATAGAAGTTTAGAGATATCCTCCTTTCCCATCATGTTGATATTGTCTCTCCATTCATCTCTAATGGCTTTTAATAAAAGAGCTTTTAAAGTATCTTGATCTAAATTATCCATTTTTGCTCTTTTTATGTTATAGTTGAATATTTCAATTAAATCCTCCAAATTCTCATCCTTTTTTTGCATCATTTTAAATACTTCATCCTTATTATTGATAGGTATGCAATAATCTAAATACTTTTCTAAAAATTCTCTTTTCATGTCATTCCATGTTCTGATGGACCGAGTGATTAAACTCACGAACCATTTTAGAGCTGCTCCTTTCAATGTTGAAGGAGACAATTTGAGTTTTTGAGAGCCTTGTAAATAATAATAATTTCTGCACAAAAATTCAAATTCAAACAATAAGGTTTCAGGATCTTCACTTTTTAATCCATGAAAATTTGGGAGGACAAAAGGTGAGATATTTTTCATTATGGCATTTGTATCTTCATCAACTATAGGGAATAAAAAATAACTCTCAATTACCCTATTTCTTCTTCCTTCTTCTGCATTTCCTCTACCTCTTCCTCTATCTACTCCCATACCTCTTCCTCCTCCAAATATTACATTTTCTCCATTTAGAATTTCTCCTTCTCCTTCTCCTTCTTCTCCTCTTCCTGCCATTATAGATTCTTTAGAGCTGATATAAGATTCAACTTGCAAGGTTAACTACTCTTCCTCTGGCTCTTCTATCAATGGTATGTTGAAGAAAGGATCTTCTTCTTCCTCTCCACTAGGAATTTCTAACTCTTCAGCTAGAATATGTTCCCCTATAGAGGTGAAAAAGGTCACTCCTTTTGTTGGAGATCTAGGATCTTCTTCCTCTAAGACTGCCTCAGTGGATGAAGTAGGAGATCCTCCTAATTGGATTTTGGACCTTAGAATTTCAGGAAGTCTATGGCTAGTGAAGTATGGAATATGAGTTTGAGATGGAGGTGTATCACTTCTTAGTATTGGTAGAGTGAGTGGTGTTTTAGGGATTAAACTCCTACCTCTAGCTATGAATCTTCCCCTAGAGTCTCTTTCTCTATGCATATCATTTCTTTTTTGGATGTAAGAAATAAGGCTACCTAGTTACACTTCCCTGGCAATAGTGCCAAAATGTTTAGCCAATTTAATGTCTTAAATTTCTTGCATAAATTATCAACTGAGGTTAGTAAACTGATGAAGTGTGGGGCATTGTATGTGCTTAATTAACCTTATTCTTACTTCATTTTTTGTATTTTATGTTGTTTTGGGGGGTTTTGTTCTTTGATGTTCAATAATGTTTAATATAAAACTATGAAAGAAATTAAATTAATATAATTAATTTTAAGAAGGAAGAAAAGGAATTGTTCCTATGTTAAACTAACTTACATAAAAATAAATCAAATATTGTTGGCTAGTTAGAATCTAATCTGAAAAATGGAGTATTTATTTTAATGTTTTCTATATTAACATTAGTCCTATTCCATGGATCTAATTCTTACATCTGAGATTGAAATTACAGTGCTATTCTAAGTGAAAGCAGAAAAGTAAAATAGCTAATGTATGTTTAGTTACTCCATCATTCAATATGAAGTATTACCCTCTTGAGATGATGTGTAAGCAACTATCTATACCTTTTAATGTTCTTGAAAAGAAATTAAGTGTGCAAAGGAAAACAACTAATGTATTCTTAGTTAGTCCAGCATTCAATATCAAGTGTCACCTTCTTGAGATTATGTTAAGTAACCAATTATATTTAATGATTTAGAAAAGAAAGTAAAATATTCAAAGGAAGAACTCAGTAATAGCATGAATTGGACATTCAATCATTTAGTTTAGAAACATTATAGAATCAATTTCTTGGAATAACCTTTAGGAACATCAATGATACAATTAAATGAGGATCTGAAAGTAAATGTGAGAGCATGTAAAGCTAACTGTAAACAACTAGTGTATGTTTGAGTTACTACAACATTCAATTTGAAATATTACCCTTTTGAGATGTTGTGTAAGAAATGTATTATGCCTTAGTTTCTAAGTTCCTAGAAAGAAAGTAAAATGTGGAGAGGAACTCATTTATTTTAGAATCATATTCTTGAAATAACCTGTGGGAACATCCATCGATACAATTAACTGATAATTCTATTCTAATAAAGTAAATGATAGAACAATAAGGAAAACTAGATAACTATAAATTCTTATTACTTCAAATTTGATTCAATGTGAAAATAGGAAGATCTATCTTCATGAGATGTTTTTATAAGAACAAGGCTTACACAATTATGATTTAATGTTGTTCTACTGATCAAAACTAGAATGAAACATTAATCTGCTCAGAAAACAGAATTGACAAGAACAAAGTAATGAAAATTAATCTAAAAACAATAAATGAAAAACCTCCTCCAGTGTAGGGGCCCTCTGCAACTGATTCAACTGAAATCCTAGCTGGTTAAAGATGCACTTAAAAATCATTGGCAACAAAATATTTGTATTATTATAGAATGAAGTCTTAATGCACAACGTATCATCAAAAGCTTAAAACTTAACTTAAACTTAATTATTCTCGGTTCTGTACAACCGATATTTATAGGAAATAAACATAATTGTCTATGAGTTAATTCTACTACAGGTGGCTAGTTTGACTTATAGAATTGTAATTGGACTGTTTAACTCTTGATTTGCTATGATAGAGAAAATCAAGAGTCCTTCTGTTCTTGGCTAATGTTCTTTCACCATGATATTTGACCACGATCTTAGGCCTTCTTTTCCATCGATCTCAACCAAGCTAATAGGACAAAATCCATTTGGAGATGATTCTAGAAATGCCCATGTGGCTCAATTCTCCATTTGACACATGGAACCTGTTAGACTATGAGAGTAGCTATGGAATCCACAATTAGCTACAAAATAGGCTATGTTCTGTAGCTAAATTACAAAAATCTATTCGAATAGCAAGAACATGAGAATATAACATGGATGTTGTTTAGATGCATTCTGTTATCACTCAAGAAAAAAAAAAAAAAACGTCATTCTGACAAGATTACTTAGGTTCATGGGTCAAAATGGGGTCTTAGGAGTCATTTCTTGAGTTTGACCAAGGGAAGTATTAAATTTTTTATAAGTTTGAAGCCTACACTAGTGTTTAAATAAACTCATTTTTAAGGTCTTTCATGTCAAGTCTTTCATGATTTTGAGATTCATTTCATTTCCAAAATTTTTTGAATAAAAACTTCCCAATTAGCCAATAAACTACAGTTTCGTAGTGCATGACGTTGAAAAAGGTCACTTTGTGCTTCGAAAGCGCTGATAGTTTCGTAGCGCAAACAAAAAAAATTACACTATAGGCACTACGAAAGCACGATTTTGTAATTGTCTTGTCAGTTGAGCTGTCAAATGTCAGAAACCATTGCGAAAGGGTAAGATACAAGCTTTTTGAGTCATTCAATGATGAAATTGAAGTACACATCCATGTTTGCAGTCATCATGGTCAGTATAGGTTATGAGTGGGCTATCATTTTTAATTATGAAAGGACAGTTAAAATTCAAATTCTTTCTGAATTAGTCATTCTCATTCCTTTTGCCTTCATTGGTAATGTCTAAGCTCTAAGTATCGAGCCAAACTTGTGGCTGGTTCTTAAAAAGGTTTATTACATCCATATCAAGCGAGGTTGATACATACATATCAAGTGAGGCTAAAAGATTTATATCAAGCAAGGTTGAGAGGTTCTCTGAAGAATATGGCAGAGGAAAGAAAAATACACAGAGGAGGATAGTGCTTAAGGCATGAACCTAAAGACATGAAGGCAATAACTGAAAACCCAGCAGTGATGGAAGCATTTAGAAGAGTACGTTGCCTACATTTTTGTGAGAAATTGTAGGGCTTTCACACACATATATCCAAGGAATTTGCTATGAATTTCAATGGAAAAACCACTAAAGTGGGGATGCTAAGTTTTTCTATCATAGCAGAGGTCATTGTTTCCGTTACAAAGATTCCAAGAGGTCAAAAAACCTAGTTCAAAGGGTTCAAATTTAATATGGAGTAGTGTAAAGAGTTCATGAAGCCTAAGTACATTGAGATGGATCTCAACAATGCTATCCAAAGAAGCTGCATCAAAGATAATTATTCAAAACTGCTACTCAACATTCAGAAATATTTTACCTATGAAGGCAGGTATCACAAGGTTTATTCATACCATTTCAAATTACTTCTACACTTCATTGGTAATATTTCATTTGACTTAACTTTTTATCTGCATAGAAGTCTTGCAAAGATAGCTGATAAGGTGCAAGAAAAGTCTGAGGGGAGTGAGACATCATTATTTCATCATGGCTTAATGAAATTATTAATTTTAGATGAACTTCAAAAGATAGGCAGAGATTGGTCCTCATTCTTGTTTGTTAATGGTTTTGAGTTAGAAACCCTAAATCTAAAAGAGTTCCATCACCACCAACAGTAGAACCAAGCCAACCTATGGTTGCAAAAACCAAAATAACCTACAAGAGTAAAGCCAAGAAAGAAAACTGAGAAAAGGCCAGAGAAAATGCAAATGCTTGATACACCAACTCTCCCACCTGCAAAACATAAATCAAAGGTTGTCAAGGATGAAAAATAGAAACAATTTGTCAGCAAAAAAATGACCAAAAGAATAACTAGAAGCCAAGCAGTGGTTTTGAAAGGAAAAGTAGTTGCTATAGAAGACAGTTCAGTAAAAAAAGGGAATCTAGAGGATATTATTCATGCCATTGACATAGAGGAAACACCTATTGTCCAAGATATATTTATTGGGGAATATGAGCAGAAGTTGAAAAAGGCTAAGTCTGCAAAGAGATTATAGTTTGAGGGGGAAGATGCAGGTTTCATTTTTCAAGCAAGAAAGCCTATGACAAGGCACGCTAGGAAATTAATGGAAGGCAGCAAAGAAGTTCAAAAACCCACAGAGATAGCTAAATCACCTAAAGATATTATTGATCTCTCATCACCCACAGTGAATGATACAATCAAAAAATTAAAAAGGGGAAAAGAGAAAGTGATAGAGAAAACAGAGTTCCAGCGCCTTGAGGAAAAGTTAAAGTTGGCAAATCAGGAAATTACTGTCATGAAAAAAAAAGCTAGAAAACAAAGTGGTGAGAAGGTACAGTTTAAAAGGATGAAGGCAATGTGGGAAGGAAAAGTTGATTCTGTTTCTGAAACTTTAGACAATACATAGCAACTTGTCAAGTGGACAATTCCAGCAATAAAAGAAGCTAAATTTGTCAGAATAATAAACTTCCATCTAAGAGCTACTAACAAAAGACTTAAATACCTGGTGAAGGATTTACAAGAGAATTTGGAGTTAATTCATGATGAACTACAGAGAAAAGGCATTAAAATGACAGTCATAGAAGAACCAATAGGTCAACCAATTGTAAATGAAGAAGGAATGCCTCAAGGAAGCTAAAATGAAGCTGGTTTATAGTTTGTATGGTTTGTATATGATGAGGATAGGTTATATTTTGAGTTTTTGGGAAACCACAGTTTTCATTTGACAAATTTATAAAAAAATCTGCATACTGAGCAATTTCGTAGTGCCTCTAGGCTTAAAAAGCAGAAAAGCGCTAGGAAACTGTTCTAGCTACCTTTTTTTCTTCTTTTGATCAATATTTAAGGTGTTAAAGGATAAGTTGAGAGATGAAATTGCTATGAAATATGTGTTGAAGGGTGCTTAAAATGATGCAAGAGGAAAGATTCAAGTTTTTGGAGGACAAAGGCTTGTAATGGCAGCACTACAGAAAGCGCTACGAAACTACTGTATTTTCGTAGCGCAATAAATTACATCCTTTTGAGCAGTTTTTGAAGCGGTTTTAGACAAATAGAGGCTAGGAAAGAGTTATGGGACATGTTAAGAAAACTTTCAATAGCCAAGGACCACAAAATAAATATTAAATAATATTCAAAATGTTGAAAAAAGGAAAAAGATCATATGCCTAAAAACAGGTACTGTTTCTTATTTTTGTGGAGGTCGGCTAACTAGTCATGAAGAACTAAATGCCATTATCCAATTCGACCATGTGATGATACACTTGTCAATAATGTAATTTAAAATAGATAAGGTTGTTATATATAATATTAAGAAGTTTGAGTCCTTTTTGAAATAGGTATTTCTAGTAGGGTAGGTGTCTTTTTGTAATAAATTTCATGTTTTATGGTTATGTAAGGTGTCAGTGGACATAAATTCAGTGTATCTAGGCTAGAGTCAGATCATCTGAGAATGTAAGAAGTCTAATTAAGGCCATTGGGTCGAATTTTTCAAGGGTTGGAGATTTTTGGCAAAATTGCAGCTTATTGTAAATTGACTATTTTAGCAATACAGAGATTTGTTACTTGACCAACTTGACATTCTGAAGGATTTTTTAGTGCTTATTTGTTCTATCTTTACCTTTTATGTATCTCTCTTGCAGTGTTTTTAATTTATATTACTCAGAATTCATACATGTGATGCTCTGACTTCCTTTATAAGTGAATTGACTGTGTATTTTCATATCTTATGTGTGTGTGTCCTACTACTAAAAACTCTGACCTGCCTCAACTTCCATGTCAAGTGAACTCACTGAATCACTGAAAGTGTCTAATCCATAAGCCCAATGGCTACATATTGATATTATTTTCAACCTACATTCATCATAACTAATTTATTTTCTAAATAGAGTTAGCCATCTATATTTTTATTCCATATCATTAACCCTTGAGAGAGCTCTCTCATATTGAGGCGGCTAAGCCTCAGTCACAAGACTGGTTTGAAATAGTTAAATTGAAGTTGTATGATTAGCATCCAATCAGGTAGGATTTTGGAGATAACACATTCCTTGAGACAAAAGATGGAATTTATCATTGATTGGGGTATGTGATCTTATGAGAAAGTAAGGGAAAAAGGTGAGAAAGGATGACAAGGAGAGGATAATTGTGAGGTTTAACACTGCCTATACCTGCATATCCTAATATGAACCCAAACAACAGATAAGCACAACAAGCACCCAGTGGAGAAACATCCTATCCAACTTATTTTGTGGAGATACAGGAGGTTAATCTTAGGTCGGGAAGATTACTGCCAGAAAACCATCCTCCATCTCCACCTGTAGAGGTTGAGGAGGAAAATGAAGAAGGTAACACTCATATCCAACAACCTCCTTTTCCTGAGCACTTGATCCACCCTACTCAACACAATCCTGAGAAGACTAAATTCCTGGGAGAATTGGAACATTTGTGTGTAAAGATAACACTTCTCCATGCCAGTAAAGATGTTCCTATCTACAATAGGCTCATCAAAGAAAATTTCTTCAATAAACTTGGGAGAATGAAGAAATATACCCCCACCATCAATGTGGTAGGACAACTGTCTGACCTAATGCTGGGAAGGGTGATATTTCCAAAGTACCGGGACCCTAGTAGTCCAGTTGTTGATGTGCATGTAAATGGTGTCATAGTTCCCAACACTCTGATTGATTTAGGGGCTCCCATCAATGTCATGACCAAGGAAACTATATTGAAACTTATTCTCCAAGGGACTTTGAGGAAAACCACAATAGTTTTTTAACTTACAAATCGATCCACAGTAACTTTAGAAGGAATTGTTGAGGATGTTATGGTTACCATTGACTCTTGGGAGTATCCTAGAGATTTCCTAGTCTTCCAACCAAAAAGCAATTTCAATGGTTCCCCTCATCTTAGGGAGACCTTAATTAGCCACTGCAGATGCTTATATTAGCTGTCAGTTCATGTTACACTAAAAATATCACCATGAAATTTTACTCTCAGTATGGGTTCATCGTTACTTATACCATACACCCTTAGAAGTCTACAAACATCAAGTTCCTAAAACCAAGCCTTGAAATTGAGAGAAAAGCTTATAAAAGTCATTAAAATACTTGTACCACACTTTCTCTTTGTATTACCTACGGTGTTGCATCTCTTTTCTCTAGAACATGTAGAACCGGTTGCACTTTTTCTTCATTAAAGGTGTGGTTCCCTATAAAAGGTAAAGTGAAGGCGGAAGTAAAATTTGGAAGCCCAGCTGTATGAATCTGGAAGCTTCTGGAAGCAATTATTCGGTGGAAAGTTCACTCCTTTCATGTAAATTCATCCCTCCATTAAAGGAGCCTACCCCTTGGTATGTGGAACTTAATCCCTTGAAAGAGGATTATATCCCCTCTTATTTGGAGCTGCAACCTCTTCTCTTTTGCTATAAATTGAAGCCATAGTTCAGCCTCAAGGAGAGTTAGGCTTTGAGATATTTTGTTAGGTCCCTATATTACCAGTATAGTCCCTTATTGTTATTATTGTAACCCCTTTATTGTTATTATTGTACCCTTGTAACCCCCATTTTGTTATTATTGTGCCCTTAAATTATTATTGTTAGGTCGGGTAGGATTAAATTGTGGCCCACTAGGATTACATTATGGCCACATGGACTCCTATATATAGAAAGGAGGTTTTGTAGATTGTATCATCCAAGAATTGTTCAATTATGTAATGTATTGGAGGTTGGCCCCTCGAATTGGCTCATCTCTAAGGCGTTGATATCTCTTTTCTTCTATTTTTGGAGCTGGTTACACAACATTTGGTATCAGAGGTTTGGATTCTAGGGTTTCGCTGCTCCAAACAGGTCATCGTGGCATTGTCGCTATAACTTTTTTTCTACAAAGTTTCAGCAGCTGAAATTGTTAGGGTGCGAAGCCGAGATCCTAAGGAATATCATCAAAAAATTTCAGAGCTTGGTTCGAAATATTTTGGAGATATGATCTGTGGACGTTAGGTCTTTTTTCAGGCTCCTAAACAGGTCATCGTGGCATTGTCGTTATAACGTTTTTTCTACGAAGGTTCAGAATATGAAATTTATAGGGTGAAAATCTGAAATCCTGAGGAAACTTTTCAAAACATTTCAGAGCTTTATTCACAATATTTTTGGAGATATGATCTGTGGAATGTGGTGCTTTTTCAGGGTCATGAATTTCATCTCAAAGAGGTGATCATGGGAAAAGTTCAATAACTCTTTCTCTGAGCATCGGATTGGAGTGTCGTAAAAAGTGGTCACAAGTACATAGACTTTAGTTTCTTGGCTATCAATTTCAGAGGTGAAGGACAAAAAAGTGGCACGTGGAAAGTCGTACAAGTTCGATCTACTCAACCAATCCATAATTACGTCATTGTGGGAGATTGGACATAACTTTGTCTTGGAGAATCGAAATCAGGTCAGACCTGTGGCATTCAAAAGAGAATTAATAGGGCTACTTTAGTGCTGAATTTTAGATATTTAAGAGCCGCAATCACAGAGATAATCAAATTTTAATATTGAGCTCCTCAAAAGCAAGAAAAATGTGTGTATTTTTTTCCGAATTGCATAAGTCTTGTTTGAAAAATCAATTTGAATTGATTCCAAGGGCATATTGTAGAATAGATATCTGTATTGGGTTCTAAAAAATCCCTGAAAAAATAATTCAACACCCATTAATCCTTCAGAAGGCTCTACTATGACTCATGAAGATGAAGAATTGCAACATGATCTATCAAAATTACAAGAGCAAGTGCACCAAATTTCGCTCTCACAACGAGCAACAAAAAATGAAATGGAAGTTTTGAATAAAGGCATGGAAGCAAAGATGGATGGTGTGAATAATAATTTGGATGGTTTGAAGAAAGACATGGAATATAAGATAGATGACATGGAAGTTGGCATGGAATCTAAAATGGAAAACATGAAGAATGATCTAAAAGCAGACATAGAATGTTTGAAAAAGTTGATACAAGAAATGTTTCCTAATGGTGAAAAGATAGTAGAGGAAACTCATGATGAGAACAAAATAAATGTTAATCATGATTTCATAAACTCTAATGTTGGCAGGAAGAACCACCATATTCCAAAAATAGATATGAGGAATTTTGATGGAAAGGATCCTGTAACATGGATACTACAGATGGAGCAATATTTTGATCTCAATAATGTGAAAAATACACAAAAGGTATGCATTGCAACTTTACATTTAACACAAAATACATTTGTATGGTATCGATGGCTTTTCTCTCGTAAAAAAAATTGTCACTTGGTCAATTTTAACGGAGGAAATGATAGCACGTTATGAGGATACAAAGAGAAACACCTTCTTTAGCCAATTGGTAAATCTCAAACAAAAGGGTTCAGTGGGGGAGAAAATTGAGGACTTCCAAAAATTGAATATAAGGGTAATTGATATTCCAGAGGAACATAGGAATGATGTCTTCATAGGGACTTTAAAGGATATCATCCAACATGAAGTTCGCATTTGGGAACCTGATTCATTGCAGAAGGCATTTAGATTGGCAAGAAAAATTGAATGTAAAATTATGGCGACAAGGAAGCCTACCACTCACATCTATAAGAAGGAAGTGTTCTACCTAGATTTCCACAGCACAGTTTGACACCCACAACAATTGGAAGAAAAAAAGAGAAAAGGGCTTTGCTACGGTTGTGATAGCAAATACACTAAAGGTCATAAGTGTGTTGAGAAGAAATTATTTTACATAGATTGTGAAGAGGAAGAAGAAAATGAAAAAGAAGAGGATATACACCAGGAACCAGCCCTAGAAGAGGAAGAAATGAATCTGACCATATCGTGTAATGAACTGGTAGGAATTACCACTCCTCAAACTCTCAAGATAGAAGGAATTAAATTGTTTCCTATACCCAGCACCAGAATGTCAAGTGATGGTGGCAAATGGAGGAACTATAAATTGCTCTGGAAAATGCCATAATATCAAGCTAACCATGGGGGAATATGTATTGACTAGTCCAATGCTTTCCATTCCTATGGGAGGTGCTGATGTTGTACTAGGAGTAAAATGGTTACAATATTTGGGGACGGTAGCTTTTAATTTTCAAGAAATTTTCTTGAATTTTTTTTCAGAAGGAAAGGAAGTCGAATTACAGGGTATTGCAGGGAAGCCGAGAAAGATAATTAGCTCTAATGTCATGAAAAAGGTTCTAAAGAAAGAACAACAAGGTGTGATTGCACAATTATGCTCACTGGAAGTTCCAACATCAAAAACATCTATTTCTACAGATCTCCAACAAGTCTTGGACAATCATTCCAAGGTGTTTGAAACTCCCAAAGGACTCCCACCTATTCGTGATCATGATCATGTTATTAATTTGATTTCAGGAAGTGTTCCTCCAAACATCAGGCCTTATAGATATCCTTACGTCCAAAAGAGCGAAATTGAACATATGATTGCAGAAATGTTAGAGGCAGGTATGATTCAACCTAGTCAAATTTCTTTCTCTGCTCCTGTAGTATTGGTACACAAGAAGGATGGATCATGGCGAATGTGTCCAGATTATAGGGAGCTCAATAAGCTCACCATTAAAGATAAATTTCCCATTCCTGTGATTGATGAATTATTGGATGAATTACATGGAGCAATTTATTTTACCAAGTTGAATCTTCGTTCAGGATATCATCAAATTAGAATGAAGACTGAAGATATTCCAAAAATAGCATTTCGAACTCATGAGGATCATTATGAATTTTTGGTCATGCCTTTTGGCCTTACCAATGCACCTTCTACATTTCAAGGGTTGATGAATTCCATTTTCAAACCCTTCCTTAGAAAATTTGTGCTGGTATTTTTTGATGATATACTAATCTATAGCAGGTCTTTGAAGGATCATGTTGAACATGTTGATAAGGTGCTCAAACTATTGCAGGAGAAAACATTATATGCAAAAATATCCAAATGTTTCTTTGGAGTACAAGAGGTGGAATATCTGGGTCATATTGTATCTCATGAGGGTGTTAAAGTAGACCCTAACAAAATTAAAGCCATTAAGGAATGGAAAGTCCCCACAACCATAAAGTAGTTGTGAGGATTTCTCGGGTTAACAGGGTATTATCGCAAGTTTGTTAAGAATTATGGGAGAATAGCAGCACCTCTAACAACATTATTGAAGAAAGATGCATTTTAATGGACTCCTGAAGCAACTAAGGCCTTTGAACATCTTAAAGAGGCAATGTGCCTAGCACCGGTCTTAGCTACGCCAGACTTCACAAAAACCTTTATTGTGGAATGTGATGCCTCAGGAAATGGAATTGGTGCAGTTTTAATGCAGGAAAGAAGACCCATTTCTTTTGAAAATCATCCAATCAAAGGAAAGTATTTACAGAAACCTATTTATGAGAAGGAAATGTTAGCAATACTGCATGCACTAAAGAAATGGTGAACTTACCTAATGGGAAGACACTTCAAGGTAAAAACTGATCATGATAGTGTTAAACACTTTTTGGAATAGAGACTATCTTCAGAAGATCAGCAAAAATGGGTCACAAAGATGTTGGGCTATGACTTTGAAATAATCTACAAAAAAGGAAAGCTTAATGTTGTTGCAGATGCACTCTCAAGAAAGAATGAAGAGGTGGAAGCATTGCTTTGTGCCATTTCTATTATCCAACCAGATTGGATAACCGAAGCAAGAGATGAATGGAAGAAGGACAAAGATGTATGGGCACTCATTCAAAATTTGCAGCAAGATCCTAGTACATCTGATACATTTAGTTGGAAAAATGATTCCTTATGGTACAAAGATCGCTTATATCTTTGTAATAATTCCCAACTAAAACAAAATATTCTTTTGGAATTGCACACTTCTCCTTTATGAGGACACTCAGGATTTTTAAAAACTTACCACAGGGTGAAGAAAGAATTTTTTTGGGATGGCCTTAAATCTGATATTCAAAAGTTTGTGGCGGAATGTTTGGTTTGCCAGCAGAATAAAGTGCAGACAATTAAGACCACAGGACTTCTACAACCTTTATCCATTCCAAGTCAACGTTGGGAGGAGATTTCAATGGATTTTATCACAAGTTTACCTAAGTCCGAAGGAAAGAGTGCCATCATGGTGGTAGTTGATAGACTTACCAAGTATGCACACTTTTGTGCATTATCTCATCCATTTAAAGCAAGTACAGTTGCTACTACATTTATGGATAGAATTCAAAAGCTACATGGAAGCCCAAGGGTTATTATGAGCGACAGAGATCCCATTTTTACTGGAAATTTTTGGACGGAGTTATTTTCTTGTTTAGGTACTCAATTAGCTCATAGCTCATCTTATCATCCTCAATCTGATGGTCAAACTGAGATAGTAAATAAATGTTTGGAAGGATATCTTCGTTGTTTTGTATTTGATAAACAAGCATAATGGGTCAAGTGGTTACCTCTCGCTGAATGGTGGTATAACACTTCCTTCCATACTGCAGCAAAGATGACCCCATTTATGGCACTTTATGGATATCATCCACCATCTATCACATCATCTTTAAGAGAAAATTCGAAGGTTCAAGCAGTGGAAGATCACATCGAGCATCAACAAGAAGTTCTCCAACTCTTAAAGGACAACCTGAATTTGGCACAAAATCGAATGAAACAATAGGAAGATCAACATCGCAGCGAGAGAAGTTTTGATGTAGGAGACTGGGTATTTTTACGGCTACAACCATAGAAACAAATGTCCCTCAAGCAAGCTAATAAGGATAATAAATTATCACCAAAGTACATGGTCCTTACAAGGTGTTGCAAAAGATTGGTACTATGGCATACAAATTGGAGCTTCCTGCTTCTTCACGAGTGCATCCAATTTTCCATGTTTCATGCTTAAAGAAGGTTATAGGTGAAATGGTGAAATCTTTGCACCTGGATTTAAGCAATACTTCCGAGAACTTGATGAGAAGGAAAAGAGAGAATTCCTGTGGAACTTTGAGCGGAATGCATGGCAAGAACTCGCTGACTGAAACCCTAACAAATTCCAAGGTATCTCATCAAGTGGAAGAACTTACCCATTGAATATTCTACATGGGAGGATGAGAATTTTATACAGAAGCACCCAGAGCTACTCAAGAGTTGAGGACAACACTTTTTTGAAGGAGAGGGGCATGTTAGGTCCCTATATTACCAGTATAGTCCCTTATTGTTATTAGTGTAACCGCTTTATTGTTATTATTGTACCCTTGTAACCCCCATTTTGTTATTATTGTGCCCTTAAATTATTATTGTTAGGTCAGCTAGGATTACATTGTGGCCCACTAGGATTACATTATGGCCACATGGACTCCTATATATAGAAAGGAGGTTTTGTAAATTGTATCATCCAAGAATTTTTCATTTATGTAATGTATTGGAGGTTTCGACCTCGAAGTGGCTCATTTCTAAGGCATTGATATCTCTTTTCTTCTATTTTTGGAGCTGGTTACACAACATATTTTGAGGAGAATTGCTGGTGAAACTAATACTCTCTTAAATGATTATCATATGAGAATTATTACACACATATGTGCATGTTAGTTGAGAGAGTGAAAAGGCTTATCGAAGTAGAGGAAACGCTTGTTCTGGACCCCAGAAGGACCTGTATGACATCAAGGCGAACACGGTTGTAAGGCTCCTTCTTTCATCAAAGATAATACAAATGGATCCTATTTTCTCAATGAGTTGTTTATTTAAATGACTTATTTCTTGAATTCCTTGATCATCAAGATAGACTTATGGTTTATGAATTAGTCTATATTATGCAGGTGCTTCTGATTCTTTCATGTTTTTTATTGCAGATCCCGAAAGGAAACGTATTCAAAGAAATAGGAAAGAAGACTACGATCAACGCTGGACTAAAGGTAAGTCCTAAATTCTCCATTATAAATAATTATAGATCAAATATAATCTAGAGAAAGTAGTTTACATCTATATGTTTGTTGCTAGTTATCATAGGATACTAGGGAGATCTTTCTTGTCCACGAGAACGATTTATCCGTCCAACAAAATGGAAACTCCAATGGGGCATGGATATTGAACTTTGTTTTCTTTTATTTTTTGACTTGTGGAATTATTTTGCTGTTTTTGATTGATTGATACTGCCTTGGGTAGTTTATTCCTGTAGAATCCGTGAAAAGTTCTTTAGAATTTTTTATTTTCTTGAATTTTTCTGGTCTCTGCACTTTGTCCTTAGGCACAGTGCAGGTAGCTCCGCTGTTTGTCTGTATCCATAGTGCGGCACTACGCCTGTTTACACTAAAACCTGCGGACCCTGAGAAATTTTTTGAAAAACTCAATATTCTCTTTTCTAGGATCAACTTGCAAGATTCTCAGTGTATACCCAGACTTATATTTTCTGTTAGAAAGCTTTGTGTGAGAGTTTCTTTCAACCTTTTTAGTTTTGAATGATTTTCTACAAGATATACATGTTATAAGTGATTTTTTCTGTCTTTGTGTCACTCAAAGATTAGAAACCTCTGTATACCTTAGATCACTGGTATTTCATTGTTTTCTTACTGAGTCTTTGACTTTATAGCATAAATTACTTTATGAGAATTAGATCCCATTTTCTCATTTGCAAATCTTTAAAAACTTTTTCATTAAGTTTTGAATTTCACTTAAAAAACAATAATTGGATGTTTTTGAGTTTTTTCTCATTTCAGCAAAGAATTTCTTAGTTAGATTACAAACTAAGAAAAACGTCCTCAAAATATTTAAAGTTTTGATTTCAGATTTAATCCTTAGAATTTTTAGATCTCGAAATTAGTGTTTTTATTTTTGAGTGTTATTTCTAGAAATTGTAGTTTTCTTTAGGAAAATGTTTGATTGTAGATTCGATCTTGAAGAATAAAGGGATTTTTGTTTTGAGCAATTGATCATTTTGAGTTTTCATAAGATAAGATTTCTTTTCGTACGATTCTTGTTTTGAAGGAAAGAATTGTTTTAAAGGATTGCATTTCTCAACTCTTTCTTTTAGATAGAATTCATCGAAAGGAAATGAATTGTTTCTCATAATAGATGCATTTTTAGTGTGTTTTGAGTCGGGTCACTACATATCATCAAAGTTTCACTTTTGCACCTATTGTCCTAAGAAAAAACCTATTAAAAGCGACGATTAAATTAAAATCAATCTAGTAATTTTTATATTTTTAGGGCTCTTTTCACCAATACAGCTTAGGCTAGTGCCTTGGAGTAGGGAGTAATTAACTCTCCAAGACAGTTAAAACAAACAAGTAGTCAATCTTACGGTAGGAAAAATCCAATAGTAGCTTATATGCTCTGGGAAACTCCTCCTAAAGGAGTCAAGCATGAGATCATATCTGAAGCAGTGAGGTGATCAATTCCATCTCATTGGGAACGATAGAATATGTGCGCGTATTAACAACGGTAAACCTCGTATTGAACAATGTCGAGGAGCTTGGGGTCACTTGTCGGTATACCTTGGATTATGTTTAGGAGCCTTCAAGGGGATTGAGCTTTGTTACTCTTCCCTTGTGCGTATATCAGATCATAGACTTTTCCCCCATGTATATTTTTTCCTGTTGGTAACCTTAGTGGCCTTTAACTTTAAGATTTTTTCATAAAGTGAGGGTGGAGGAATGATCTCACTATGCCTAGAGCAGACATCAACTAGACTCACTTGGACTCTCCAGAGGGTTATCTTCACTCGAGATGGTTTAAGTGGAGAAACTTGCAGCGGTCTATTTCATTAAGCAGGTTGTCAGGGTAACTGTTCCAACCTCCATTTCTACATTAAACACTACAATGTTGGATTTCATCACCAATAAGTGTTGTTAGTGTGGGAATTTACTGTTTTTGTGTGGTTTGATCTCGTATATTTTATAAGTGTTTGATCACTTGATTGTCTCCTTAGTGACTTTAGGATTTGTTATTGAAATTTTCTTTGATTGCGTGTGATTAATAATTTTTAATCGTGGGTGAATTACCAAGACAATCGCGTAGACTTCAAGGGAAACCCCCTGAGTATACACCAAGCCAACTTGAAGGACTAAAAGTTATGGTACCGCATAGTATCAGTAGAATTAGATCAATAGAACCAGGAGAATCATCCATAATTAATCATCCTAATTATCACAAAATAAATCAATCAGAAACAACAAAATATATTCAAGAGCCAATTTCAATTTCCGAAATCACTGATATTGCTTCTCCAACC
Organism: Pinus albicaulis; assembly: GCA_034641835.2. NCBI lineage: Eukaryota > Viridiplantae > Streptophyta > Pinopsida > Pinales > Pinaceae > Pinus > Pinus albicaulis. The sequence continues at coordinate 1,397,987,300 of CM076577.1, forward strand.
AGTGAATTAGCTTAAGAACCTAAAATTTCTGAGCCAGACAATGAACCTGCTATGTTAGAATCATCTTCAGGATTTGTTATTCCAACTTCTAGTGATCTTGATTCACCTAGAGTAAGACATCGCATTACCGAAAATCTTCCTTCTGATCTCATATGTACTGAAGAAATTGGTGGTCCAGACAAAGACGTAGTTCTTCCCAAAACCCAAGAAAATTTAAATCTTAGAGAGCGTGAATCAATATTCTACGGTCCTTTCAGAACTGATGCTTGGTATTTATCATTGACATATTTTTTACAAAACACAGGTCTTACTTATTCACCACCCCGAATTCCATTTTACCCTATGTCAAGAGGTTATCAAACTTCATTAGCTATGTCAGGTGAGTCATATATGTTTTCTGAATCTCTAGAAACATTTTTATACAGTGGTTCATCTGTTCCTCTGGGATACCAGTCAGTCTCTGGTACCTTCTTAGGAGCAGCTCCTCAACCAATTGAACAAGTGTTATCATCTGGTACGAATGGAACAAATACTGGCACATTGAACAAAGAACAAATTTTTATGATGTCTCGCAATATTCCAAATCCTCAACTTCAAGGAAGTTAGTTACCGCCTAGGGGGAAACCTCAAGGAAGTCAGTTACCGCCTGGGGGGCAACCTCAAGGTAGTCAATTATCGCTTGGGGGGGAAACCTCAGGGTAATTTTTTATCATATGGAGGTCAAACTGTGGGACAATATTTCCTGCCTGGGGAGAAACCTCAAGGATAGTACATACCTCAGGGTCAATATCAACCTCAAGGACAGTACATACCTCAAGGTCAACCCAAAAAATAGTACATACCTCAAGGTCAATATCTTACCAAGGACAGTACATACCTCAAGGTCCATATCAACCCCAGATTCCCTACAAGCCTCAGAGTCAATATCAACCTTGGGATCAGTACCTAGCTCAAGGTTTTCAACCTCCTTTAGGTCAACCATTATTACAAGGAGCTAGAAATTTTCCAGTTAATTATCAAATTTACGTTCAACCTGGTTATGGTCCTTCATATGCACAACCTTATATGGGTCAATATCCCAGATTAATATGGTGTGGGATCCATCTCAAGTTCAAAAAACTTTGCAACCCAATGTGTAGTTACCTAATCAACCTGGACAGTCCATAGGTTCTGGTCCAACCTAACAACCTATCTAGCCTATGATTCAGGTCTCTGCACCTGGTTTTGTTCAGCAGCGTGGGCCAGTACACCTAGAACTCTGCCTCAAACTTCTGCTACTACTGCAACTTCTGTTCAACCTATGACACCTATTTATGGAGTCTCTATAGCTCCTGTTTCTACTACCCCTGTATCAGTGAAAATTCCTCACGGATCTGTGCCACAGTTATAACCTACAATTCAGACTACGGTCCAGATGCCTACGGGACAATCTGGTACAAGTACGATTCTCACTACTCAACCACAATTTACTTATCAACCGTACTAGGGGCAGTATCAATTTGGACATACTACATAGGATCCAACATATCAGTATTAGCCGTATCCTGGGTATACTTATCAAGAACCTCAACAACCCCAGTTTGGTCCGGTTAATACTAGTTTCACAATTCCCAATGTGCATCCAATTCCAGGATATCCTGGATATCCTCCTCCTGGAACTGGTTTGACCACACAAGGTTATCAAGACCCTAGCTATTGGTTACCGTTCATAGAAAATTTAGATTTACCTGATTTATCGCGCCTTATGAATGATCCAATCTTTTATCTTCTGTATTGGCCGTCGATGCCTAATAAGTTGCCCACTGATATTCCAAAGTTTGAAGGTAAGTCAGGAGATGATCCATCTAATCATGTTATGAATTATCACCTCTGGTGTGCATCCGATTCACTAATCGATGATTCGATTCGATTACGTCTTTTTCATAGAAATCTCATTGGTCTAGCTGCCGAATGGTACATTGAGTTACCACAAGGCTCATTTAATAATTTTAATGTGCTAGCAACTGCTTTCTTAACCCATTTTCAGTTACCTGTCAGATACGAAAATGGTGCAAAATTTTTGACCTCATTGAAACAATCTATGTCTATGTACATATCTGATCACATTCATGAATGGAGATGTAGGAGACATTTAGTGAAAGTGTTTATTCTGGACCAAATTTTGGCTGAATGGTTTATCAAATCATTATTGCCCCAAATCACTGAAGATGTGGCCAAAGGAGGCATTGTTACAGAAGAGTAAATCATTACTCAAGCTTAGTACCTTGACCTTGTATATACACAGTCAGGTACTCTATATGAAAAAATCCCTGATTTACCAAGACCTAGTTAGTTAACTACAACTCCTTCAGACTCTCATGACACTGATGGTGTAATTGGTTCTATTAGCACTAGAAAGAGTAAGAAGAAATATTCCAAGACGAATTCTCCTATTATAACTTTACTCGATTCACTTAAACGAGATTCTTCCATTGAAACTTCCGCCGATATTCATGTTGTAGAATCATCTATAGCCAAACCTAAAACTAGTGGTAAGAAGAAAGGTAAGAATAAAAACAAAAAATCATCTTCAAAGGACAAAAGTGATAAAACTGAACCAACTGACAAAAAACGAAAACCTCGTTATCCTTATATAATCTGTGATGAGGATCATTTTACTAAAGAGTGCCCGCATGGAGCCGAGGTATCAAAATTCATTAAGGGTTCACCCATACCTGTTGTCTTGAAGGATCCCTTTCCTGCTCAAGATAGTAACATGATTGGATCTTCCTCGAATACGTTAGAGGATATCTTGATGGTTGTGACGCAATCGCAAGATTATGGTAGTAAAAATCCTGTTGGTGGTAAAGAAGCATAAACTTCTAATTTAGCATCAACTGCACCTCCCTCAGTTTCTAATCTGCTACAGATCGAGAAACCAAATCCTGAATTAGTAATCAAACTACCTGCTAAAGGTGTACTTCGTAAATCAACTTTCAATCCACGTGCGAGAGCTACTCAGAACTACAATATTGTCGAAGACTTGGTGATTTCCCCTTCAGCAATGTCAGCTTTGGAAGTGCTGCAATCATGCCCATCGCAAAGAAAATTACTATTTTCAGCCATAGGAGCCGTAGACCTTCAGGATTCGAACCTAATGATCTTTGATTTAGATAATTTTACACCCCACCTACCCCATCAAATGGATTTTCAAATTCCAGTAATAGTAAAAAACAAACGTTGCTTTCGTACTGTTGTTGATGAAGGGGCTTCTACGTGTATCATGTCATTAAAATGTTGGAAATCACTTGGTTCTCTGACACTTAACCAATCGCTGAATATCCTCAAAGCTTTCGATGGAAGAGGATTCCATCCATATGGTATTTTACAAGATCTACCAATAGAGGTCGAATGAAAAAATATTAATCTAGATGTGGAAGTGGTTGATGCCCCTCTGGATTACAACCTTCTCCTAGGTCGCAGTTGGTCTTATGCTATGACTGATGTCATATCATCGGTATTTTGTCTCATCATGTTTCCTCATCAAGGAAATATCATAAAAATAGATTAGCTCTCATATTGTTCATCCGACCCAGCCACTACTGGTAGCATCCAACATGTCGGAAAAACGACTATCCCTTATAAAGATGTTGGAGTGGGTTTAATTAAAGATTCTGCTTTACTGAGAACGTTTTCCCTACCTCCTCCCAAAGTATCGTCTCCTATTTCTAATATCAATATGATTACATCAATTACTATTTCCTTTGATGATCCTTGGATAGTACCTTCAGACTCAGAATTGGATTCTTTCAATGGCACGATGCCTTTGAGTCCTTTTGAGTTAGCATATCAGGCAGTAAAGTCATTTTTTGATTCTCCTTAAACTAAACCTAATCTAATGAATGTGGTCAGTTAGGAATCACTTTCAATATCAAGTTTAGCTTCACCATTAATTCTAGATCTTGTTCAACCAGTATTCAATACCGATGAGCATATTCGTGAATTTTTGTCTATAGAAGAATTACCATGGGAAGATCTACATCATCGATCTTATTTTTTACTTGATCTCGATCATTTTGAAATTGTTTTTTCCTCCATGTTTACCACTGATTATGTCAATGAACCCCGCAATCCTCTCATGAATTACGACTCTGAATTGAAATTAGTAAACATTTCTACGACAGTTCCTATTGACATTTCAGTGAAACCCGAAATTGTTGCAAACATTCATTAGGTGCTTCTTCTACACCAGATGAAATCCAAGCATATAAAGCCCTATTTCAGGAATTCTGTTACATTTTTTCCTGGTCCTATGAAGAAATTCCAGGAATCGATCCATCAATTGTTGTTCATGAAATTAAAGCATAATCGGATGCTAAACATGTCTGATATATATTATGTCAAATACATCCACAAAAAGCGACCGCTATTAAAGTAGAAGTTGATAAATTACTTCGTGAAGGTTTTATTTATCCAATTCCTTTAACGGATTGGGTATCTAATATTTTTCATGTCAATAAAAAACAAGGGACAATTCGAGTATTTATCAATTATAGGGATATAAATCGAGCTTTTCTAAAAGACACTTATCCAACCCCTTATATCGATCAAATTATTGACGATTGTGCCAGAAGTGAAATGTTTTCGTTTATGGATGGATTTTCGAGCTACAATAAAATCAACATACTCCCTGTTGATCAACCCAAAACAAATTTCATTTGTCCATGGGGGACTTTTTCTTATTGAAAATTACCTTTTGGACTTAAGAATGCTGGTGAAACTTTTCAGAGGGAAATGTCTTATCCATTTCATGACATTAAATACATTGTGCAACCCTATCTCGATGATTTACCTGCTCATTCATCATGCAGAGCCGATCATCTTACTCATCTATGAGCTATCTTTATGAGATGTAGGCATTATAGGATTCGTCTGAATCCTCACAAATGTGTCTTTTGTGTTGAATCTGGACGATTGTTGGGATTTGTTGTCTCAAAGGAAGGCATTTGTGTTGACCCATCAAAGGTTGAGGCTATCATCAAATTACCTCCTCCTTCTACTCTTCTCCAACTCCAAAGTTTTCAAGGGAAAGTGAACTTTTTACATTGATTCATTCCTAACTATGCTGAGTTAACCAAAGGTTTTACCAAGTTGTTAAAACAGAATATTCCTTTCTTTTGGGACGGATCGCTGATCGATATTTTGATGCTTTTAAGCACGCGTTGACCCATGCACCATTATTGCATCCTCCCAATTACAACCAGGATTAATTTGTATACCTTACCGCCTCCCATTCTACAATTGGCATGGTTTTAGTTCAGGAAGATGAATTCCACAACGAACGTGTGATTTATTATCTCAGTCGCAATTTTCATCTGACCGAAATCAAGTACTCACATGTGGATAAATTGACCTTAGCAGCAATTCAAGTTGTCCAACGATTTCATCATTACATATTGTTATGCAAAACAACAGTGATTTCTGATTGTAACCCTATGATGTATATTTTGACCAAACAGCTGCTAGGGGGAAAATACTCCAAATGGATTGTTATCCTGTAGGAGTTTGATCTGGAATTTGAAAAATCCAAGTCCAAGAATTTGTTGGTCTTCGCTGAAATTATGTGTGACTTCCCAAGTACTGACACAGAAACTCTGGCAGAACATATGATCACAAATGAATATTTGTTTCTTATCAGTACCATCGATACTTGCTATGGAGATATCATCATTTATCTACAAACCCAAACTTTTCAGCCCGAACTTTCATGGTCACAATGATGAAAAATCTGTTTCCAGTCTCAGCAATATCATATTGTTGGTGACACACTATACCGTCGTGGTGCGGGCTCTATTTTTCAACGTTGTCTAACCCTTGACGAAGCTGAAAAGTTTTTAAATGACTGTCACTCAGGATCATGTGGTAGTCATATGTCTGGGTATGCCACAACCCAAAATATATTGCGCACTGGCTATTTTTGGCCGTCCTTATTTAAAGACTGTATTTTTGCTATCTGAAAATGCCACAATTATCAAATCTTTGATCGCAAGATGCGTGCACCACCTGCTCCTCTTCACCCTATAATTGTTGTTGGTCCTTTTGCAAAATGGGGCATTGACTTCATTACATGTAACCCTTAGTCAGCCGGGGGGCATGGGTATATTATTCTCGCAGTATATTATTTTACCAAATGGGCCCAAGCAATGCCTACATTTGTGGCAGATGGAAAAAATACAGCTACTTTCGTGTTCAATCATGTAATTTCTCATTTTTGTGTACCCCATGCGATAATCACTGACCATGGGAGTCATTTTTAAAACATCATGATGACCGAACTGACTGACCAACTTGACCTGCGCCATGAAAATTATACACCATATTATCCACAGTCTAATGTTCTGGTTGAAGCTATCAATAAATTTTTAGTCACCATGATCAAAAAAATAATTGGAATTCATAAATCAAATTGGCCTACCATGCTTTTTTCGGCACTTTGGGCATATCGAACCTCAACAAAAACATCGATAGGTTTTACCCCTTTTCAACTTGTTTACGGTTTAGAAGCGGTATTACTGATTTAATGTGAGATACTGTCACTCCAGCTAGCCATAGAGTTACTACCAGCCACTTCTGAAGAGGAGAAACACTTTTTGTAATTAGCTCAATTAGATGAGAATCAGCACACCACTGCATTAGCTACCGAAACTCATGCGAAACAAATGAAAGCTTAGTATGATAGAAGTGTTACACCTTGTATTTTTTCAGAAGGAGACCTATTTTTGGTTTATGATCAAGCTAACGACAAGATAGGGGCTGGAAATTTGAACCCATGTGGCATGGTCCTTATTTTGTCAAGCGACAGCTTGCAAAAGGGGCCTATGAACTGATTTATTTTGACAGGGTCTCTTTAGGCAAACCCATAAATGGGCTTTATCTGAAGAGATATTATTCTTGATTCTTGTGTGGATATCTTCCTTGTATATTAGTTATTTTCATAAACTGGTGTGTTGTAGATTAAAGAGTGTGCCTAGTTTAAGTGTGCTTTTACTATTATCCCTCCTTACCTGGATCACTCTTGATTTTGCAGATGTCGACGTCCCTTCAAACATACATTGGTTTCACTGATGGTGCTTTTCGTAGTAGATGGAACATTTATTCCACAGCTTGGGTTATTTATTCACCCACTGATGAGTTAGTATCTATGCATGGGATAAGCTTCAGTCAAACGACGAACAATATTGCAGAGTACAGCACAATTATTAAGTTATTTTCTAAATCCATTTCATTTGGAATTCGAAGTTTGATCATTAGGTTAGATTCTGAACTCGTTGTATTACATTTGAATAAAGTATATGCAATTAAAAACCTAGTGTTGTTAAGATTATTTTTGAAAGTTCGTCTCTTGGAACGAGAATTTGATTATATTGAGTATCATCATATTCCGAGAAATTTAAACACATTAGCTGATGCAGTAGCTTCTAATGTTATAAACAAACATTTGCGATAATTAAAGCAGTAGATAAAAATAACATCTGATAACATGTTAAGACAAATTACTGAAAATAGTAGTAATATCATAGCATAAGAGTAGTGTTTTCAAAAAATATTACATCGTCCTCGATCATAGGCCCAAAACACCTTATGATAAAAAAAAAGAGATACAAAAAATGATACAAGTCTACAATATCAATCATCCACTATCTGTAGTGATGATCACGATAAAACACTATAGCTCATGCCACCTTGCTCAGAAATCCCTTGAACGGTCCTGGAACCCCGATAACATATCTCTGTAAGCGGAGTGGAATGTTATCTATGGTAGTCTTTGGAATATCTAAGATCAACCACTCCAGATGGTTCTCCAAGTTAGTAAGGACCTCTACTATATGATCCTGTGATGGTGGTGGTGCTGCAGCTAGTTTCCTATCAAAAGGACAGAGAGTGGTTGGTCGATGTGGACCCACATCTGCATTTGAAATTTTTGTCATCAGTTTTGGACGATTCAAGAAAAAAATAAAAATTAGAATTTAGAACATGTCAAAATTATTTTTACCTGACTCATCCCACTATGTCCCTAGAGGAAGAGACATCTCTCAGTCTCCATGGAAATCTATCCCAGCATAAGGAAAATCTTCTATCGCGAAGACTTGGTTATCTAACCAATGAAAGTAAGCTATGGTGAAACGAACAACCTCACCGCCTTCACTATGACAGGCCATCAATGCAACCCATTGAACCATTCGAGGCTCTTTGACTTTACCATGATCAACTGAAATCAGTTGTGGGGCCAGTGATGGAATCCTCTCTAGAGAAAATGTGATCACAATCGCTCCATATCCGAAGTTTTCAAACTTCACATTTTTTTCTCTAGTCAGTTGGCCTTTGACATTGGCCAACACTACCTCACACCAGTTGAAAATTGTACCTCTAAAGCAGTCAACGGCAGTATGCATTTGGGATCTTGTAGCGACATGTGGAGCTTCTCTCCCACACAACCTAGTTATCATAAACGCAACCACTTTTAGCTCAGGACGAATAATGGTTTTTATGTTAATGTGTTTATCCTTGGGGTCTGCTTCTTCATTGCAAAATTATTCCTGAACGCTAGCGACAGACTGGCCACATGCCCTAGCCCCAAATAAAGAGAGTGGCTCGACCCTCTTTGATAAACTAATGAGGAATTATATATCTTCCAGCTGAATTTCAAGCCGATGACCTCCAATGATAAAGCATTGTTCTTGTACATCCCATTTGTTGACTAGTCAGGTAAGAAAATCTACCTGAGCCCTCATACCTTGAATGGCCCAAAATTTTTACAAACCACATTCTCTTAAAACTCGTAATGTGGGTGGATGTAACATGGCCGCATTATCAACTTATTCATGCTCACGTTGTCACCACTCAAGTATTGCAAATATCCTGCAATGGAAAAATTGAAAGGTTAGAAATGACTTGAGTGAGAAAATTTGGTTTAATTTTGGAAATTTGTTCATTTTATTTTTCTTACGGCGCCTCCGCACTTTATGCATAAAAAAATTTCATGGATCCACACGTATCTTATGCATAAGGTGCAGGACCACGACAACTTTTTCTTTGTAAAAATGTCAGGGTCCGTAGGTTCCATGTGTTTTAACTGCGGACCCCTGTGAGCGATTTTTTGAACATATTTTCCTCCCTAAAAATCAATTAAAACCCTAAAATGAGAAATTAAATGGACAAAAATGAAGGTAAATATGATTTGTATTACCTGGAACTGATAGTTTTCGATTCTGACGAGCGAATCTTCCACGATCTTCTCTGGAATGTTTTTTACCAAAAGCTCTCAATTTTCACTCTGAAGTCAAAGGTAAAAACGATTTACAAAAACACCTTTTTATAATAATTTTTGAATAAATAAAATATTATTTTGTTTATTTTTCACTTTGAAAAGTGGTTTTCCAAATTATTTTTATTAATCATAAACAGGTATGTTTAATTTTTGAGTTTTTATGCAGAATACAGGATTTTTGGGTGAAATGGTCATTTTGACAAAGGAGTATACTTTTTATCACTTTTTCGAACTCGGTAAAAATTATGAAAAAGCAAATGAGTACTTTTTTATCACTTTTTCGAAATTTTTAAAACTTATAGAAAAAGCGAATCTACTGAGTACACTTTTATCACTTTTTCAGACTCTTAAAAAATTACGAAAAAGAAAAATCTTGGATTTATTTTTTAAGCCCTTTTCAGACTTTATAAATATGAAAAGATTGCCGAGTACTTGACTATTTGAACTCGTTAAAGAAAATGAATAGTCATCCTTTCAGTATAATTTTACCCCTTTTTTGGACTGAAATGGACTATTTACGAAAAAGGTATACATTGGCTAATCATGGTCATCCTGTATTATTTTATCCTTTTTTGGGCTTGAGAGACTAAATTTACAAAAAAGTACACCCACGGATTTTCCTTAAGTTTTTCTTTTGACTCTCTAAAATAGAAAAACACCAATTTTCTCTTATACTGGACTCATTATAATTTAATAGTAAAGGACCTGTCGATTACAAACAGGAACAAACCACTCCTTCTTAGGGTTAGATTTTAAACTAAGTTGGACTCATCCGAAGGATGAACTTATATTACAGGAAAATGTTATCCTCCTCAAGCTTGTCAAAAATAAAGAGGTACTTGCCAGAAATGGTGGGGGGAAAAGAGAGAAAATGAATTTGTTTGTCACACTTTGTTTAAAAATCAGTTTACCACTCTTGAACATGACACTTTTGTCGCACTTCTACCTGGGTTGGGAAAATCCTTTGCCTATGAGTTAATCAAACCATATTGAAAGTCTTCAGCCAGTTTCTGGGTATTAGCTTAGGTCAATTGTCACTAAACCATATGCAGTGTCGTTATGTATTCAAGAGGACAGTTCAAATAAATCATTCATTTTCAAACATTTATCTCCATTAGACCATCCCTGAGTCCGTTGTTGCAAAATATTTCTACAAAAATTGATCTAATGGTTTCGTGTCATGGGCTTCACCACAATGTATCACTTTCTATCGACGACAGCTCATCATCTAGGAAGCTGATCTAGAATCCTTCAGTACCTTGGAATCTGCATGCCTTAATGGCAGGTTTCTCACCTTCAACGACATGTTGCATCATTCACCTTCGATCAAATGATTCCGTGAAATGTTCAACTTCATACCATTTATTCACATTTCATGGATTGTGCTGAGTACTTTGAAAGCCATTGTCATTATTGGTGGTTTCTCTCACACTTGTTAACAGTTCACATCTTTGACTAGTAATCAAGTGGTTTATACCATGTTCGACTTCGACACAATCAATCGCATGGATAGAATCGTACTAGTTCAGGTAGCGGAGATCCATACCCTGGATCTAGTTTCCACCATCCAGGCTGCGAGGAGTTTTATTATTCATTATGCAGTGGACTATTCATAAAATAGATGGCTGTGTCCATACTGTGTCTACATTATTGATGTGATAATAAAATCATTTCTATACCAGAACAAGTTTAGTTAGTGTTTGATCTGAGTATGGGAATGCCTACCTCAGCGATGATATCTATATATATATATATATATATATATATATATATATGTTTTGCATTGAATGTTTTTACAGGATTCCAACTGGGTTGTCCACAAGCTAATCTTCGAAATTATAAAGCACATCACTCTCCGAATACTCTAAGAATTCGCACTTTAGGGGGAAATCTGTTACACTAAAAATGTCACCATGATTTTTTACTATTAGTATGGGGTCATCATTAATTATACCATACTCCATTAGAAGTATACAAACATCAAGTTCCTAAAACCAACCCTTGAAATTGAGAGAAAAGCTTATAAAATTCATTAAAATACTTGTACCGCACTTTATCTTAGTATTACTTGCGGTGCTGCATCTCTTTTCTCTAGAACATGCGGAACCAATCACAATTTTTCTTCATTAGAGGTGTATTTCCCTATAAAAGGTAAAGTGAAGGCGAAAGTAAAATTCGGAAGCCCAGCTAATTGAATCTGGAAGCTTCTAGAAGCAATTATTTGGTGGAAAGTAAGCTCCTTTCATGTACATTCATCCCTCCATTAAAGGAGCCTACCCCTTGGTATGTGGAACTTAATCCTTCGTGAAAGAGGATTCTATCCCCTTTTATTTGGAGCTGCAACCTCTTCTCTTTTGCTATAAATTGAAGCCATTGTTCAGCCTCAAGGAGAGTTAGGCTTTGAGATTTTTTGAGGAGAATTGCTGGTGAAACTCAGAATCTCTTAACTAATTATCATATGAGAATGATTACACACTCATGTTCATGTTACTCGAGAGAGTGAAAAGGCTTGTTGAAGTAGAGGAAATGCTTGTTCCAGATCCCAAAAGGACCTGTACGACATCAAGGCAACGACTGTTGTAAGGCTCCTTCTTTCATCAAAGATAATACAAATGGATCCTGTTTTCTCAATGAGCTATTTATTTAAATGGCTTATTTCTTGAATTCCTTGATCATCAAGAAAGATTTATGGTTTATGAATTAGTGTATATTATGTAGGTGCTTTTGATTCTTTTATGTTTTTTATTGCAGATCCCGAAAGGAAACGTATTCAAAGTGATAGGAAAGAAGACTACAATCAGCGCTGGACTATAGGTAAGTCCTAAATCCTCCATTATAGATAATTATAGATCAAATATAATCTATAGAAAGTAGTTTACATCTGTCTGTTTGTTGGTAGTTATTGTAGGATACTTGGGAGATCTGTCTTGTCTGCAAGAACGATTTATCCGTCGAACAGGCTGGAAACATGACTATAAAAAATGAGCCTTTGTCTAAAAAGCTAGTGTTATATCCTCCAACCCAGCCTTCCATTGATCATGATATCCCTATATGGTTGGAGGATGAAGAATATTAGTTATATAAAACTGTCTCTATGTGTACCATAGATGCTAATCTTAGAGGGGGGTAGCCTGATGAAGATGAACTCATTGACCATGCCATTCCAAAACCAGTCCTCCACTAACATTCCTCTCGAAACCTTAGTTAAAGAGTCTGAAGGCTAGCCTTGAATGGAAGTGCACTCAAATGATTCAACCTCTGAATCTACCAATGCTATTGATTTTGGCTCATCCAGGTCTCTGAAAATCTACCCAAACCTCTTGAATGAGGAAGAGAAGAAGTTGTACCACCTTTTGAATGAGAATCTAGATGCATTTTATTTGGATTACAAAGACATGAAAGGGTTGCATCCTTTAGTGTGAAAACATCATATTTACATAAAAAAAGGATGCAAGCCCGTGAAACAACCCCAAAGAAGGATGAACCCGGCTCTTAAGGACATAGTAAAAGAAGAGCTACAGAAACTATTGGATGTAGGGTTCATATATCCTATATTTGACAGTGAGTGGGTATATTATTTTGTCTTAGTCCCAAAGAAGAATGGGAAGTGGAAAATTTGTTTTGATTATCGAGAACTGAACAAAGCCACCAAGAATTACCATTTCGCTTTGCCCTTTATATACCAAGTCCTGGATGCCCTTGCGGGGAAGAAGTTCTTCTCCTTCTTAGATGGGTTCAATGGGTACAATCAGATTCAAATCAGCCCTAAAGACCAGGATAGGACTACTTTCACCTATCCCTGGGGTACCTTTGCTTATAAATTCTTACCCTTTTGGTTGTGCAATGTCCCAGCTACCTTCCAAAGATTTGTCCTGAGCGTTTTTTTTGAGTTAGTCGATGACCCTATCGAAATATACATGGCTGATTTCACACCATATGAGGATTACTTCCAGGAAGCTCTCTCCAATTTGGTTAAAGTATTGAGAAGGTGCATCAAGATGCATCTCTCCTTGAGCCCAGAAAAGTGTGAATTACTTAAGAAAGTAGGGGTTTTGTTAGGACACTCCATATCCCCAGCAAGAATATTGGTAGACCCGAAAAAAATCACTATCATCAAAAGGGTACCTACTTCTCAAAAGCAGAAAGATGTCAGGAGTTTCTTAGGATTAGCTAGTTATTATAGAAGATTAATCAAAGATTTCAGCAAGATAGCTTTGCCATTATTTGGATTAATGTCCAAGGATTCTGAGTTTATTTGGTTTGGTCCTTGTCCAGAGGCTTTCGAGCTCATTAAGGAACAATTGACTACTTCCCCCATCCTCCGAGATCCAAATTGGACTCTGCCTTTCCACATCGACATTGATGCATCTGACAAATATGTAGGGGAAACACTAGGAGAATTAGAGGAAAAAATATCTTATGCAATTTATTTCATCAATAATAATTTGTCAAAGGCTGAGCTAGATTATATTGTTACTGAGAAGGATATGTTAGCCATTGTCCATTCATTGAACAAATTCAAGCATTACGTAGTTGGATATCAGACCTTTGTTCACACTGACCATGCAACCATCAAGTATCTAATGAATAAAACAGATGTGAATGCTAGGATAATCAGATGCTTGTTACTTTTGCAGCAATTTTATTTGACTATTATTGACAAACCTAGAGAGGAGAATGTTGTTGTAGATTTTTTGTCCAGGTTAGCTCTCCCTGCAGGTGAAGAAGGAATGGTTGATGATCAGCTGTCAGATGAGCACCTCTTTGCTATATCAGCACTCTCACCAGGGTTTTCTGATATGGCCAACTACTTGGTCTTTGGGAGACTTCCTCCTAATATTTAGTTTAGGGAGAGGAGCAGAATCATCAGAAAAAAGTGTCCCTTTCACATGGAATGGGGGAAACCTTTTGAAGCTAGGCCCTAAAGAAATCTTAAGGAGATATGTGAGGGAGGAAGAAGTTTCATATATCCTCTCTACATGTCATAACAACACATGTGGAGGCCACTTTTCTGCAAAGAGAACTGCTTACAAAGCTTTGCATGCATGATACTATTGCCCTACCCTTCACCAAGATTCTAGAAGATACAACAGCAAGTGTGAACAGTGCCAAAGGATGGGGAAACCCACACAAAGGGATGAGATTACTTTTCACCCTCAGGTGGCTCTTGATCCATTTGAAAAATGGGGCATGGACTTTGTTGGACCTATCGTGTAATATTCCTAAATTAGCATGCAATTAATTGGAATATTAATTTTTCACTTAACCTATAGTTAGATGAATAAATGGGCAGGGAGGCGCATAAACATTCTAGGAGCAATAAAATCCCTCTTAATGTGAAAAGGGATCATATTAATAGCTGGATAAAACATCGTCATGTGTGAACAAGGGATGATGCATGAAGACAAGGTCAAGTTTGACCAAGTCAACAGTGATGGAATGGAGGGAGTGAATCATCAGTAGAGACAACCAATATGAATGTGGGTTAGTTTAGACAGCTATATAAAAGTTGGATTGAAGACCCTTAGGTGTGAAAAGGGTTGGAGTAGGTTGAAGAGGTCAACTTTTACCAAATCAAACATCGTTGTTATGGAGGAGTGGCATTAATGATGGGACAACGCAGTTTTGGAGGGAGATTGATTGTGTGATGGTGGAAACCCTAATGAGTGGGACCCAAGATGAGAAGGCTCACATTATTTATAAGGAAGAGGATGGTAGCCATTTGATGTCAGCTTATGAATTATATTTTCATATGTCTATTTATAATTTTGCTCTCTTAAACTATTTAGCTAAGATTGCTGGTGCTGTTTAGCACAAGGTACTCCTATTTAGGAATTCCATCTCTTTCCTTGAGAGGCCTATTGGGAGAGTCTTGATCTATCATTCCACACATTTGAAATTCTGGCCAAGCTTATGTATTTAGCTACAGTGTATTTTCTGCAGAATATTGTGTTGTATTGTAGGGAGTTGTAGTGGAGGGTTGAGAAACCCACTTTCTGAGTTATTTTTTCATAGGAGGAAGGATTCCTTCTCTTGGGAGATCAGTTTGGAGGGTTCTTGAGAACATTTCAGATCTTTGGCATCAGGCCAATCTATTTCCATCACCTACAACATAATTTCAGTTTGGAATTGCGTTATTTTGGAGGGTAGATTCAGTGAGGGATCTTGTAGCTCTGTTAGAGTGTTTTCCTGTGATTGAAGGGTTCAACCTTTCATTGGAGGAGACCTTTGAGTAGATCTGCATCAGATCTATCTTATTTCAGCCTCCTATGTTCATGTGCTACAGTTTGTAGTGACTCTTCAGTCCTTCGGCTATAGATCAACATTTGTATTGGGTGTATTTCCAGAAACCCTTCCAGGGTTCTCTTGGATTTGTATAGAGACTATATCTCAGTTTTTGAGAAATATTGATTAGTATATGAGAAGATCTATTTGTCTCTTTAATTTCTAAGTATAAACCCACATTAGAGTGTGATGTCACTTTTTGCAGTATTTCTGTGTTGCAGTAGTTTTGGGGTTGCATTGTTTTTGGGAAAATCTGGGTGTGGGAGAGTTGTTTAACTCATCTATCATGATTTGTTTCTGATCTCCTTTTGGATTTGGGTCCTATAATGAATAAGCTAATGGATCCATGAGTTTTTATGAGTTATTATAGCATACATTTCTGAAAAAATTCATTTTCTGTGAAGGTATTACTGATTTCTCCATTTGGGAATATTACAGTGGTATCAAAGCTCTAATCTTGGCTTAGCTTATGAAGTTTCAGCCAATATGCTATAAGAAGAAGGCGAGAGGGAGAATAGATCTAGAATGATGGAGGGAATGAACTTTGGCTCATCACTTTTTAGATCTATGAAGAACCTTTACAAGGAGGTTAAGTAGGTGAAAGAGGAAAGATATAATGAGGCATATAAAGGGTTTCAAGAAGAGGAAGGACCATGTCCTTCCTATACTCAGAAGAGAGAGCCAATGTTGTAGAAAGATCCAAAGAATTACACCTTGCCCTTTCCTTTTGAGGAAGAATACAAGAGGCATGGAGATTAAGGGCACTTGGAACATGATATCCTGAGTGGATACCTTGCAGAATACAAGTCTCAAGATAGAGCTTTCAAGGAGACTCTAACTCTTCCACAGTTTATTCAGCTTGAAGAAGAAAGCAAGCCTTTCAGCAGTAGGAGAATGAGGGGTAATAGATTTCTATTGTCTACTTGCGATGAATCATCCACATGTACAACAGGGGCTTGGGTGATGAAGCTAGATGCATTCTTCCTACTACATCTAGTGGTAGAAAGAGAGGTTTCTGAAGTTGCAACGCTGAACCTTGAGGGTAAAGCAAACACTTGTTGGTTCAGCCATTTGAGCCATGCAAGAGTGACTGATTTTTCAAATTTCAATCAAAGGGTGATCAAAAGTTTTGACAAGAAGAAATCAGAGGGGGAGGAGCCTTCACCACCACTTGAGGAGACTTGTACCAGCGCTGACACAACTATGGAGGAGCAGCCATCATCCTCAACAGTTGGAGGAGCCAACACATTGGAGGAAGGAACTCTTGTAGGCATACAAGATTTTTTGAATCTTTATTGAGGTATGCATAATTCTCTACTTTTTGTTATTTTAGCAAATCTTATGGAGGGTTGTGGAAATATGCCACTGCATGACCAAGGGTCAAACCATATTGCTGATTTGGAGCAGAAAAATTTCACTGCACTGTCTAGCCTTTATTTTTTCAAGGAGGGGATAAAAAATCATCCTAGTGTGTCATTACTGAGCTACACACAACACTTGGGGTTGTGTAATGTTCCAAACTGGAATTTCTACAACAATGAGAATACCCTAAGGTATTCCAGAGTTGGATATGCAGAAATATGACTGATAATAGATGTAAAATCACTTAACCTTCAATAAAATATGCAAAAGAAACTTTATACAGTGTTTTATAAACCAAAAGGTGGGGAAACATGATGATTTAGGCCCTAAAACGAATGTATTTAGAGATATGCATAAAAATAAGATGGGAAAGTGGTTGGATCTGATAGCTAGGGTTATGAGGGACTCCCCTGTAAAATTTTAGAAAAAAAAAATGTTTTTTTCTATGTTAAACAATTCCTCGTTTCCTAACTAGGCTAGAAAACCCTGATTTCCCATGACTTGGAGTATGCAAAAATTTACTTAAGCACAAAAGCATAATTTTCTGAAGGTTTTAGCTACAATAAGGTCTAAAAATTGATAAATCAAATTAGTTACATAGCTTATATATTTTATAGAAGAAAGAATGAGATAATACAGGAGAAATCCTCAGAAATGAGGTGTTACGACCATGATTAAAGACTGTGTAACCATGGCAGCATTATTTTTAGGGATGAAGCAGTAGTTTATTAATTCTTCAGATCTAGATCAGATCAGTACATAAAAAATTAGATCCAATACAGATCCATGTACAAGAAATACTGATCTATACATTCCCCTTGGGGATTTGCTCAAAACATGAAGCACCGGAAGTAGATCTGAGATCTAAGAGTGCAAATATGCAGAATGAATCAGAAATTTCTGAATAATATAATGGCATAGTATATCATATTGAAACAAACATGGATTGGACGGCCAATCCATGGATCACCACAGTGAAAGAAAGAATCCCAACACCAGAGATCTCTCCTCCAAAATGCAAGCAAAACACCCTACAGCTGTGGATCTGCAAATAACGTTGTCTTAGGGAGAGGAACAATGTTGTAGCTTTTGAGAATGATTTGGCTTGATTTGGCTAATGAACTCTTCCAGGAGGTTAAAAGACACACTCACTAAGAAGAGTCACTGTTATCATCTAGATATGAGCAGATCTAGATCTCTACTTGCTACAAATCACAAAGAAAACTAAGCCCAAAATAGGAGCAGCATTGTAAATGTAAGTTGAAGCTTGGCCCAAGCCTGATAGTGGACAAGTTAGAACAATTCTCCTCCAAGATCTACTCAAGGAAGGAGGTGGGATTCCTGAACAGGAAGTCCTAACAAGGGATGTCTGAGCAAACAGATCTTCAGAAATGATAATCTTCAACAACCTTTTCCTTGTTTCCCTCCTCTTCCTTTTATAAGATAGGAGTCTTTCCAAACCCTAAACCACCTTGAATAACTTAAACGTTTTCACATTACATCCTCCTTCTAGAACTGTGCTATCCCTCAAAGAGGTTCAATGCATCTAGACTACGTTGTTGACTTGGTAAAAGATGGCCCACTCTTGTGATTAGACACATTCACACCTGTAGGAGTTTATTTAAATATCCCAGATATGTCTCTATTCACATAGGCATTGATTTATTCTTAGTTTTCAGGAGTTTTACATATCCTCCTTTACAATTTATTTATCAAACATGAAATGTAAAAATAAACAAGGAAAAATTAATATTCCTATTAGCTGAAGCTAATTTAGGAACATTACAGTCTCCCCCTCCCAAATGTTTCTTATCCTCAGGCAACTGCAAGGGTGCTGTAAAAATTCCCCTTCTTCTCTTGTGGCCTCCTTCTCTATTATTCTCCACCATTGTTCTGAATCTTCTGCAATAGCTCTGTCTTCCAATGATCCTCCTTCAATATGCAAGTTAGCCTTTGGTGAGTAAACCCAAGGGCTCTCATCATGAAGAAATGGAAGGTTGTTGTGGAGAAATTCTTGTTAATCCATGGCCTCCTCAAGATATAAGTGATGACAATCATGGGGATTTTCATGATCCATGAAAGACTCCCATCTCGATGCTATCATACAAATGAAGTGGATCACCTCCTAGCATGGCAATCCATAGCAGAAATCCTCCCCAATACATGTGAGAGGCATTTTCTTTACAAACATATGGCTCATTCTACAAAGATACAAGTGATCTATCATAGTGGCCATACAAAATCCC
Organism: Pinus albicaulis; assembly: GCA_034641835.2. Taxonomy (NCBI): domain Eukaryota; kingdom Viridiplantae; phylum Streptophyta; class Pinopsida; order Pinales; family Pinaceae; genus Pinus; species Pinus albicaulis. The sequence goes on from CM076577.1 coordinate 1,398,006,500, forward strand.
ATTCTCCCATGGAAGCATGCAATGCAAAAAGAATGGGAAACTCCTTTCCCCAAGGAGACATCCAACAAGTGTGCCTCTCCTCCAACCATGCCCCCAACAAATATAAGGACATCTTTAGCTTGTGGGATCATAATTAGAATCATGATAGCTACCATGTATGATAAATGGGAATTAATATGTCCCCTCATGTGCAACCAGCGTAGTTTTATCCTCAACTGCCATAGAATAGGATATGACAAGTGCCTTCCCCAACACTTGTTTGCTGCCTCATCCCTTATGAATGCTTGGAGGAAATGCATCATATTTTGTGTAAAATAATCACACCATGAGGAATATAATAGCTTGCCAAGATCCTCTAAGGAATGACTTGCATCAACATGGTTCATGGCCTTGAGTAGCCCATGAATCCCATCATAAATAGTGCCCCTTTTTGGAGAAATTCTCTGCAAATGAGTGTTAGAAAAAGATAAGCATATAGGAGATACATTATAATGCTCAAAAAGACAAGCCTCTCTATATAATTGTTTTACATTCGTGGGGTAACTCATGGATGAGTTCCCTCTCACACTTAATGAGTAAGGAGATATGAATGATGGCTCCTCCCAAGAGCTATGTTCCTCCTCCTCTACCAATTAATCCATACACATCTTCATGTGAGAGTGCACCTCTTCTTTGAAACCTTCCCATATGAATCCACCCAAGAGTGTATGATATGCTGTAATGAAACTAGTGGGTTTGGAAAGCAAGATCTCATAGGTGGCATCTAGTAGTCTCTCCTTGAGCTTGGAGTCTCTATTCAAAAGAATAAGATTATAGAAATAGATAACTCCATCAACCACCCTGAACCTTTCATCCTTTAATTCCCCATCAAGAACCCCCCATGTGAAAAGGTCCTTGGAGTATTCCATCATGAGTTGGGAATCCCAATAAGGATCCAATCTCTCTAAGAATGACATCATTGTGGAAGTCTGGAATGCAGCCCTTGTCTTCTCATGGCTCCCATATTTGACATCCTTGATATCAAAATCACATGTGGGAGTATCAAAATATCCTCTTTGCTTCCCCATTTGCAGTTGATCTTGTTCAAGACAAGATTGAGGCATATGGAAATCAAGTTCCCCTCGGAAAGTCCTTGTCTTCCAAAACTTCCTCCTTTTGGCCCATTCATACAAGAGGGTTAGGATCGCCTTGCCATCTTCAGAAATATTCTTTGTGAATGAAGAGATCATGGGCTACCCCAAAGATATGGAGTTTCCATGTGTCCTCATGATCATGCCATCATAGATCTCTTATTTTTCCTCTCTCAGCATAGATATCTAAGTGGGAGTTAGCAATGCCCCTTTCAGGAAATTGCTCATCCCTCTTCTGAATTCATGAGAGATTCTCTCCGCTATGCTAGCTTCTCCCAAGGCTCCCTCCTTAGTGAAGTATGAATATGCTACCCATAGTTGAGAGAACACTTTATATTTCCTCCTATCAAGAGGTGCTCCTGGTAAAGTACCTCCTTGCAAAGAGGTGTCAAGGCATAGAGTAGAATGTTGATGTAGGTAGACAAATTTTCCCCTACCTTTAGTGCATAGTCCTCTTTCCTTTTTTGTGCTTCCAAGCTTTGAAGTAGAGAAGGGTTCATGTTCTCCACCTTGTGATGCCCTTCCTCCTCTTTTCTTCCCTCTATCTTCAAGATCTCATCATTTTACAATGATGGTACATGTTGCTCATGTGTTATGCCAAGAGCCTTATGTGTGAGACCTTGTGGAACTCCTTGCAAGAGTGCAAGAGTTTCTTCCCTTGGAGCAAGTGCTCCAACTTCATATTCATGAGGTGCTTGAGGTGCTTTTGTTGTGACTGCATTACGATCTCCTATCTTCTCTTCCTCTTTGATAATTAAAATTGTCTCATCATAAAAAAGATACCTTAGATCTTGGTCATCTATTGAAGGAGAAACCTTCATGATTTCCTCTTGAGAGGAGGACGCTTCACTCAATGGAGCTCTTTCCCTTGGCAAGGAATCAAACAAACTTACACCTTATTCCATGGTCTTCAGAAATGGAGTTGGATTCATAGACCCTCCCAACTCATGCAAAATATCTGTTTGATGTGGTTTGATAGTGTCAATAGAAGATGTTACACATGGAGCTTCATCAAACCTTTCTATAAATCTTGCAATAAACCTTGCATAAGTAGGTTTATTGGCATTCTTCAATGAAAAAGACTCAAACAACCACCAAGCATATGCTTTACCTTCAAAATGAAGCACTGCTGCTTTGATGGCTTCAATCTCTGAAACTTGTTTTTGTTGCACAAAGTTATCTAGCTCCTCCACTCAAACCCTAACTGGACATTTAGGTGATCCATAAAATATAGATAGATAAAATCTACCATTACCATGTTGCTCCTCCTTTGTGCCTTTTCTCTCCTTGATCTGGTAGAACCCTTGGAAGTTCAAGTTATCTTTGAACTCCTTGGATTGAGCTTCATACACCTCCAAATACTCTCTAAGAGTCTCCTTTTTGGGCACACCTCCTTTCTTCCTCTTCATGAAGAAACCATAGACAGAACGTTGAAGCTTTGGAGATATGGCTGAGTGCACAGCACACCTCCTTTCTTCCTCTTCATGAACAAAACATAGACAGAACGTTGAAGCTTTGGAGATATGGCTGAGTGCACATATCCATGAGATGAGGATTTAGAATGTTCCTCGTGTATAGATCTTGCATATCTGATCGGAAGATCTTTCTGGTCTTGAAACTTTCTAGGAGTTTCACTGCTTCTTCTTTCTTATTCTTGTTCAACCTCCTTGCAGAGGTTCTTCTTATATCTGAAAAAATATGAGAGTAAACTCATGTTATTCATCATTTTGACCTTGCTCCTTGTTGTACAACGCTTTGTCTTGAAGCCACAGGCTGAGCCAAAGATCTTTCTATGATACCACTGTAATTTTCCAAAATGGAATTTATACAACAATGAGAATACCCTAAGCTATTCTAGAGTTGGAGATGCAGAAATATGATTGATAACAGATGTAAAATCACTTAACCTTCAATAAAATATGCAGCAACAACTTTATATAGCGTTTTATAAACCAAAATGTGGGGAAAGTGATGATTGAGGCCCTAAAACAAATGTATTTATAGATCTGCGTAAACATAATATGGGAAAGTGGTTGGATATGATAGATAAGGCTATGAGGGATTTCCATGTCAAATTTCAGCAAAAAAAAATGCATTTTTCTATGTTAAACAGTTCCTGCTTTCCTAACTAGGCTAGAAAACCCTGATTTCCATGACCTGGAGTATGTAGAAATTTACTGAAGCATGAGAGAGTAATTTTCTGAAGGTTTTAGCTGAAATAAGGTCTGAAAATTGATAAATCAGATCAGTGACATATCTCATACATTTTACAAAAGAAAGAATGAGATAATACAGGATAAATCCTCATAAATGAGGTGCTACAACCATGATTAAAGATTGCATAACCATGACAGCATTATTTTTAGGGATGAAGCAGCATTTTTTTAATTATTTAGATATATATCAGATCAGTACATAAAAATTTAGATCCAATACAGATCCATGTACAAGAAAGACTGATCTATACATTCCCCTTGGGGATTTTCTCAAAACATGAAGCACCAGAAGTAGATCTGAGATCTAAGAATGTAGATATGTAGAATGATTCAGAAATTTCTGAGTAATATAATGGTACAGAAGATCATATCTAAAACAAAAATGTATTGGATGGCCAATCCATGGATCACCACAATGAAAGGAAGAATCCCAAGATCGGAAATCTCTCCTCCAAAATGTAAGCAAAACACCCTGCAGCTGTAGATCTGCAAATAACGTTGTCTTAGGGAGAGGAATAGAATTGTAGCTTATGAGAATGATTTTTCCCAATTCCAAGATTTATATCTAAAGTAAAATCATCTAATTAACTCTTCCAGGAGGTTAAAAGACACACTCACTAAGAAGAGCCACTGCTATCATCTAGATCTGAGTAGATCTAGATCTCCACTTGCTACAACTCACAAAGACAGCTCAACCCACAATAGGAGTAGCACTGTAAATATAAGTTGAAGCTTGGCCCAAGCCTGATAGTGGACAAGTTAGAACAATTCTTCTCCAAGAGCTACTCAAGGAAGGAGGTGGGATTCTTGAACAGAAAGTCCCAACAAGGGATGTCTAAGCAGACAGACCTTCAGAAATGATAATCTTCAACAACCATTTTCTTGTTGCCCTCCTCTTCCTTTTATAAGATAGGAGTCTTGCCAAACCCTAAACCACCTTGAATCACTTAACTCTTTTCACATTATATCCTCCTTCTAGAACTTTGTTGTCCCTCAAAGAGGTTCAATGCATCTAGACTGCGTTGTTGACTTGGTCAAATATGGCCCACTCTTGTGATTTAGACCCATTCACACCTATAGGAGTTTATTTAAATAGCCCAGATATGTCTCTGTTCACATAGGCATTGATTTATTCTTAGTTTTCAGGAGTTCTACATGTCCTCTGCAATTTATTCATCAAAAATTAAATGTAAAAATAAACAAGGAAAAATTAATATTCCTATTAGCTGAAGCTAATTTAGGAACATTATAGGTTGGGGTGTGGATTTTGGGAGGATAAGATAGGTTTGGTCCTAAACAATCCAATGCACAACTATACGTTCAACATTGAGCTTCAGCATGAGACAACAATTACACCATTAAGGAGATCAACATCATTGTCATTGAGCAGCAGTGATGGGTTGGGGGCCGAGCTATTATTGGGGCATTCTGATGACCATTACACTTGTGTGACATTGGATAAGTAGATGATCAATGAGAGACACTTTGTCTTTCATCATTGTGATGGATCTATTGGGATGCACATTGTATAGGCCCATGAGGAGGTTTTGCCTTCAACATACTTGGATCCTTATGGATTCAATATGGTCATTGGTGTGGGGTCTTCACTGGGAGAACTCTAAGACGTTGCATTTCAACATCCCATGAAATGAAAAAGTAGAAATTTGATTTGGGAGGATGGTATTCTCCATTGGAGGGGTACAAAGATGAAGCATGGTGGGAGACACCCACATTTGGATGAATGGGTGTGGATGGTGAGAAAGAGGTTGGTGAGACACTTGCATATTTATGACATAGGGCAGTAGGAGGCATGGCTGCGTTGGCTAATCTTGAAATATTTTGGCCTGACATATCCTTCTTCTAAGGGTAAGATGGTGGAGGAAACTTGGCAGGACACTTGCATCATATGGCAGCAAGGAGTTTGGGTGCATTGTGTTGATATGACATCTTTCATGTCAATCATCATATCTTCAACTCATGATTTGTATGATGGAGGTGTGAGGGGGCAGAAAAATTTATTGTTGCTTTGGCTACTCTTGGGAGAGTATGGGCATAATTTTTCCCATACTTGGCATGATATTTCAGGAGAAAGGGATGGCACAATCAAAGTGAAAAAAGGCTACCCTTCAACATTGGAGGATAAGGAGGTACTCCTACATAGGAAAGAGATTTCCCCACATATCAGCATGATGGTGGATGACTTTGGCATATGGCATGTCAAAGAAGGAATTCATGGAGTGACAATAGCCTTATCCCTAAGGCTAACAGCGTTGTCACTTGGGAGTATGTTACTATTGATGGAATGTTCCAAGGGGAGTATGCATCCCTTCACTTTTCTAAATTTTATGACGAGATTCTCATGGGAGGAATCATCCATGGACCTCACTTTCCGTATACTCCTTAAGCATGGTAAGAAATGTATTTCTGTACTTATTGATTATTTCATTAAGTGTTTGCATTATCTCACAATCTATGTACAGTGCATTGCTCCACAAGAGGGAAAGATTATTTTTAGGTTTCATCGTCATTCTAGGACCAACAATTATGATGGAGATAACCATTCTCTACATGAATTTGGGCAAGTGTGGTGTTATTCTTATTATACTCAACTGATATATAATGCCATTTACTACCTCATATTAGATGAGAAAACATGCATAGCTAGTAACTTGTTGAAAGACAACTTGCCACATGATGTTCTAAAACAACAGTTGGGAAGACTATGTTGTATCCACTGGAAAAACCATTGGGACTATCCAAAATTGCACCTATCCTTCAACATTTTTCTTATTTAGATATCATATGGTGATGATGTACCATTATCTTTGTACGGGATGGATTGGGCCAGCATGATTCATGATTATATGGAGAGGATCTTTGAAGATCCAGTCTTCTTCTTGCCACTTGAGGGAAACATTATTGTAGCCCAAGATCAGCATCTACTCTGCACTTATGATAAGTGGATAGAGAGACAGCATGGGGTAGGCTATTTTTTATACCATGTTCAGTTATTCAACCCACCTACATTGCAGGAGCCGAAGGTGGAGGAGATTTTTCATGAGTTACCATTTTGAAGGGTGGCTCATTTTGTATGGATGATAGCTTGGGGATGGGAGATTCACAGGGGGATGATAGATCCCAATATATATAATATTTAATACCTTAATAAGGCCTATATACAGCACATTTTTTCCTCCACATCTGTTTTACTTCTACATGATGATAGCTATTTGCGATGGTCACCAAAAGCTAACTTGCATATTTGGGAGGGGAAACTTGGAGATGTATCGATGAGACAACATCTTGTTCCTTAGAGGAGTTTATCATATGAGGATGATACTAGAGGATTAGAGGAGGATATTCTATTCCATCCTTGCATTTTATTAAGGACATGAAACATTTGGGAGGGGAGGACTGTAATATTCCTAAATTAGCATGCATATAATTGGAATATTAATTTTGTTCTTAACCTATAGTTAGATGAAGAAATGGGTAGGGAGGCCCATAGAAATTTATAAAAGAAATAAAATCCCTCTAAATGTGAAAAGGGATCATATTCATAGCTGGATAAAACAGCCTCATGCATTAACAAGGGCCGATGCATGAAGACAAGGTCAAGTTTGACGAAGTCAACAGTGATGGAATGGAGGGAGTGAATCATCAATGTAGACAACCAATATGAATGTGGATTAGTTTAAACAGATACATGAAAGCTGGATTGAAGACCCTTAGGTGTGAAAAGGACTGGAGTAGGTTGAAGAGGTCAAATTTGACCAAATCAAACAACGTTGTTATGGAGGAGTGGCATTAATGATGGGACAATGCAGTTTTGGAGAAAGATTGATTGTGTGATGGTGGAAAACCTAACGAGTGGGACCCAAGGTGATAAGGCTCACATTTTTTATATGAAAGATATGGAATCCATATGAGGTTATCTTATGAATTATATTTTGATATGTCTATTTAGACTTCTGCTCTCTTCAGCTGTTTGGCTAAGATTTCTAGTGTTGTTTAGTACCAGGTATTCCTGTTTAGGAATTCCATATCTTTCCTTGAGAGGCCTCTGGGGAGAGTCTTAATCTATCGTTACACACATCTAGAATTCTATCCAAGCTTCATTCTTCAGCTACAACATAGTTTCTGCAAAACATTGTGTTGTGTTGCAGGGAGTTGCAGTGGAGGGTTGAGAAACCCACTTTCTGAGATAGTTTTTCATAGGAGGAAGGATTCCTTCTCTTGGGAGATCAGTTTGGAGGGTTCTTGAGCACATTTCAGATCCTTGGCATTAGGCCAATCTATTTCCATCACCTACATCATAATTTTAGTTTGAAATTGCGTTATTTTGGAGGGCAGCTTCAGTGAGGGTTCTTGTGGCTCTGTTAGAGTGTTTCCATGTGATTGAAGGGTTCAGCCTTTCATTGTAGGATACCTTTGAGTAGATTTTCATCAGATATAGATTATTTCATCTTCTTATCTTCATGTGCTTCAGTTTTTAGTAACTCTTCAGTCCTTTGGTTGTAGATCACCATTTGTATTGGGTGTATTTCCAGAAACCCTTCCCGGGTTCTCTTGGATTTGTATAAAGGAGACTAGATCTCAGTTTTTTGGCAATATTGATTAATATATGAGAAGATATATTTGTATCTTTAATTTTTGAGTATAAAACCTCATTAGACTATGCTACCACTTGTTGCGGTAGTTTTGGGATTGCATTGTTTTTGGGCAAATCTAAGTGTGGGAGACTTGTTTAACTCATCTAACATGATTTGTTTCTAATCTCCTTTTGGATTTGGGTCCTATAATGAATAAAATAAGGGATACATGAGCTTCTATGAGTTATTATAGCATATATTATTGAAAAATTCTTTTTTTTTCATGTATTGTTGATTTCCCCATTTGGGAATATTACATATCGATCCACCATCTGGAAAAAAGAAGTATATCATAGTCTGCAGTGATTACCTGACAAAGTGGGCTGAAAAAACAGAACTGGAGGTAGAAACCAAGGAGAAATTAGTATAATTTATTAGGGATAATGTGGTTTAGATGTTTGGGTACTCTAGAGAAATAGTCATCGAACAGGGAGCATAATTCACCTCCCACCTCATTGAGAATCTTTTGAGGAAGCACACAATTAAGCATAGAACTTCTACTGCCTATCACCTATCACCCTTAGGTGAATAGCCAAATAGAAGTAACTAACAGAGCTTTAGAGAGAATCATTACCAAGGTTGTGGGCAGAAGTAGAAAATGTCGCGCAGACAGATTGGTAGAAGCTACATCGGCCTACAACACTACTTGGAAGACAATAACAGGATCCACTCCTTATGAACTATTCTACAGTAAGAAAGATCTACTTTCAGTTGAGTTTGAGTTCAATAATTTAAGAATGGCAGTTGAATTAAATCTAGATCTATCAAACGCCCAAAAAGAGAGGTTGCTACAACTAAATGGATTGGATGAGTTCAGAATGAAAGAACTTCTTCACACGAAGGTAGTTTAACTACAAAAGGAAGATCTCGCATGACAAGAACATCAAAGAAAAGACCTTCCAAGAAGGATATTGGGCACTATTGTATGATTCAATTTTTAAATATTTCAAAGGCAAACTGATGACCAGATGGTTGGGACCTTGCATAGTGCAAAAATGTTTTGATTATGTCACAATTCAAATCAGAACCATAAGTGAGGAAGGAATCCCCTTGCTTGTCAATGGTCACCGACTTAAAATCTACAAGAAACCTTTGTTAAAGGAAAATTTCATAAATTTAATACGAATAGAGGTGTATGTGATGGAAACTCTATAATTTCCCACACCTCCTAAAAGAAATAAATAAATATCCATGGTGAAAACCTATCTGAGGCACCCAAGGCAAGCTTGTGGGTTGAAAACCTTGATGGGGGTAGCTCACTTGCTCAAAAAAAAAAAAGAATAAAGATTGATGGGTGAAGATATCTCTGTGGTGCCTAAGGCAACTCTGTGGGTTGTAAAACTCCATGGAGGCAGCCCACTTTATTTCAAAAGAAAAAAAAAAGGAAAACAAAAAAGAAAAAACAAAAAAATACATCTTCACTTATTTGTTTTCTGTGTTTGTTTTTTTGTAGGTTATTAATGGTTTCTGGAAACAAAGGGAAGCATTCATATTATTTTCCCTTCTTCCAATTTTTACTCCATTCATTTTCAGAACTTCCTCCATCACCTCCATGCACCACATTCCTCCATTCCTGAGCACAATGTAGCAAGGAAATTCATACAGACATCTCATGTCTAAGACTACTACAGACATCAGAGAATTCCTACAGTGCAACAATCTATTCTTGAAAAAAAAGAAAAACAAGAGAGGAGATGACAAAGAAAACCCTAAGAAAGACAAGAGTGACGCCCATGGAATATGGAACATCCCCTCGTAAAATCTCCATGGGGAAGAAAAAACAATGAAAGATCAACAACTCACTCAGAGAGCTGCTCATTCAGCAAGTTGCTCACTCAGAGAACAAAAAATAGTGAAGAATGCAACATCTAAAAGTCTTGTCTCCTCAATCCAGCTCCTGCAAATGCCTTGGAAACAACAGGTAAACTTAGGTATAGCTTCTTATCCCTCTCTATGCCTCCATAATAGCTATAAATAATTAAATTTGCAGACTTAGAGTTTAAGGGGTAGAAAGGTGGCCAGTTAGCTTGGCCACCATTGTGAAGTATTACTAGGGAGAACGGAAAAGTCACGACACCTGGGCATGAAAAACAAAATAATTTAAATCAAGTGGAGTAGAGAAGAATGAGGTGAGGAAACACGTGGTCCATCATGAATTAACAGGGAGAAGGAAAAAACTGTCTATAATAGAAACTAGAGCTGAGCCGAAGTACATAAGAGCTCCAAAATTAGTTTCATAATCCAATAAAAGGAGATCCCATCTCATCCAAACCATTGAAATGATAATTTTCAATGGAAAGAGACCGAAGGGAGCCACAAAATAGCAGTACCGAGAGTGGGCTATGTATTTGAACAACACACAATAGCAGCAATAGAACAACGTCACCCTACCCATGGCCTGGTCCTATCTCGTAAATATGAGTAGGGAAGCTTTTATATTAAACCAAACAAGGCAGGATTCCACTCCTAGCCTTAGAGTATAAGAGGAAGAAATATAAGAAGAAGAGGACCCAAAATAAGAACCAGAAGAAGAAGAAGATCCAAAAGAAGAACCAGAAGAGGAATAAGAAGAAGAAGAGGAAGAGACAAAGCTCCAAGGAAAAACATAAGATATGGCCATAGAAGTCATAGAGATAATAGAAAATGGGAAAGAAACACACTCACAACACAACATCACATCCCCTCAATACAAGGAGGTAGTTGCCACCATAGCTCCTCTGGGCCCAAAGTGAAAAAGGAAAACCTCTATGTATTTTAGAGCTGACAAAAGACAGAGAGTTAGAAACTCCTCCCACAAGTCTAATTATCATTGAACAATCACAAAGGGAGGAGGAAATAATTGAAGAAATTGTTCTGGAAGAGCAACTACAGAAGTCACATGTAGAGAATGTAGCACTTAAGGAGCAATTGCAGCAAAAATGGGAGAAATTATCCACCATGGTAGACTTATGCATAGAAGCCCTTTAGCACAAATTCCCTTTTGACTCATATGATGTGTACCTCAAGGAGCAATGGCTCCTATTTCAAATCAAAACTATAGCCTCCCATGGATCACTACCTTTCCAAGATTGTAGGATATTCATGAATTTGTACAAGCAAGCTAACATGGATGATCAAACAAAGATGACAGAGTTTTATGTGCATAACCTTGTGTTGACAAATCTAGATATTTGGGACCCCAATCCTACAATGGGGGATATGAAGTTGATGGCTCTAATATCTTGGATGATGAATGAAGACATTAGAGCAAAATAAATATGGAGAGTCATGGGAAGAAGAAGCAAAGAACTCTTATATATCATACCATATTTTTTCAGCCCAAGAGGAGTTATCGTTAATTGTCGAGAGATTGAAAGGGACCCTGCACTGGTTAAAAGCTACCTTCAGACTGAAACCCAGGTGATAGGCCACATTGATGAACTTTATAGGGAAATAGAATATTAGTGCATTATGGCCATCTAGAGGAGATGGAACAACATCCCTCACAGCCTCAAGAACAGGGAGAACCATACTCTAGAAAGGCTAAGAGGTTCATTAGAAAGGGCACCATTATACAAGAGGGCCATGCAGAAAAAATAGATCCAATGGTTGGGACTAATGCTCAGCCCACCTTTGTTGATGGGGTTGAATGATGAAAATGACATAGATGCACAACATAGAGAATGGGAGAATGTAGAAAATAAAAATGGTTTTTACCCCCTTTGGGAAACTCCCACACTGCTTCCTGAGAAAATAAAGGGGGCTATCAAAGCCTCAAAGGAAATGGAGGAGGAGGATTAGTTTCTTAGATGATGAGAAATATTTCAGTAGGGGATGATGATGAGCTTCATCATTAGGCATATTTGTAGGGGTTAATGGTAACTTTTTTTCCTTCTTAGATCTCCTTTTCTTGCATTTTTATTATTATTTGGTTTTATGATGCTAGTATAGGTGGTGATTAAGGCTAACATACTTTGAGTGCCTAATATGAGGTTGAGTGCAGAAAATCATGATTTATTAAGAATTTTTATAAGAATTTTATCATGAAGAATTTGAAGAGACAGAAACGATAAAATATTATTGGAGGATTGTCCACCCTCTTTAACTCTCAAAGGTAACCAAAGGATCCCAAAGATTCTCTCCAAGCAATTCGAATTCCAAAGGTAGCGAAAGGATCCCCAAGGATTCTGTCCAGCAATTTGAATTCTAGAGGCAGCCAAGAAACTCAATATTTGTTCACTTGGAGTCAAGTGGACTCAATCACTATTTTCTAGGGAGTTGTTGGTAGCAGCCCCTTCGAATAAATAGAGCAGAGCTAGAGCTAGGAAGAGTTAGTCAATTTTAGTCGATTCTAGTTGAAACTTTGTTGCAAGCTATTGACATTTTTGTTATTTTACTCAGTGATCAAACTTTCAAATATGTATGAGGTTATTCTATTATGAAATAAGAAGACTGATTTCATTCAACTGATTTAAGTTTCAGAGAGCTAGGCTCATGGGTTAGGGACCAATCCATGTGCTTCAGCCTCTCTGTTGTTACTATCTTTTCATTTCTGCCATTAAGCTAGTTTTCTTTTTGTCTTTCAAATAGTTATGCTTCTCATAGTTTCATCGTTGTTTAGTTTTTTCTTCAGTGTGATGCTGTATTTTTTCATTTTCTTGTGAGTGGTAGAATATAGGAGAAAAATCAACAAAAGTTATGGATCAAGGTCCCCTTCTCATCTCTATCAATAGAGCTCGAGGAGGGCGAACCTTCCCATAGAACCAAAAACTTCTTTTTTTTCACTGTTTTGTCACACGTTTCCTCTATTTTATGTACATGGATCTACAACTTTATTTGAAAGAATAAGTAAAAAATTCTGTAGGAAGATCATCAAGCCATCCTGCTTCATTTCCCATCTCTTTCCTCACGCCTGAGCACTATTGTTGTGCCCCCATCTTCCTCCTTTTCTGTTGTTTGCATCCATCACCCTTTTCATTCCCAAAACGCTTGAAAAGAATTCGAATTAGACCTCCGCCCCTTTCTCCTTGAAAATCCATCTCGCCGTACCTTTCTCTATCACAAATTACAAATCGCCTATGATATTTGTTAACGCTTTCTCATTCCAAGCCCGAATGCGATATCCCTTTCTACTTCCCCTTGCTTCTCTTTTATTAAAAGCTATCAAAAACATTAGAAACTGGAATTTTTTCCTTTTGGACTTACCATCACCCATCACCGCAGAGAGCATCGTTTTCCTTGTTTCTTTAAGACTTACCACTTTCAAATGCCAATTGAGATATTGCAATCACGCTCTGTCACTGATCCCACCGCCACATCACCTGTCGCAGCCACACTTCGCACCTTTTCCTTGTTTCGTTAATACATACCTCTCTTTTCCTACCAATTGCGCTATTTTTATTGCACTCCAGCACCGGTCCTCCCACCACGTCACACATCACAATCACAAACTGAAATTGTTTCCATTTTCTTTTAAACACTTACCGCTCACTTTCGCCAATTGCAATATTGCGGTATCGCATATCGCAACTTTTTCCTCCATCGCATCTCTACCATCATACATTTCGAACTATTCCTCTCCAAATCATATTTGTGCTATATTATAAGGTTTTATAAGGTGTAAAACCCCACTCTCCACTTCTAAGCCCTGTTTCATGTGTTAAGCCCTCCATTAGCCTCTTTAGCCCTTTTCTTTCCTCCAAGCTACAAAATCAACACTTTTTCAATTAGGAGTAAGTCATGGATAGCTTAGTTGCATGGGTAGAAGCATGGTGGATAGATCATAGGATAAATAGAGTGAATTTAGTCATTTGGACAAGTTAAGTGTGGTTTAGAATTAGTTTCCTTTCTATCATTTCTTTTCAGCAATATGGTTTAGTTTCTTTTCATTCATTTCCTTTTATGAAAATTAAATTAGTTTCATTCCTGTCATTTCTTCTCATCAATTTAGTTTAGTTTCCTTTCTATTATTTCCTTCCAACAATTTAGTTTCCAGTCCTTATCATAGTTTAAGAAATAGCATCGTTTCGCAAATTAGAAGAGGATGACATGAGAAGAATGCATCTGTTGTGTATATAACACTGTCACCTCCAAGTTTGTACGAATCCCGGGTTGATAAAGTAAAGTAGGGCAACCCATAGGAGTTGCAACATTCTTGGTACAATACTAGGGCTCACCAACTTGGAGGACCGTGATGAGAAGGGAAACTTTCAGAGGATAATCGAAGACAAATATTATTAGATCAAAGAGCTTCAAGACAATTTGGAAAGGTCCCAATTCATCACTTCATTTCTTGAGCAAGAAAATAGTCAACTAAATACAGATCAGTTGATTTTGGAAAAATGGCTATTTGACGCAAAAAAACATGATTAGAAGGGAAAATGAGTGGCTAAGCATGATGAACATGAACCATAGGTGAAGAGGAAGAGGCCAAGAACGATGGGTCTTAATAAGGCACTGCGAAAAAAGAAAGAGCAAAACCCTACAGATTAGGAGCTTACTTTTAAGGAGAGGATTGCCAAAGAGATCAATGAGGACAAGGAATTTTGCATTGATAAGGTCAATACTCACTTGGAAAATCTCCTAGAATATTCAATCAGGGTTAACAAGATCCAAAAACACATGGTTTCTTGCTACCAAACAACAAATCAAATTGCACACATCAAAATCAAGCAATTGTAAGACAAGCTTAAGAAAACCCTAATCAGGAAAAAGGAGAAAGGTAAACTTAATTTTATTTTTTATGCTTCCATGATTGCATATTACACCTTATCCGGTACTTCTAGAACAATTTTTGGTAGATTTGGAGCAAATTTAGTTTTTTGGTCAAATTTGGGGAAAAATTGCAGAATTTAGAAATTTTACTAGCTTTTTCCTTAGTGATCCAAATGAAAAGTGTCTTAAATTTTTGGAAACATTATGACCTCATCTCAAAATGCATTTCCTTATATTCTCCAAAAAGGGCTCATATTTTGAAAAAAATGAAGAAAAGAGGTCAAAAATCAGCATTTTTCCTCTGTTTTTGACAGGCACTACGCATCTAGAGACACCTTGGGAGAATGCGTTTTTGAAGGCCTTATCATGGGTAATTTAAAAAAATTCAAAGTGTTATGGAAACTATCCAGACATGGATAGTTTACCGTTCTCTTATATTTACATTTTGACTTTAGGAAGGTGCGCAAAATTGGCCTCCGAGTTGGCGTTGCGCATCTGCACTTTTCTGAGATTTTTATAAACATTTCACTACGTAATTTTCTCCAATTTCTAGTTTGACTTTTGTAAAAGTGAAAAAGTGAATTTAGATGAATGTAAAGGTAAAAATGTAAATTTAAGTGGTAAAAATGGAGGTAAATAGGTGTCCTATCCTCTATTTATTCCTTTTAGGATATATCTCTTAGTGGTTAGATTAAGGAGGAAATTGTTGTGTAACCTCCCTAGTGTGTAAAAAAATTCAAATAGGTGCATGAATTTGACTTTATTGGTGGAAAATTTGACCTGAAAGGGAGGATTTCAACCTCATTAGCTATATGAGGCTTTTTTTAATCATTTCAAAGGGTTGGAACACTGGACATTGAACAAGTGTATTTCAGTTTGACAAAGTAATACAATGAATACAGAGAAAATTTGCATCTTAAATTTAGAGATTCATGTGGTGAGATTGTATGGCTATTTTTCTCTTTTTTAAGTCACACCATTGAATGATTTCTTTTTCCATTACATATCTACTTCATTCACTCATTGTCTCTAAATTGTTTAAGCAGAAGTCATGAGGAATGCATGTCCTGTTTTGATGAGATGATGATGTTGTGTTTATTTTCTTCTTAAGGAATGAATTCATAATTATATTATTTTTCTCGATCTCTCTTTTCATCCTACACCATAACCATAAATCCTGAAGGTTCATTCAATATTTCCTACCTTTCCCCTTTATTCCCCTACAATTTTTGCTCTTGTAACCCTACCAGAGTTTCAAAGCCTAGTTCTAAACATCCTTTTTCATCCATCACAAAAAAACCAAATCAACCAAACCATAATTTGCATATCTAGCCTAAAATATCCATGATCCAGTCAAATTGGTTGTGAATTTCATTGAGAGAGCCCTCTTAACCTAGTAGGGGTAGTTACTAGGTCAAAGTGGTTTGTGGTTACCTTTGCTTTTCTCCTCCTCACCCTTTGGAGATATGGTTGAGTGATAATAGCTTGGCGCTGTTGCCGAGTAACAAAATGATAGATGTTATTGGGTGTACCATAATTTCATCAAATTATAGACCTATGGGTGATAGGTTGTAGTCTTCATGAAGGTTGATCTAAAAATTGCAGAGAACTGAGTTTCAGAAACAAAGAACATTCTGGATTCAAGAAGATACACAAGATCGAATAGTGATACTCATCCAACTTCTCCAGTTGAAGATCCTGATAAGCTTGTCTGAAATTAGAGATCCCAACACTGATAGTTTCAGTTGGGGCCATATTCATTGGTAAGATCTTCATCATTACCTGCAAAAGTATTAGATCTTGAAGATATTCCATTCGATTTGAAGTTTTAGTTGTATCTGTTTAGATTAAAGTTAGAAAATTCATTGCCTGAGATAATGTTTGATCCATTGAGATTATCTGAAGTAAAAACATTGTCTGAAGTAGTATTTGATTCCCTGAAATTCGAAGATAGTTTACTTTCCAAAGCATCTAAATCCAAGTCAAAGTTTGATAGAAAAGTTTGGAGTTAGTTCAATAGACTTGAAAAAATAGCTAATCAACACCAATATACATATGAAAAAGCTATAATTCAGTACCAACAATATTCTTTGTTCATTCTAACACAATCAATATCAATTGTTGTCTCCTCTTCCATCCCTTCTACTTTATTACCTTCTCATTCTACCCCTCCCATTTTTACTCCTGCACCACACTCAGTAGGATTCATGGTGAGATTTGCACCTTTGATTTTACCTGGTTAGCTTACACCCTTACCACAAGGCTATGGTCAGAGACTCCCTCTCTTTGATGATAATTCTAAGATTAGTTCCAAAGAACACTTAGTAAAGGTCACTAAATTCATTGACTTAGAAGAGATAGATGTCGATGATTCCATGATGAGGATCATTTCCGAAAGCTTATCTGAAGACGTAAAAACTTGGTTTATATCTTTAACTTCCCATTCCATAGGAAATCCACAGTACTTGACAGATGTATTCATAGACATATGGGAAGTAAAAAAGAATCCACTTCAGATTATTTCTGAATATGACAACTTAAAGGGAAATCCAAATGAGTCAATTCAGGATTTCACTACTCATTTCAGCCGAGTGTATAACTCAATTCGAAATGAGATCAAGTCTCATACATGTTTGGCTCTCTTGCACTATCTAGATACTTTTGATCTGGACATGGCATACCAACTCTGAGAGAGAAGTCCCACAACACTAGAAGATATGCAAATAAATGCAGTGAGTGTCAAAGCAAAATTGTCAATCAAAAAGTCAAAGAAAAAAGGTGAGATAAAGGTAACAATCAAAGAAGAACCATCCACATCCTCTGAGGTCAAATTGGATACTCTGATCAGGATTGTGGAAAGAATGTTTGACAGAATGTCTATAATAGAAAGATAGACAGAAGCATTTATTAGGAATCCTAATTTCTGAGGTCAACAACAACAACCTCAGTTTAGGATCAAACAGAGGGAACAAAGAGCTCTAGAGTAGCCAGCACTACAACATATCTACACTCCTTTGCAATAGAATTAAGTTCAATGGGTTAAAGAGGAAGATGATATTGTGGCGGAAAATCATTTCTTCACAATAGCTGGACATGCTATATTTTTGATAGAGGATGAAGAATATATTGAGAAAATGGTTTTTCCTAAAGATGAATATTACATAATTGAAAATGATGATGAGTTGGAGGTTCAGTCCGATGATTATCATCGGGGTTATCTTAATGCACTCAGCTTACAGTAGAGGCAATATTCATTGATAAGTAGAGATGTTCTTGTCACTCCTATCCAAAAGAGGACATCCTAAAAAATATATACTCGGCCCAAGAAAAACCCCCAAGCTAGTCAGAACAAGGGAAATGAGTATGTAGCTACAAATCATATTAATATCAATCAAGCATATACAAGCACACCAAGAAAAGAAAAATAAAGTCAAAATAAGGAAACTACAACAAAGGACCAACTCGACAAGAGGGACACCATTGTAAAAGAGGTAGATAAACAATCCAATATTTTTAGTTTAGAAAATTAAATATCTAAGTTAAAAGTCTCTATCCCATTGATTGAGATTGTAAAAAACAGTCAATACAAATATCATGTGGCTAAAATGATGAAAGTAGATCCTATGTGTGATATGGTAAAGGTTGAATTTGATCAACCTGAGCTCATTTTTGGTCCAACCATAGATGGTCAATTAGAGGATAATGAAGTTCCACCATTTTATCTAAGTCTGAGACTTCATCATTGTATCCTTCACAATTCCATGCTTGACTTTAGAGATTCTCATAACCTGATGCCAAAGGCCATAAAGGAAAAACTAGGCTTGGGTATAGCACGTCCTTATCTTGATATTTACTGCTTTGGTTCTACTAGAGTACGTTGCCTTGGTCTTATAAAGGATTTTGTAGTTTCACTTGATAAAATCCCAACCAAAAATGTCTGGATGGATGTGGTAGTAACTGATATACTTCCACGGTTTGGCATGTTAATGTCAAGGAATTGGGAAGGGAAGTTAAGAGGTACTTTACAATTGGATTTCTCTTATGCCACCTCCTCGGTTTTTGGACAACTGAGGAAGTTGTACCGGGAGACAAAAATGAAATATATTATTACCATCAAAGATAAGCCCAAAAATCATCCTATCAATGTTGTACATACTGATCTAGAATCATTTATTTTGTTTAATGATAGTGGTTTAAATGATTTAGAGATTCAACTCATAGAAGTAGAGGAAATTCTATAAATTTCCAATAGTGTCAGAGAAGTTTTGGATGAAAAATAAGGCAATCAGCGTAGTTATTCAAAGAATATATTGGATAAGTCGGAAGAAGGTTCAGAACAGATTGAAGAAGTGACCTGAAAAGAAGAGATAAATCAGAATGCAGAATTCCAACTTTCGGATGATGAGGATGGTCTTTGGACCATGGATTTCGATGGTGCCTTAGGGAAATATGGGGCAGGCATCAGAATCTAGATTTGTAGTCCTCTTCATCAACTAGGTAAAGTTCCAAAAGGTTTCAGATTATGTTCATATAAGTTGGCTTTCTATTTTTCTAATAATGATGTTGAGTATGAGGCATTTATCACCGACCTCAAAATTTTGAAAATGTTGGGTGCAAAAATAGTTTATGCTTATGGCGACTCTAAGCTTGTAATTAAATAGGTAAAACGGGAATAATAGGCTAATAATCCATGAATTATTCCATATAGAAATGATGTACTTGATATCCTCAAAATGTTTCCTGAATATACATAGTGAATTTTACCAAGAAGTTAGAATCTTATGGAAAATTCACTTGCTACAGTAGCAAGTAACTTTAAGATACCCATATATTGTAATAGTAAGTTTGAAAATCATGTGAAACATAGACCAAATGTCCTTGACAACTTGAGGTATTGGCAAGTGTTCTAGGATTACAAACAGGTGAATAATTTTCTGCATATGGAAGGTGAATTTGAAAATTACTTTATTGATGAGGTATATGATAAAGATCATCAATTCATCAAGGCTACCCAGGTTGATGTTTTATAGTTGGAGGACAAAAAAAATCCAAGGGGTATTCCACATTTGGAATAATTTTTTGATCAGAATGATGTTGTGAGAAAACCAACCATGGTTCTTACTGAGAAAGGTATTGAAGATGTGAATATTGGAACAATAAACAAGCCCAAGATGGTCACGTTGTTCTATTCCTTATCTCCAGAGGTAAAAGAGAAATACATAGATTTTTTGTCTAAATTTTCTGATGTATTTTCTTGGGACTATGCAAATCTGAAATTTTATGATATGAATATCATTTAGCATACAATACCAGTCAAGCCTGACCAAAAGCCCTTCAGAAAAGAGTTGAGAAAAATCAACCCAAGGTTGTCGCCACCAATAGAGAAAGAGGTAAATAGACGTTTAAAAGTTGGTATCATTGTTCCCATTAGATTTTATGATTTGATGTCAAATCTGGTTTCGGTGAGAAAGAAAATGGGACAAATCCGTCTTTGTATTGATTTCAGAAACTTGAATAAGGTTTCTCTAAAGGCTAACTATCCCCTTCCTAAGATGGACCATATCCTACAAAGAGTATTTGGGGCCTCTCGAATGTCAATTCTTTATGGATATTCAGGATACAATATGTTGGGAAAAATACTGGGGGGGGGGGGGTGAATCAATATATTTTACATCATCACAATAACTTGTTTCTCTCTTTACTGATTTCTATATGAGAATTTAATTAGCCCAACTACCATATGTACGCGGCTATCCAAAAAAAAAATAGCATATACTCAGATAAATTTATTGTTTAGATAAACATTAAGAATCATTCTTTAACCTAGATCATCAATTATGCATTATATAATTTAGCAATAAATATGAGCAATAATAAAAGAATAAATAATCACACAAGAACACCAAGATTTAAGCTAGAAACCTAATTCGGGAGAAAACCACTGCCGCTGTCGTCTCACTCTTCAATATTTATTATATAGAAAAATTGCTTTACAATGTTGTGCTGATGCAGACTCATATTAGTGCACAGGCATCTACCTGCTGAAGGCTTCAACCTTCTCTCGTTCTCCAACTACTATTGGAAGTGAGCTCCAACACCTTGATCTTGTTTACCAGCCTCTACTGGAAAGGAGCTACAACCCCCTGATCAGAATAACAAATTCTACTGGAAGGAAGCTTATACTTCCATACTGAAGGCTTCAACCCCCAGATCCACTACAAGCCACGTTTCATAAATTTTCACACTGGATCCAATAGCTTCAACACAACTCAACATAAAGGTCAACACCAATAGACTTAACCCGATATTCAAAAAGATCGGTGAGATCACTGTAAGCAAAACATAGTAATAAACCCATATTTTAGAATCAACATGCAGAATCAATCTCAACCCTGATCATTCATTATCTTAAAATGCTTATGCTACTTCACTTTACTGAAATTGTGTGTATACGCGATTTACTACACACCAACCTGCATATAGATCTGATAATACTGAATTTCCAAAATATGATTAGATTTAGAACCAGATCTGAGGCTTTCATTGATGTATATTTTCATATTTGAAGAACCCTTATTCAGCCAACATCATTAATTATATTCAATCACTCATTGATCATATTTGTACATATTCAACTTAGCAGCATATAGAGTATTCAAACAACCTAGATCTACATGAAGACTTCACTGATAGACATCAGAAATATAACAACAATAAACAGATAACCTCTCCAACAAGATTCATAAAACCCTGACTTCCATGCGCACTTTAGCTGAATCAAATCCGCATGTATGTGCACTTTCATCAAGATGACCTAACTTATAGATCTATAAATATTAATTTTGCAGAACGTTTCAGATCTATAGACTTACCCAGATTTCTTCACTTCACTTTAGCAAACATGTGCTAGGTCACAGATCCAATCATCTCATCAATAGATCAAGAAAATACATAGTCATTTCAGGTCTAGAGTTCATGATCCATCATTTTATCCAAGGGTGTATCATTTCATTGTATCTAAGGGCGCATTTCCTAAAACCATGGTAATGCCCCTAGTATCATAATTTTAGAGCGCAAGAGCCATACACAACTTGGCCTCTTCGTACTCGCGTGTATACGCAACTTAACTTTATAAAAAATGTGTATATACTAATCATGGATGTATACAAGGGTTTCCTATATACAATCATGTGTATGTACGTGGGTTGCCTTCATTAAACCTGCATATAAATTGTGAAATATTATCCTTTTCATTTCTCTGGCACTCACTGGTATTCCTTTCTCTGTCACATCTACACTAACCTATAGAAAACATCATTCTTTACATATTCAGAAAATAGGTTGCTATCAAAAGGAAACTCATCAAGTAGTTTCCCATTAAGGACAACATATTAAGACATAAGAATCATATTCCCAACAATATCCCCCTTTGGAATTTATGGCAACCATGATGGAGTTTGATCACCACATCCTGTAGATGCATAAACATTATTAAGACACCAAACATTCTCCCCCTTTGACATCAAGAGCAAAGAGCATACGATTTCTACCCTTGAGCACATACAGAAATAATTTCAATGAAATACATGACTCTTGAACTCAACAGAGTATGACCTTTCCTATCACCAAGGACATCAAAATTACATGAAGGATCCAACCAAGAGGATTTACATATTGATTCAATTACCCAACCAAGTGGGTTTACAAATTTGAACAAGTCCTTACATGACTGAATATGAAAAATTTACATCATATGTCTCAACGTGACCTTTTCATCAAATAACATATATGACTCTGTATAACCAAATAATCTCAAAGAGGAGATCATGACACAAAAACCAATCATAATGCCAACAATGCATCCTCTTCAGCAAGGCAAATTCTCCCACTAAACTTGTGCATCCTGAACACCTTCAGCAACCAATTCATCAAAGCATCTTCATCAAGGACATAAATCTCAAAGAAAGGTATTGTAAGATGAATACTAGGAAAACAGAGTTTACCCAACAACACCACAGATTCCTCTGAAATATGACCCATATATTTTCTATCAACAAAAACCGTACACAGTTTTATGCACAGAAACACACATATATATGTGACTCTTTTTCATTAAACCGGTGTACCAATTTTAATAATCTAAAATTAAGTAGAAATAAGAGAGGTAGAGACAACTCCCAACTTCTATTTGAGATATTCGAATGATTCCCTGGGAATAGGCTTAGTAAATATATCAACAACTTGTTATTTGGAGGGAACATACTCCAATTTTACCTTCTGTTCAAGCACTTGTTCTCGTAATAAGTGGTACTTGATAGGAATGTGCTTGGTCTTGGAATGCATAATAGGGTTATTTGAGATGTTGATGGAAATTGTATTATCACATAGGATGGAGATGGGAGGTGAACATTTGATTTGAATATCTTGTAATTTCTGCATCATCCAAAGAAGTTGTGTGCGATGCAGTAGCCACATATTTTGTTTATGATGTAGATAAGGAAATAAAACTTTGTTTCTTTCTTAATAAAGGTACTAATTGGGGCCCCATATAGAGTGCACCACCACTAGTGCTTTTTCAATCATCAACATTTCCAGCCCAATTTGCATCTGTGTAAGCATGAAGAGTGAGATCAACATTCTTTGGATACCATTGACCAAAATCTTGAGTCCCTTGTAGATATTTGAATATTATTTTTACACCCTGAAGGTGTGACTCTTTTGGATTAGCTTGGAATCATCCAACAAACCCAATCACATGCATAATATCTAGTCTAGTCCCAGTCAGATAAAGTAGACTTCCAATCATATATCTATACTCTGGTTGATTTACCATGGGAGAATCATCATGAGAACTGAGGTTACATCCAATTTCCAATTGAGTTCTTACAGGTTTGCAGTGTTCCATAAAATACTTCTTTAGGATTTTCTTGAGATATTTTGCGTGTGATACAAAATATGCCATATGTTGCTTGTTGCACTTGTAAGCCAAGACAATATGTTAGTTTCCCAAGTAATGACATTTCAAATGATTGCTGCATAACCGAAACAAATTTCTAACTCATGGACTCTTCATTACTCCCAAAAATTGTGTCATCAAAATACACAAAAATAATTAACTTTTTATCATTCTCAATTGTTGTGTATAAGTTACTGTCATCAGATCATTTTGTGAAACCTTTTTATTGAAAATATTTGTCAAGACAATACTACCATGCCTAAGGAGCCTATTTGAGACCATATAGAGCCTTTTTAAGCTTGAAAACAAGTTTTTCATCATTTCCCGTAATGAATCCTTCTGGTTGTTGTGCATAAAATTCTTATTCTAGATAATTGTTGAGGAAAGAATATTTTACATCCATTTGATAAAATTTGAAACGTTGAAAATTTGAAAAAGCAAGAAACATTCTTATGGCTTCAAGTCATGCTACAGGTGAAAATGTTTCTTCAAATTCTATACGTTCTAGTTGAGCATATCCTTTACAAACAAGTCTATCTTTGTTTCTAATAAAATCTCCATTTTCATTTAACTTGTTTTTGAATATCCATTTTGTTCCAATAACATTTTTATCATGAGGTCTTGGAACTAATCCAAAGTATGCTTATTTTCAATCTGATCAAGTTCTTCATTCATGGCTTGAATCCAGTATTCATATTTACAGCTTGATTTACATTATGTGGTTCAATAGTGGATAAGAATTCTAGATAGCTAGGGGATCCTACAAGAGTTCTTCTTGTTTGGACACCTCATCCCTTTTCTCCCAATATTTGAGATTCTGGATGATTATTTTGAACATACCTAGATGGAGCCTTTTCTGATATATCTTCTTACAGTGCTTCATTGAGTTCTCCTTCCATATTGTTGTTATTTGATCAGGGAAAGTATACATCATCATCGTCTTCATTCGTTGTTGTTATTTCGCTTCTAGGAGTTGTGAGAGACTCATCAATTACAACATAAATACATTCAACAATCTTCCAATGTCTTTTATTGTAACATTTATATGCTTTAATTCTAGAAGAGTAACCAAGAAATATTCCTTCATATGCTCTAGGCTCAAAGTTACCAAGTTTTTCATCATTGTTCTTGATAAAATATTTGATTCCAAAAACTATAAAATGGTTCACAGTGGGTAGATTACCATACCAGAGCTCATAAGGAGTTTTATTTCTGTTCACACGAACATGAACCTTGTTGAGAATATTTACTGCAGTGTGCGCTGCTTCTCCCCAAAAGGTATCGAGAGTTCTAGATTCGTCAAGCATAGCACGAGCCATCTGTTAAACTGTTCTATTCATTCTTTCTGCCACGCCATTTTTTTCTGGAGTTCCAACTATAGAATGTTGTCTTTTTAAGCCATATTGTTCATAGAAATTAAAGAATTCATCTTATATTTATTTCATCTTTGGTCAGATCTAATACATTTAGTTTTTAGATCTAATTCATTTTCAACCAAAGCTTCGAATATCTTAAAATTTTTGAATGCTTTAGCTTTATGTTTCAACAAACTGATCCAACACATTCTAGAAAAGTCATCAATAAATAGAATATAGTATTTTCCTCCACGAGGTGACTTTTTCCTTACGGGACCACATAGATCAGTATGTATAAGTTCAACAGGGTTACTTTCTGATCCTTCTTTGGCATTGAATTGCACCTTGGTTTTATTACCAAATTGGCATGATTTTCATATGGTACTTGCAGGGAAAGTGATGTTGGGTAGATCATGAACAACTTTGAGTCTGCTAGATTTTCTTATCTGAGAGAACCTCAAATGTCCCAATCTTCTGTGCCATAACCAATTTTATGTAGATTTAGCTAAATAGAATTTCTCTTGGCCACCTTTCAATATATACATATTTCTTGGTGTTCTAGTTCCTTTTATTATGGTTTTTCTTGTGTCAAGTTCACGAACTACACATTCTTTTGAACTAAAGACAACTTCATCTCCTTGATCACACATTTAACTCACACTCAACAAGTTATGATTTAATCCATCGAAACACACAACATTTTTAACTTTCACCTTTTCTTTTAGAAAAACACAACCTTTACCCTTAATGAGGGCATGAGGGTCATTTCCAAAAGTAACATTCTTTTCCTTCTTTAATGCATTGCATGAAAGGAGTTTATTTTTATCACCTTTCATGTGTTTTGATAATCCGCTATCAATGTACCATTGATTTTTTTCCGCTTCTGCAAATAAGCCTATGCCACAGCTTTCAACATGTAAGTCATTTCTCCATACCTTGGAGTTTGAGGGTATATGCTTGTTTGGCTGAAGTTTTCTCCTGCATTCAGATTCTTCATGTCGAAAGTTATTGCAAAAAGAAAATTCAATTTCGTCTTGAAGAGGAGAAAAGTTGTTATAAGTATTCTTCTTTATTAGAGTCTCATTTCTTTGCTTTCTTTCTTCTCTGGTCATGATGGTTTTGTATGCAATGCATTTAGCAACTTTATTACCAAATGTATGACATGAGAAACATTGACCATTAAAGAAGAAATTTATGTAATCATGGAACCTTCCATTGATGTTTACCTACTGATTAATACTTTTGTTATTGTTCATCCTTGAATTGAAGTGGTCATGCTTTACCTTGGTATTCTCTTTCTTCTTTTTCTGAGTGACGAAATGTTGTTGGCTAGCTTTAGTTGCATTTAGATAGCTTGGTGTTGAAGACTCAGAAGATTGTTCGATATATCGAAGACCTGTCTTTACAAGAGGAGAGGTTGTACCTTGATAATTTGAAAGGAAGCTTACCTCTGAACCTTCCAGTACCAAGTCGAAGTTTCTTTACAAAATTTATATCATATTCTTCTAAAAAATACGCTGATCCTTATTATTCTTATATTTCCTTGCCTTTTGTAGCAACTCTAAAAATATATTCTTTGACTTCAAATCGACCTCCTTTCCTCATTTCACACGCAGTAAGAATCCCATGAAGTTTAAAATAGTAATAGTTTCTATATCCTACTTTTCTTCAATAATAGACACTTTTGACTCGAATTTAGGAGTTAGAGATATTAAGACTTTTTCTACTAGATTGGTATCAGTTATAGTTTCGCCCAGATTTCTCATACGATTTACGATATCATCTAGATGTAAAAAGAAACTAGCAATACTTTAATCATTGTGAATTTTGAGAGTTTGGAGTTTAGCGCTTTTTACCTTGCCATCACCTTCATAGCTCAAAATGGTTTTGTCCCATATTGCCTTTGCTGTATTTAACTGTAGAAATTTGACAAATTCGGATTCAGTCAGACTACCCAATAAAGCATTGACAACCTTTTCCTTGGTTTCATAGTTTTTCCTTGCCGTTGGATCTGCTGGAACTAAGTCTAGATATTGGTAAACACCTTCAACTCTAGCCCATACATCTGCTCCAACAGCCTGAAGATAGGATCTTGTCTTGGTCTTCCAGAAGATTAAATTGTTTTCGTTGAAGAGTGGAGGTCTGATAGATGTTGTCCCATCTTGATTGCTCATATTAAATTATCTTACTTCTAGCGATTAAGCTTCTACAGAAGGACCTGCTATGACACAAATTGTTGGGAAAAATACGGGGGCGGGCTGGGGGTTGGGGGGCGGGGGGGGGGCGGGGGCGCGGCAAGGGCGGAAAGGGCGCTGTCAATCAATACATGCAATAATAAAAATAATTTGTTTTTCTCTTTACTAATTTCTATAGGTGACTTTGATAAGCCCAAACTACCATATGTACATGGCTATCCAAATAGAAATTAGTGTATACTCAGATAACTTTAAAGTTTAGATAAACATTTAGAATCATTCCTTAACCCAGATCATCAGTTATGCATCAGATAGTTAAGAAGTAAATATCATCAGTAATAACAGAATAAATCATCACACAAGAGCATCAGACATGAACTCCAAGATTTAAGGTGGAAACCCAATTCGGGAGAAATCCACCGTTGTTGTCATCTCTGTCTTCAATATTTATTATATAGAAAAAAATATTTACAATGTTGTGCTAATGCAGACTCATATCAGTACACATGCATCTACCTACTAAAGGCTGCAATCTTCTCTCACTCTCCAGCTACTACTCAAAGGGAGCTCCAACCCCCTGATCTTGTTTACCAGCCTCTACAGGAAGGGAGCTACAACCCCCCAATCAGAACAACAACTTCGACTAGTAGGAAGGTTGTACTTCCATACTGAAGGCTTCAACCCTCAGATCCACTATAGACCACGTTTCATAAATTTTCACACTAGATCCAATAGCTTCAACACAACTCAACATAAATTTCAACACCAATAGACTTAACCCAAACTTCAAACAGATCAGTGAGATCACTGTAACTAGAACACAGTAATAAACCCAGATTTTAGAATCAACATGCAGAATCAATCTCAACCCTGATAATTCATTATCTTAAAATTCATACGCTACTTCACTTTACTTAACCTCTGTGTATACACACTTTCCTACAACCAACCTGTGCATAGATTCGAGAATACTGAATATTCAGAATATGATGTGTCTCAGAACCATATCTGAGGCTTTTAGTCATTTATCTTTTCAGATTTTTAGAACCCTTATTTAGTCAGCATCATTAGTTATATTTAATCACTCATTGATCAAATTTGTACATATTCAACTTAGCAGCATATACAGTATTCAAACAACCCATATCTACATGAAGACTTCAGTGACAGAAAATAGAAATATAACAACAATAAACATATAACTTCTCCAAATAGCTTTAGAAAAACCTGACTTCCATATGCACTTTAGCTGAATCATATCCGTGTGTATACATGCATTCACCAAGATGAACTAGCGTATAGATCTGTAAATATTAATTTTGCAGAATATTTGAGATCGATAGACTTACCCAGATTTCTTCACTTCACTTTAGCAAAAAAGTACCAAGTCACAGAGCTAATCATCTCATCAATAGATAAATCAAATACATAGTCATTTTAGGTCTATATATCCTGATCCATCATTGTATCCATGGGTGCATCATAGTTTCAGATCTACTAATAAAAATAATCCATCCCATGTAGATATACTCCAAAGAGAAGTATTCATTAATAACCCTTATGCATGCACACCTTTGCACTATGATCTTCTTCTCCTTATATATATTTAGCCTTTCCTAATACCATGAGCCAAAACCACACAAGTGTCGATGGTATTCTTGTATGGAATCAAATAGATGGCATTGCGCTCAGTATTGTGGGTTTAAACCATTGTAATGCCCCTGGTATCATAATTTTAGAGTGCAAAAGGCATATGCAACTTGGCTTCTCCATAGCCGCGTGTATACATGACTTATATTCATAAAACCTATGTATATACTAATTTTGGATGTATACACGGGTTTCTTGTCTACAAACCTGCATATGTACACAGTTTTCCTTCATCAAACCTGCATATACATTGTGAAATATTACCTTTCTCATTTCTCTGGCACTTACTAGAATTCCTTTCTCTGTCACATCTGAACTGACCTGTAGAAAACATCATTATTTACATCTTTAACAAATAGGTTTATATCAAAAGGAAACTCATCAAATAGGTTTACACCAAGGACAACATATTAAGACATAAGAATCATATTGCTAATAATCTCCCCCTTTGGACTTGATGGCAACCACGATGGAGTTTGATCACCACATCTTGTGGATACATAAACACCATTAAAAGACCAAACATTCTCCCCTTTTGTCATCAAGACCAAAGGGAAGATGATTTCTCCCCTTGAGCACATGCGAACATAGTTTCAATGAAATACATGACTCTTGAACTCAACAAAGTATGACCTTTCCTATCACCAAGGACATCAAAATTACATCAAGGATCCAACCAAGAGGATTTACATATTGACTCAATTTCCCAACCAAGTGGTTTTACAAATTTGAACAAGTCCTTACATGACTGAATATGACAAATTTACATCATAGGTCTCAACATGACCTTTTCATCAAATAATAGATATGACTCTATATAGCCAAAGAATCTCAAAGAGGAGATCATGACACAACAACCAATCATAATTCCAACAATTCGTCCTCTTCAGCAAGGAAAATGCGCCCCCTAAACTTGTGCATCCTCAACACCTTCAACAACCAATTCTTCAAAGAATCTTGATCAAGGATATAAATATAAAATAAAGGTACTATAAGTTGAATACGAGAACAACAGAGTTTACCCAACAACACCACAGATTGATTTGAAAGATGACCCATAGATATTTTATCAACAAAACCCATATGTGGTTTTATGCACAGAAACATGTGTATATACGTGACTCGCCTTCATTAAACCGACGTTTCGATTTTAATCTTCTGAAATTTAGTAGAAATAGGAGAGGTAGAGACAACTCCTAGCTTCTATCTAAGATATTTAGATGCTTCCCTGGGAAGAGGTTTAGTAAATATATCAACAACTTGTTCTTTGGAGGGAACACACTCCAATTTGATCTTTTGTTCAAGCACCTATTCTCGTAAGAAGTGGTACTTGATACGAATGTGATTGGTCTTGGAATGTGTAACATGATTCTTCGAGATGCTGATGGAACTTGTATTATCACATAGGATGGAGATGGGAGGTGAAAATTTGATTTGAATATCTTGTAATGTCTGCATCATCCAAAGAAGTTGTGTGAAACATGATGTGATAGTGACATATTTTTTTTATGCTATAGATAAGGCAATAGAACTTTGTTTCTTTCTTAACCAAGATACTAATTGGGGCACCATATCAAATGCACCACCACTAGTGCTTTTTCGATCATCAACATTTCCATCCCAATCTACATCTGTGTAAGCATGAAAATTGAGATCAACATTCTTTGGATACCATAGACCAAAGTCTTGAGTCCCTTGTAGATATTTGAATATTATTTTTACAGCCTGAATGTGTGACTCTTTTGGATTATCTTGGAATTGTCCAACAATCCCAACTACATGCATAATATCTGGTCTAGTCCATGTTAGATAAATTAGACTTCCAATCATAGATCTATACTCCGGTTGATTGACCATGGGAGGATCATCATGAGAACTGAGCTTACATCCAGTTGCCATTGGAGTTCTTACATGTTTATAGTCTTCCATCCCATACTTATTTAGGATTTGCTTGAGATATCTTTCTTGTGATAGAAATATGCCATTTGTTGCTTATTGCACTTGTAAGCCAAGAAAATATGTTAGTTCCCCAAGTATTGACATTTCAAATTCTTATTATAGATTTCAGATTTTTGTGGTGTGAGTTTAGAGTTTCTGAGTTCGGAATCTCCACAGTGAGCATTTTTGTGTCTACGTTTCGGGTCTAGAACCAGACCCATCATCAGGACAGTTCTTGTTGAAAAGAGAGGAGGATACCAACCAAAATACACAAAGAGTGC
Organism: Pinus albicaulis; assembly: GCA_034641835.2. Lineage (NCBI taxonomy): Eukaryota > Viridiplantae > Streptophyta > Pinopsida > Pinales > Pinaceae > Pinus > Pinus albicaulis. The sequence continues at coordinate 1,398,037,566 of CM076577.1, forward strand.
ATGCTAAAGGCCGACCAACCAAATATATAAAATCAATGTTTTGAAATTAAATTAATTTAATAAAGTTTAATAAAGTTTTTTTATTTTATAAACTTTATATTTTTATGAATGGTTATTAATTTTCCAAAGTTTTAGCCTAAATTTCCAAAATTTCCCTTTTTAGAGATAAATTAAACTTAAATTAAGGATATGTGATAATTTATTTTATTTTATTTTATTTTTTTATTTTTTATTATTTATTTATTTATTTATTTTATTTTTATTACCATTACAAAATTAAATATTATAAATCTAAGAAATAAATTATTATAAATTTGAGAGATTTAAGGATACTAGATTAATTTGATAAGGAGAAAGAAAGAGCCTACTGGTTTTTTAACTATTGCTTAATTAAAGATTTAATAAGATCTAATGCTTATTAAAAAGGAATCTAATTAAGAATATTTATGCCAATTTTAATTTAATAAAATTAGGAATAGTTAATTCTAACTATTACTAATGATATTCAATAATTAAAATTGATAATAATGATTTTAAAACTTACCACTACTCTTGTCTAAGAGCGACGAAAAAGTTTAAGGGTTGTCGATGAAAGGTGAAAGTTTTAAAGATTAGAATAAGGGGGTTTTTTTATTTTTTTATTTTTTTATTTTTTATTTATTTTTATAACTAGGAAAGGTTTTAATTCTTAACTATTAAAGTCTAGAAATTAAACTAAAATTAAGTATAAGAATACTTACTTGATTATTAGGGTAAAGCCAAAGGTTTTAAAGGTTTCAAAGATGGGGAACGAAAAGGTATAAAATGGATAGGGGGGAAAAGATGAAAACAACGAAGGGGGAGAGTAAGCAGGGTGCTTTTTACAAGGAAAGGGAAGAGTACATATAGGGTCAATGTAAGTTTTAAGGGAAGAGAAGGTAAGTTTTAAGGGAAGAGAAGGTTAGGGATGCACTGGGAAGGGAAAGGGAGATAAATTCAAGGGTGCCAACAGGGGACAGGACAAGTCTTAAGTGTATTATGTGGATTATAATAATAGAAACTTTATAAAGATACTAGAATAAAGGGGTTTTTTTGATTTATAACTAGGATAGGTTTTAATTCTTAACTATTAAAGTCTAGAAATTAAACTAAAACTAGGTATAGGAATACTTACTTGATTATTAGGGTAAAGGCAAAGGTTTTAAAGGGTTTTAAAGATGGGGAACGAAAAGGTATAAAATGGAAAGGGGGGGAAAGATAAAATTCTTGCTTCATAACCGAAGAAATTTTTTGACTCATGGACTCTTCAATACTCCCAAAAATGATGTCATCAACATACACAACAATAATTAACAGTTTACCATTCTCAATTTTTGTGTGTAAGTTACTATTAGCAGATCCTTCTGTGAAACCTTGTTGTTGAAAATATTTGTCGAGACGATAGTACCATGCCCGAGGAGCCTGTTTGAGACCATATAGAGCCATTTTAAGTTAGCAAACAATTTTTTCATCATTTCCCAAAATGAATCCTTCTGGTTGTTCTACATAAAATTCTTCTTCTAGATCATCATTGAGGAAAGAAGATTTTAATTCCATTTGATAATATTTGAATTGTTGAAAACTTGAAAAAGTAAGAAAAATTCTCATGGATTCAAGTTTGGCTACAGGTGAAAATGTTTCCTCAAAGTCTATACCTTCTTATTGAGCATATCCTTTACAAACAAGTCTAGCTTTATTTCTAATAACATCTCCATTTTCATTTAAATTGTTTATGAATATCAATTTTGTTCCAATAACATTTTTATCATAAGGTCTTGGAGCCAATTCCAAAGTATGATTCTTTGCAATCTGATCAAGTTCTTCATTCATGGCTTGAATGCAACATTCATCTTTACTAGCTTGATTTACATTGTGTGGTTCAATAGTGGAGAATAATGCCAGATAGCTAGAGGATCCTAAAAGAGTTCTTCTTGTTTGGACACCTCATCCCTTTTCTCCCAATATTTTAGATTCTAGATGATTCTTTTGAACATACTTGGATGGAGCCTTTTATGATATATCTTCTTCCTGTGATTCATTGGGTTCTCCTTCTATATTGTTGTTATTTGATTAGGGAAAGTATACATCATCATCATCTTCATTTGTTGTTGTTATTTCCCTTCTAGGAGCTGTGAGAGACTCATCAATTACAACATCAATACATTCAACAATCTTCCGAAGTGTTTTATTGTAACATTTATATTCTTTACTTCTAGAAGAGTAACCAAGAAATATTTCTTCATCTGCTCTAGGGTCAAAAAGACCAAGTTTTTCATCATTGTTCTTCATAAAACATTTGATTCCAAAAACTCTAAAATGCTTAAGAGTGGGAAGATTACCATACCGGAGCTCACAATGATTTTTATCACTGTTCACACGAACATGAGCCTTGTTGAGAATATTTGTTGCAGTATGTGCTACTTCTCCCCAAAAGGTATCGAAAGTTCCAGATTCATCAAGCATAGCATGAGCCATTTGTTGAACTGTTATATTCATTCTTTCTACCACACCATTTTTTTATGAAGTTCCAGCTACATAAAACTATATTTTTATGTCATATTGTTCACAGAATAGAACTCATTTGATATTTATTCTCCTCCTCAGTCATATTTAAGACATTTAATTTTTAGATCTAATTCATTTTCAACCAAAGCTTTGAAGATCTTAAACTTTTCAAACGCTTCATCTTTATGTTTCAATAAACCAATCCAACACATTCTAGAAAAGTCATCAATAAATATAATATAGTATTGTTCTCCACGAGGTGAATTTTTCCTTACGAGACCACATAGATCAGTATGTATAAGTTCAAGAGGCTTACTTGTTGATCCTTCTTTGCATTGAATTGCACCCTAGTTTTCTTACCAAATTGGCATAATTTTCATATGGTACTTTTAAGCAGAGTGATGTTGGGTAGATCACGAACAAAATTAAGTCTTCTAGTTTTGATTTTTTGAGAGAAGATCAAATGTCCCAATATTCTATGCCAGAACCAATTTTCTATAGATTTTCCTAAATAGCATTTCCCTTGGCCACCTTTCAATATATAAAGATTTCTTGGTGTTTTAGTTCCTTTCATTACGGTTTTTCCTGTGTCAAGTTCATGAACTGCACATTCTTTTGAACTAAAGACAACTTCATTTCCTTGATCACACATTCGACTCACACTCAACAAGTTTTGCTATAATCCATCCACAGACATAAAATTGTTAGCTTTCACCTTGTAATATTCCAAATTTTTCCTTCAATAAATTAGCATATTAAATTTTGTTAATTTCACTTATAAGTTGAATAATTGGGTGAGGAGGCCCAAACAAAATAAAAATATGGTTAAAATTCATCTTGTATGAAAGGGGATCAGCCTTGGAACTAGATTTCACACCCTCGTGTGTGAAAAGAGACATTTGCAAAGAGGCTAGGTCAAGTTTGACCAAGTCACACAACGTAGAATTATGAGGTAGAAAACATCTATGGGTCAACGCAAAGAAAGAGGAGGGAATATTCCATGAAGGAAAAAACACTAAACAGTGGGACCCATGGAGAGGGAGCTCTCATGTGTTTAAAAGGAGGGCAAGGCAACCATTTTTATTTATGCATACGATTATAGATTTCTTGTCTATTTAGACTATTGGCATTCTTCGGCTGTTCAGCTGAGTTGCTGTGCTTCTTAGTACAAGGATTTCCTATTTAGGAATCCTTCTCCTTTCTTGATAAGCCTCTTGAAGGAGTTGTACTAGTTTGCCTCACATCTAGGCTTGAGGCCAAGTATCCTCCTCCAGGACAACATTATTCTTGAAGCAGGATAATTCTGTGTTGCAGGGTGTTGTAGTGAGGAGTCACAACACATCTTCCATCACTTGTTTCTCAGAGGAGGATTCTTTCTCTCCTTTGGAGGATCATTTTGGAAGCTATCAGAGCTTATTTCATATCTTGTCACTTGGCCAAATCATTATATTCCACCTAAATCGCAGTTACCCTCTTAGATTGCGTTATTTCCAGAGTGCACTTGTAGTGAGGGATTGCAGTGTTTATTGGAGGGTGAGATCTCAAGTGAAAGGTTCAGCCTTCCACTTAGGAGATCCATTGGAGGAGGTCCACTTTATATTTATTATCATTTTCAGCCTTCTCTATTCAGTTCCAGTTTTGAGTTGCAGCTGCTACCCAGCAACTCCGACATTTTTCCGATTTTGTATATTTCAGCCAATCCTTCGGACTATTGATGTATTATTGTTTCCAAGGGTTAGAGCTTTTCTCCCCTATTGTATTTGAGCTATATCTTGTCATTTCCATGTATTGACATCATTTTTCAGCAGTACTCCATAATCGATTGCGTTGTCATAGCCAAGGGTTTCATATATGTTGCAGTCTTCTTTCATTTCTTGTACATGTATTGTTGGGGATGCATTGCTTTGCTTGAGTGACTCTTTCATCAAGGATTTGTATATCATTTCTGCTATAATACAATTTTTTTGGCTATGTACATCTTTATGTGCCCAGGATTAATAAAATAACGCTGTTATTCCATCTCTTGGTCAAGAATTGTTGCAGTCCCTTCACCGGGAATTTTTTGAAGACAACTAGGTGTGGGAGATCTGTTTAACGCACCTAGACGGATTTCTTTTGAGCCACCTCTTGGATTTCTGTATCAGATACATTGATATAAGGGATCCAGGTCCTGGTTTCAAATCATATAGCAGCCATTACTGGATTCATTTTCCAATCATGCCTTGCTAGCAGATCCCATTTTGGGATATTACGGTGGTATCATAGCATAGTCTTGGCTCAGCCTGTGAGTCTAAGCCCAAGAAAATCAGAATGATGAAGAAGATGAGATTACTCTCATCAGTGTTTACATCCAGAGAGAACATCTCCAAGGAGGTCAAGAAGATTTAATAAATACAAGAGGAAGTACCATGCACTTCCTATTCTCATCAAGAAGAAGATATTGAGCATGGAAGACACTTGGATTATCAGATTCTAAGTGATTACCTTGTTGAACATAGATCTCAACCTAGAGCCTTCAAGGAGACCCTAGCTTTTCCTCATTTCATCTAGTTGAAGGAAGGGAAGAGACCCTGCAACAGAAGAGAAATCAGAGGCAATAGATTTATGTTGTCTACCTTTGATGGGTCATCTATAGCAGAAGCTTGGGTGAGAAAGTTGGAGGCATTTTTCATACTACATCCTGTAGCAGGAGAAGAAGCTATTGAAATCACAGCACTGCACTTGGAGAGTGTAGCCTATTTTTAGTGGTTCAACCACTTGAGCCATGCAAGGGTGAAAATTTTTGTAGAGTTCACTCAAGGGTTGATCAAGACCTTTGATGGAGGAAGAACAAAGGAGGAAAAGCTCACACCACCACTTGAGGAGCCTTTTACTAATGTTGTTACACTCATGGAGAAGCAACCACATGCATCAACAGTTGGGGAAGCCAACACATTGGAAGAAGGAACTCTTGCATCACTACAAGAGGTTCCCAAATATCTTAAAGGTATGAAAATATTTCCACAATATATTTTTGCAGCAAATTCTTTTGATAATTGTGGAGATTTGCTTTCACATGACCAAGGGTCAAATCACACTGCTACTATAAAGAAACTTGGTTGCACTGCACTGTGCAACATGGAAACATTCAAGGAGGAAACAAACCATCATCCTCATGAGCCATTGTTGGGTTGCATATCACATTTGAGGTTGGGGTTTGAAGAATTGATAAAGGATAGTAGACATCTTGAAGTGAGAAACCCTTTCTCATTTCAGGATGAACCTTTCTCAATGAGCTCCTCTCAGCTCAAAGAGGAACTTCTACTTTCAGCAGATCCAAGGCCTCATTGGTTTTGGAAGAATATTGTTGAGAGGGAGGTCTCATGGAGAGATCTCATTAGAGGTGCACTTCAACACACCATGGAGTGCAAAGATTTTCTTCCTTTCTCACATGAGAAAATAGAAGATGGAGGACATCTTAGGATGGATAACATATCTCATGCTTGTGTTGGACATTCCTTGAGCCATACACATCATGATGGGAGGTTTTTTCCTACCACCTATTTGGGTCCTTATGGGGTCTCATTGATCCTTGAGAAGATTTCATTTCAAAATCCCATGAAGTGCAAAGACAGAGAATTGGTTTGGGGGGATGGTAGCCCTCATGGGAGCAGTACCAAGATGAAGATAAGGAGAAGACATCCACAATTGGCTGAGTGGATATGGTTGATGAGAAAGGAGCTGGGAAGCTACTTGAAAATTTATGATACTGGGCAGCAAGAGGCTTGGTTGCGCTGGTTACTCTTGAAAGAGTTTGGTCATTATCCTCTTTCTAAGGGTATGAGGCAGGCGACTTGCATCTTGGAGTAGCAGAGAGTGTGGATGCATGGTGTTGGTATGATCTTCATATCATCCATTATGTTTTCATCACTTGATTTATATGATGGAAGTATGGGGAGGCAACAAAATGTTTTGTTTCTTTGCTTGTTCTTGGGAGAGCAAGAGTAGATTTTCTCTCACACTTTGCATGATGTTGCAGGAGGGAGAAATGGTATTATCTCCTTGGCTTTAGATGATCGAGAGGTAATTCCACCTTGGGAGAAAATTCTTATGTATTGCAGCATTATGGAAGATATATTTGACAAGGAGCATGTCAAAGGATGGAGCTATGAGTTGGAAAAAACTTATTTGCATAAGCCAACAGCGCTGTCACTTGGGAGCTTGGGGCTATTGATGGAGTATTCCCAGTATCACTTCACACTTAATGCACTTGGTAGAGAAGGAGGAGGGAAGGATGATGAAGTAATGGATGGAAGCATATATTATATTGATATGGCCTCATTTTCTATGATATTCTTGACTTTGATTTCCAAGTATAAGGAGGGTGATCTTTATACAACATATGGTTAATCTCTCCTCCTAGGAATGTGCCATACTACTATGGAGGGATTGTTCATATACACATGCATCATATTGCTCTCAAAATATGGTAAGAATATTGTTTTTACATCCATGGATTATCTAACATAACATTTTGATGCTCTTACCATTCATGTTCAGTGCATTGCTCCACAAGAGGGAAAGCTTTTCATTAAGCTCCATGGATAGAATTGGGCCAATTTGCATGATGGAGATAGCCATATTTTATATGGCCATGGGCAAGTGTTTTCTTTCATGTATGTTCAGTTGATGTACCTAGCCATTTTCTATTTATCAGTAGATGTCGTGACATACATACTTATCCATGTAACAAAAAACAACTTCCCATATGATTTTCTGAAGCAGCAGTTTGGAAAACTGCACTATCAGTATTGGAAAAACTGTTGGTACTTTCCTGCACCACATGAAACCTTCAGAATTTTCCTCATCTTGTTGTTGATCATGACCTCATTTTCTGATATGGATCTGATTTTTATGGGAAGCATGATTATGAGAAAGGAATATGAATTGGGTGTGTCCTTGAGTGGGGAGGATTCCCACATTTTTTGCACTACATGTTCTAATGGGAGCATGGGAGGAGATATGGCCACCACAGCGACATATTTGTTCTCTTTCAGGGTGGGCCATGAGTTTGTTAACTATCCATTGTATAACCATGGGAAAGTACTTGATCATGTATTTTTAACACATTCAACCATTTACTATTCATTAGTAGATGTGATGATTTTTGTATGCTACTTGCCATGTTGGGAGGTGACTCATTTTGTTTGGATGATTTCTTGGGGATGGAGGATCCACATGGGGAAGATATTCCTCATCACATTTCAGACTCCATGCCTTGGGTGGAGACTTTCCAGTTCTATCCTTGCATTTGCTTGAGGACAAGCAACGTTTGGGAGGGGAGGACTGTAATATTCCAAATTTTTCCTTCAATAAATTGGAATATTAATTTTTTTTAATTTCACTTATAAGTTGAATAATTTGGTGAGAAGGCCCAAAAACAATAAAAACATGGTTAAAATCCCACTTGTGTGAAAGGGGATCAGCCTTGGAAATATATTTCACACCCTCATGTGTGAAATGAGACATTTGCAAAGAGGCTAGGTCAAGTTTGACCAAGTCAAATAGCACAGAGGTATGAGGTGGAAAGCATCTATGGGACAGCGCAGAGAAAGAGGAAGGAAGATTCCTTGAATGAGAAAACCCTAAAGAGTGGGACCCATGGAGAGGGAGATATTATTTGTTTAAAAGGAGGGCAAGGCAACCATTGTTATTCATGCATATGATTATAGATTTCTTGTCTGTTTAGACTATTGGCATTCTCCAGTTGTTCAGCTAAGTTGTTGTGTTGCTTAGCACAAGGATTTCCTGCTTAGAAATCCTTCTCCTTTATTGAGAAGCCTCTTGAAGGATTTGTACTAATTTTACTCACATACAGGCTTGAGGCTAAGCATCCTCCTCCAGGACAACGTTATTCCTGAAGTAGGATAATTATGTGTTGCAGGGTGTTGCAGTGAGAAGTCACAACACCTTTTCCATCACTTGTTTTTTAGAGGAGGAGTCTTCCTCTCCTTTGGAGGATAATTTGGGAAGCTATCAGAGCTTATTGCAGATCTTGGCACTTGTACAAATCATTCTATTCCACCTACAACACAGTTACCCTCTTACACTGTGTTATTTCCAGAGTGCACTTGCAGTGAGGGATTGCAGTGTTGATTGGAGGGTGAGATATCAAGTGAAAGGTTCAACCTTCCACTTAGGAGATCCATTGGAGGATGTCTACTTCATATTTTTTATCATCTTTAGCCTTCTCTATTTAGTTCCAGTTTTTAGTTGCAGCTGCTACCCAGCAACTCTGGCATTTTTTCCATTTTGTATATTTCAGCCAATCCTTCGGAGGATTGATGTATTATTGTTTCGAAGGGTTAGAGCTTTGATCCCCTAATGTATTTGAGCTATATCTTTTCATATCCATGTATTGACATCATTTTTCAGTAGTAATCCATAATAGACTGCGTTGTCATAGCCAAGGGTTTTATATATGTTGCAGTCTTCTTTCATTTCTTGTACATGTATTGTTGGGGCTGCATTGCTTTGCTTGAGTGACTCTTTCCTCAAGGATTTGTATATCATTGCTGATATAATACACATTTGTTGGCTATCTACATATTTATGTGCCCAGGCTTAATAAAATAATGATGTTATTCCATCTCTTGCTCAAGAATTGTTGCAGTCCCTTCACTGGGAATTTTCTGAAGACAACTAGGTGTGGGAGATCTATTTAACCCACCTAGAGGGATTTCTTTTGAGCCACCTCTTGGATTTTGGTCTTAGATACATTGATCTAAGGGATCCATGTCCTAGTTTCAAATCTTGTAGTATCCATTACTGGAAAATGTGTTTTCCAGTCATGCCTTGCTAGCAGATCCCATTTTGGAATATTACACACCTTTTATTTTAGAAAAACAGAACCTTTACCCTTAATGAGAGCAGGAGAGTCATTTCCAAAAGTAACATTCTTTTCCTTCTCTAATGCATTGTATGAAAGGAGTTTATTTTTATCACTTGTCATGTGTTTTGAGAATCCTCTATCAATGTACCATTGATTTTCTTCCCCTTCTGCAAATAAAGCTATGCCACAGCTTTCAACCTGTAAGTCATTATTTATTCATACCTTGGAGCTTGAGGGTGTATACACTTTTGGCTGAATTTTTCTCCTGCATTTAGATTCTTCGTGTCCAAATTTATTGCAATAAGAACATTTAATTTCATATTGAAGAGGAGAAAATTTGTTATAATTATTCTTCTTTATTCTGGTGTCATTTCTTTTCTTTCTTGCTTCTCTAGTCATGATGGTTTTGTATGCAATGCATTGAGTAGATTTATGACCAAATTTATGACATGAGAAACATTGTCCATTAAATAAGAAATTTATATGATCATGGAACCTTCTATTGATGTTTACCGGCTAATTGATACTTTTGTAATTGTTCATCCTTGAATTGAAGTGGTCATGCTTTACCTTGGTATTCTCGTTGTTCTTTTGCTGAGTGAAGAAACGTTTCTAGATGGATTTAGTTGCTTTTAGATAGCTTGGTGCTGAAGACTGAGAAGATTCTTCGATATATCCAAGACCTATATTTAAAAGAGGAGAGCATTGTACCTTGATAATTTCATCTAAGGTTTCAGATCCTTTAGAAAATATAAGATTTAACGTTTTCACTTTCTCAATTTCCTTTCTTAGACTTACTATTTCACATTCTAATTTCTCATTGGGCTTCTCCTTTTCTAGAAGCTGATTCTTTAGATTATCTATGGCTATTTTGTTTTCTTAACATATTTTGAGTTGATCTATTTCTTCAAGAAAATCATTTTGTTCTAAGGCATCCATAAAAGTATATTTAGCCTCACTAGAATATTTTTCAAATGCCATGAGTAGCCTAATATCTTGATCAAATTCTCCTTCTTCACTATTTGATAGACCATCACTATCTTCATGAGTATAATAGAATTTTCTATTGATAAAAAATTTATTATTACCTTTTGCTAATTCCTTTCCTTTTTCATGATCATCTTTATGGGGACATTTAGCAGTGTAATGATCAACTCTTCCACAAGAAAAACATTTGAAAGGAAGCTTACCCTTGAACCTTCCAGTGCCAAGTTGAAGTTTATTTACAAAATTTATCTCATTTTCTTTTGAAACATACCCTGATCCTTCTTGTTCTTCTATTTCCTTTCATTTTTTAGAATCTCTAAGAACAAATTCTTTGAATTCAGATGGGCCTCCTTTCCTCATTTCACACGCAGTCAGAATCCCATGAAGTTGAAAAATAGTAAGAGTTTGTAGATCCTCCTTTTATTCAATAGAAGAAACTTTTGACTCGAATTTAGGAGTTAGAGATATTAAGAATTTTTCTACTAGAGTGGTATCAGTTATAGTTTCACCCATATTTATCATACGATTTACGATCTCATCTAGATGTAAAAGAAACTAGCAATGCTTTCATCATTATGCATTCTGAGTTTTTCATATTGAATTCAAAGAGTTTGGAGTTTAGTAGTTTTTACCTTGGCATCACCTTCATAGCTCAGAATGATTCTCCCCCGTATCTCCTTTTTTGTATTTAACTTCATAACTTTGACAAATTGTGATTCATTCATACTCCCCAATAAAGCATTGACAACCTTTGCATTGGTTTCATAGTTTTTCCTTGCTATAGGATCTATTGGAAGTGAGGCCGGATATTGGTAACCGCCTTTAACTATAGCCCATATGTCTACTCCAAGAGACTGAAGATAGGATCTTTTCCTGGTCTTATAGAAGATCAAATTGTCTTTGTTGAAGAGTGGAGGTCTGATAGATGTTGTCCCATCTTGATTTCTCATCTTAAATGATATTCCTTCTAGCGATTAATCTTCTACAAAAGGACCCGCTCTGACACCAATTGTTGGGAAATATACTAAGATGGGGGGGGGGGGGGGGTGAATCAATATTTGCAATAATCAAAATAATTTGTTTTTATCTTTATTTATTTCTATACATGACTTTGATTAGCCCAACTAGTGTATGTACGCGGACATCCAAATAGAAACTAGCGTATACTCATATAACTTTACTATTTAGATAAACATTCAGAATCATTATTTAACCCAGATCATTGATTATGCATTAGATAATTAAGCAGTAAATATGAGCAGTAATAACAGAATAAATCATCACACAAGAACATTATACATGAACACCAAGATTTAAGGTGGAAACCCAATTCGGGAGAAAACCACCTCTGTTGTCATATTTGTCTTCAATATCTATTATATAGAAATATTTCTTTACAATGTTGTACTGATGCAGATTCATATCAGTACACATGCATCTACCTACTAAAGGCTGCAACCTTCTCTCATTTTATAGCTACTACTAGAAGGGAGCTCCAACCCCATGATATCATTTACCAACCTCTATTGGAAGGGAGCTACAAAACCTTGATGAGAACAACAACTTCTACTAGCAGGAAGCTTCTACTTCCATATTGAAGCTTCAACCCTCAAATCCAATGCAGACCACGTTTCATAGATTTTCACACTGGATCCAATTGCTTCAGTACAACTCAACATAAAGGTCAATACCAATATACTTAACCCAAACTTCAAATAGATCAGTGAGATCACTGTAGCCATAACACAGTAATAAACCCAGATTTTAGAATCAACATGCAGAATCAATGTCAACCCTGACCATTTATTTTCTTAAAATTCATATGCTACTTCAATTTATTGAACCTGCGTGTATACACCCTTTCCTGCACACCAACCTGTGTATAGATCTGAGAATACTGAATTTTCAGAATTTGATCAGTCTCAAAACCATATCTGAGGCTTTCAGTCATGTATCTTTTCATATTTTCAGAACCCTTATTCAGTCAGCATCATTAGTTATATTTAATGATTCATTGATCATATTTGTACATATTCAAATTAGCATCATATACAGTATTCAAACAACCCAGATCTACATGAAGACTTCATTAACAACCAATAGAAATATAACAGTAATAAACATATGACCTATCCATCAAGCTTTATAAAGCCTTGACTTCCATACGTGCTTTAGCTGAATCATATCCACGTGTATACGTGCTTTCACCGAGACGAACTAGCGTATGGATCTGCAAATATTAATTTTGTAGAAAATTTCAGATCTATAGACTTAACCAGATTACTTCACTTCACTTTAGAAAACATGCGCCAGGTCACAGAGACAATCATCTCATGAATAGATCAAGCAAATACATAGTCATTTCAGGTCTATATATTTTGATCCATCATTGTATCCAAGGGTGCATCATAGTTTAAGATCTACCAATAAACAAAATCCATCCCATGGAGATATACTTCAAAGAGAAGTATTCAGTAAAAACCCTTACGGATGCACACCTTTGCACTATGATCTTATTCTCCTTATATACATTTAGCCTTTCCTAATACCATGAGCCAAAACCACACAAGTGTCGATGGTATTCTTGTATGGAATAAAATAGACGATGTCGTGCTCAATATTGTGGGCTAAAACCATTGTAATGCTCATGGTATCATAATTTTAGAGTGAAAAAGGCATACACGACTTGGCTTCTTCATACCCGTGTGTATACACGACTTATATTCATAAAACCTACGTATATACTAATTGTGGATGTATTCATGGGTTGCTTGTATACAAACCTGCATATGTAAACAGGTTGCCTTCATAAAACCTCCATATACATTGTGAAATATAACCTTTTTCATTTCTCTGGCACTTACTGGAATTCCTTTCTCTATCACATCCGAACTGACCTGTAGAAAACGTCGTTCTATACATCTCTAACAAATAGCTTTCTATCAAAAGGAAACTCATCAGGTAGGTTGTCATCAAGGACAACATATTAAGACATAAGAATCATATTTCCAACACAATCAAATCTTAGTGCATAAGGACGATCAAGACAAAACTGCTTTCACAACACCTTGGGACACATTCAAGTATGCTAAAATGTTGTTCATGCTTAAGAATGCTAGAGCCACCTTTCAGCAGGTGATGGGCATAGCCTTTGAAAATGAAAGTGATGTTTTCTTAGTGGTGTATCTTGATGATGTGACACTTTTCTCTCAGTCTAATGATGATAATTTGTATCATTTCAGAGTTGTATTTCAGGAATGCAGGAAATTTGGGATTTCACTTAATTCCAAAAATAGTCTTTTTTTCATGGAGGAGGATAAGCTTCTTGGTCATATCATCTCCAAGGATGGTATCCATATTAATCCTTCTTGGATTGAGTCTATTCAGTTAATTTTTTTTCCACTCTCCAAGAAAGAGATTCAATATTTCAATGGTAAGATGAACACCTTGAGAATATTTATTCCAAATCTCGTCGAGCTTCTTCGATAGATGACCAATATGCTTAAAAGGGATAGTGACGTAAGGTGCTCAGAGGATGCCAAAAAGTATTTTAATTCTATAATTTTTTCCTTAACTACAAATCCTATTTTGATCAGCCTCGACTACTCCATTGATTTCATCATATTTTCATTTGCCTCCAAACATACATTGGCTGCAATTTTGATGAAAAAGAAGGATAAGATTGAGAAACCCATTGCATTCTTAAACCATACCATCAGGGATGCATGCCTTAAATTTAACATCATTGAGAAGAAAGACTTGGCCCTAGTAAAGGCATTGAAGTACTTTCGAGTGTATATCCTTCATTCACATATTCTAGCCTATGTTTCTAATGTAGTAGTGAAGGATGTCCTAATGCAAACTGATCTGGAAGGCAGAAGAGGAAAATGGATAACAGCTGTGTTAATGTATGACCTCATGATCAAGCCTAAAAATTTGATCAAAGGTCAGATACTAGCCAATCTCCTGGCTGAATCCAATTTACATGCACTTAATATCAATCTCATTTCAGCTTTGTCCGATGAAGAATATGATGGCACACTCATGTAGGTATCTAATAGTTTTCTCTCATATCCTTGGTATTCTGACATCATATATGTTCTTCAACATCTTAATCCTCCTCTAGACATGTCTAAAAGTAAGTGTAGGTAATTGAAGTTGAAGGCTTCCAAATATTGCATTTTGGAAAATGCTTTATATTGGAAAGACCCGGGAGGCGTCTTGCTGAACTATTTGGTAGAAGATGAAGCCAAGGAGGTAATGAATGATTTCCATAAGGGATATTATGGAGGTTACTTATTTTGGAAAACCACAGAAAATAAGGTGTTGAGGGATGGATATTATTGGCCTACTCTTTTTGCAGATTTATATAAAATTGTGATGAGCTATCACGAGTGTCAGATATTTCAAGGTAAGAGGAAGCTTCTCACGCTACCTTTGAAACCTATATCTATGCAAGCACCATTTCAGTAGTGGGGCCTTGAATTTATTGGATAAATTCACCCTACATATTCTTCCCAACATAAATATATCTTAACAACTACCGACTACTTCACTAAATGGATCGAAGCGATCCCAATAAGGAAAGAAACAGATTTAGTCATTATTCAGTTTTTTGAGACTAACATTTTGTCTCATTTTTTATGTACTCACAAGATCATTAGAGATAATGAAGATGCATTCAAGTCTAAGAAAATGGTTTATTTTTGTGACAAGTACAACATCAAATTGGGGCACTAAACCACATATTATCCGCAAGGTAATGGATTGGAAAAATCTTCTAATAAATATTTGATGAACATTATAAAGAAGATGTTGGAGGAAAAAAATAAGAATTGGCATAAGAAGCTTGTTAATTCTTTGCGGGCGGACAGGGTGAGTAGTAATAAGTCAATAGGAATGTCTCCTTTTCAATTGGGATATGGAGTAGGTACAATTTTCCCTACATCACTTGTTGTCTCGGTTATGACTTTGTTTCAAGAAGCAAGTAGTGAAGAGAATGATGTGCAGTGTTGGATCAACCAGAAGATCCATCTTCAGCAAACCAAAGATGAGCTCTTTCAAAATACCTCAAAGCTTCATGAAATGATAAATAAGGTATATGAACGTAAGACAAAGGCAAATGATTTCAATATTGGATATGTGGTCCTCTGTTGGGATGCTAGAAACGAGGAGAAAGGGAAGCATAGTAAATTTGAGAACCCGTGGAAAGGACCATACAAAATTTCTACCTCTCGCGGACAGCATGATTTCCTATTGGAATAAATCAATGGAGAATATTTCGTAGGAGGACAGTCAATGGTAGGCTACTTAAGAATTACCTTTTCTGATGCAGATTTATCAAAATTTCCCAATTCCATTGTACATTTCAATTTATTTTTTCTGCAAAGTGTGAAGCAGAGAATCATCAGAACTTGGAGCCCGAGGTGAAGGCCATAAAGCTACATTGATTTTTTGTTGTTTTGAAAGTTCATTTAAGGTCGAGTCAATCCAGTTTTGAGTCAGTTTATAATGTCAAATTTTCAATATTCAGTTTGGTTTTTAGCTTTTGACTCCATGCCCAATGGTTATGCTACTTGGTCTATGGTGTTCTTGAAACCTCTAAGGTGTTGACATCTCTAGATGGAGCCAATGTTAATGTCAGCCTTTACATCCTATCACCAGTTATCAATGGACTCTTATCATGTCATGTTAGGGTGCCATAGTAAAAACATTTTGATTTCACTAGGTCTCAAGAAAAAAATTAGTCACTGGGCATTAGGTTTAGGATTATTTTCCACTCTTTCCTAAATTTTAAATTGTTGGTCCATGTCATGAAATAATCTAAGTATATAATTATTCAGAGATTTTCATGATCATTTTAGTCATCATTACCATGATTTCATTCAGTTCAGTGTCTCCATTAGGTCATTAGAGTTTCAAGGTCACCAAACTGCCATTTCATGCATAAAATCTGACAAATTGGAAGAGTGGTAATAAATGTAAGTTTATTCAATAATTTTTTATTTTTAATTGTAATTTTGTGTTTCTATATGTATTATATACTTCAAAGTTCTAAATTTGCAGTTCAATGTTCCAAGGAAGATTAAAAATTTTCAGATTACAAAATGTCCAAGGTTGTGAAGTCAAAAAGAGAATGAAAGTCATGCTACAAAAAGTCTTGTGGGACCCATTATCACTTAGAGAAATATATTCCATGCTTATAAAAGGGACAAAAAAGCCACAAATTGTTGGCTTGAGGGGTCTTGACCCAGGTTCAGATTTAAGGTTTTTCCAGCAAACCCCTATACTACTGGCCCTTTCGGTAATGACCTACTTGCACAGGCCAAGGTCTCACCCGAAGTAGTATGGGAGGGTGCTAGAACCAGGTTTCTGCACCCCAAGAGAAAGAGATTTAATAGAGGCAGCCTTGTTAATATCTATCAGATTTTCATAGAAGAATCTTATCGCAGAAATTTTAACAGTGTACTTGCAGAATGAGAAGTTCACAAACCACAGATAGCATAAGCAATTATTACTAATCAGATCTCAGCAATACCTTCGCATCCACGTGAACATAAATATTAATCAAACTAAATAACTGTAACATCAAGAACATAACCATTCTATAACATAGAGATGTGACCAACAAATTTATCATTTATTAGCTCCAAAATACACTTACAGACCCAATTCCCAACTCATGCACACAACCAGCGGGGTCTGCACACAGTAGGACTAAGGATCTCTGCGCACACATCCAGCTGGAGTCCTTATCCAATTACAACCCAAAACAGATCTCAATAGTTTGAAAATAATATTTATCAATCTTAGCCTACGTCTAGACTTGATCTACCCATCCATTTATAGCACCTTAGCAAGTGCTATCCTATGGTCCGAAAACCATGGTTTGCGGACCCTAGGTCTACCCTTTTTACCCATTACAATCCATTGAAGGTTTGCCCCACCCCAAAAACCCTCTGCTAGAACAAATATTACAAAAATATTATAAAACATGGGAAACATTAGGGCTAGGAACCTCTGTTCAAATAGTCCCCCAACACAATCCTGTGACTCATCCCGAGTCACAGGGTCGGTGAGGTATTCATCCGTTCCTTGAGCTGTTCTAGTGTGGTTGTGAGCAGAGGTCGGTCATTCTGTAGCAGCGGTGACATTGTCGAGTGTATGGCTCAATTGTCTCATGGCCCCATCTATGTCCTGTGATGGCTTAAGGACGCCATCCAACCATGGTGTGAGATGGTCACTCAGCACCTATTTCTTGCATTGTAGCCCCATAATTTTAGTGTGAAGTGTGTGGCTGCTTCAAAGACGGGCTAAGTGTTGGGAGCATACCTCTAGAGGGGTCTTAGGCTGCAGCTTAGCTTGTAAATATGCGAGCTAAAGTTTGAACTCATCCTTGAAAACATGCACCTCGGTCCGGGATGCGTTCAAGGCAATGACAAAACCTTCAACCTTAGCTTGGGGTTCAGTGGAAGTAGGAATGAATTTAGGCATGTCCTTAGAGAGCCTGTTAATCAGTTGTTCGAGGGAAGCCTACTACGCGATGGTGGCGACGTCTGTGGCCTAGAATTGAGCGACTTTAGCGGCCTGGGCTAGAATAGTCTACTCGGCTGTGATGATGTGCTGCTGAACTTGGATTTAGCGGTGCTGGATTTCACTGGTGATAGCGATCAACAATTCTTGCAGTTGCACCCTCGCCAATCAGCCAACCTTAAGGCCGATTGTTACACAACATTTTTTCATTGTCCCTGCAATCCCCATCTCGCCCATTGGAGGGTCATTTCCTTGATAAAAAAGCAGTGCCATGTCTTACGAAGACCATCATTATATCCCTTTACATGAGAGTAATATTCCTTCTATTGATAGTTCCCTCAGCAGAGACTCAAAACCCTTGTTTTTTCCTTGGCACAGGTAGTCAGTTATGCCCTCTCGCTGAAGAGGAAGATTGACAATGGGCCCCATGCCAGCTAGCGCTTTGTCCCAGTTTTCCACCCACATCAAGATGTTTATGGAATGTTTTTAAAAATAGAGGTGGATATTCCACTCCAACCACCTCAAGGATGAGTCATTAGGAGTGGTTGAAGTGATAAACCACGGAATCCCTCCTTTAGTTTATGGTTTCCACCTCTTATGGGAACTCCCTAAAGGATAGGCCTCCCTCCCACCTTTGTACAGATCCTAACCTCCTCCTTTTCCTCTATAAAAAGAAGCTATCCCACTTTGCAAAAGCTACCTGAACATCTGAAGAACTGAACTTGGAGAATTAAAAATACTGGAGAGATAGAATAAGAATGAATTACGTTGAGAGAGCTTAATTCCATGCCTTTATCCCATCTAAATTCCCTTACGAACATCTGAGACACGCTCCGACTGAACCCTGCTGGAGGAGACTGCGACGTCAAAGCATTGGTTGTAACTCTTCCTTCTATCAATACATACACATGACTATTGTTTGGTTCCCATTTTGTATTATGTTATATGTTTAATGCAATATGCTTAGCCCTCTTTTAGTAGCTAGTAGCTATGAGTGAAATTATTATGTTGTATGTTGTTCTTGTTTTTGTTGTATGTGCAGGTATCCGAGCATGACTGCGAAAGGATTGTGACTTGCCGAAACAGAAGCGAGAGGCCACCACTACTACAACAATGACGACAGTGTTGAACTCTAGGTAGGTCGATCTATCATTCCTGTTTTCATTCAATAATTAGGAATCAACACTCTAGCAGGTCTCTTTGTTTCTAGACCCACTCTAGGGCTTGAGGGATCGTCTCTGCCCGCAGAGAGGATTTACCTGCATAAAAAATTGGTGACTCCACTGGGGAATAAGTGTGAGTTTGTCGTTTCATCTTGTTGGGTTAGTTTCAATCATTGATTTTCTTATCTTCCTTTCCTGGTTTTCTTGCTTATTTTACATCTTCTATTAAGCTCCAGAGTGTCAAGATTGACCTCTGCTCACTATGTTTTGGTTTTTCCTCTTTTTTCCCATAATTATCTGGCTTGGCGCATTTTTCCTCTAAACAGTCATGCCAATTAGTGCAGGTTTCTCTTTTTGTAGTTGCGCCAACCCCTGTATGGCACGGATTACAGCCTTACAGTCACACCGACTCATATAGGATTTGGTTTGACCTCCTTAATGAGTCTTTTGGTCAATTGTGCTTGCTTCTAGGTTGTTTTTTATGTGTAATTATGCCTTTGGGACTATTTTTACTTCTGTCGACCTGTTTTTCTCAGTCGTTTGTCCATATTCTTATTAGTGTGAATTGAGGCCTTAGGGTTTCTAAGGGTTTGTTGCACTGAGCCTTATATTTAGAAACCAAGTCATTTTTATTTTTTTCAGTCTCATTCTAGGGTTGATTTCACTAATTTTTCTTGATTCCTTTGACTGATTTCTTTGTTTGAATGATCATTTCATTTTTCAATTGATTCTTCTCCTTATTGCTCCTAGCATCGATTACATTTCTTGTTTTGGATCGTTTTGAAAACTTTCTCTTGGTTTGGAAGATTGCGACATTAGTTTGAGTGATTTCTTGTGTTTTTTTTGTGTTTTATTGAGTCATTAAATTTTGATTCCTACACAACACTTAAGCTAATGTTTGTTTTCATGTTTCATGTAATTAGTGCATCATGTACTTCTTTTCATTGAAAAAATAATAATATTTTTCATTGTCTCTTTGCTCCCAATGTGAAATATTCTTTTGCATAACTAGCGTCTGATTGTCTAGGAAAGAGTTTCATTTTCATTTGATTGTGTTAGATGCATTAGTGGATTTCTTCGCATACTTTCATTGTTTTATTTTTTTTGAAAGATCTCTATCCTTCTCATAACTAGCATTCATTAAATCAGAAATGATGTTCATTTGCATATAGCTTGCATTTAGGAATTTTGAGATCCAAATTCGATAAGGCTTTAAAAATGAAACATAATCCAAGATCAACTTTAAAATTCACTCAATTAACCTAAGGAACCATTGAAACCTAACAAAAAATTTTAGTGGTCCAGGCTAGAGACGTGTTCTGGCGTCTTAAAACCTAGTAGTTGTCGTTCGCCATCTCGCTTTAGACAACGCTAGTACGGACTTGTGCTCCCCATACCATCGAGTATATAAAGGGAGACCCCTCTAGGTTGCAATCCTTTTATCCATAGGAAGTCGAGTCTGCTACCTTGTAACTATGATACAACGAACACAGCATTCGGGGAGACTACCTGCACGTACATAAAGTCCTTGGTTATTTCTGTTTCATTTGATCACCAAGGTGTATATGGCAGTTCACGGAAACCTAGTATACCCTCTTGCTTAGCATTCGAGAGTAGTCATTTTTATCTTTTCATGACTCGTTAAAAAAGAGAAGAGATCATTGAGCATTTTTCCTTTCACGCTCGTTTAAAATTGAAAGTGACTAGAGTCATCTTTTTCCTGTTTCTCGACTATTTAAAAATGAAACAACAAAGTCTGGTTTTAGTGTCATAAAATTAATCACCTACAATCACATGGCTGTTAAAGTTTTATTACTTGGCCTGTTGTTTTTCCTTGATTTTGATCTTGGATTCCTCGATTGGTTCTCTTTTTTTCCTTTCTGTTTTGATATACAGTCGCGGTAGCGGAACCACCAGTTTTGTCATCCTCATTTCCTCCTAGTGGTAGTTCTTTCTCGGACATTTCTTTTGAAACACCTCATTCCACTAGGTTTGTCCAGTCTGCGCAGCCTATTTTACCATTTGTCTTGCCCCTTGCTACTCAATCTCCTCCTGAAGGGCCAGTGAAATTCAATTAGCCTCCTTCTGGTGCTTGGTTTGGTTTTGGGGAAGAAGGAGATTTTCCTCCTCTTATGTTGGGTTCACCTTTTTTTGTTGCTACTGTGCCTCCTAGTCCCCATAGTCTTTTCAAAGATCTTATGATGGAGTTAGATATGGATTCATCTAGTCCTATTGGTAGTCAACGAATGCCTGTTTCTATAGGAGATTATCAGCTTTTTCCGGAAGATGTCCCTCATGTCTCTACTCAGTATTCTCCACCATTAGTGTCACTTCCACTTGGATATAGGTCATTGAGTCATATTATGTATGGTGTTTCTTCCATTGCATAATCTAGTACATTAACTCCTCCTCAAAGTTCAGTCCTCCCTTTGTTAATAATGTCACCTTCGACACCTGGATCGTCGTTTACTATTACATCTGTTCTAGTCCAACTGACTATCTGTGTGGCTTCATCTGCACCAATTCTTACCACTCAATTGTCAGGATCTTTTCACACTCGCAGGTCTATTTTTCTCAGTCCAACGTGGCCTGTTAATCCTGGTCCTAGTAGATCAAAATATAGTGCCGCGAAGGCCCCACCTGATTCTACTGTTGTTTCCACTGCTCCTGTGATTCCTGGCGACCTTAATTTTTAAGAGTATCTGTTGGATGTTCAGCAGTAGATCTCTGAAGGTTCTCAAACCCTTGAATCTCTTCGTAATCCTTGATTCCATCACTATGATGATGTTGGTAATCTCATATATATATATCGACACCCTTATGATGTGTATGGTAATCCGGTCTATTTGCCTCCTATTGATCCTCATCAGGATGTTTATGACCCTTATCAAATTGTTACTCATTTGGGACCTACCCTGCCTGTGCAACCCTCTAGCTTGCAAGGACAACCCTCATCGGGACAAAATTTAGCTTAGCAGAACTCTGCCTCTTGTCCACAGGGACAACCATATGGTCCACAAGGCCAACCTTCACAAGGTCAACCTTTGGTCCAACATGGACAACCCTTCGATCTGTTTGGTCAACCTCAGAATCAACCAAGGCTATCTCAGGCTCATGGGGGGGAAATATTCCCACCATAGGGACAACCTGTTGCACCACAACCATAGTCACATGATTAGTATGGCCAAAATGTTGTGCAACCAGGACAACCCTACGATCCTCCTCTGGGTCAACCTGGTTATCAGGGACAACCTGGTCCATCACGATCATTGGGCCAACCTTTCCCATAAGGCCAACCTAGTGGCCCTTAATACTCAGTTCAACGAGCTCAGAAACCGATTCAACCTGCTCCTCATCTGGTTCCATCATTTCTACAGCTAGTTATACCCCTTTATAGTCATCCAGGTTTACCCACTCAGCAGCCTGCTCAACCTGCTCAGCTGGGTCTGCCTGCTCAACTACAAGGTGCTTATTATCATCAAGTTTCATATCAACTAATATATAGTGCGCCTCAGGTTTCTTACCCTCAAAATCATCTTGTATATCATCAACCTTAAAGCCATGCTTACATTCCACAACAGAATCCATACACTACACAATGGGGACCTCAGTGGTCTACTCCGACTCAATATCCTGGTTCTCAACCCCAGTATCAACCAAATTATCCTACTTCTAACCCCTATGGTCAGAATCTTCTGGGACAGAATGCATGGGGACAAAATCCCCCTTAGACTGGGTGGAATGTAAACACGGGTCCTTATCAAAGACCTTTGATGACTATTAACACCCAATTACCATTTCCTACTACGTTGAAATTACCTGATGTGTCAAAGTTAACGAACGATCCCATTCTTCATAACCTGTATAGGCCTCCAGTTCCAACTAATATTCATGGTGATTGTCCCAAATTTGAGGGCAAAACTGGTGAAGACACCCTAGTGCATGTTATGACTTACCACTTGTGGTGTTCCTCTAACTTTTGTGTTTAGGATTATATTGGACTCCGTCTTTTCCAGAAAATTCTTACTGGTGCCGCTGCAAAGTGGTACATTGAGCTATCTTATGGCGTCTTCCAAGACTTTAATTCTTTAGCCATGGCATTCCTTACACATTTTCAGTTACCAGTCTGCTATAAGACCGGGAAACACCTCCTCACTTCATTGAAACAGGAATGAGCTACTAATATCTCGAATCATATTCATGAGTGGAGGCATCGTCATCACATGATCAAATTTGAAATTCCTAATTAGCTTTTGACTCATTGGTTCACCACCTCCTTTGTCAATCAAATTTCCAAAGACATAGCTATGGGGGCATGTGTAACTGAGGAACAAGACATTGCTTATGGCCAATACCTTGATCTTGTGTACTCTCAGTCTGGTGCATTATATGATATCTTGCCTGATGCTCCCCAACCTATAACTTCTAAACCACCAGCGACTCCATCCGTAGATGGTATTATTGGTTTTGTGTCTCAGACTTCTCAAAAGTCTTCTTCATTAAACTCTGGGAAGCCGAAGTCCACTTCTTCCAATAATGTTGCTTCTCAGTCCACTTCGAATTCTAGTAAACCTGCAGAATTTAATGTTGTTCAGGCCAATCCTATGGATAATGCTTCTAAAGGTAAAAAGAAGGTTCAAGGTAAGGCCAAAACCGATACCCCAAAACAGGATTTTCAGAAACCTCGTACTAGCGATGGTTCTCAACGCAAACCAAAGTACCCTTGTTTAATTTGTGATGATGAGCATTTCACCAAGGGTTGTCCTCGACAATTAGAAGTGAGTCGCTTGATCAAAGGCACCTAGGGAATTTTGGTTGTTCTTAAAGAACCCTTCCCATGCCAGCAAACTCAGATGGTAGAGCAACCTCAGTCCTCTGCCCCATTTGGCTCTCAGGTGTTCATCATGAACAGTTCTACCGTCGTTTCTATTGCTACTCGATCGAAAGATTATACTGGATCCCGTGAGGCTACGAGGAATGAGATCCCTAATGGTCCTCCTCCTCTGCCTGTTACTGGCTCTCTTGAAATTGAAAGGCCCAATGCTGAATCCATTGTGCGACCACCTTCCAAAGGTGTACTCCGCAAGTCTTCTTATAATCCCAATTCCCATGTTGCTCACCATTACAATATTGTTGAGGATTTTGCTCAGGTGCCGTCTGTGATGTTAGCGTTAGAAGTACTTCAAAGTTGCCTGTCTCAATGAAGAGCTTTGTTATCTATAGTCAGTGGGATTGATCCTGTCGATACTAGCCTTCTTGCTTACGATTTAGAGAATTTTGTTCCACAACTTCCGCATAAGATTGCGCTCATTATTGAAGTTGTTATTAATGGTCTCGATATCCATCGAGTAGTTGTGGAAGAAGGTGCATCAGAATGTGTCATTTCATCTTCGTGTTGGAAAGATATTGGTTCTCCAGCTCTGAATTCATCACGAAATTCCCTTGAGGCATTTTATGGAAGAGAATCAAAACCATTAGGTGTTCCTGCTAGTTTACTAATTACTTTGAAAGGGAAGACAATCAATGTCGAGGTCGAAGTCATTGATGCTAAACTCAATTATAATCTTCTCCTCAGTCGTAGTTGAACTCATGCCATGTTATGTATTCCATCTACTCTCTTTCGTGTTCTGAAATTTCCACATGAAAGAAATATTGTAACTATTGATCAATTGTCATTATTCACCTCTTCTTCCGAGAACAACGTTCCATATGTGGATAAGGTTCCTACTCCTTACAAGAGTGTAGGGCCAAATATTTTTAAAGATCCTGCCCTCATAGGTATTTTTCCTCTTCCTCTACCAAATACTTTTCAGATCCATATGATCTCTTGGTCTAATGACCCATGGATTATTCCTTCACTTGAATAGATCGATTCATTCAGAGATTTGATGCCTTTGAGTTCGATTGAGATTGATTATTGTGAACTCATCGCGGCTTTAGAAGCTCCGTCCTTTGATCGTACTCCTTCAAGCATGTCTCTTGACATTTATTCTCAATCCCCCTGGCTTGGTGATTCTGATTCGCTTGATCCTTTAAAAGAAGTGTTTCCCTCCTACGAAGCCATCATGGGAACCATGTCTCTTGAGGATCTGCCATGTGACGATGGTCATCATCGCTCCTCATTCATGTATGGCCTCAGGGCTATGTCTACTTGTCTCGAGCATTTTGCATCTCAGGTTCCTTCTCGTCTGCTTCAATTTCCTATTCTAATGCATGATGCTTTTACAAAAGGTAACCTGAGAAATATTACACAGACGATGCCTATTGACATTTCCTTTAAACCAGGAATTATCGTGAACATCCATATCGAGATCACTTGTTCTTCTGATGAAGTACAAGTTTATACTAGGATTTTCCACGAATTCCACGATATCTTTGCATGGTCATAGGAATAAATTCTCAGCATCGATCCTAGTATAGCGGTGCATGAAATACCTACTTACCCTGGCTCGAAGCCTGTTCGCGAGCATCTTCATCCGGTGCATCCTAGAAAAGCCACTGCCATTAAAGGTGAATTTGAAAAAATTCTTAGAGCTAGTTTTATTTATTTGATTCCTTTGACAGAATGGGTCTCTAATATTGTTCCTGTAGATAAGAAGCAGGGAAATATTCATGTCTGCATTGATTATCGTGATATTAATCGATCTTGTCCCAAGGATAATTATCCTACTCCCTTCGATCAAATCATTGAAGACTGTGCTAGGAGTGAGATTCTTTCCCTCATGGACGATTTTTCTGGTTATAGTCAGATCAGCATTCTCCCGACTGATCAACATAAGACTACCTTTATCTTTCTTTGGGGTACTTTCGCCTATAAAAATCTCCCTTTTAGCTTAAAGACTGCTAGGGCTACATTTCAACGAGCGATGTCGTATGCTTTTCACGAGATTAGTCACATCGTTCAACCTTATCTGGATGATCTTCCCACTCATTCATCTAAGCGTATGGACCATCCTGACCATCTTCATCAAATTTTTCTTCGTTGTCGACACTACAATATTTTGCTTAATTTGCACAATTGTGTCTTCTATGTTGATTCTAGTAGACTCCTAGGGTTTATCGTGTCCAAATATAGAATTTTCCTCGATCCGCTCAAGGTAGAGGCTATTATTAAGCTCCCCTCTCCATCCTCATTACATCAGTTGCAGAGTTTGCAAGGTAAGGCTAATTTTCTACGTCATTTTATACCTAAATATGCTTAAGTGGCTAAAGGATACACACGACTATTAAAGCATGGTGTCCCATTCTATTGGGATGAGATTGCTCAGAAGTCTTTTGAGGCCCTAAAGACGTTGTTTGTCAATGCTCCTCTGTTGAATCCTACTAACTATCATCATGATTTTTCCCTTTATTTAGCCACCGCTTTTAGCATGATTTCCATGTTTCTGGTACAATACGATGATGACGGTAATGAGCATGTTATTTATTATTTGTCTCATAACCTTCTCGATCCTAAAACTTGCTATGCACATGTCGAGAAGTTAGTGTTAGCTTCAGTTCAATAAGTTCAGTGTTTTTGTCATTATATTCTTCTGCGTATGGTGACTGTGATTTCTAATTGCAACCCCATGACCTATTTTTTGTCTTGACAATTGCTAGGGGGAAAATACTCAAAGTGGATTGTCATCCTCGAAGATTTAGATTTGGAATTTACTGCTGCCAAGTCAAAGAAATCACTCATCTTTGATGATTTGATATGTTCTCTGATGGGGGTAAAACCCACAATCCCTGTTTTTCATATAATTTTAGTCTTAATATGTGTATAAAATGCATTCACAATTCAATTCCCAAGCAGTTCCACAATCTGGGAAAACTCATACTCTTCTAATTCCTAAGCTGGCAATTTAAATAAACATCCAACCCAAATCTGGCAATTTCACCACTTAATTTCGAAAGCTCTTTTGAATACCTCTATGGTTACAATCCACTTTATAAATAATTGGACAGCTGTCCGAACTTTGGATTTAAAACCCTTTGACCACGAGATTTCTTAGCTTTAATATATGGTTATAAAACCATAGTCGAGCCCCTTTTATCCCAAGGTCCCTTCCGTGGTTTGCTTCACTTACCATAACCTTTAATTAAAATGATCCTTGGAAATTAGATCTGAAATGGTAAATTATATTTACTGTGCATATATTAAACCCAATGTACTTGTCATTCCCCTATTATACAATACTTCACACCGTTCCGTGAATCGACCCAATATGTATATTCTACTTACCTTGCGTACATATGTTCCCATTCTATTATTAGATATCCAACCGAAAAGTATATCCACAACCTCCAAGACCGAGGTTATAAACGCTAATATAACGCCTCTGACCCAGTTATCATTTGAACCTCAATGGCATAGATTCGGCCCCTCATATCAAATATTTAGCAAATACTTACCAGTGCAACCGTTCGTTTCATATTAAACCCCGACCATTAAACACACCTTTCGACTGGGCCCCAATGCCCTTACATTGCACTAACCATCGAATGGATCCGATGGCCCAGCAATTGTCGCGCTCCAAACATCAGATGAGCAATCATCGATGGATATCGCGTTATAAAGAAGCATTTTGTTTAATATTCCAGAGTTGCGCAATGCAAATGGTATCACGAAACTGCTCTTCTCCACGTGTCTATCAGATAGGGATGTCGCGTTGTTTTTACTAAAACAACTTACCAATTGTTACCTCACGCAATACTGCCGAGTTGGCTTCCAACCCACCTTTAATGTAGCCTTGGGATTCCACCTTCGTTCAGGGTTCCGCTCCTTTATACATGACCCTTGTTTCGCCAGCATTTTAACACGGTCCTTCTGTATGTATAGCGCACAGTTCCATTTCTCTGCGCCTTCAAGGTTCTATCACCCCAAATACACCAGTCTCCAAGCTTCGCTCTCATCACCGTATTTAATCAAGGAATAGGATTCCTTTCTGCCTTTCTATGCTTCTATACTCATCATAAACAAGTTTAACCTTGAACATGGATTCAAACCCCCACTATGTCTACTCAGAGGATTTCTTATTTACTCCTACATAGAATCTGTATAAGGGTCCACCCTTTTCCAACGGAATTCATTCATCCGTCAATAACTCAACGCCCACAACTCGAATTCCAAGATATTCACTCAACTGCTTAACTAAGTTCAACATACTCTCTTCGCTGAGTTAGCCCAACCATTTAACCAAGTGTTGATTAAACCCTATCACAAGGTCTCCTTCATACATTCTTATGCCTAACAAAGTTATTACTTATAAATTAAGTCCTCATATTCAACCTTAACCCCGATATCGGTATTATTAAAAACGATTCTTCAATTAAATACAAAGCCTCTTTTTAGAGTGCTATTACAGAGTTCTATCCACACAGCTAATCATAGGGATTCAAACATTCCCACACAGAATTTGACTCAACCAATGCACATGCAAAACTAGACAGATTCATTCATATATAAAATCTTGAATTTACTTACAAAGTTTTGGCCAGATCCTCAATCAATTGGCCCTTCTGCACCCCTACTCTGCCTCTTTGGCCTTCTAACCCTATGCAGTTCTATACAGTCTTTGCAGGTCTGCTTATTATGCATGTTAGGCTTATTTTTATACAAAAGCCATTGAATCGACTTGACTCCTCTAACTCTCAAAACTCTTCAAATCTCTAACTTTTATACTAATCCTCTGACAGACAGAGATGGATTGTCTCTTCCTATGCCCAATAATCACCCGGGTAGTTACATTCTCCTCTCTAATTAACTAAAAATAACTCAAATATGAATAATTACACGGGGAAATAAAGCATGAGACCCCCCTTTATATTTATTTATGTACAAAGGTTGTTTTGAGCCTAATGCCCCTGCATCAGACTCCCCAGGTTAAAATAGTTCATGATCTCCTGATCATGTGCTTTCATCTTTCTCTGCCTGGATCCCACACCTTATTCTGCAAATGGTCATCTGTTGTAGTGTTCTTCTTTTTCACTTCTCCTGGCTTCCATATCCTGGTCTCCATCTTTGCACTTGCTATGCCCTCACAGTCTGTGACTATCTTCTTGTTGTTGTTGATGTTTCTTTGCTTCCTTGTTGTTGTCCCTTTTTGAGGCATCTTCTGCATCAGTTTTCTTATGAACGCTATTTCTCTGTCTAATCTTTCCTCTAACTGCTAGACTCTTACTTCTGTTTGCTGCACTCTTATTTCCTCAGTTCTTACTCTTGCCGTCAATTGTTGATCTCCTGCTGTAGCTCTAGCTTTTATTTGTTGAGATTTTTCTTGTTGAACTTTTATTTGTTCAGTCTTTACTGCTGCCCTATTCACCACCCAATCATCCATAGCCTCTTGCTCTCTGCAACAATAAAAAATTTCTTGATTGTCAAATGTGACAATTCTTCCTCTCTCTGACTTCAGCAATTCTTCAGCTTGTTGCTTCAACATTTTCTCTAGTAACACTCCAAGCTGTTGTTTTAGCATTTCACCTTATTTTCTGAATGTATTCAGTAAACATTTTAGCCACTTATTTTGTGCTTGTCTCTCATTGTCAGCATGTTGTAATTTCAATTCAGCATGTTCTTCTTCTTCTTCCTGGGAAATCTTCAGCAATTGCCTTCCTTCTTATTGAATTACTTCAAGCTCTTCCATCTTTGCACTTTCATCTTTTTTCAGAGTAAAAATCTGATTTTCCATTACTATAGCAGCCCCAACAGTCTGCCATACAACCTTCTATTCAAATTTCTCTTGGATATTCGAACAAGCCAAATTTTCCTTATCACCTACAGAAATAGCAAGTTCATTTTCATGAGGCATGATATCCTCACCTTTCTCCTTCTGCAAAAATTCATCATCCTTCAAAACAACTCCAAAAGATTGATTGTTATCTGCCTTACCTGTCAACACAATCAATTTGTCAAATTTCAATTCACAAGACTCAGTGGTCTTTATTGATGGCTCCCTCACCAATTTCTCTTTCTACAGTTCTAAGTCTTTCCCAAGACTCAAAAAATCTTCCCTGGCTTTATTCCTTTGTATCTTCTCATGCCGCAATCCCCAATCTTGAGATTGAGGTTCCCTCTTGTGTATAGAATCCTGCTGGTTCATCATAACCTCCTGCAACTCAAATTCTCCATTCCATGCACTAAAATATTCCATATAATTCTTCTCCTTTTTTAATTGACTGCCCAATGCTGTTAATTTATCTGCAGTACCAACAGGATTTGCCTTAACCAAACATTCGTTAAACCCAAAATCACAAGGCCTTAGTTCATTTCTCTGCTCTAACAGAATCTCAGTATGATGTCCTACAACTCTTTTCTTCTCCATCAGCACATTAGTATGCTGATTCCAATTCTTCAAGCAATTTTTTAGACTGTCAATTTTTCTCTCCTCTGCACCATCCTCTGTAAGGATGTCTCTCTGCTCTAGTTCATGAGAATGAACTCTCTCATCTTCAATCACCTCTGCCCTTACAATCTGAACTCCTTTTTCCTGTGTTTATGTCCTCTGCTCATGCCACAATCCTGGCATCTCTTCACAATCTTCACTATCTTCTGTTGTCACTATCTCCTCAGCCTTCATCAGAACAGAATTCTGATCTTCCATCTCTGTAATAACTTCAGCTATCTGTCCATCATTCTCCACATGTCCATTTAATAAAATCAGTCTGTCATTATCATCATTAATGACAAATTCATCTTCATAAAGTACAACTCCATTGAAACAATCTCTTTCATTATCAAACTTATCATCCTCAGACATAGCTATCTTGTCCTCATTGAAGCAATCCCGTTTATAAAACAAGGAATTAAGGAATTCCTTCTGCTGCAATAACATAGTCTGATCTTCATCTGAAAGATACTCATCATATCTTGTTTGGAAATGTTTCACTTGTCACAGTTCCATCATATGAACTGCCTTCATCAACACCTGCACTCATACACAACTTGTCAGTTTTAAAAACATAAGACCTCATGGTCTCAATTGATGAATCAATCACCAACTCTTCCTGCTGTTCCAAGTCTTCTATTTTCTTCAGAGATTCTTCAATGGTCCTCTCTTCAATATCTTCAAGCTGTTCAACTTCCAACTTCTGGCCATCATCACAATTTAAATCTCCTTTGCTTCCAATATGTTGGAAAGAAGAACCTTTCTCCAACTGTGCATGGACATCCTCGAAACATCTGGCTGTCCCATTTTCCTCTTCAGTGACAACATCAACAGTTGTTTTCTCCCACATGCTTCTCCTGCAAACAGACAAAATATGTCATATGTAAGACTCTTGGACCCCTTGGTCACAATTGAAGCTTTAGTCTTCAATTCCTTCTTCAGATACTCAATCACTTTGAATATTTCCTTCCTCAGCTGAGCATTTGTCAATTTCTCTTTCTTCTTTTGTGGCCTCTGCCACTTTACCATATTCTGCATGAGACACCCAACTCTCTGGTTTTCCTCTATCATCCTCTCCAGTTCATAAAGCTGCCTACTGATCTCAGCTATCTCTTTCTAATATTCTTCATCAGTGAGTTTCTTCCTTATGCCAACTGCTTTGGCATCTTCCCTCACTCTGCAGTTGTGGCCTCTCTCAACACCTCTACAATCTCTATTGTGGCTGTCAGTAACCATCCTCTTTTCGAGGAGTTCTTTACTCATAAGCTGCACTAAGCCTCTGCAACAGCAAGCTCTCTTGCTGCAACTTACCTCACCAATCCCTTCCTCCGAATCCGGCTTTTGGCAAGTACTGGTCCCCTATCTGCTGGAACCCTCTAAGCACTCCCTTCTGCTCTCTAGGCTTCACTCTGCAACTTCTCTCAAGAACACCTCTATTCTTCTATCATCCAAACTCTGTTGGGAATCTTCTAGGTTCTTCCACACTCTTTCTTCACTCAGAATCCCTTGCTGGACTCTTCTTATCACTGCTCTCAAAGCTGTGATCTGCTTCTGTTGAGATTCCTCAATTGATTGCACTTTGCATTCTGCAAACAATACCTTCAAACTAGAGTTCAAATAAGGCTCATCACTCACCTCCCAAGATCCCTGAATGATCTTGAATCTTCTTTCACCTGCACTGCATCTCTATTTGTTGCAATCTTCAAGACTCTTTGTCTTCAACTCCAGATTCTGCACATCCGGAGACCTTCACTTCATGTCAAATCAAATGTGCAATTTTTTTTCTTCTGTTAAACATATTTTAAACATCAAATTTTCTTCCTTGTTTCAGTACATGTGCATAAACTTTCAAAGAGCTAATTCAATTCTAGCTCTGATACCACTATGATGGGGGTAAAACCCATAGTCCCTGTTTTTCATATAATTTCAGTCTTAAGTTGTGTATAAAATGCATTCACAATTCAATTCCCAAGTAGTTCCACAATCTGGGAAAACTCATAATCTTCTAATTCCTGAGCTGGAAATTTAAATAAACATCCAACCCAAATTTGGCAATTTCACCACTTAATTTCGAAAGCTCCTTTGAATACCTCTAAGGTTACAATCCACTTTATAACTAATTGGACAGTTGTCCAAACCTTGGATTTAAAACCCTTTTACCATGAGATTTATTTGCTTTAATATATGGTTATAAAACCATAGTTGAGCCCCTTTTATCCCAAGGTCCCTTCCTTGGTTTGCTTCACTTACCATAACCTTCAATTAAAATGATCCTTGGCAATTAGATCTGAAATGGTAAATTATATTTACTGTGCATATATTAAACCCAACGTACTTGGCATTCCCCTATTATACAATAATTTGCACCGTTCCGTGAATTAACCCAAAATGTATATTCTTCTTACCTTGCGTACATATGCTCCCGTTCTATTATTAGATATCCAACCGAAAAATATATCCACAACCTCCAAGACCAACGTTATAAACGTTAATATAGTGCCTCCGACCCAGTTATCGTTTGAACCTCAATGCCATAGATTCGGCCCCTCATATCAAATATTTAGAAAATAATTACCAGTGCAACCATTCATTTCATATTAAACCCTGACCATTCAACACACCTTTCGACTGGGCCCCAACGCCCTCACATTGCACTAATCATCGAATGGATCCGACGGCCCAGCAATTGTCGCGCTCCAAACTTTAGATGAGCGATCATCGATGGATATCGCATTATAAAGAAGCACGCGGGTTAATATTCCAGAGTTGCGTGATGTAAATGGTATCACGAAACCGCTCTTCTCCACGTGTCAATCAGATAGGGATATCATGTTGTTTTTACAAAAACAACTTACCACTTGTTACCTCACACGATATTGTCGGGTTGGCTTCCAACCTGCCTTTACTGTAGCCTCGGGATTCTGCCTTCGTTTAGGGTTCCGCTTCTCGTTTCATTCCTTTATATGTTCTGCTCCTTTATACATGACCCTTGTTTCACCAGCATTTTAACACGGTCCTTCTGTATGGATAACGCAAAATTCCATTTCTCTGCGCCTTTAAGGTTATATCACCCTAAATACACCAGTCTCCAAGCTTCGCTCTTACCATCGTATTTAATCAAGGAATAGGATTCCTTTTCGGCTTTCTGTGCTTCTATACTCATCATAAACACATTTAACCTTGAACGTGAATTCAAACCCCCACTATGCCTACAAAGAGGATTTCTTCTTGAATCCTACATAGAATCTGTATAAGGGTCTGCCCTTTCCCAACGTAATTCATTCATTCGTTAATAACTCGATGCCCAGAACTCCAATTCCAAGATATTCGCTCAGCTGCTTAACTAAGTTCAACATGCTCTCTTCGGTGAGTTAGCCCAACCATTTAACTGAGTGCTGATTAAACCCTATCACAGGGTCTCCTTCATACATTCTTATGCCTAACAGAGTTATTACTTATAAATTAAGTCGTCACATTCAACCTTAACCACGATATCGGTATTATTAACATCGATTCTTCAATTAAATACAAAGCCTCTTTTCAGAGCACTATTACAGAGTTCTATCCACACAGCTAATCACAGGGATTCAAAAATTCCCACACAGAATTTGACTCAACCAATGCACATGTAAAAATGGACACATTCATTCATTAATAAAATCTTGAATTTACTTACAAAGCTTTGGCCAGATCCTCGATCAATTGGCCCTTCTACACCCGTACTCTGCCTCTTTGGCCTTCTAACCCTATGCAGTTCTATACAGTCTTTGCAGGTCTTCCTATTATGCCTGTTAGGCTTATTTTTATACAAAAGCCACTGAATCAACTCAACTCCTCTAACTCTCAAAACTCTTCAAATCTCTAACTTTTAGACTAACCCTCTGACAGGCAGAGACAGACTGTCTCTTCCTATGCCCACTAATCACCCGGGCAGTTACATTCTCCTCTCTAATTAACTAAAAATAACTCAACTATGAATAATTACATGGGGAAATAAAGCATGAGACCCCCCTTTATATTTATTTATGTACAAAGGTTGTTTTGAGCCTAATGCCCCTGCATCATTCTCTCCCTTCAGACACTCCTCTGTCTCATTCTGAGGAATACATTCCAGACGAGACGCTTTTCTTGATTAGCACCATCGATCCGTGCTATGATGATATCATCATTTATCTCCAGACTTATACTTTCAGATATGAGTTGATGAAGGATGCTCACTGATGCATTTTTCATCAGTCACAAACTTATCGTATAGTCTGGGATACCCTTTGTTATCACCCTAGTAATTCTTAGGTTGTGGGATGAGGATTTATAGTTGAAGAAAACCAGGGGTAACCAAGAACCTACTTTTCAAATTCAGGATCTAGACTTCCTAAATTACGGAGAGGGATCTCTCATTATGTTTTAACTTTGTTTTGGATTAAATTTTAGGCTAGGTATGACTGGAAAATTGGTTTGGTTTGAATTTTTGGTGGGAATAAAAGTAAATTCAAGGTAAACCACAAAAGGATCTACCAGACCATTGGGCTATGGAGTCAACTTATTGGCAAGCAGAGCTAGGAAATAAGGTCAAAAGAGAAAATGTACTAAGGGCAGGGTAGATGACCTTCAGAGGGTTTGGAAATAGGCTTTTTGATGAAATGGTAATATCTGAACAAAAGGGCAATGAAGGATCCTTAAGTTACAGAAAAGAAGATGAAGGAAAGGGGTCAAAAGGGACTAAGAGAAATTAAGGATTCTTAAGTCTGGATATCAGCAGAAAACATATCAATGAATAACTAGGAAAAAACAGGGAGCTTTTGACACTAATCCTGTATAAACTTTCCTAGTCAATCATTTAAGACAGAAAACATTTAAATGTATATATGGAACTTTAGAAAGATGAACAGTGAAAACAGGAAAATACTTGACTTATCTGATCAGCACAAGAATCCTGAGTTATGATGTCTGTTTGACTTAGTTCCAGTCTACTACTTTACAAATCCACTCACAAAAACTCCCAATGTATTCAGCAAAAATGTCTATAATAGTCTTGACAAATTTTATTCCACATAAAATACTTCCAAGAGTGAAGTATTTATACAAAACGTTTATTACAAAATGTCCTAGAGAAATCTAGGAATAAATCTAGGAAATAAAAATATCTTTACAACTTAAGAGGGACAACTTCTTAACAACTTAGCAAGCTGTCCTATTTTCTAGAAAAAATAGAACTAATCTATCTAATCAAAACTAATTGTTGCATTGTTGTAGATGCTTGTTGGCACTCGAAAAATATCCTTTTAGAAGATAGCTTGGAAGACAATATTTCTAATTACACTCTTCAACCTGTGCTTCACTTTTGATACTCTTTTACGCTGTCCATTTATTACTCTACTTCTGTAAAATGAAGAATTAAAATAGTAAAAATTGAGTTGACTGTTTTATTCTTGGATACACTTTGACTCTGCTTATTCACCTGATACACTTTACTACAATATTTACCCTTTGATAACTGTAAAAATGAAAAACCTGGCTACACTTGTTCTGCTCTGTTTGCATGTTGTTATATCCAATCAATAAATCCCTGCCATTGATTAGCACTGGGTATTTTCATACCTTTCAACTTCCTATAACTCTCATCAACATCCGTGTATTTTGAAAAGTTTGGTTTTATAACAAACATGTGTTTTATCTCATTCTGTAAAAAGAAAAAATCTTCAAAATATTGTAAAACCACCTTACTAGTTGGGGAACCTTGTGGTAAATATTTATTCTCCTGTTCTTTGGCATGTGCTTGGATATTTTTGTCATAATCAGTCTGGATCATTAACTTTTCATGGAAATTATGTATATCTGGAAGACCTGCTTGGTTTAGCATTGTGTATTTGGTCATGAATTTTGTGATTGATAAGTTCATGGCCTAAAATTTTTCTTCTAAATTGTTCAAGATATTTCTTTTGGTTAGGACTTTTATGATTTGCAGAATTGTTTCAGTCCTGTCATGAATGTTTAATGCCTCCAATTCAACTCTATTCTTGTTTTTTAAGAATCCAATAAGCGTTATAGCTTGTGAAGGTTTATCTGCAAGCTCTATTTTAGTCTTTTGAATTTTTGCCAGTGCTGCTTGCAATAAATCTCTTTTCTCATAGGTAATTTGTATTGAGGGCCACTGTAAATGAACGGCTTCAATCATATTATTCCATAGGTAGTTTTTGATGTATGCTACCTATTCACTGAAGTTTAATTCTTTCTGTAAACTCTTCACTTGTTCTTCTAATGCCTTTGTTCTCTGTTCATGTCCCTTAGATTTGATTAAAGCATTTTTATATGAAGATTCGAGATCTTTATTTGCCTTCTTTAAATTATTGATCTCATTGTTCTTAAGGGACATTTATTCCATAGATTTAATTATGTCTATTGTACCTATTGCTTGTTGTACCTGTGTTGTCGATGATTCTGTGGCTGAGGTATCTATATATTGTACTGACACTGCAGTTGCTAGTACTCTTTTTGGTGCCAAGTGCTCTGCCAGTGTAGAAGGAAGAATTTTACTCACCATTGGAATGACTATAGGAATAGGAGAAATATTTGTTTCTTTAAATGTTTCTTTTTCTTTTATGAGGGTCTCTATCTGATTCTCCATATCATTGATTTGAGCAGTCATTTTCAGTACTAACTGCATCATCTCATCCCTTTATTTTTGTTGTTGTAGGATTTCCTTGGCTTTTGGATGTTCATTCTGTGGAAGTTTCAATTTCTTTCTTAAGGCTGCAATGGCTTCATTCTTTTTCTTTATGAGTGCTTGAGCAACCTGAATGTTTGAAGGATCTACTCCAGTATGTATAACCAAGTCTTCCAAGGACTTTATCCTTAGGTACTTAGAATGTAAAGAGGCTTTGTCTAGACTCATTTGATTCTGCAAGTTAGACACAGTTTTTTGCAGCATAGTTGCACTCATATTTTTGGTTACTACTTTAGAATAAAGCATTTTTGTGGTGCTTCTATGAAATTATATTTGATCCAATTCATGTATTGTAGCTGCGTCCACTTCTACATCTATTTTGGTGTAATCTGAAATAGATTTTGGATATGCAACTGTTGGTTTAAGAAATGACATGATCATCTTATTCGTGGAGTAGTCAAAAGTTGTCAATAGCCTGTCTTTATTCCTTTTCTTTTCTTTGAGAAATTGGGAATAAACTTCATTTTTAATGTCCTCATTTTTCTCTTTGATTTGTTTGTATTTTTTTCTGAATGTGAGAGTATGTTCCCTCTATTGCTTTGGAAGAGGAGGGAGCTTTTGAATTTAATTGTGTTTCAACCATTTCTCTGACCCGTTCCTGTGTTAGCATCTGCTCTTTCTGAATTTCTGCTAGAGTCTCATTTACAATTATAGTGGCTTCATCATCAGTCTGTTGATCATTATTGGCTTCTTGATCATTAGTGTCTTCTATTTCTATTTCCTTTTCTTTCTCAGCAGCAATCAATTTTTCATTCTTGTTGTAAATAATCTTGAATTTATTTTCTGCAATGGTCTTTGCTGAATAGCCTTATTCACTCATGTTCCTTTTGTTTGAAGCTTATATCTTCTTAGTGACTGTTATTGCCTGTGAATTATCTGGCTGTCTCTCCTTCTCTGTATTGGAAGTAGGATCAATCAATTTATTTTCTACCCATTCAATTTGATTTGAAAATTTCTCAATTTCTGTTTTAGACTCATGCAAGAATGGTGTTAATTTACACTTGATCCTTATGTTACTTAGAATTCCTTGTGGATCATAGTTCCAATAAAAACTTTGTAGGAACTTTAACTCTGATAATTTCATGACCATTTCTTTTAAGGCATCCTTGTTGTTTACTATGAAGGGACCTATCTGATTCTTCAGCTTAAACTGTCTTTTTCTTGGCAGCCATAAATTTTATAGCATCTGCATTTAGGACTTGCCTCAAGTATTCCAAAGAAAAAACCCTAATGGTTAGAAATTTGGGTAGCTTATAAGGGGTCGGGGTTGCTCCAAATATCCTTAGTTCTGTATGATGTTCATATAGGTACCAGTCACCTACTTTACAGTATTCAGATAACTGTAGAATTATTTTTATTTCCTCACTGATTCTTGGCTGTTATGCTTTGCACAATAAACTCATGGCTGGTCTGATAAACAAATTAGTGAAGTCCTTATAGTTGAATTCACTTCCATCTCTTCTGAGCAATGAAGTCCAAAATACTACTGAGTGAGGATTGCATTTAACATCCATTTTCTGTAAGGCAACTGGAAAATTTTCTGCTTGGAAAAATAGAAAGAGGTGAAATAGTTATGATGAATATCTAAACACTCCTTCTTTAGTAAACTTGGTCAACT
This sequence comes from Pinus albicaulis, assembly GCA_034641835.2. Lineage (NCBI taxonomy): Eukaryota > Viridiplantae > Streptophyta > Pinopsida > Pinales > Pinaceae > Pinus > Pinus albicaulis. The sequence continues at coordinate 1,398,076,351 of CM076577.1, forward strand.
GATAGTGCATATTGTCAACAATGAATCTAGCAAAATTAAATATCATTGGAGGAGGTTTCCTTGGGGATATAGTAGAAAGGAAACCTATAATTGATGCATCAGTGAACTCATCATTAGAATAACCTAGAATGAAGGAAAGCATAGATATGATTTGTCTGGAAGATTCAGGAAAATCAGAGGTGGAATAGGGTGGATTTACTTTTGGGAAATCAACATGAGTAGGCATGAAGTTTTGAAGAGTCATAAACTTCCTAGGGAAGTCCAAGTCTAAATCAAATTGAGTCAAATCTTCAATGGATAAAGAGACTATTGTTGGATCATGTTTCAGTTAGAGTATCTCATTAATGGATTTTGCTGTTATAGAAAATAGAACTTCCCTATCCTTGTTTACAACACATCTCTGGTCAGGGACATAATGTAATTGGCATAGTCTAATTAGGTCTTGAGCTGGATGAGTGATTGGGACCACATACTTAGGCAAATTTGACTCCCATATAGGTATGTCATTTTCAATTTTCTTCACAAATTTCTCATAACACCAGTTATGGACTTCAAGCATATTGAATTCTAATGTTTCATCATTAATCCTATAATCTAGATCACTTAGGAAACTGCTTTCTTCAGTAGTAACAGGTGGTTGTAGAGGTCTAACTAATTCAATTGAATCAACTGTCAAAGCAGGAGTAGGCTTATTAATATTTGAAGATTCAGGCTTTGGAAGCTTGGCTCAGGTAGATTTTTGGGCTTTTGGACCTCCAGTTTTAGGGGTTATCTGTTTTCTTTTCATTTTGGTGAAAACTAAGCAAGATTAAACTATTTTCTTAGTTCATTTGAAAACAGAGGATAATTGAGCAGATCTAGGAGAATTTTTGAAATCTAAGCAAGGGTTTTGGGACAAAAAACACAGGTTTTCTAGATGTAGAGGACTGAAAAAGGGATTCAATGGCTCTCAGTGTGTTTTTAAAACTTTTGATGGACGGAAAATGCTTAAAATTTGAGATTTTATGGAAATGGAAAATTCTGAGCAAAATTTGATAGGGTTTGCCCTGTTTTGTCAAGATTTGGGCATTCTCACATTGGAAATTTTCTTTTTCTACAGTCAAATTTGTTTAATTTTTCTTTTAAATTTTCAAACTTGAAGATTTGGAACACTAAGAAATACCTTATGCAGGTGTTGTGGCAGTCGAGAAGGGTTTCATGTTGTATCGATCTTCAAACTGGTCACTGTGGCTCAGTGGGAAGCGTCAGGATTTTTCTAAATACAATATCTGTGGTGAAATTTTGCTTCAAGGGGAAAAATTGGCTAGCAAAGGTTAAAAAACGGAATCTGGGCGTAATTTCTCAATAGGTGAGGGGGCAAATGATACGCAAAACAGTGAAACACTAAGGTTAAGACTTTCATTTTTATTAATATGCATGTCATTTATTGTAGGTCACAGTCAATGGCGGGAGCGGATTTTATTTGAATGTGGAAACCATTGGTGGTTATCGCATTGCTTCTGAGCAGTAAGCTGTTTTTAACTTTTGGAATGCAATCCAATTGAAATTGGACATGTAGCAATGGGCAGTTTAATAAAACGACTTTTATCATGTGAATTTCATCAAACTTCAATCAATCAGTTTCGGCACGCAATATCAAACGCGCACCATCGGATTTAGATGGACGATGTGAACAGTCGGGATGTCTTGGTGAGTTGCAAGGAAAAGTAAGGTGGGACCGGTCTTTTAAAAAAAATGGGTCGTCGATTTGATGAATATAATCAACGGTCGTGGCTTAACGTGACGGAGAATGGTGGGGCATGAGGCTGGTTCATCACGCTGAGTGTGGACCATTATATTAGGAATATAAAGATGATCGGAGGGTGATGGATGAATGCGAAGGAGTCGGGTTTATGTATTGGATAATGTTTATATCGATCTATCTATATATATATATATATATATATATATATATATATATATATATATATATATATATATATATATATATATATAAGGAGTTTATATATAGGTTTAAAATGTATGAGGGCGTGTTAATACAAGTTTAACCAAGGTTGAACTTTGATTTTCGTATTTTATTTTATTATATAGTTTATATTTTTTAAAGGTCCAAAACTATAACGGAATGGGATATTTGATTATGGATATTTTTTATGTCAAAGGGGTATTGTTAGGTTTTAATCTAAACATGTGAACAATAACTTTGACATAAAAAACTTATAATAAGGGGTTTATTGGGATAATTAATAAAAAGGAGTTATATTAATAGGACTAGGACTTTCTGTAGGGAATTAATAAAATAAGTTAGGTGTTAATATGAAAAGGGACAATGAATACTCAAAAATTCATAAATGAAAGTAAGGAAAGTGAAAATTAGAGGAAAGTTTCATTTTCATAACTCACTCACTTTTACTTAGTATATCATGTCTTTTGAGGGTTTTATGCTTTGTAAAGTGGGGGGAATTAATCAAATGGGTCTTAAGGTCGTTAAGTAAAAATGGGGTCTTTACTTATTATTTTCCACTGTAATGAATGCATGAATGGAAAATGATGTGATTTTTGGGATTAATATAGAAACTTAACACTTTCAACTAGTCAGTCATTGAGCCTTGGGTCCAGTCCCAACAGAATTCAGGGAAATGCCCTGAGCCTCTTTGACTAATAGTCTAGAATGTCAAATAGCTATAGGGAGGGGAAATTAGTTATTGTAGCCTGGTGAAAGATGTTTACAATGGATTTCCCGCCTTCTTCTACCTACCCATTCATATCTTCTAACATTTTTTCTTCTATTTTGATCAGGTGCATTTGAGATAGAAACCTTTCAACATTTTATTCTTTTGAAAGAAGTAAAACTATCTAATTATAAAATTATTTCATCGAAGGATCCAGATTAAACTATTGGATTCTTTTATTCTCTACCTAACTACTAAATTGTCATGATTAAACTATATGACAATTCTTCATTCTCTATCTAAAACAAGTAAATTGAAACATGACAAGTCAAGATTAAGCAGCTCAACTCATCATGGATTATGGCATTTATTGACACTCTACCATAATCAACTGCAAAATTAAAAAGTAGTGGTATTTAGACTTGCACACTTTCATGTTTTATTCATCCTTTTTCTTTTGGGGTATATCATTTTTCTAAGTCCTTTGATTTTTCCTTTAGGACTTTTACCCTCTTTTTTCTTTTCTATATTTTTTTATTTTTTTACAAATATGGGAAAACAACTTGCAGAAAGCAAAGTATGTACATATTTACATGACCATCCTCAGTCAAGAAAAATCATGAATCCTATATTTATAGGTTTCTAACATCGGCTTCACTTGGGGATGGTATTTCCTGGTGAAATGTGAAGAACTTTGAGATCAGTAGCCTTCGCCTTTGATCTGGATGATCTTGTAAATGTCCTCTGATTTTGAAACAATTTATAATTATGATATTTTATACTGCATAGCTTAGGGCCTTTTTTTTGGGCTTCAACTTTTTAGATAAAATCTCCAATCCAATCTACACACTTGAAATGAATATTTACACTGATAAAAGTGAATGAATTTAACTGGTGATTGATTCAGAAGAATAGTGGTGTTTCAACATCCTACCATTCACTGGTCCTTCTTGAAGTTCAGTTCCATCCAAATTCTTGATGAAAAAATAATTTTTACCTCTGTAACCATATATCACATAAGGTTCTTGCCATATAAAGTCAAACTTTCCATGTTTACCTTTGTCCTCTCTTCTTGAATCCCATCTCAAAACTTGATCTCTAATGAAAAAATAATCTTTTTTTATCCTTTTATCAAAAATCTTTTTAATTTTATCATGTAAAACTTGTGATCTTTCATAAACTTCTCCCCCTGTTTATTGGAGATGTATGGTTTCATTAATTCTTTGTTGAATATCATTTGTTTCCACTTGTGATTCCTGAATGATTTTCATGACTGGTACACCCAAGGAAGAGGGGAAAATTGCATCCATTCCATAAACAATCTGATAAGGTGAAGTTCCAATAGAATTCTTAGTGGTAAGCCTATCAACCCATAAGGCATAGAATATCTTTCTATTCCAGGTCTTTTTGTTATCTTGAAGTAATTTTTTAATGATATTGACTAAGATTTTGTTTGAAGATTCGGCTAAACCATTACCCTGGGGATAATAAGTAGTAGAATTTCCCAAGGTAATATGGTATTTGTGACAGAAAGAAATCATTTTCTTGGATTTGAATGCAGCTGCATTGTCAGTAATAATCTTATGTGGGCATCCAAATCTTGACAAAATATTACTTTCTATAAATGAGATTATAATTGAATCAGCGTCTTGCCTAGTGGGAACAACTTCTATCCAGTTGGTAAAATAATCTGTAGCAGTTAAAATCCATTTATGTTGGCCTGAGGATGGAGGGTGGATTTCACCAATGAAGTCTAACCCCCATTTTTGAAATGGTTTTTCAGTAGATATAGGCTTGAGAGGTAAGGACAATAGTTTCTTTTTCCCTTCAAAAATCTGACATTTGTGACAGGAGGTAACAAATTTCTTGACATCAGAAAATAAAGTTGGCTAGTAAAAACCAGCTCTCAGTATTTTGTCTGTTGTACTCTTCCAAGATAAGTGGCCTCCACAGTCACTTGCATGAAATTCCTCAAGAATTTTGTTAGCCTCTGATTTTAATAAACAATTTAGTAAAATCCCACTACTCTCGTTCCAATAAAGTGCATTATTTAATATATAAAACATCATTTTTTTTATTTTTTTAATGAATCTGGCTTTGGTTTTAGTTAATCCAGGAGGAGATTGTAAATTTATGAGTACAAATATAATATCAGAGTACAATGGTGAGCCAAGATAGGCCTCACTGATCAATGGAGTCTCCATCTCTTCCTGGTCATCTATTTGTACAATGAAATTTATGTCTAGAGCATTACAATTAGATTCATCCATCAATCTGGCCAAACCCTATCCTTTAATGAGCTTTGTTGGTTTAATTTCCATATCATACTCAAGGATAGTGGCAATCCACTTTCCTCTCCTACCATCAGTTCCTTCTTCTGTTAAAATATCTTTGACTACAACATTGGGAACATATGCAATGATATGGGAATGAAGTATGTAAACTTCGAAATATTTTAGAGATTTGACCAAGGCTAAAGCTTTTTTTTCCATTATATTGTATTTCATAGGGGAATCTCTAAGTGATTTACTAAAAAATGCAATTGGTTGTTCAAAACCTTGATTGTTTTTTTGCAGTAGAACTACAACTATGTTATGTTCTGAGGCAAATGAAAAGATTACGAAATCCTTTGTATAATCTGGACTGATTAAGACTGGTTCTTTTGTCAAGGCCTGTTTTATAGATTCAAAAGATTGTTTGGATTTAACATTCCATTTTATTGCAGAGTCCTTTTTAAGCATATTGTTGAGTTCTTTTATGATTTCAGCCAGGTTAGAGATGAATCTTCTCAAAAATTTGATTTTATCCAAGAATGCTTGAAGTTCTTTAATGTTTCTAGGTGGTTGAATGTTCAAAATGGCTTCAATTCTTGTAGGGTCTATCTGAATGCCTTCCTTGGAGATTATGCGTCCTAACAGTTTTCCTTATTCTAGTCTGAAAAGAGTCTTTTTAGGATTTAAGTATATACCATATTTTCTACACTTGATAAAGACTTGTTTGAGGTGATCTAAGTGTTCATAATTTGTTTTTGAAAAGACAGTAATATTATCAAGATAGATAACTAAAAATTCATGGATTTTCTTGGCAAAGGCAATATCCATGGCCCTCTCAAAGGTAGCTCCTACATTTTTCAATCCAAAAGTCATTTTCACATACATGAAAGTTCCCCAAGGAGTAGTAAAGGAAGTTTTAGTTTGATCATATTTATGAACTAGAATTTGGTTATAACCAAAGAAACCATCTAATGAAGAAATCCTTGAAGAACCTGCAACCCTCTACAAAATATGGTCCATTTTAGGCAAGGGGTAATTTTCTTTCAAAGACACTTGATTGATATTTCTAAAGTCTATACACAGTCGAATTTCTCCTGTTTTCTTTCTTGTGGGCACTAAGTTAGAAATCCAATCAGAATACCTGATTGGTGCAATCATTTGTGCATCAAGCATTCTTTTAACCTCTTATTTGATTAAAGGTAACAAAATTGGATTAATCCTTCTTAATTTTTGTTGAAAATGTTTTTGATTTTCTTTCAAAGGAATCTTACATTGAATTACGTATTTTTTGTAAGTTTTTAGATCTTCGTAACCCCATGAAAAAACATCCTGATATTCTTTCAAAAGTTCTATATATTTAACCTTTTCTTCTGATGGTAAGGATTTTGACAATTTGATCAATTTTGGTTTTTCATTTGTTCCTATGTTACATTCTTCAATATCAAACCTAACTGGTTCCATTTTTGGCATTTTGGGCACATTATTGGAATCAAACATGTCTTCTAAGGCAGTCAGACCTCTGGGTAAAATGTTATGTTTTAAATCTATCAAATCTGGTTCATCTTCCATCATTTCCTCTATATCTATTTTTTCTAAGTCATCTATATCTAATTGAGTAAATACAGTTGGCTTTTTATATTTATGTACATCTAAATTGTTTATTTCACATTCAAAATCATTATCTACATTACATTCTAAAGCTAGACTATCATCAGTGTCTATCTTACAATTTTGGAATTCTTCCTTGCTGTTCAAAAAATTGAAAATCTGTTCACCTTCAGAGAAAATTTTCCAGTATTTAACATTGTCAAGAACAATGGGTCTATATTTTACTTCAGTAGTATATCTATTTGTTGGTTTAAAAGGTAATTTACAAGTACTGGCAAAAGTTGCTAGGCAATGTGCTTGCAAATTTTGATTTATGGGGATAATAGCACATTTAGATTCTAGTAAACCATCAACCAAGTCAATTGTTGCATCTCTATATCTGGATAGTCTGGGATTATGAACTGAATATTCAGCATTTATTTGCTTAATGACTAAATCTGAATCACCCATGATTAAAATTATTTTACCTCCTAAGTTTCTAATAATTTGAAAGCCTAAGATCAATGCTTCATACTCTGCCATGTTATTAGTAAATTTAAAGTTGAGTCTGAAGGCATGCCCTTCCGAATGAATATTTTCCATGTTGGTGATCCATACTCCAGCTCCTGCCCCTGTCTTTTTTACTAAGCCATCAAAATCTAAATGCCAAAGGGCTTCATGAAAGATATTGTCATTGTTTGGTTCAGGTTTTTTGTTAATCAATTCAGTTTGGATATCTTCATTATCAGAGTTGCATAGAATGAAAGAGTCAAGGTCAGTTGGGGTTGAATAGATGGGATAATTTATGGATATTTCTGCATTACTGACCATGTATTTCATTATAGTTTCTCTGTAAACCTTTTTGGGCTATCCAAATACAGTGATAGTAACAAAACTCATATCTAGTTGTAGAGGTCCCTGCAACTTAGCTCCCCATGAGCGAGAAAGAAGCATACCATACTTTGGTGGGATATCAGCTACTACAATATCCATGATCATACTTTTACTTGGGTATTGAACTAAATTGACACACAAATCTTTTATCAATCCAATGCATTTAACTTTAGTGGAATCAAATGAGAACAAGTCTTTATACGGCCTAGTTATTTCTAGATTCAGAGCTTCCATAATAGCTTTAGGCATTAAGTTGTGGGAAGCCCCTGAGTCTAACATTGCGTTGTGTAATATCTGATCATGAATAGTGAGACTTATGTAAAAAGGAGGGATTGTTCCATCAGCATGTGTACCATTCACATCAGGACCAAAAATTAATTTAGGCTGATCGTCATTTAGATTAATTTAATCCCCACCATCATTCATGTTTAAAGTTTCATTGATTGTTGATTTGTACAAGTCACTCTTTACCAATTCTGTTAAAGAAATTGGTATTTTTAACTTGGATATTTCAGCTTGAATGTTGAATGCTGGTTGAGATTTACTAATATGCAGAAGTTCATATTTTGTAATTGTTAACTGAGTCGATTTTTCTTGATGTTCAACAGTTTTACCTTTATTTTGAGTTTTTCTTTTATCTTCTGTTTGAGTTTCCTTATTTATGTTGTCTTTGATTATTTTTTCAGGAACAGTTTGAGTGGTAGCAGATGCTTTGTCAGATCTGGAATTTTCAGTAGAAGATTTAGGATTTGATGATTTTAAGTCAGCTGGATTCTTTTTTGGATCAGTAACTGTTGTTTTGGATGAATTAGTGGCCTTTATGGTATTAGCCTTTTGGGCATCTTTGGAGGATTGAGCCACCTCATCAGTGATATCTAAAATCTTCGGACTAGGATTTTTTTTAGGACTGGGTGGATTTGAATTTTGTTTGTTTTCTCTGGGAAGAATCTGCAAAAATTTTGTTTTGGGAGCCTCTATATTCTTTTTGTTTTGATTTTGTTGAGTTGGAGCATTGTTTTTTGTAGCAGGCTCATTTTTTTTCTTGCTCCTAAGGTTATACTGGCTGTGAATTTCACTGATTGCAAAGTCATAACCTTTCTTATAGTCAAAGGATTCACCAGATTCCACTTTGAACTATTGTAGCTCAAAGAGTTCTTGATCCTCCTGAGTGAGGAAAATTGTATTGCTTCATCAATCCCCATTACTATGTTGATGTCTTCCTCATGCTCAACATTTTTTTGAGAAATTTTAGCATAGTTCTCTTGAAATGGGGGCCTAATGTTTTGATCTAGGGAAGGTTCTTTACCTTTCCCAGGATTGTTGTTTTTTCTATAGTTGGGATTTCTGATTTGGGGTTGGTTATCCCATTGCGTTTTTTTCTCAATGTGGTCTAATCTCTCAACTACTCTTTCTAAAATTTTGGCAATAAGATCAAATTTACCATCTAAGCTTGAATTCTCTTCTTTTATAGTGACTCTCCTTTCATTTCTAAGTCTGGTTTTTTTGGCTAGGATATTGATTTGTACACCAATAGCATCTAGTTGCATCTGTTCTAAAGTTTTAGCATTTCTTTCTCTTAATTGATATGCCATGTCTGAATCAAATCCATCAGGAAATTTTAGAAGTATTGAATAGGGGGTAGGTTTAAGATCAACACGGATGGAATTATAGACATTGTTATATCTAGTGCAATAATCCTGGACAGACTCATTAGGAACTCTTTTAACAGCATCAAACTCGGATAAAATTTGAGGGGATTCTTTTTCTTTTCACATTTATTTAGGAAAGCTCTATTAATGCAGCTAAATCTGCTATACTACTAGCACCTAAATTTCTAAACAATGTTTTTACTTCTCCAGTTAAGCTTTGAGAAAACAACCTCATTCAGACATCAGATTCATCTGTCTCATAAATTTCAAAAAAATCATTCATTCTAGTGATACGTTGTTGTGCAGTAATTTGTGAAAAATGATCAAATAATAGGATATCATTTTGGTAATTTTGGGGCATGTCATGGAGGTTTTGGGGTAAAACTAGAGGAGAATATCTAACAACCATGATTTGAAGTTTTCCTGAACTAGGAGGTATAACAATGACTATAGGAGAAGTGCTGGTTATGACAGTTCATGTGCTGAAAATTGGATTTGAAGAACTTGGAAAAGATGTTGATATATGGATGGAATTGGATGGAAAAATGTAGTGCTTATAAAATTCGTGGATGCAATGGGCTAAGTGAATGATGGAAAAACTATCCTAGGCTACAAAGGAAACTCAGGAATAAATGGTTCTATGGATGAACTTGCAATGGCTTGAGGGTATGATGAATATATGATCCTAGGCTGCAAAGGAAACTTAGGATTGAAAGGTTCTGTAGGTGAACTTAAAGTGGAGTCTAAAAATGACGTGGTACCATACAGAGTTGAATCTGCTGCTGGAAAAATGGTGGTGTATAATTGAGAAACTGGAGGTTTAAATTGAGACAAAAAATTGGCTAATTTTATAGCTTCATCAATGCCTTTAATTCATGTAACATTAACCCTTTCTACTGGACTTTGAATTTCAGATTTGTCTGATTTTATTGGTGCTGAAATACTTTTCTTTTTTTCATTCACAAAAGAAGTAAAAACAGATCTATAATAGTTTCCTTCAAATCGGTTTCAAATTTATTTCTAAATAATGAATTTTCAAACTTGAAATCAAATTCAATATCAGTTAAGCTCACTAATTATTTGGGTAAGGAATTAGCTTCTCTCAAGGGCACTTCAGCCTCTATTTTTTCTTTTTATTTTTACCAATATGTTCTGGGTTATCTACTATAACTGCAGGCTTAGGATCTGGGTTGGACCTGGTATAGTAGGTTTTCCTAGAAGCCAAACTGTCTATTTATTGAAATACCCACAACCTTTTAAAGTTAATCCTAAAGTAGAAAAGATAGATATAAAAATCTTCCTTCAGATTAAAATTAAAACTGGAGAGTGGTTAATTCCCTAGTATGGTCGCGAGTATGTTATCACCCTAGTAATTCTCAGGTTGTTGGATGAGGATTTATAGTTGAAGAAAACCAGGGGTAACCAAGAACCTACATTTTAAATTCAGGATCTAGCCTTCCTAAATTTCGGAGAGGGATCTCTCCTTATATTTTAACTTTGTTTTGGATTAAATTTTAGGCTAGGTATGATTGGAAAATTGGTTTGGTTTGAATATTTGGTGGAAATAAAAGGTACTTCAAGGTAAACCACAGAGGGATCTACCAGATTATTGGGCTACGGAGTCAACTTCTTGGAAAGCATAGCTGGGAAATAAGGTCAAAAGAGCAAATGTACTAAGGGCAGGGTAGATGACCTTCAAATGGTTTGGAAATAGGATTTTTGATGAAATGGTAAGATCTAAACAAAAGGGCAATGAAGGATCCTTAATTTACAGAAAAGAAGATGAAGGAAAGTGGTCAAAAGGGACTAAGAGCAGTTAAGGATTCTTAAGTCTGGATATCAGCAGAAAACATATCAATGAATAACTAGTAAAAAATAGGGATCTTTTGACACTAATCCTGTATAAAATTTCCTAGTCAATCATTTAAGACATAAAACATGTAAATGCATATATGGAACTTTAGAAAGATAAACAGTGAAAATAGGAAAATACTTGACTTATCTGATCAGCACAAGAATCTTGAGTTATGATGTCTGTTTAACTTAGTTCCAGTCTGCTGCTTTACAAATCAACTCACACAAACTCCCAATTTTTTCAGCAAAAATGTCTATAGTAGTCTTGACAAATTTTATTCCACACAGAATACTTCCAAGAGTGAAGTATTTATACAAAATGTTTATTACAAAATGTCCTAGAGAAATCTAGGAATAACTCTACGAAATAAAAATATCTTTACAACTTGAGAGGGACAACTGCTTAAAAACTTAGCAAGTTGTCCTCTTATCTAGAAAAAATAGAACTAATCTATCTAATCAAAACTGATTGTTGCATTGTTGTAGATGCTTGTTGGCACTTGAAAATATATTTTTAGAAGATAGCTTGGAAGACAATCTTTCTAATTACACTCTTCAACCTGTGCTTCACTTCTAATACTCTTTTACATTGTCCATTTATTACTCTACTGCTGTAAAATGAAGAATTACAACAATAAAAATTGAGTTGAATATTTTATTCTTGGATACTCTTTGACTCTGCTTATTCACCTGATACACTTTACTGCAATATTTACCCTTTGATAACTGTAAAAATGAAAAACCTGACAGCACTTGTTCTGATCTGTTTGCATGTTGTTATAGCCAATCAGTAAATCCCTACCACTACTCTACAACGGGTATTTTCATACCTTTCAACTTCCTGTAACTCTCATCAGCATCAGTGTATTTTGCAAAGTTTGGTTTTAGAACAAACATGTGTTTGATCTCATTCTGTAAAAAGAACAAATCTTCAAAATATTGTAAAAACACCTTACTAGTTGGGGAACCTTGTGGTAAAGGTTTATTCACCTGTTCTTTGGCATGTGCCCGGATATTTTTGTCATAATAAGTCTGGATCATTAACTTTTCATGGAAACTATGTATATCTGGAATACTTGCTTGGTTTAGCATTGTGTATTTGGTCATGAATTTTGTGATTGATAAGTTCATGGCTTCACATTTTTCTTCTAAATTGTTCATGATATTTCTTTTGGTTAGGACTTTTCTGAATTGCAGAATTATTTATGTCCTATCATGAATGTTTAATGGCCTCCAATTCAACTCTATTCTTGTTGTTCAAGAATGTAATAAGCTTTATAGCTTGTGAGGGTTTATCTTAGAGCTCTATTTTATTTTTCTGAATTTCTGTCAATGTTGCTTCCAATAAATCTCTTTTCTCATAGATAATTTGGATTGACGGCCACTGTAAATGAATGGCTTCAACTATATTATTCCATAGGTAGTTTTTTATGTATGCTACCTATTCACTGAAGTTTACTTCTTTCTGTAAACTCTTCACTTGTGCTTCTAAGGCCTTTGTTCTCTGTTCATGTCCCTTAGATGTGATTAAAGCATTTTTGTATGAATATTCGAGATCTTTATTTGCCTTCTTTAAATTATTGATCTCATTGTTCTTAAGGGAAATTTCTTCCATAGATTTAATTATGTCTGCTCTACCTATTGATTGTTGTACCTATGTTGTCGATGATTCTGTGGATGAGGTATCTATAGATTGTACTGACACTGCAGTTGCTAGTACTCTTTTTGGTGCCAAGTGCTCTACCAGTGTAGCAGGAACAGTTGTACTCACCATTGGAATGACTGTAGGAATAAGAGAAATATTTGTTTCTTTCAATGTTTGTTTTTCTTTTACGAGGGTCTCTATCTGATTCTCCATATGGTTGATTTGAGCAGTCATTTTCAGTACTAACTGGATCATTTCATCCTTTTCTTTTTGCTGTTGTAGGATTTCCTTGGCTTGTGGATGTTCATTCTGTGGAAGTTTTAGTTTCTTTATTAAGGCTGCAATGTCTTCATTCTTTTGCTTTATGAGTGCTTGAGCAACCTAAATTTTTAAAGGATCTACACCAGTTTGTATAACCAAGTCTTCCAAGGACTTGATCCTTAGGTCCTTAGCATGTAAGGAGGCTTTGTCTAGACTCATCTAATTCTACAAGTTAGACACAATTTTTTGTAGCATAGTTGCACTCATTGTTTTGGTTACTACTTTAGAATAAAGAATTTCTATGGTGCTTCTATGAAATTCTATTTGATCCAATTCATGTATTGTATCTGCGTCCAGTTCTACATCTGTTTTGGTGCAATCTAAAATAGATTTTGGATATGCAACTGTTGGTTTCAAAAATGACATGATCATCTTATTTGTGGAGTAGTCGAAAGCTGTCAACAACCCGTCTTTATTCCCTAGCTTTTCTTTGAGAAATTGGGAATAAACTTCATTTTTAATCTCCTCATTTTTCTCTATGATCTGTTTGTATTTTTTCTGAATGTCAGAGTTTGTTCCCTCTGTTGCTTTGGAAGATGAGGGAGCTTCTAAATTTACCTGTGTTTCAACCATTTCTCTACCCTGTTCCTATGTTAGCACCTGCTCTTTCTGAATTTCTGCTAGAGTCTCATTTACAATTATAGTGGCTTCATCATCAGTCTGTTGATCATTATTGGCTTCTTGATCATTAGTGTCTTCTATTTCTATTGCCTTGTCTTTCTCAGTAGCAGTCATTTTTTCCTTCTTGTTGTAAATAATCTTGAATATATTTTTTGCAATGGTCTCTTCTGAATAACCTTCTTCATTCCTGGTCCTTTTGTTTGAAGCTTCTGTCTGCTTAGTGACTGTTATTGCCCGTGAATTATATGTTTGTCTCTCCTTCTCTATATTGGTAGTAGGATCAATCAATGTATTTTCTACCCATTTTATTTGATTTGCAAATTTCTCAATTTTTGGTTTAGACTCATGCAAGAATGGTGTTAATTTACACCTGATCCTTATGTTACTTAGAATGCCTTGTGGATCATAGTTCCAATAAAAAATTTCTTGGAACTTTAACTCTAACAATTTCATGAATATTTCTTTTAAAGCATCCCTGTTGTTTACTATGAAGGGACCTATCTAATTCTTCAGCTTAAACTGTGTCTTTCTCTTGGTAGCCATAAAGTTTATAGCATCTGCATTTAGGACTTGCCTCAAGTATTCCAAAGCTAAAACCCGATGGTTAGAAATTTGGGTAGCTTATAAGGGGCCAGGGTCGCTCCAAATATCCTTAGTTCTGTATGATGTTCATATAAGTACCAGTCACCTACTTTACAGTGTTCAGATAACTGTAGAATTCTTTTTATTTCCTCACTGATTCTTGGTTGTTCTGCTTTGCACAATAAACTCATGGTTGGTCTGATAAACAAATCAATGAAGTCCTTATAGTTGAATTCACTTCCATTTCTTCTTAGAAATGAAGTCCAAAATACTACTGAGAGAGGATTGCCTTTAACATCCATTTTCTATAAGGCAACTTGAAACTTTTCTTCTTGGAAAAATAAAAGGATGTGAAATAGATATGATGAATATCTAAACACTCCTTCTTCAGGAAACTTGGTCAACTGATAGTGCATATTGTCAGCAATGAATCTAGCAAAATTAAATATCATTGCAGGAGGTTGAACTGGGGATATAGTAGAAAGGAAACCTAGAATTGATGCATCAGTGAACTAATCATTAGAATAACCTAGAATGAAGGAAAGCATAGAGATGACTTGTCTAGAAGATTCAGGAAAATCAGAGGTGGAATAAGGTGCATTTAATTTTGGGAAATCAACATGAGTAGGCATGAAGTTTTGAAGAATGATGAAATTCCTAGGGAAATCCAAGTCTAAATAAAATTGAGTCAAATCTTCAATGGATAAAGAGACTACTATTGGATCATGTTTCAGTTGGAGTATCTCATTAATGGATTCTGTTGTCATAGAAAATAGAACTTCCCTATCCTTGTTTACAACACATCTCTGGTGAGGGACATAATGTAATTGGCATAGTCTAATCAGGTCTTGAGCTGGATGAGTGATTGGGACTACATACTTAGGAAAAACTGACTCCCATATAGGTATGTCATTTTCAATTTTCTTCAAAAATTTCTCATAACACCAGTTATGGACTTCAAGCATATTGAATTCTAATGTTGCATCATTAATCCTATAATCTATATCAATTAGGAAACTTCTTTGTTCAGTAGTAACAGGCGGTTGTAGAGGTCTAACTACTTCAGTTGAATCAGTTGTCAAAGAAGGAGTAGGCTTATTAATCTTTGAATATTTAGGCTTTGGAAGCTTCGCTGAGGCGGATTTTTGGGCTTTTGGACCTCCGGGTTTAGGGGTTATCTATTTTCTTTTCATTTTGGTGAAAACTAAGGAAGATTAAACTGTTTTCTTAGTTAATTTGAAAATAGAGGCAAATTGAGCAGATCTAGGAAAATTTTAGAAATCTGGGCAAGGGTTTTGGGATAGAAAACACAGGTTTTCTATATGTAGAGGACTGAAAAAGGTATTCCATGGCTCTTAGTGTGTTTTTAAAACCTTTGATGGACCGAAAATGCTTAAAAACTAAGATTTGATGGAAATGGAAAATTCTGAGGAAAATTTGACAGGGTTTGCCCTGTTTTTTCAAGATTTGGGCATTCTCAGGTTGGAAATTTTCTTTTTCTACTGTCAAATTTGTTTAATTTTTCTTTTAAATTTGCAAACTTGAAGGTTTGGAACACTGAGAAATACCTTATGCAGGTGTTGTGGCGGTCGAGAAGGGTTTCAGGTTGTATTGATCTTCAAATTAGTCACTGTGGCTTAGTGGGAAGCATCAGGATTTGTCTAAATACAATATCTGAGGTGAAATTTTGCTTCAGGGGAACAAATTGGCTAGCAAAGGTTAAAAAATGGAATATGGGCATAATTTCCCAATAGGCGAGTGATCAGGAGATCAAGTCTCTTGAAGAAAAATGCTCAAAGATGAAGTTACTTAGAATTGCTCCGAAATAGATCGAATGGAAAGAGCTCGGTGATACGATCCCAATGCCGTGAATGGCACTCAAATCTGTTACCGTATGGAGGAGATATTGCATTTTGAACGCCAATTTCAATTAAAAAAATGCCAAAGTGGACTTTATAAAAAATATTTTTATTTAAAAAAAAGAATATTCCATAAAATATTTTGGGAATATTTCGTGGAATATTCCACAAAATATTCTGGGGAATATTTCGGGCACATCCAATTACAAAGCGCCACGTGGCCAGCCCGGAGGCCGCCACGTGGCCCCTAGGCGGAATGAAATGGCGCGTTTAAAAATTGTATATGGACTCGGCAGGACTTGAACCCGGGTCGGGTCGGAAATAGTGGAGAGGACTGACCGTTAGGCCAGCGCGGTGGTTCTTGTAAACCATTGGCACGAAGTTGTATTTAAAGGTTTGCATTAAATTGGCGGGGCCCAAAAAGGGGGCCAGCCCCTAAGGGCCAGCCTCCTCTACATAGAACCCAGGCCCGGGAACCAAAAGTTTAAATTTGATCGGTGCGTAACAACTTTATATGAATGGGCATATGGAGCAGAGTTATATTAAATATATGGTTATATGTATGGTGCAGCTTTAATAAACTTCTGCATATAACTCTAATTCTATTAAATCAATTCTAATGGGTGCGGTCATATGACCTGTGACCCTTATCTCCTTAACACCCACGATTGGCGGACCTCTAAATTTTAGCGCCACCCCTATTTTTTCGGGGTTATCTGGAGTTTCTCCAGATTTGGTGGAGTTTCTCTAGGCCAAACTGGCAGTTGGAGTAAAAGAGCCATAACTTTGGCTAGGAGAGGCCTTTTGATACGATTTCTTTTTTCATTTTGGGGTAATTGATCATTCTGGAGCTGTTGGAAGTGTTTGTAGAGCCATCGGGGCACTCTAACAGAGAATTTACCAGCGTTTTTGGTCGTGGAGCCACCAGGGCCTAAGGGAAAAAGAGCTGTTTTGGACTATCTTCATCCAATGGAGGTGTTTGTTTAGTCATTTTATACTGGTTTGAGCCTTCTAAATCTTAATTTGCAGTGTATTTTTCCATTTGAGGCTTCTATACAGTTGTATTCATACTTTGAGCATTTAATCAAAGAGGAAAAAGCCTAATTAGAGGCTTCTGGACCCAACGGAGGTAGCCCAAGAGAGGGGTGAACCGCTTAAACAATTATTTGTTGTCATACTGTATAATTTTGCTGCATATTTTTAGATTCTACTCCTTTAAACAGTGAATTTTTATAAGCAATCTTTTCCCAAGCAAGTTTAAACAGTGAACAAAACTTATTAGTTCATCTTCAAACCATTATACTTCATTTGCAGAATATGTATACTTGCCTATTCACACATTAAAGTTGGATCAATGAATAATTTGCATATAAAACAAATACTTTCATTGATCGGATCTCAGTGATTACATTTTATTTCTTTAGGAAGAGTCTGTAGAAGGGCCAGGTAGCCTCCGGATTCATCCTTTCTTTGAAAGGTGAAAGATCCGGTGAATGCCCCTATAGTCAATCTCTGTATGAGAAATACTTTGTTCTCACAATTTCAGATCAGGTTGGTATCAGAGCTCAAGGTTTTGCTTAAAATTTTGTGAAATTTGTGCAAGTAAATTGTATTATTCTGCAAAATTTGATGCTTACTAGGCTGAAATTGCAAAGAGGGGAAGGTCAATTGGTTAGAGAAAAAGTTAATCCTCAACCAAGGAGGGCTAGAGTGCCATTACATCCACCTTCCATTTCATCCTCAATAGCCTTAGAATCAGCCAAAAACATGTCTTCCAGAGAAGGAGAAGCACATGAGGAAATGGATCCCAAGGAAGAAGAAAGAGTCTTTAGAAAATCTTTCTTGGGTTTGACTGAGATGGTTAGGATCCTATACCAGGAGAGAAATGACAGAATTGCTGGAGAAGGGTCTAGAAACCAAAGAGAAGAAGGAGATTCTTCGGGAGGAAAGAAATACAAAGATGAGTCTAAGAAAGGGAATGGAGGAAATGGTGATCCACCATCTCCATCATCATCGTCATCCTCCACATCATCCTCTTCAACTTCTGAAAATCAGTCACACCAAACAAAAACCTCTTTTAAAAATCCTTTGTTAAAGCTTGATGTGAAGTTTGAGTTGCCGATGTTTAATGGTGATGTGAATGCAGAAAAATTAGATAACTGGATTAGACAGCTAGAAGTCTATCTAAGAATTCAGAATTTGCATGATGATGACACAAAAATTCAATTAGCCTCTTTGAGAATGGATGGAGGAGCTTTGGTTTGGTGGGAAGCCAAGACCAAGGAGGAAATTAAAAAGCATGGTAAGATAACTCTAACTTGGAATGAGTTTATTACAGCTATTAAGAAACAGTTTTATCCTCTTGCTCATATTCAGAAAGCAATCATGAATTGGCAAAGTTTTAGGCAACTTAAAGGTCAAAATGTGCAAGATTATACCCAAGATTTTAGAAGGAGAGCACTTATACTCGGAGTAGACTTACAAAGTCAAGATACCTTGTTGAAATACATAGGAGGTTTGCACAATTATCTGCAACATACTATTCTATTGTTCAATCCTACCAGCTTAGATGAAGTCTATGTGCAGGCTACACATTTAGAAGCTAGAGGAAAGAATATTTTTGATGAGGATAGTAATTTCAAAAACAAAGGAAAGAAGAGAGTTGCAAATTCGAGAAAAGAAAAAGGAAAGTTCTTTTGCAAGAACTGTTCGAAGACAAGTCATGATGAAGATCATTGTTGGAAGCTTCATCCTGAACTGAAACCAGAAAAATTCAAGAATAAAAACAAGACCAAAGAAAAGGAGAAAACTGTTGCAACAGTTGAGCAAGACTAGGGTCAGACTCAGGAGATGAGACAAAAAGCATAGGCATGGTTTTAAAGAACACTAAGGGGAAAGAAGTGGTGCAAGACACAATTCCTAGTTCTAGCTCTTTGAATTGTCACAAAGATACTCATGATGAAAAGAGGAGGACAGAGCTTTTCCATGTGAGGGTAATTTCAAAACATACCAAAATTGACACACTATTTGACAGTGGGTCACAAGCTAATCTTATATCTGAAGACTTGGTCAAGCAGCTTAAACTTGAGACCATTCCACATCTAAAGCCTTATCCACTTGGATGGATATGCAAGGATGCTAATTTGCAAGTATGAAGGAAGTGCATATTGCGCTTTGCAATAACTGCACACTTTATTGACACAGTGGAACTTGATGTGGTGCCGCTTGATATCTCAGGTATTGTTTTAGGAAGTCCTTATTTATTTGACAGGAAGGCTATCTTTCATCTCCACGAAAAAAAGTATCACTTGTTCAAACATGGTAAAGAGTACATTATGAGAGCTCACAAGAAGAAGCTTGAATCTTCTTTACTCCATGTAGGTCAATTGAAAAGACTGGTTAATGCAAGTCAAAGTCTAACTTTGTTAATGTTGAAACGACCAGATTTTGAGCATTCTCTTTCTTATGATGTTGCTAATGATTTGTCTTAGTTTGATAACAGTTTGTCTTTGAGAAAAGATGATGTTATGTTGCGCAAATTACCTTTTGGGTCAGCCAATGCAGTGAATGAAGTGTCAAAGCAAAGTAGTGCAAGCAAGAAGGACACACCATTCAGCATGGGAAAATGTTGGTTTCAGAATGGTACAATTCGCCATGGGAACAGTTTGCAAGGTGAAGGTCATTTTAAGTATTTCTGAAAGTTTGATCAATGCAGAAAAAGTTTATTTTCTGCAGATTACAATTGCTATTCTGCAAATTTTAATCATTTGCATCATGACTCCGTCAATCTTAGCAATGGTCGATCAGTTGATTCTAGAGACAGATTATCATTTTCTCAAAAGCTTAATTTGATGAAATCGGGTAGATTTCAGTTGTTCAAGGGTGGAAGAGTGGAGAATCAGTCTCCACATCATCAGTTTCAGTAATCAGAAAGCTTTTGAGGGTCCAAAAGCTTCCCATTTGGGATTTGTGATCAAGAGATCAAGTCTCTTGAAGAAAAATGCTCAAAAATTAAGTTGCTCAGAATTGCTCTAAAACATATCAAATGGAAAGAGCTCGGTGATACAATCCCAACACCGTGAACAGAACTCAAATCCGTTACCGTATGGAGGAGATATTGCATTTTGAAGTTCACCAATTTCAATTAAAAAAATGCCAAAGTGGACTTTATAAAAAATATTTTTATTTAAAAAAAAGAATATTCCACAGAATATTCTGGGAATATTTTGTGGAATATTTCATAGAATATTCTGGGGAATATTCCAGGCGCATCCAATTGCAGAGCGCCACGTGGCCAGCCCGGAGGCTGCCACGTGGCCCCTAGGCGGAATGAAATGGCGCGTTTAAAAATTGTATATGGACTCGGCAGGACTTGAACCCGGGTCGGGTCGGAAATAGTGGAGAGGACTGACCGTTAGGCCAACGCGGTGGTTCTTGTAAACCATTGGCGCAAAGTTGTATTTAAAGGTTTGCATTAAATTGGCGGGGCCCAAAAGGGGGCCAGCCCCTAAGGGCCAGCCCCCTCTGCATAGAACCCAAGCCCGGGAACCAAAATATTAAATTTGATCGGCGCCTAACAACTTTATATGAACGGGCATATGGAGCGGAGTTATATTAAATATATGGTTATATGTATGGTGCGGATTTAATAAACTTCCGCATATAACTCCAATTCTATTAAATCAATTCCGATGGGTGCGGTCATATGACCTGTGACCCTTATCTCCTTAACACCCACGATTGGCGGACCTCTAAATTTTAGCGCCACCCCTATTTTGTCGGGGTTATCTGGAGTTTCTCTAGATTTGGTGGAGTTTCTCTAGGCCAAACTGGCAGTTGGAGTAAAAGAGCCATAACTTTGGCTAGGAGAGGCCTTTTGATACGAATTGTTTTTTGTTTTTGGGGTAATTGATCATTCTGGAGCTGTTTGAAGTGTTTGCAGAGCCATCAGGGCACTCTAACAGAGAATTTACCAGCGTTTTTGGTCGTGGAGCCACCAGGGCCTAAGGGAAAAGGAGCTGTTTTGCACTATCTTCATCCAATGGAGGTGTTTGTTTAGTCATTTTATACTGATTTGAGCCTTCTGAATCTTAATTTGCAGTGTATTTTTCCATTTGAGGCTTCTATACAGTTGTATTCACATTTTGAGAATTTAATCAAAGAGGAAAAATCCTAATTAGAGGCTTTTGGACCCAGCAGAGGTAGCCCAAGAGAGGGGTGAACCGCTTAAACAATTATTTGTTGTCATACTGTATAATTTTGCTGCGTATTTTCAGATTCTGCTCCTTTAAACAGTAAATTTTTATAAGCAATCTTTTCCCAAGCAGGTCTAAATAGTGAACAAAACTTATTAGTTCATCTTCAAACCATTATACTTCATTTGCATAATATGTATACTTGCCTATTCACACATTAAAGTTGGATCAATGAATACTTTGCATATAAAACAAATACTTTCATTGATCGGATCTCAGTGATTACATTTTGTTTCTTTAGGAAGAGTCTGTAGAAGGGCCAGGTAGCCTCCGGATTCATCCTTTCTTTGAAAGGTGAAAGATCCGGTGAATGCCCTTACAGTCAATCTCTGTATGAGAAATACTTTGTTCTCACAATTTCAGATCAGCGAGGGGGAAAACGATACGCAAAATAGTGAAACACTAAGGTTAAGAATTTCATTTTTATTAATATGCATGTCATTTATTACAGGTCACAGTCAATGGCGGGAGCAGATTTGCTTTGAATGCGAAAAACATTGGTGGTTATCACGTTGCTTCTGAGCAGTAAGTTGTTTTTAACTTTTGGAACGTGATCCAATTGAAACTGGACATGTAGCAATGGGCGGTTTAATAAAACGAATTTTATCGGTGCGTGAATTTCATCAAAATTCAATCGATCAGTTTTGGCACGCGATATCGAACGCGCACCGTCGGATTTAGATGGATGATGTGAAGGGTTAGGATGTCTTGGGGAGTTACGAGGAAAAGTAAGGTGGGGCCGGTATTTTTAAAAAAATGTGCTGTGGATTTGATGAAGATTATCAACGGTCATGACTTAATGCGATAGAGAATGGTGGGGCATGAGGCTGGTTCATCGCACTTAGTGTGGATTGTTAGATTAGCAATATAAAGATGATCGGAGGGTGATGGATGAACGCGAAGGAGTCAGGTTTATGTATTGGATAATGGTTTTTTTTTTATATATATAAAAGGAGTTTATATATAGGTTTAAAATGTATGAGGGCGGGTTAATACAAGTTTAACCAAGGTTGAACTTTGATTTTCGTATTTTATTTTACTATATAGTTTTAGGTTTTTTGAAGGTCCAAAACTATAAAGGATCGGGATATTTGATTATGGATAGGTTTTATGTCAAAGGGGTATTGTCAGGTTTTAATTTAAACATGTGAATAATAACTTTGACATAAAAAGCTTATAATAAGGGGTTTATTGGGATAATTAATAAAAAGGAGTTATATTAATGGGACTAGGACTTTCTGTAGGGAGTTAATAAAATAAGTTAGGTGTTAATATGAAAAGGGACAATGAATAGTCAATAATTCATAAATGAAAGTAAGGAAAGTGAAAATTAGAGTAAAGATTCATTTTCATAACTCACTCACTTTTACTTAGTATATCATGTCTTTTGAGGGTTTTATGCTGTGTAAAGTGGGGGTAATTAATCAAATGGGTCTTAAGCATCATTAAGTAAAAATGGGGTATTTATTTATGATTTTTCATGGTAATGAATGCATGAATGGAAAATGATGTGATTTTTGGGATTAATATAGAAACTTAACACTTTCAACTAGTCAGTCATTGAGCCTTGGGTCCGATCCCAACAGAAGTCAGGGAAATGCCCTGAGCCTCTTTGACTGATAGTCTAGAATGTCAAATAGCTATGGGGAGAGGAAATTAGTTATTGTATCCTGGTGAAAGATATTTACAATGGATTTCCCACCTTCTTCTACCTACCCAATCATATCTTCTAACATTTTTTCTTCTATTTTGGTCAGGTGCATTTGAGCTAACAACCTTTCAAAATTTTATTCTTTTAAAAGAAGTAAAACTATCTAATTCTAAACTTATTTCATCCAAGAATCCAGATTAAACTGTTGGATTCTTTTATTCTCTACCCAACTACTGTATTGTCATGATTAAACTGTATGACAGTTCTTCATTCTCTATCTAAAACAAGTAAATTGAAACATGACAAGTCAAGATTAAGAAGTTCAACTCATCATCGATTATGGCATTTATTGACACTCTGCCATAATCAATTGCAAAAGTAAAAAGTAGTGGCATTTAGACTTGCACACTTTCATGTTTTATTCATCTTTTTTCTTTTAGCATATATCATTTTTCTAAGTCCTTTGATTTTTACTTTAGGAATTTTACTCTCTTTTTTCTTTTCTATATTTTTTTTATTTTTTTACAAATATGGGAAAAAAACTTGCAGAAAGCGAAGTATGTACGTATTTACACGACTATCCTTAGTCAAGTCACAATTATGAATCCTATATTTATAGGTTGCTAACACCCTCTATCGTGTCGGAGTGGATTGCATTCTTCGTCGATGTTTGGCCCTCGGGGAAGCTGAGAAGGTCCTGAATGATTGTCACAGTGGCACTTGTGTCAGTCACATGTTTGGTTATGCCACTGCACAAAATATTCTTCGTGCTGGTTATTTCTAGCCTTCTATCTTCAAAGACTGCATTGTCGCGGTTCGTCAATGTCATGATTGCCAGATTTATCAATGCAAGATGTTTGTGCTGCCTGTACCTCTTCATCCTGTCATTACTGTTGGTCCCTTTTTGAAGTGGGGCATTGATTTTATGACATGTAACCCTCACTCAGCTGGGGGGCATGCTTATATTATCATAGCTGTGGACTACACCAAATGGGCCAAAGCAATGCCTACAGTTGTCGTTTACAGTAAGATAGATACTTAATTCATATTCAATCACATCATTGCTAGGTTTGGTGTCCCTCAGGCCATCATTATTGACCATGCTTCCCATTTTTGGCATTACATGGTGATGGAGTTGACTTCTAAGTTGGGTTTGCGTCATGACATCTCAACAACGTACTATCCTCACGCCAATGGCCAGGTTGAAGCCATTAACAAAGTTCTTGTTAGCATGATTCAATGCATGATTGGGATCCACAAATCCAATTGGCATCTCATGTTATTTTCGGCTCTTTGGGCATACCGAACCTCAGTTAAGTATGCGACCAAATGTACTCCATTTCAATTGGTTTATGGTCTAGAAGCTACTCTCTAGATTGAGTGTGAAATACCTTCGCTCAAGTTGGCAGTTGAATTACTGCCGAACACTTCACCAGAAGAAGAGTGTCTCCTTTACTTAGAAATGATAGATGAAACTCGTCGCTTTGTTGCTCTCATTATCAAAACACAAAAAAAGAGGGTCAAAGATCATTTTGACCAATCTCTTTCCCCTCGTTCTTTCATTGAAGGAGATCTCGTCCTCCTATATGACCAACCTCATGATAAGCTGGGGGTAGGTAAATTTCAACCCATGTGGCATGGGCCTTACATTGTTAGATGTGTGTTGCAGAATGGGGCCTATGAGCTTATTGATTATGAAGGTCATCCTATAGAACAACCCAGAAATGGGTTGTATCTCAAAAAGTATTATGTGTCAGCCATTCATGCATGATTTGTGTACATAGGTGTTTTTTTAATTTTGTACATGTTTTTATTTGGTGTGCTTTGCGAGCATTTTCCTGCTTATTTGGGTCTTTCTTATTTGTGCAAATGTCTATTACTCCTTATGTCGGTTTCACGGATGGTGCTTCCCGTAGTACCAAGAATTTGCCTTCAACAGCTTGGGTAATCTATGATCCTTCTGGTGAGTTGTTAGAACTCCAAGGTATTTGTCTAGGATGAACTACAAACAATGTCATTGAATATAGTGATGTCCTTGAACTATTGACTGAGGCAATCAATCTCGACATACGCACATTTCTTGTAAATATAGATTCACGGCTTATTGTTCTGCAACTCAATGGTCATTATTTGGTTAGAAACCCATACATTCTGAGATTTTATTTACATATTCGTTTGTTGGAAAGACATTTTGATTTTATCACATATCAACATATTCCTAGAAAAATGAATGCATTAATTGATACAGTGGCTAACATTGTATTAGATAGACATTTTCATAATTTGTAAAATCATCATCATGTGAAAAAAATCTAGGTAGGAAAATAGATGTATATAAATATCGTGTGTTTGCATCAGTGTGCATCACACATTCAAAAAATAAGTGTGTTTTTGTTACATCTTGAGACACCATGTCAAAAAATATGTAGATATAAATCCTAGGTGTCTAATCGGTGTGATTCTCATGGTATCATATCATTTCCCGTACGAGTCACCTCAGTAAGAGATGAATACGGGTTGGTACCCCGACAATATGTCTCTGGTAGGCACAAGGAACATCATCGAATCGTGCATAATCTGAGACTTCACGTGTGATTCCCTATAGGTTGTGCACGAGCTCCTCCTCCTCGCCTCCCTCACCATGAGGGTCAAAATCATGAGGAATTCGCCTTGCTATTGGAGACATGCCCACGGGTCTCTCTGGGCTGACCTATGCAAATACAAGGATTTAATATCAGAAAATACATAGTTAAAAAAATTCATAAGACTCATGAAAATTAAAAATGAGTCTTACCCAAATCTTCATCCCGATCCTCTCCCCCCGGGAGTGGGAGGTCTAGATCACCAGTAAAATCTATACCAGAGTAGGGCCAGTCCTCCACGATGATCAAATATCGGTGGAGCTAATCATAGAACTCTAGTCTCCAGGATATCTATTGACCGCCCCCTGCCCTTGGCATCAAAGCTGCCCATCAGGCCATCCATGGTTCTCTTGCTGGTGGTGTTGGGACTATGACCTCTTGACGTTGAAAAATTGGTAGTCATTCCAGGAAGAACGATACCAGGATAGACCCATAACCAAATTTATTCAATTTTCGCTTCTTGCATTTTGTTAGCTGGCGTTTTTTGTTTATTGTCATGGCCTCTACCCAATTGTAGATGGTCGGTTTCAAGCAGTCTACAACAAGAATAAACTATGTTTTTGTTGCTTCATGCAGTGCTTGCGATCCCGTAGCTTGTGTTATGGTATGTAGCACTACTTTTAGTGCTAAGTTTAGGATAGTTTGGATATCAACTTTCCCACTTTCTGATCCATTCCATGCCCCTGGAAATACCCTGTCCATTACCATGGACATACTCTCCATGCAAGGCCGGGTACCGGTTAGGATCGGTCCTGCTCCCCTCCGTGACAATCCTGTGATAAAGTAGGCGTCAGAAACATCAAACTCAAGTTCCTACTCTCGAAGGATAAACTTTTCCTGATCCTCATCCCATATGCTGATCAAATACTCTAGCAGCTCTGGTTGGGCACAGAGACACGGTGTTAAGAAGAAATTTTTAAGTCCACAATCTCTGAGAGCTTCCATGCATCTCTCATTCCCCATGGCAACCTCGTCCTCTTCACTATGTTCCCGTTCTTTCCATTCGATCACCATTTCACCTCTTTCTACCTGCAAACACATTCATATGAATAGTATTAGCCATTTTTTAAGCTTGTATTTGTGAATAATTGGGTTATTTGACTTACATTTTGCAAAAAAATGGTTTGCGTCATTGGCATGACTGTTTCCCAAACAGTCACACCAATGGGCGCGCCCTAGTGTAGAAAATTGGGTAGTTGGTGCGACTCCGTGCCCGAAACCCGCGCCAACCACTGTGCCCTAATATTCACGTTTCCTCCCCCATAATTCAAAATTGGAAGTTACATGTAGTAAGAAATGACTTAAAATGAAGGGAGAGATCTCGTCTCTTACCTGGAACTGACGGATTTGAGATTGGTCTGCTGGATTGTCCGCTATTGTCGCCACAAAATCACACTCTAAAATGGGTAACTATTGCTCCACAAGAGGTAAAAAGTAAATGGTAATTATTTTTACCATTTTAGGCATTTTATAACTTCTTACAACCCTAATTAGGTTTTAATACATGTTTTTCGATTATTTTATTATATTATTTTCAAGAAATGGGTTTTACACGTGTCTCTTACGCAGCAACAGGTTTTCAGAACATAGTGGTGGAGTAACGAGTTAAATTTTATACTTTTTAGGACTCGGTAAAAACACGAAAAAGTCACTACTGGAGTAATCTTTCAGCTCTTTTTTGACTCTCTAAAATTGAAAATATTTTCGAGACTCTTGTCGTTTCGAACTCGTTAAATGGCTGTAAAGCGATATCTACCGCATATATGTTTACCCATTTTTCTGGTTGGGATAGATTATTTACGAAAAGCGAATACCTTAGCCTATCACGACTAAGAGGTTCTTTCAGATATTATTTTCTACCTTTTCGGATCTAAGAGACTATTTATGAAAAGGGTCGTGATGTATTTTTCTTTTCTGCATTCTTTTCAAACTCTCTAAGCATGAAAAGATGTCGAGTTCTCCCTTTTTCAGACTTGTTAAACCCTGATGACATCATATTTCTTTGCCATGACGTTACTCGAGTTCCTCCTTCCTAGGGCTCGTAAAATGTACTAGGAGGAAATTGTCTGAAGGAAAAAGTTACAACACAAGCATATGTTATCCCCTTCAAGCTTGTTTTAAAAAATAATTGGGGTACTCGCTAGAAATGGTGGGGGAAAATGGAACCAAGTTTTAGTTATGTTGGCAATATGTCGCTCTTGAACATGGCACTTGTCTGCATTCGTGTTGGGTTGGGGACATCTCATTTCATCATTTTTTCCTCCATGGGTTTGGGTAATCTCTTTTTACCTCTCATCTGCTCTGTGCCACGTCATTATGACATTAGATCCTTTGATGTCAAATACTGCCAAATCCAGTGTCGTGCTGCTGATATGTTCAAGAGAAGTTTGCCTCTACAGTTTTCAACCTCCCTCTGATTCTCTGTTGGTCCTGATTCACTATTATCATGTTCCTCTGTCTCATGTCAATTATGTGGGAAACATTATGGCCCACCTTCGATCAGTTCAATTCCTGTCAGCTTCAGCTCATTATCCAGGAATTTGATCTAGAGACTCCCTTCTGGTACCTTCAAGCCTGCATGCCTCAATGGTAGGTTCTTTGCATTCGAAGCAAGGTCCACATCATTGGACTTTTATTGAGTGATTCTGTGGATTTTTGACTCCAGATCACTGTTCACATTCTGTGTATTGTACCGGTTGTACCTTGAGAGACATTGGAATTATTGGTGGTTTCTTTCATGTTTGTTAACAACTTTCATCATTGGCTGATAATCAGGTGATTTTCTTGCATGTTCGACTTCAGCTCATATATTCGCATGCTTGAATTTGTACTTGTTCGGGTCGAGATCGAGCCTAAGACCCTGGGTTTTGGATGATAAAATCCAGGTTGTGAATTTTGGTAGATTATCATGACTTATTGCATGGCTCTTTTGATTGGATGGTTGTGACCATACCTGAGTCTATTTTTTGATCCTTACTGCTGGATGGATGCGTCCATACCGTGGATCTCAGTTTTTATATACTCTATTATAGATGGCTGCACCCATACCACATGTTCATGTATCAGAGATATCAATTGTATTCGTAATTGTAGGTTTTCCGACAGCGATGTTTGGTTCGAACGCGTTCTCATAAAGCATTTCGCCCCTCCCTCTCCCTTGGACCTCATGCTTTAGGGTGAATCTTCTACATAGCATTTTTTCACTATCCCTTCCATCCCCATCTCGCCCATTGGAGGGTCATTTGTGTGATCAATAAGTAGTTTCATGCCTTATGAAGACCATCATTGTATCCCTTTACATGAGAGTAATATTCCTTTTTTTGACAATTCCCTGAGTAGAGACTCAAAAACCCTTGTCTTTGCCTTGGCATAGGTAGTCAGTTATGCCCTCATGCCGAAGAGGAAGATTAACACTGGGCCCCATGCCACCTAGCGCTTTGTCCCAGTTTTCCACCTGCACCAAGCTATTTATGGAATGTTTTTTAAATATAGGTGGAGATTCCACTCCAACCACCTCGAGGATGAGTCATTGGGAGTGTTTGAACCGATAAAGCACGGAATCCCTCCTTTAGTTTATCATTTCCACCTCTTATGGGAACTTCCTAAAGGATAGGCCTCCCTCCCACCTTTGTAGGGATCCTAACCTCCTCCTTTTACTCTATAAAAAGAAGCTCTCTCTCTTTGCACAAGCTAGCTGAACATCTAAAGAACTGAACTTGGAGAATTAAACATACTGGAGAGATAGAATAAGAAGGAATTATGTTGAGAGAGATTGAGTCCATGTCTTTTGAGAGAGCTTGAGTCCATGCCTTTATCCCATCTAAATTCCTTGATGAACATCTGAGACACGCTCTGACTGAACCCCGCAGAAGGAGACTACGATGTCAAAGCATTGGTTGTAACTCTTCCTTCTATCAATACATACATGTGACTATTGTTTGGTTCACATTTTGTATTATGTTAGATGTTTAATAAAATATTCTTAACCCTCTTTGACTGGTTAGTAGTTATGAGTGAAATTATTATGTTGTATGCTGTTCTTGTTTTTGTTCTATGTGCAGGTATCTGAGCATGACCGCAAAAGGATTGTGACTTTCCAAGATAGGAGCGAGAGACCACCACCACTAAATTAACACCAAAAACATTGGAATCTAGGTAGGTCGATCTACCATGTCCTCTTTTCATTCAATAATTAGGAATCAACACTCTAGCATGTATATTTGTTTCTAGACCGACTCTAGGGCTAGAGGGATCGTCTCTGTCTATAGAGAGGATTTACCTGCATAACACCGATGGAGGAGCATACCCAGACTGGGGCGCACAAATCAGTGGGTTCCAAGCCAAGGGCTACACCGGGGAGGGGGCAGATCTAACTGTCTGGAACAGTGGCCAAAGCTGTAACGGGGGCCAGTGAGCCTGTTAGGTCTCTGTAGTTTGCAAGATTGTAAAATACAAAGCTGTAGAGCCTACATATGAACCACTTTTGGATTCTAGGATCTAGCCCTCCTAAATCCAGAGAGGTATCTCTCTATAAGTGTATTTAAAGATGTGATCTTCAAGGATTTTAGTGTGATATTAAGCTAGTTATTAATGACAAGGATTTTGTTTGTTTGGTTGGTTGGGTATGATCTATAATTGAGTGGAAAGTCCTAAAAATGAAATGGTTTCAGAGGAGTAAAGATGTGAATAAACAAAGCAAGGTTCAGTTGATAGGATGGGTGTGAAACAACACTTAATCCATTGGGCTATTGAGTCATAAAAGGTTTTAATTGTACAACAGTTATCAAGAGTGGTCCATGGGGAAAGTCATTTATATCAAAAGATCCTTTAGATTAAATGATGGAATGGAACATTAAGAGTGTTGTGAAAGTGGAAAAAGCCAATATTTTCAACAAGGATTTATCAACTTTCCAAACAAGAAAAGCCTTTTTAAGTAACTGTTTGAAACCAGCCAAAGGACAGCACTAACCATAGACTTCTTTGGACAAACTTGTATTAAATCTAACTTATCAGACACAAAATCCAGTAATCCACAAGACTACTTTCAGAAAGGATGAAAACATATAAGAAAACAAAGTGTAGCTTAAGATCAAGTAAGATATCATTAAAATCTAGACCTGATTTCAGCATACTCTTAGGGAAACTTTCAAACAACCTTTGGAGAAAGGACTAGAAGATAGGGAAAACCATAAAATTTCCTAGTTTAACTCTACTTAGCATGTAATGAAAATATCATTCAAGAACAATGTTTAAAGTTTAAGCAGTAAGACATGGGATCACCAACATTCCTTGACTATTTAGACTGGATTAAATCATTCTTAAATAAACAAATGAGGAAAACATAAAGATAAATCTTATTAGTGAGAGTAGGATACTTGTAAGAGTAAATCCTAGCTCTATATTTGCTATTCTTTATCAGAGAAAAATGGACAATTTTATGGAAAACATAAGAAGGAAAACAAGTACAATGAGAGGTACATCATCAAAGATATAGACCAGGATCCCAAGAATCATCTTGTGTATTGATGTCAATCCAGTTACATACCTCAAGTCCAATTCTTCAGTACAGCAACAACTTCACTTCTCAGCCTAACTTCTTTGACTACAAACAGAGCTTCAACAGCCTCTAAGAACTATTTACATGTAGAAAGTTTGAGCAGCAAGTATTACATCGAAGTCCAAAAACCAACAACATCTCATCTTTTTTAGAAGTATTTATAGAAGGAAGAGTAGGTGGGATGAAAAATAAGATCTCTAGTTCAATTAATACAAGTTTTAATGCTTCTCTGCCTTTGAGAGGCTCAATGGAGAATTTTTCTGATATTTCTCTGTATTAATTGGTTTTCATTAAGTTTTTAGGCTACTTAGCAAAGTTTGTTGACTTTAAGACTCTTTTAGGCAGGCTTGCAATAACTCTGGCAAAAATATCACTAATTAGGCAATAATTATGCCTTCTTCTGATTTATTGAAAGCTGCAAGTGGCACTTTGGTAGCTGAAGAGGATAAATGACCTCCAATGTGACAGTGGAGGCCTCTTTCACTGATATGTTTCTTTGTTTTACCTTTAAACACTTTAATCTGATTTTTTCTGTGTTTAGGCTTAATTAAGCCTTTGATCTTTGTTCTCGGGTCTTTTTTCCTTAATACCGTCTTTATTTTTTAAACCTGTGGATTAAAAACCTTGATCTTCAGGCTTTTAGGCATTAATCCCTTTATCTTTTATTCTTCACTGATACACTTGGTTTCCTTGTTTATGCAGGTGGCTTTATGCATTCGGAGGGTTTCTGCTAAACCCTGGATCGTGATCCAGATGATTTAGTTGTGGATTCAAAACTCACAGCTCCTTTTTCCTTTGATTTTAAGCCACAGAATCATCATTCTGGGCCTTTTTGTCACCTGACTGTGACTGGGAAAAACACAGAGAAAACACCGTTTGAAACCCTACAAAACATCAAAAAAATCATTAAGAAACCCTACAGAATTTGGTTAAGATTGCTTCAGAGGTTTAATGGAGAGGATGGAGCTGTGCGAAATGGAGGAATTTGTAGCAAAAAGGGAGAAAAACCATCAGTAGAAGCAAAATGGGTGAAAATGGAGTTTGGGCATGATATTGAATAGGAGCTGTCAGATTAGAATGATGAATGGTGGAGATCGTCTAATGGAATCATATGGGAGATTATATGGAGGCGAATGAATTGGGATCGGGATATAACGTAAGTCGTTCGATCAGAATAATGAATGGTCGAGATCGACAGATGATGTCTTCCGGGAGCAAGTTGGGTGAAAAGTGAATGGGGGTGAGATTAAGTTAGGACTGTCCGATCTTAGACATCGACGACCAGGATCCAATCTGGAGTTACATTGCGAAGGGAGGAGCAGTATAACTGAAAAACATTAGTGGTCTTCACACAACATTGGAACTTTTTTAGATTTTGGCCAAAAAAAAGGTGATTCCATTCATCGCGCGACACCTGTCCTTTCAAAAAACACCCATTTCGCATTCTTTTCCTGGCGTTAACTCGCGGGCGCAAAAAAAATGCAAAACGCATCGTCCGCCATCGGATCAAAGGCTCCATATCGGACAGTGTGGATCGCACGTGACAGGGTAAGTTGCGGGGTAAACAGGGCAAGTGGGGCCCATGGTGATGTGTGGTCTTTTGTCGTGGAGTGGGTAGGTTAATTGGCTACCAAGTTTAATCTCGATCATCCGATATGTTGAATGGACGATCAATATTTGATCAAGGGCTAGAGTTTTAGCAAGGGAAAGGGACGGGAAAATGAAAAGGTGGAAGGAAAGTGACCCGATGGATGTTGATCTTTTTGGATCAATGGTCCAGATTGATTTGAAATTGAAATGTCGGGGATGGGAAAATAACGAAGAATAAATGAAATAAGGGGTTAGGAGATGGGGTTTTAGGCCTTTAGCGCCCGACTGCGGGGCTTTAGGGCATATGGAGTTTAGGAGCTAGAGGAAATAAGCCCTCGGGGGCTTAATGCCTTTGATATTTTGGAAGAGTGCTTTTAGGCCCAGGAGTAGTGTTTTTTAAGGCAAAATAGGGGTTCCGATAGGTAAAGGAGGCATTTTAAAACCAAATAAGAGGGAATAAAAGGCTTTAAAGGAGGGTTTTGATGATTTAGAAGGTTAGATGAAGGTTTATGTAGGATTTTTATGAAGGTAAAAATAATGAAAATGGGGTTTATTTATGAGTAAAGGAGGAGTGAAAATGATGGGAAAATGGGGTTTTAAGTAGCCTTTCTCTTGGCAAACAGCAGGTTCTTTAGGATAAAGAGGGAAACAACAGTGAAGATTAACTCAAAGGATAAAAATATTCACAAGACTTTAAGAACTAAAAATTTGAATATGAATTGTTTCTTAAAGGCTAAAAGAGATTTAGCCACCATTTGATATGACAAATTTTTATAGGTGGCTAACAGAGCCCACAGGAGCCTACCTCACTTGATCTACGCTTGTTTGAGTCTGTCTCGCTTGATCCACCCTCACTTGAAGTGTTTCTACTTTGAGTTAGAGGGCTTGTAACTCAGCTTGTAAAACATGTACAACAGTCTTGTGCTATTCTTCCCAAATATTCCATCGATCATCAGATGTAGCGGTGACAGCATTGGCAAACTGATCAAGGTCATCCTCCGTGAGGGTAACTTCCATGGTGGTGCCAGTCTTAGTGGCCTTACATTTATTTCTAGGTCCTTAAGACAATTCATGAGGCTACTTAAGGGTGTGCAAGACAGACATACCAGCGTCATCAACATCGTTGGTATGTTTTTCTGGTGGGGAGTCTAGTTCTGGCTATGGAGTGGTGCTCCTGAGTTTCGCCTGTGGTGTAGATGTTGGGGGCATGAACTCTACTACTGGGTCAATCAGAATGGTAGGCCTAGATACTACGGGGGGGATATATGCTCCTACTTTGTCGATAGTGGTTGGAAGCGCTGCGACCTTCCACTTTGGTAGCTAAGTGGTGATTACTTACTCAATTTCAACTTTAGTAGTCATATATGGAAGATTATGCCAAGTGTGAGCCTTTCAGGCCCAAATTTTCACATTGTG
Source organism: Pinus albicaulis (assembly GCA_034641835.2). Classification (NCBI taxonomy): domain Eukaryota; kingdom Viridiplantae; phylum Streptophyta; class Pinopsida; order Pinales; family Pinaceae; genus Pinus; species Pinus albicaulis. The sequence goes on from CM076577.1 coordinate 1,398,110,419, forward strand.
CATGGTTATCTAAAATGCCGCTATTTTCTTGTACTTGTCATAGACGTCTGGGGATAGGTGCGGTTGGGAATCAATGTCCACATAGATAGCTCCATTGTAGAGTACCCAGAAGAATTTTTTTTCCTGTACACACTTGGGGTCCTTTGAGTCCCACAAATTGGAAAACCATGGCCCTTCGCACATGCCTGGATCAAGCGGGGGAGGGCCGCTTCTTCTGGGGTCTCCTAGGAAACTAAGATGATTAGAAAAATCAACCATGAGTAGTAGAATTTTTTTCTTTGCTCCTGAGCTTTACGCACATTGTCGAGAAATTCTTCAACCAGGTACTGGCACCAATTGAAGCAGACTCCCTTTTCACACTAGCCAGCAATCTAAATTACGTGAGCATGGATAATTGCATTCTGTCATTTCTGCATCAATTTGTAGGCAAGAAATAAGGTTCCCATTCACATCCCTGGGTGTTGGATGGTATTAATCAGGAAGCCCCACCTGTTGTGGCCAATACTTTACTTCTTTCGGACAGTGTTGGTAGTATGGTGCTCAAATCTATTGCCCGTTCCATCTTGTGGGTCAGGACTGTTCATAGGGCGGCTTGTGATGTGGTGAATGAGAGTAGCATCGATCGGTATGCGGCCTTGGAGCCACAAGCAGCCATCATGGACAAGTGCCTGCAGTTGGCGAACGATGAGGTTGGTTATGTTGTAGCCTCCAAAATAGGGGAGGTGCAACAAGTTTAGGATGCTTGCCCCGACTAAGCCCGTGACCCAAAGAATTGGCTTGAATTTGGGAACACCATATTCGATCACCTGTTCCAAGTACAATCGCAAATATAACGAAGGAAAAGCATCCAGGTTTCCCAGGTCATGTTCGTCGAACTTTATGTGTGGCAGCTATCTGAACATATCGCCCTACTGGGGTACTTCTTCGGGGACCATAGGCATCTAAAGATAGGAACATATGACATCTACATTGGGCATATAGGCTGTTGTTCTGTGCAGCCAAACATAATGGGGTAACCAGGTCAGCGGGGTCACCTATAGGCCTTTAGCTGTGAATGCCATCGGGTTCGGGGTTGCGAGGGCCGAATGCTTCTAAGGCTCCTACCGAGGAGAATGTTGAATTTGAGGGGAAGAATAAGGCTTCCCACCAACCCATTTCGTCTATTTTTCCTTTCCCTTGCCCTTTTGAGCTACTGAGGTCAAGCGAATTTCTTTTGCTGGAGGGGTGACCTCGCGGACCTCATTAGATTCTATTTCTTCGAACGTTGTGTCATGTGGAGGCACATTTGGGTTTGTAGCGGTCATCCTAGCTTGAAATATGAGTTCAGCGTGGCCACTGTTGGACAACGGAGCTTTCTTAGTCATGCGGTGGACAAATAGACATAAAAGATGGTATATATTAAAGAGGCTGAGGTGTGGCAAACATGAGCAATAGTTGAATTTCGTGGGACAACTAGTCCTAACCTTATAGCCTCCGACCCTTAATTTCCTTCCATCATTAAGGAAACGGTAACAGATCCTCATAAATTTCCTCATTAATTGCCAATTACCCATGTTAATAAATGGGGAGCATGGTTTTCCATGTGCCCGCTCTATTCCAACCGCTAGTTTTGTCCATTTCATGCAGCTCTTGTGCCTATCTCGCATCCACCTATGGTACTAGTCCTTTGCATCACCCCTGCGCATCCATGCCTGTGCACCATTCCTACGCATCCATTCCTACACATCCTCCTTGCGTGTAGTGTCCCTGGTACAACTACTCTGGCCATATAATCATTTGATGGGCACTATGAAGTCCTGGTAGGGCTTTAGCCAAATTCCACTAACATATCCTGGTAGGGACTCATCATGTAGAATAGCCAGTTTGACCACTCTGCCATTGGTGATTTATTTGACCACATATGGACATAACTAGTGTTGTTGAAATTTCCCTAGGTGATTCGCGAAGTGCTATCATATAGTAAGACCAATGCCTTTTCCGAAAAGTCCTTCTGTTGGATATGGCGATCGTGCCACACTTTTTCCCGGGCCTTCTAAACCTGCTGGTGGAATTGAGCAATGAACCGGTCTTCTTCTAGTGCTACCAGTTGCGTCAAGCACTCCTCCATAATGTCAAGATCATCCATATTTGTGAAGGCCGAGATGCGCAAGCTAGGAAAAATGTATTCCATAGGCATAATCGCTTCCTTTTAGTAGACCAGGAGGAAGGGTGTTTTTCCCATGAGCTTCTTACACATAGTTCTATAGGCCCAGAGGACAGAGGGGATGCACACATCCCAATCACTTCATTGTGCATTACAGACATTGGTGAGTGCTTGTTCCAAGATTTTGTTGAATACCTCTACGGTCCTGTTGAGCCTCAAATTTGTGCTTTCCTTCACCTCATTTTACCTCATTCTTCCTTTTCCATTTCTATTTTAAACCCAATTGATCAATAAAAATAGTTAAAATTACTTCTAGAATGGTTTACATGACTGACTTGTTGAATTTTGTGATTGTTGCCATTGTTAAGCATTTTGACCGAAACTAGCTGCAGAATGCAGGCATTTCGTAGCTAACCGGCGATTCTGCAGCTACCTTTATGTTTGAGTATGTTCCAGGTGGCCTCTTGAGGAAAAACGCATATGGGCATGATCCACGTCGTGCCTACATGGTTTGTTGCTCATCATGGGAGAGGAAATGAATTCTGGGTACGGTTATGCACGTGGGAACACATTTGTGAAGTAAGACTCCTACTAGGATTGTCTTAGTCCAGGTGTCTTTTCTTCTTCACGCAGCCACCTCAAAGACTCCTAAGATGATTCGGATATGGAAAGACATCATTCCTAAATTGTTGTAATTATTGTTACTTTCATTTACTTTATAAACTCTTGAGTAGACCGAGAGCTTAGTTAGAGATTTTGTGTTAGATTTGCTGCTAGATTTTGTGAAAACTCTGTGTTACGTCTTTGAAGACACAGAGCATTATGTTCAAACTATTGCATCGTTAATGGAGCAGACAAAATTATCTTGAAGGCGTGATTTAATTTGAAGTTGAATGCCGTCAAGTGGTAGAGGGCCCCTGCCCCTTGCACGGATTTCTTTTGCGTAAACTAGATAAGTTTTTCCTAGCTGTCTTTACGTTCTGCATTTGAATTGGTAGTTGTTTTGTTTTATCTACTGTAGTCGTATTCATTCTAGTTCTTCCACAAGAAGACACTCTTCCAATAGACTAAAATGATGAATGTTTAATGACTATGGTACCGTAGGATAGGAGTTGAATTTGTATTTGTTTTAACTAGATACTGTAGTTATATTCATTCCAGTTCTTCCACAAGAAGACATTCTTCCAACATATTATAATGATGAATGATGAATAGCTATAGTACTATAGGAATTAGTTGTAGTTTTTGCTCTTCACTATCACAGTTGCACTTGTTCTAATCACTCTTCCACAAGAAGAAATTCTTCCAAGACATCCTTAAGAAGTTCAAGATATGACCGTGATGTGATAACTTAGTTTTTCATTTGCTTTCTGTTCATTTGCTTTCAATTGCATACAATTACACAGTTAGAATTGTTATATCCCTTCCAAAAGAAGGAACTCTTCCAAAATATCACTAATGATGAACAAACAGATTGTGTAACTTCATAGAATAATGCATGTTAGTTAGAACGCTCCGGAGTTTCATTTTGCATTTAATTCATGTCCAACTACTTCGTTTCAAGTTTGATGATGACTTATAGTTTAACATTGTTCTAGTTTAGAAGCATCTTAAGCTCATGTTTAAATTAATTCATTGCACTTGCATCTCATAGTCACACTGTCACCCTTTGCACAGTAGATCACTTTAGTTGTTAGGATTCACAAGACAGCCTTCATTATTTACAAATATCTTTTTGTTCTGAAAACCACCAATGATCCATAACCATAGGAACAGAAGATAACATCATTACAAGGTCTGAAATATCTCTGCAAATTTTTCATCATAAACAGAGCTCTTCCTCAAAAGAACTACCTTGAAAAGAAACCAATAACTCTTTGAGTATAGGCTCTGTGACATTCAATTGAAATTGTAGAATAGAACTAGGAATTAGTCATGGAATAGATGAGCTGAGAATAAAATATTGCATCATGATAAAATTAGTGTCTAACTGTCTAGTTAGAGAACTTGCATATTTAGTGATCATTTCTCAAGTTTAGTTTGTGTCATTTGTCTAAGAAGTCATCATCAAGCTCTTGTTTCTATTCAGTCATAGTTCAGATGTTGCTTCAGTGTTTTTAATTACATTTTCCATTCCATACATTTGGCTCAACTGTGTTTTTGACCACCAATTTCTTTTCACTAGTTTCCTAGGCATTTTCATTGTAAACATAAAACTTCAAAAGACCAAAAACATCATAAATCAACATAAAAGACCAAAACATCACAAAACACTACTGGCACTGGGCAAGCACCTGGGTACAAGGTACATTTCTATTGGGTTTATCAATCACAGTTTGACAATTAAATGAGCTGGAGTTTAGGGACTAGGACAAGGACCCGACATTTTAGCGGCCGTTGCGGGGAAGTGAAAACTAGGTAACCTTTGTTTAACGTCAAAAACAATTTTATGCGTGGAGGAAAGTTGAAAGTTATAGCGGGAGGAGGCGGTTTGATATCTAGAGACTTGCTTGTTTCATCTAGGTCAGGCTAGTACACCTTCTACTCAAACTCCATGGTTTGTTGATATTGCTAATTATTTAGTTTCAGGAAAATTTCCTTCAATTATGAATGCAAGGGATAAAAGAAAAATCATTAATGATAGTGCAAGATATTCATGGGTCGCTAATGAGTTGTACAAGACAGGTTCAGATTTGATCATTAGAAGGTGTGTTCGTGAAGATGAGATGCCTGAAATTCTCAAGGCATGTCATGATGAACATTGTGGCGGACACTTTGCAGATAAGAGGACAGCCTATAAGATCCTTAACTTAGGATATTATTGGCCATCCTTGTTCAAAGATGCAAGGGAGTATGTAAAAAGGTGTGACAGTTGCCAAAGGGTAGGGAAACCTTCTCCTTCAGGTGAGATGCCATTACAACCTCAGGTACACATTGAACCTTTTGAAAAATGAGCTTTGGATTTTGTAGGACCTATTAGTCCTCCATCAAGACAAAAGAAATATATATTAGTTTGCACTGATTATGTTACTAAGTGGGTAGAAGCTAAACCATTACTTGTTGCTAATGAATCATCTGTAGTTACTTTTCTTTTGAGGATATTTTTACTCGTTTTGGTGTCCCAAGGGAAATTGTTACAGATCAAGGAGCTCAATTTACATATTCGAGGCCATTTGAGCAAGCAGTGGAGAAGCATAATGGAACTGGAAACATCTGTCATATCGTAGCAAGCAAATGGTCAAGTGGAATCCACTAATAAAGTCATCGAAGGAATCCTAACAAAGACTGTTCATCTACATAGAAGAGATTGGGTAGATAGGCTTCCTGAAGCCTTGTGGGCCTATAGAACTACATGGAGAAACACAACAGGCCATACTCCTTATGAGCTTGTTTATGGAAAGCAAGTTTTGTTTCCTATAGAGTTCCAAATCCAAAAATTCAAGATGGCAGTTCAGCTAGGACTTGATCTAACGGAGGCACAAAAGCATAGACTGGAGAAAATTAATGAATTGGATGAGATCAGACAAGATGCAGTTCAGAAAACAAGTCTAGTCCAACAGCAAAGGGCTAGATGGCATGACAAGTACATAAAAGAGAAGAAATTTAAAGAGGGTGATTGGGCTCTCTTGTTTGATTCAAAATTCAAGGATTTTCAAGGGAAATTTCAGACACATTGGCTTGGGCCATATGAAATTGTTCGAATTTTTGATAATGGGGCAGTAAAAATCAGAACTATAGATGAAGAGGAGGTCACTTTTCTTGTGAATGGTCATAGACTAAAGCTATACCACAAACCACTCTCAAGAGAAGAGTTTGTCAAGAAGTTTCAAGAAGACAATGATGTGAAGTTAATGAAGAAGAGTCTCTCTTCTTCATCAACTTGATTAAATTTTCTGAAGCATTTCTCTTTTGAAAAAAAAAAGAAAAAAATTAATAAAAAAAAAATAAAGGTATAAACATGAAAACCAATCACTGATTGGCATGTTTATACAGAAAAGATAGGGTGAAAATCAGAGTCTCTCTGACACTCTAACTTTTCCCATTTTTGTTTCTAAGCAGCTGTTATAAAAATCATGAGTTCAGCTCCATAGTACTTATGATTCATTTCATCTCACCCCATTCACTTATTCATCCATACTTCATCTCATCCATCATTCATATTTCACTCCATTCCACATCTCATTCATTTCACTCCATCTTCCATTCACTTCATTTTCATGTCAAAACATAGAATTTGATATCTTGCTGCAAGTGAATAAAATATGTCATGAATTGCAGTACAGCCTTATGTTCCTTCATTCCATTCCATGAACTGAATCCATCTTATTCCATTATCCACTTCATACATATCATAATCCATCATCCATTTTCATAACATTTCACCCATACTCCAAAAACATTTCATTTTCATGATTAAAGTGTTCTACAGGAACATTCTGCAGCTCAGTGGACATTCTACAGCTGATCAGCTTTTCTGCAGCCCGATAGTCTCTCTGCAGCTACAAATCCTGAAGGTATCAACTAGCAGACATCAGAATTACAACAAAGTGACCCAGTGTATTCATAAATCAAAAGCATCAAGAAAATCATGAAGACTCCTCCAGAAATGAGCAGAGAAGACAAAGGCTACAAAAACATCAAATAAAGGGCAGAGGTAACAAATGTAAATTACGATGGCATTTCATAAAATTTTAGCATAGTTTAGTTGTGGATTATTCGAAAGGTTGTTTTAATTGTTTTATTGATCAAACGCCAAACAAACCCTCTACAGACTTTGTATTAAAATCTTCCATTTCAAATTTTATATCTGATAGCATTTAAGCGGTGAAACGGCCAAAGCATTTGAATTTCCCACGACTCTTAACCAAGTTATTTCATGATGATGATTTTCCCTGTCATCGTAAATCCTCTGTCGTCTCCTCAATCATTAATACAATCCCTCCACTTCACTCCACTACTCTATGCCGTGACCATTTGCCATAACTTCATTCTGTAGCCAGTATTCCATTCCGAAGACAGAGGCATTATTATCATCAGGAGCAGATCAGAAGAGGTTGAGTTTGAAGTCTGTTGTTACCCGAGACAGAGGTGTGGTGGTGATTGAGTTTGAAGTCTGTTGTTACCCGAGACAGAGGTGTGGTAGTGATTGAATTTGAAGCATACCATTTTCTATTAGAGACAGAGGTGTTTATCAGTGATTGATTTTGAAGTCTTTCTGTTACCAAAGACAGAGGTATTGCACTTGAAACCATCTACCACTGTCTATCAGAGACATATTAGCTTGAAATTTGAAATTGCTTTCATATCACTCCAAAGTTCAACAGAAGCACATCAGTCCGAGGGTTCGAAGGCATTTTTTTATCAAACAGAGGCATACCAGCCAGAGGTTTTGAAGCTGTTGCTATTATAAATCAAAGGTATGTCATTCCAAAATTGAAGCCATTTTCATTTAGAGCTTGAAGCCATTTTAATCCGAAAGTAAAAGTCATTGTTTTGTGGGTAGAGAAGAATGTTAATTTGATATTGAAAAAAATCATGGGTTTCATCGTAAGGACTGAGCCTGTGGGATCAAAATATTTAGAAGGTTACCCACAATGCAAGGAAATGTTACAACAAATAGGATGGCTTCAATTCTTGGAAAAATTTAATGGCTTCCATAAGGAAGTCACCAAAACATTTGCCAGATCATTCCAAGGTACCGAAGTTGAAATAGGGGATGTCAAGTTTACTGTTACTGAAGTTTTTATAGCAGAGGCTACAGGATTATCCAGACCTGGGGAGAGATGGTTTAAAAATAGGGAATTCCACAATGACTCCTGGAAACAAATTTTAAAATCACCAAATATGGATGTTAGTGTATTCAAGAAAGGAATTCCCAGCACTGCATTGAAAAGCAAATGGAGAAATATACTACTTCTTTTACAAAAATTTGTTACATGTGAGGGTAGATATGGGAAATTTTATGTCTACCACATTAGACTAATGTTGCATTTTCTGGGAGAAGATTTGAATCTACCATATTTCTTGTATCAAAGTCTGAAGAAAATGGCTTCCTGTGTTCAGAGAAGAGTTCAGTTTTTAGAGACAACCCTGTATCATCATGGGTTGGTCAAAATTTTGATTGAGCATCATCTATCTAAAACAAATGATACATGGGATGATTTATTAATAAGAAATCATTTTGAAGAAGCAAAAGAACTATCACCTGAACCACAGCCCACAAAGAGAAGTAGGAAATGGAGGACTTCAAAAGGTAAAATTGACAAACCAGTTCAAGAAAGCAGTGAGGAAGTCATTTTGGAGAAGTTGACTCGAATCAAGAGGCAACTCAAGGAAGAGAAGATAATCAAGGAATCTATTATAGAGAAAGGAGAGGGGTCCTCTCAGCTTAGGAGAAGTCACAGATTAAAAGGAAAATTGAAGAAAACACCAATCAAACAAACAGGGGTAATCAATATTGAAGATGAAGAAACATCCATTGAAGAGGATGATGAAGAATATTTTTATGAAGGCACCCCTGAGATTGATCCTACTCAACAGGAAATCTATGATTATGTGGAAACTTTAGAGAGGACAGCTTCAGAAAGCAGAGAGAGAACCCCCAGTCCTCCACTGTCTGAAATTGATATATTAAGGAGGGATAGGTATGAGTTGGAATTGTTGAATAGACACATCAAAAATGAGAATGAAATTCTCAAAGATGAAATCAAGCTCAAGACTGACATGAACTCAACCTTATCCCTGCATATAGACAAAGTGGAGAGGACCAATGAGAAGATGAAGACAAGGAACAAAAATTTGATCAGGGCACTCACAAACCTTAGGTTCAAACTTGTGATCAGGAAACCCAGAAGGCCTCTAGCTTTCAGACAAAGGAGAAGAAGGGGATTAGATGTCCTTGCAGAAGCCTCTGAATTCATAGGATAATTTGCATGAGGACATGCAAAGAGACAGCAGTGGGGGTATGTTGAGCCTCAAATTTGTGCTTTCCTTCACCTCATTTTACCTCATTCTTCCTTGTCCATTTCTATTTTAAACCCAATTGATCAATAAAAATAGTTAAAATTACTTCTAGAATGGTTTACATGACTCACTTGTTGAATTTTGTGATTGTTGCCATTGTTAAGCATTTTGACCGGAACTAGCTGCAGAATGCAGGCATTCCGTAGCTAACCGGCGATTCTGCAGCTACCTTTATGTTTGAGTATGTTCCAGGTGGCCTCTTGAGGAAAAACGCATATGGGCATGAACCACGTCGTGCCTACATGGTTTGTTGCTCATCATGGAAGAGGAAATGAATTCTGGGTACGGTTATGCACGTGGGAACACATTTGTGAAGGAAGACTCCTACTAGGACTGTCTCAGTCCAGGTGTCTTTTCTTCTTCACGCAGCCACCTCAAAGACTCCTAAGATGATTCGGATAAGGAAAGACATTATTCCTAAATTGTTGTAATTATTGTTACTTGCATTTACTTTATAAACTCTTGAGTAGGCCGAGAGCTTAGTTAGATATTTTGTGTTAGATTTGCTGCTAGATTTTGTGTAAACTCTGTGTTACGTCTTTGAAGACACAGAGCATTATGTTCAAACTATTGCATCGTTAATGGAGCAGAAAAAATTATATTGAAGGCGTGATTTAATTTGGAGTTGAATGCCGTCAAGTGGTAGAGGGCCCCTGCCCCTTGCACGGATTTCTTTTGCGTAAACTAGATAAGTTTTTCCTAGCTGTCTTTACGTTCTGCATTTGAATTGGTAGTTGTTTTGTTTTATCTACTGTGGTCGTACTCATTCTAGTTCTTCCATAAGAAGACACTCTTCCAATAGACTAAAATGATGAATGTTTAATGACTATGGTACTGTAGGATAGGAGTTGAATTTGTATTTGTTTTAACTAGATACTATAGTTATATTCATTCCAGTTCTTCCACAAGAAGACATTCTTCCAACATATTATAATGATGAATGATGAATAGCTATAGTACTGTAGGAATTAGTTGTAGTTTTTTCTCTTCACTATCACAGTTGCACTTGTTCTAATCACTCTTCCACAAGAAGAAATTCTTCCAAGACATCCTTAAGAAGTTCAAGATATGACCGTGATGTGATAACTAGGTTTTTCATTTGCTTTCTGTTCATTTTCTTTCAATTGCATACAATTACACAGTTAGAATTGTTCTATCCCTTCCAAAAGAAGGAACTCTTCCAAAATATCACTAATGATGAACAAACAGATTGTGTAACTTCATAGAATAATGCATGTTAGATAGAATGCTCCGGAGTTTCATTTTTCATTTAATTCATGTTCATCTACTTTGTTTCAAGTTTGATGGTGACTTATAGTTTAACATTGTTCTAGTTTAGAAGCATCTTAAGTTCATGTTTAAATTAACTCATTGCACTTGCATCTCATAGTCACACTGTCATCCTTTGCACAATAGATCACTTTAGTTGTTAGGATTCACAAGACAACCTTCATTATTTACAAATATCTTTTTGTTCTGAAAACCACCAGTGATCCATAACCATAGGAACAGAAGATAACATCACTACAAGGTCTGGAATATCTCTGCAAATTCCTCATCATAAACAGAGCTCTTCCTCAAAAGAACTACCTTGAAAAGAAACCAATAACTCTTTGAGTATAGGCTCTGTGACATTCAATTGAAATTTCAGAATAGAACTAGGAATTAGTCATGGAATAGATGAGCTTAGAATAAAATGTTGCATCATGATTAGTGTCTAACTATCTAGTTAGAAAACTTGCATATTTAGTGATCATTTCTCAAAGTCTAGTTTGTGTCATTTGTTTAAGAAGTCATCATTAAGCTCTTGTTTCTATTCAGTCATAGTTTAGATGTTGCTTCAGTGTTTTTGATTACATTTGCCATTCCATACATTAGGCTCAACTGTGTTTTGACCACCAATTTCTTTTCATTAGTTTTCTAAGCATTTTCATTGTAAACATAAAACTTCAAAAGACCAAAAACATCATAAATCAACATAAAAGACCAAAACATCACAAAACACTACACACAACGCACTAGGAAACAAGAACCTAGGTACATATGGTACATTTCACTTCAGCAGTTTACAAATCCTGGTTGACAATTAAATGAGCTCAGTTTAGGAGACTAGATTGAGACCCAACAGGTCCCATTCGCCTACAGGTGATATGGGATACTTTTGGTATGGTGAATCTAGAATTCCTCAGACAGAGCCTTAATGGTTTCATTAATGAAATGTGTTCCTCTCTTGCTCATCAGGATCCTGGGGCACCCAAACCTGGTTAAGATATTCTAAAAAAGGAAGTGCGTCGTTGTGTCTATAGTGCAGTCCTTGGCAGTTGCAGCTTCGGCCCACCTGGTGACGTAATATGTAGCCGTAATGATATATTGAGCACCTGTCTTCTTACCAGGGGGTTGATTGGACTTACGAAGTCAATGGCCCACTTATCAAAGGCCTGTAGGGCCATCTGTGGTTGCAAATGCATCTCATCCCGGCGTGAAGGTATTCCTGTCTGTTGGCACGCGTCACAGGCTTTACAATATGCATGGTAGTCTTTATGCAGTGTGGGCATAGTGACCTCCTACCACTCCTCCGTGGGATTCTACTAAAATAACTTGTCTTTCATGCTGTAGTACATACCTTTGTAGCACCTCATCAACTCACATCTTCTACAATTGGCCCACAATGATGGTAAAGTCAGCAGCACGTGTGACTAGTTCTTGTTTTTGTTGTACTAAATAGTTTGTAGGTGTCATCCCCATCGTTAATAATTGAATAGTATCTGCAAAGTTCTTGTCAACCACTTTAATATCAAAGAGCTATGCATCAGGAAAGCCTTCTTCTAGGTTAGTTGGTTCCTCACCACTCTCGATTCAGGATAAGTGGTCCGGTCTAGCATTTAGTCTCCCAGGCTTTACAATTATCTCAAAATCATACTCCTGAAATAGTAGTAACCATCCGAAAATCCTCCCCCCCAACACAGGCTTATTGACTAGGTACTTCAAATATGAGTGATCCTTGAACATCTTGAAGCTCCCTCCTAGTAGATAGTGTCATTATTTCTCTAGGGTGTACACCATGGCCATTCCCTCATGTTCAGTAGTAGAGTAATTATGCTCTACGCTAGAAAGTTTTCTACTAGCAAATACAATCGGGTGGTAAATATCCCCTTCCCCGGGTTGCGTAAGGACAACGCCTAGGGCGATCCCTAAGGCATCCTTTAGCAGCTCAAAAATATTCTAACACTCCTCGTTCTAGGAAAAATATACGTCCTCCTTTAGCAGTTTCTCTATTGGTGCCATGAACAGTGCGTACCCTTGAATAAATTTCCTATAGTAGCTAGTCTGCCCAAGGATGGAGCACAGCTGCTTCTCAGTTAAGGGGACTAATATGTTGATGATAACTTCCACCTTGGCTGGGTCAAAAATCAGTTCTTTCCGACAGACTACATGTCCTAACAAGATCCCTAAGGTACACATAATATGCATTTATTAATGTTTAGGGAGATTTTGTGTTTTCTGCAGGCATCTAGCATCATGTGCTATTTCGAAACGTCCTTCTTTACCAATCCAAACATTTTCCAATTGTCAAAGTATAATTCCAGGAACTTGTGAATGAATTCCTTGAATACTAGCACCACTACTTGTCAGAATATGGTAGGGGAATTATTGAGCCCAAAGGGCATGACGGTGTATTGGAAGGATCCCCATTCGGTTGCGAATGTATTTTTGCTGCGATATTTGGGTGCGATTCTGATATGATGGTAGCTCGAAAACCCATCAGTGAATGATTATGCTTCCTGACCTCCCACATTATCAAGGATTTGATCAGAGAATGGTGTATGGAAGGGATCATGTACGTAGGCATCATTCAACTTGCACCGGTCTATGCAGATTCTTATTTCCCCTTTTGTCTTCTTTTCTTGGACCACCATAGGGCTTACCCAATCGGATTGTTCTACTGGTTTCGTGATGTCTGCGGATATCATTTTATCAATTTGTGCTATGACCTTTTGATTTTATTTAGGATTCAATCAGTTAGGTCGCTAGTTGACAAGACACACATCAGGTTTTAAGGTGTTCCGCATGACACCCAGGTCCCCTACAATACCCTTGAGCTCTAAAAATTTTGTGGGAAATAGATCCTGATATTAAGTGAGAAGTTCTGCTATTTTTCCAATGGTATCATCATCCCAGTAATCCCTAATTCTAGTCATCTTGGGTTGTTATTATGTTCCAATGTTAACTTCCTTCAACCTAAGAGGCTTAGTCATGTCTACTGCTTGTAATTTGGGTCTAGCAACTGCGTGTTCACCCTTAGACTCTGGGATAGTGATATTTCACGGATCCTCGTTACACTCTTCCACTGATAGATTCTGAGAGTTGGAAATATCTTGAATTTTCACATCCCAGTCTGGTTCCCCACATTTTATGCAAGGGCGCAAGTCATAAAACACTAGAGAATCTATGTTCTACAGGGCTTCGTCTAATTTCTCAGTCCCGCCTATCAATCTGAACGTCGCCAAAAAATATTCCCTCATGGTATCCCAGTGGCGAGTGCACTAGTGTAGCTCTACATTCAAATAACACGTGGTGGAGATAGGTCCCAAGGCATGGATAAATATGTGGACCCACTCATCCCAAGTCTGCTCGTACCATGCTTCCATCCATACCAACAATTTCTTGCGCAAGTTCCCGTGGCTGAGGAAAATCTCCATAGGTAGGTTGACTGAAGGTTTGAACCTTAGGATATGCATTCTGCAACATCCATCCCAATCTTGGAAAGCCCCCTTATGAGTTTCCCACCATTGTGCAGGGGTCGCATGCATAGCCAGGTTAAACATCCACATCCTCCATTCCCTTGGGACTTATGGTTCGAATGCTCTAAGAAAATCCCTAACACTACCAGAATCATGAAAATAGGGTAACTCTCTTACCTCTGAGGAGATGCAGTGGAACCTCTTTGTGATATTCAGGCATCGTAGCATAGATACATCATGCAACCGGTTCTGCCAATTTTCTATCTCCTCATCTGAGTGAGAGAGACATTCGTTGTCCTTCTCCCAGAAAAGCATGCCATCAGTGGTAGGGTTGATCCAATCCTTGTTATGTGCAGTTAGCTTGTATATATGATCAACATCATCCCCTTTGTGTACTGGTTCTGTATACCGCTCTCCCTCTACTAGATCTAGAGGGACTATTACTCGCGTAGCCTCGTTTTCAAAAACCATGGCGCTCCTTTTTAAGTTGATAATACCTCCCATGTCGATAGCCCAATCCAGCCCTAAGAGAACAGGGTAAGGGTCTGCATCATATACAATTTGAATCAACTCAAAGTCTACATATAACTTAAATCCCACGATGTCTACCACAACCTTTGATAGCCTTCCTAGCGGAATGATCTTCTGTTGGTTTTCCATGCGGAGGTGTATAGTAGACTATTCCAGCTTGGGCTCTCCCATCCTCTGCCAAGTCTATTTAGGCAGGAAATTTGCATAAGATCCTAGATCAAGGATGACCTTATCCATTTCATAATCTCTGATCTGCGCAGTTAGCCGCATTTCCCGACTAGTCCTCTTCTTATTCTTATAAATTTTGTTGACATCTCTTAGTTCTGTTGGTGGGGCAATATTTTCTGCGCAAATGTATATCAATGCTTGAAGGTTCTCGACTACCTTATGGTTGTGTAGTAACTTCATACATGCCTATAGGAATGGTTTCACTTCTTCATTTGCTTTCAGGTCCACTGGGGTCTTGGAGGTAGACGCCTCATTTTTGGTAAATTATTTTCCAGCTTCAAGGAAGGTTTCTTTGTATTTTTGTAAGTCCAATCTTTCCCTTTTGTTATCAACTTCTCTGATAAGTGATTTGGCTGTGACTTTTTCCTCAAATCCTCCTGTGGCTATGCCACTACACGTAATTATTTTAATACTGGGCCCCTCATCGCGTGGTTCTACCTTAAACCTTTGTGCATTCTGCGTCAGCATTTGCTGTTTTTCCTTCGTCTTCACTATTAGGACATAACAATATTTGATCACATTATCAAACTGACTGTAATACCTACAAGAATGTCATGGAGGGTTTAGACAGTCCCTTGCGAAGTGTCCCACCTCTCCACAGTTATAACAGATGAGTTGTCCTCTTCCCCGTCCTGTGCTTCCACCTTCCCCCCCCCCAGGCCTCGTGCTGGGTGTTGTGGTCCTATGAATTGGTAGATTGGCATACCAAATGACAAGGAAACATGGAACCAGTCTTTAGAGTTGTAGGATCTAGCCTTCCTAGACTCAGAGAGGGATCTCTCAAGTTTTTTACAAAGAACATGTGCTTGTTTGCTTTTAAGGGTTGATTTTAGGCTAGTTATTAAGTACAAAGTTTGTTTGATTGTTTTGGTTGAGTATGATGATCAAATAGCATAGGTAGAATGAGGAAATATCTACGTCATTGGGCAATGGAGTCAAATGAAAGTCATGATAAGTTCATCAAAAATATCGAGGAGTATCATAGGGAAAATCTAACTTGGCCAGTGGATCTTCGAAGTTTTTGGAATAATGAGATGAACATTAAGGAAAAGAATGAAAAGTAGGACAAAGGGAAACTAAGATTCCTTTATCATGTACTCTAAACAAGAGAAATATTTCAAGGTATATGTTTTGAAGCAATCCAAAGTATAGGGCTAACCATAGAATTCTTTGGACAAACTTTTAATAAGCAAACCTTTCAGACGACAATCTAGCAATCGAAAGACTACTTTTAGATAAACAAAACATATAAGATAACAATAATAGTAGTCTAAGATCAAATAGAAATAATCTAATCTGATTTTGACTAACTCTCTAGGGATATTTAAGGCACCTTTTAAGGTAGTCCAGAGGACAGGGCACACCATAGACTTCCTTCATTTAGACTCTAGTAAGCATACTTTAAAGAAGTTTTAGAAACAATTCTCAAGTTGTACTCAAAGGAGCATGGACTCACCACTAATTTTCCTGGTTTCACTCTATTGAAATCATTCCTTAAAAATAACCTCTCAAGTCGTACTCAAAGGAACATGGACTTACCAAAAGAGAAAATCCTTGGTTATACTCTATTGAATTATTTCTAAAATAACAAGCTAGATGGAACTGGAGGGTAATTAAGAATATTCCAATTAGAACTTGCAGAAGAAAATATTCAGAAAGTGAAGAGAAAACATAACTAAGGTGCTTTCAAAAGACATTTCTTAGCCTAAAAATTTTACTCTACTGTAACAAAGAAAGATGAAAACATAATGAAGACAAGAAAAGACAATAACATATAGAAGCTCTTCACCAATATCCAAGCTTAGGGATCCAGTGATCTAGCCTCCTCCATCACAAACAAATCAGGGCATCCACAAGATCCAAGACATAAATTTTCCTTCATATTTCAAGAGAATATGTATTACTTCAAAGAGTCATCAAATGCCAACAATAAAATGAGTTAAAATGCAGTATTTATGTTGCAAATGACGAGGTGGAGTTGAAGATAGGGTTTGAGTATCATTAATTATAGAGTAAGTGCATTCCCAACCTTGAAAACCATGCAAGGATTAAGGTAGGAATATCTGCAGCTACTTCTCTATTTCAATAACTCTTATCTTAACTCCTAAGGGAATATAGGTGAATATTTTTACTTTTAAGACCTATTATTAACTATTACAATAAGTGCCTTGAGAGATAAAAATATGATACCAGCATTATTCAACACAAAATTCATCTTAAGGAAAATAAAAAACCTTTCAAACAAAAACTAAGAAGGATAAACACTATTTTATTACCTTTAGTTGAGAAAGAGATTAAGAAGATGTATGATGATGGGATCATAGTTCCCCTTAGATACTCACAGTGGGTGTCCAACCTTGTGTCTTTTAGGAAGAAGACCATTGAAATTATGTTGTGCATTGACTTTAGAAGTATGAACAAATCCTCCCAAAAAGATAATTATCCCTTGCCTAAAATGGACCACATACCCAAAAAGGTGGTTAGATCTAAAATAATATCACTGTTGCATGGTTTTTTAGGCTACAGCGAACTGCTAGTACTCCCAAGTGATCAACACAAAACTGCTTTCACCACACCTTGGGGGAAATTCATGTATGTTAAAATGCCATTTAGTTTAATGGACGCAGGGCCACATTCCAAAGGGTCATAGACATATCTTTTTGAAAATAAATAGACTATTTCATAATCATTTACCTTGATGACATTACTATTTTCTCCAAAACTGATAAAGAACATTTCATTCATTTGAGAATTCTTTTTGAGAAATGTAGAAAATATGGCTTATCTTTGAATCCCAAAAAGACACTCTTTGGTCTCCAGGAGGGAAAAATTCTTGCCCACATAATTTCTAAAGAAGAAATCAAAGTATACCCTTAAAGGATTGAAGGCATATTGAAAATCAGCCATCTTAGAAACCTCAAAGAGTTGCAATATTTTATTGGAAAGATCAATTTTTTGAGAAGGTTCATCCCCAACCTTGCTGAACTTTTGAGGAATATCACAAACATGTCAAAAAATGAAACATGAGTTAAATGGACCTTAGAATCTAAACAATCATTTCAACTGGTTAAACAAGCTCTCACTCAAACACCAGTTCTTATCAGTCGATTTCACTAGGGATTTATACATTTTCTCATTTGCCTCTGAACACACATTCTTGTAGTCTTGTTGAAAAAGAATAATACAGGGCAAGAACAACCAATATCCTTTTTCAGTAGAGCCTTAAGAGATTCTCCACTGAAATATAATATCATGGAGAAACATGCTTTACCCTTGATAAAATCATTGAAAGACTTCCGAGTCTACATTTTACACTCACATATCATTACTTTTGTCCCACGTACAGTTGTTAAAGACATTTTAAATCAAGACCCCAATGGTAAAAGGGGAAAATGGATTGCAATTATCTTAGAATATGATTTATAAATAAGTCCTACCAAGCTGATTAAAGGATAGAAATTAGAAAAACTCATGGCAGAATTAAATTTCCAAGCATTAGACATGAATATGGTTGATGTTTTAGAAGAACAAGAAGAATTCACTGCTCCATACATTGAAGAAATATTTTTGAATTCATTTTGGTATGCTGATATCATTTATGTGCTTCTATATCTTAATACTCCTCCTTCTCTATCAAAGAATAAAGCTAGATTCTTGAAACAGAAAGCTTTAAATTACTGCATTTCAGATGGAGTGTTATGCTGGAAAAACGGTTTTGGCACATTGCTTAAATTATTTCTTGAGGATAATGCTGGAAAAATCATGTATGAGCTGCATGAGGGAGAATGTGGAGGCCACCTTTACTAGAAGACCACAACCAACAAGATTCTTAGAGTTGGCCACTATTGGCCCACCCTTTTCTCATATACTAAAAACCTAGTCATGATTTGCCACAAATGTCAATTTTTTTATGGCAAAAGAAAACTCTTAACTTTACCTTTACATCCCATCAGTGTTGAGGCTTCCTTTCAGCAATGGGGTTTAGAATTTATTGGAGAAATTCACCCAACCTCATATTCCCAACATAAGTGTATCCATACTGCCATAGATTACTTTACCAAATGGATAGAAGACATCCCTTCTAGGAATGCTACTGACTCTATCATTATCAAGTTCCTTGAAACCAACATATTTTCCAGATTTGGTTGTCCTAGGAAACTTATTATAGACAATGTAGCTACCTTCAAATCCAAAAGAATGGTTTACTTCCATTACAAATATCATATCACATTAGGCCATTCCATAGCTTACTACCCCCAGGGTAATCGATTAGCTGAATACTCCAACAAAAGTTTGGTCAACATTATCAAAAAAATGTTGGATCAAAATCAGAAATCATGGCATAGTAAGATGGTTCATGCATTATGGGCTGATAGGTTAACCACCAAGAAATCAATAAATATGTCCTCCTATCAGCTCGTATATGGCATAGATGCAGTCTTCTCTACATATTTAGGAGTTCCAGTCATAAAACTTCTCCAAGAAGTACAAACAAAAGAAAAAGACATGCAGAGAAGACTAAATCAAACCATTCATCTACAACATACAAGACAGGAAGTGTACAAAAGGACACAGGTAGTTCAAGAAAACATCAAGAAGATCTCTGACAGAAGGACCAAATCAAATAACTTCCAAGTTGGAGACACAGTTTTGAAATGGGATTCAAGGAAAGAAGATAAATGTAAACATGGCAAGTTTGAGAATTTATGGAAAGGGCCTTATATCATTCACTCAATTAGGGGTCA
Source organism: Pinus albicaulis (assembly GCA_034641835.2). NCBI lineage: Eukaryota > Viridiplantae > Streptophyta > Pinopsida > Pinales > Pinaceae > Pinus > Pinus albicaulis. The sequence goes on from CM076577.1 coordinate 1,398,129,831, forward strand.
TAATGCTTTCTTTTTACAAGTCCTAAATGGAGAAGAACATTTTGGAGGTTCTGTCAATGGCAGGATGCTTAAACATTATTTCTGTCAAGAGTCCTAGATTCAAAATTTTCACTCATTATAAATAACATAACATGAGAAAATTCAAAGAAAATACAAAAACAATGAAAGAAAAGAAAAGGAAAAAGAGGGCAAATCAAAAGAGTACAACCCCATACCCAACAAACGGTACTGCTAAAAGTGTGCAAATCTAAATGCCACTGCTGATTCAAAATGATATCTTGTTCAGTAATGTAGCCTAATCATGGATGAACATGCTTTAAATTTATGTTGATAAGATAGTAGAAACAAAGATTGTGAAGGTTATTTCAGACTTGAGTTATCAAGAATGATAGATTAGGGAAATATAAATATCATGGTTCCACATGCTCAAAACAGAACCAAATAGATAGGTAAGGATGCATTACTAATGAAAAATCATAGCCTTACCTTTCTAAATTTACTTTTGTGCAAATAATGTTTGTGTGCATATTTTTTCAATGCAACAATCATGGTGAACCATACTGTCTAATCCTAATTTGAACCATGTTTTAAATTTCATGTCAATAGCTAGAGAATCAAGACTGCCAAACAACTTAATATTGGCAGTCAAGTAGTTTAGGTAGAAAATAAAAAGAGTTCAACAGCCTAATCTAAATTATTGGAAGAAATAAGGATAGGATTATATAGTTTATTTCTATTTTCATAAATAAAAATTTCAAGAGTTTCCAATTCAAGTGCACTCAAAGAAGAAAAAATGTTAGGACAAGTAGGATTGGGTAGGTAGAAATTTTGTTTGAGGGAAATCATATATTGCAAACTGATCAGATTGTCACTTCAAATAAGTATTAGCAAAATAAAAAGAGGGAAATTTTCCCAATGGATAAGGAACTGATCTTCTAAAACTCAGAAATTTCATGAACTGAGGTTCTGGACACCTTCAAAGGAAAGCAGCCCTCCCCAAGTGGAGCCACTGTTAGTCATCAATAATTTTTCTGATATCAAAAGATAACTAAGTTGTAAAGCCTAGATTTCTAGAAACAATATTTGAAGAAACATTGTGAGTTCTAGAAATCTCACTTCCTTCATCATCCTACACCTAACTGCTCAACTATAAACTTTATCTTTTTCCTTCTCAAAGTTTATCCTGCTACAAAGGAAAATTCATTTTTCTAGGCTTGTTTGCCTCATTTTCATTACCTCACTTACACCCTCATTCTTTCCCTTTTTCCCTTCTTAAAAACCCTCAAAACTTCCCCTCACACATCATTTTCTTCTAAAAAAACCTTAATCAATGTAAAAACCCTTTTTTACATTGCTTAAAACTAACTTCTAAGCCTATCCGACCCTTTAAATTTTCATAAAAAACTCTGTTTTTATGTTAAAATCACATTTTTTCATAAATTAGGCCTTTAGCCCCTTCTCATCTCAGCCCCAGTCCCCCATGCTCCCATAAGACCAAGGCCTCCGCCCGCTATATCCTGGCCCCTTCCCTATTCAAAAAACTCCTCTGCCCTGTTTTTTTTTACCCCCACATACCTTATCAAAAACCCACCCAAAACCTTTGAAAAATTAAGAGTGGGCCCCCTCTACTTCACCCCGCCTTTTCGTTTTCTCCTAGATCATCTCAATCAGTGATTCTGAGCCCTCGACCCTAATCCAATGGCCATAATTTCCCTGCTCTTCATCCTGCATCATCACAATTGCGCACTACCCCATAGATTTTCTCACGTCATTTCTCCCAGCGCCCGCTCTCTATTTGACCCTTCCTCCAATGAAATCCCGACACTTGTTTTGAGCTCCACCTGCCACACTTACACTCCAGTCCTGTGACCCTTCTGCACCGTCGATCACATCCCTTGAGATTTGACGGTCTGGATCAAATATCATGCATATTCTTGTGTTGAACTTTAACACTACTAAATCACGCAAAAAAAAACAGTTTTACCCTGCCACACAGTAAACGATAAATGGAATGGCACGACCTATGCTCAAAACCACTTACCACTCTTAACCCACGTGATAAACTCTCGTGGTTTTCCAAAACCACCTTTCTCCCCCTCGTGCCAAAATTTGAATTTCTTCGCTTCTCCAACATGTTCCACCTCTAGAACCCTTCCCTCTACACATTCTCCTGCTTTGCAGATTACCCAAACACCTCCAGGCCTCAAAAATATGCAGCTTTTCCCCTCCCACAGGTTTTAAAGCTAACATTTATTTGTGTTTTGTGTAGGTTTTAATGGCAATTATGCCCCGAAAAATGCATTTTGATAGCCAAAGAAATGATGAAAATAACCTCTAGATGACGATCCAGGAGATAAATTCATATAAAAGAGGCCAAGAGGGTTACATAAAGGCTCAACCCTCCATGAATCATGATCATCGATGGATTACAGAATCCTCTAGTACCATGAAGAAACCCTCCCTGCACACAAAGGAAAAATACAACAGAAGCATCAATAAAGGAATGAAGAACAGAAGGATCAAAAGGGCTAATTATAGATCAAAGGATAAAATAAAAGATTAGACCTTAAAAGCAGTGATTAAAGATGAAAAGTGAAAGGTTTAAAGATAAAGGATAAATGAATAAAATATTCATAAAGAAGAACAGAGGATAAAGGCAGTAAGGTAGATTATCAAAACAAAATCAAGGTTCGAAAGCCTAAAAGATAGATTTATGATTAAAACAAAGATAGATAACCCAAAGTCAGCCTCGAAATAAATCAAGAAGGAAGCAGTTACTCCTGCAAAACATCTAACTGCCATCTATAACATGTTTCCTTTCCATAAAGGAATTTGGCCAGTTATTACACAGTCATAAGATATTTTTATCTGTCAAGGTATTTATTGTAACAGTTAAGAATAGGCCATAAAATTAAAAATCTTCACCTATCTTCCCTTAGGAGTTAAGATAAGAGTTATTGAAATAGAGAAGTAGCTGCAGATATTCCTACCTTAAGCCGTGCATGGTTTTCAAGGTTGGGAATGCACTTACTCTGTAATTAATGATACTCAAATGCTATCTTGAACTCCACCACCTCATTTGCAGCATAAATACTACAATTGAACTCATTGTATTGTTGGCATTTGATGACTCTTTGAAGTAATACATAGTCTCTTGGAAGTTTAAGGAAAATTTATGTCTTGGATCTTGTGGATGTCCTGATTTGCTTGTGATGGAGGAGGCTAGATCACTGGATCACTGAGCTTGGTTGTTGGTGAAGTGCTTCTATTTGTTATTGTCTTTTCCAGTCTTCATTATGTTTTCATCTTTCTTCGTTACAGTATAGTAAAATTTTTAGGCTAAGAAATGTCTTTTGAAAGCACCTTAGTTCTATTTTCTCTTCACAGTCTTAATGTTTTCTTCTACAAGGTCTCATTGGAATATTCTTAATTGCCCTCCAATTCCATCTAGCTTGTTATTTTAGAAATAATTCAATACAGTATAACCAAGGATTTTCTCTTTTGGTAAGTCCATGTTCCTTTGAATATGGCTTGAAAGGTTATTTTTAAGGAATGATTTCAATAGAGTGAAGCAGGAAAATTAGTGGTGAGTTCATGCTCCTTTGAGTACAACTTGAGAATTGTTTCTAAAACTTCTTTAAAGTATGCTTACTAGAGTCTAAACTAGGGAAGTCTATGGTGTGCCTTGTCCTCTGGGCTGCCTCAAAAGGTTGCTTTAAGGATCCATAGAGAGTTAGTCAAAAGAAGATTAGGTTATTTCTATTTTATCTTAGAGTACTCTTACTGTTATCTTATATGTTTTGTTTATCTGAAAGTAGTCTTTTGATTGTTGGATTGTTGTCTGAAAGGTTTTCTTATTAAAATTTTGTCCAGAGAAGTCTATGGTTAGCCCTATCGTTTGGCTTGCTTCAAAACAATACCTTGAAAGATTTCTCTTGTTTAGAGTACATGATAAAGGAATCTTAGTTGCCCTTTGTCCTCATTTTCATTCTTATCCTTAATGTTCATCTCATTATTCCAAAAAATTTGAATATCCACTGGCCAATTTAGATTTACCCTATGATACTCCTTGATATTTTAATGAACTTATCATGACTTCCATTTTACTCCATTGCCCAATGACTTAGAGATTTCCTCATTCTACCTATGATATTTGATCATCATGCCCAACCAAAACAATCAAACAAACTTTGTACTTAATAACTAGCCTAAAATCAACCCTTAAAAGAAAACAAACATATTTCCTTTGTAAACAACCTGAGAGATCCCTCTCTGAGTCTAGGAAGGCTAGATCCTAGAACTCTAAATACTGGTTCCATGTTGCCTTGTCATTTGGTATGCCAATCTCCCAAATCACAGGACCACAACATTGGGTAGCCTTATTTCCAGAGGGAGATAGTGGTGTAGAAGGGTTAGCTTGTACCCTATACATGTTTCCTCTATCTATCATCAAATCATATGTCTAGCAATTGTGCTCATCATTTCCTATAGATGAGTAGAATATGTAACACTGTTGATTTAGTTCTGGGACATAGGCACTGAGTCAGGGGCAATGGTTTATATCATGAAATCCAACTACTTGACAGTCTGTGCAACATAACGTGGGCTTGCTTGGTCCCACAACCTCTTTGGGGCGTAACGGGTTAGGTCCACCAGCTTTCATGTAGTCTAATAGCAGAGGGCACTGATCCTTGGTGTGACTTGATACCCTGCACAACATGCACCAAATGCCTATGATGGCTTCTTTTCCCCATTATTTTCGTAGATTGTGGATTTCTAGGTGCATTGCCTCCAACTGGCCCTGAATCTACTACACCCCAAACTAGGCATCATCTCTTTGCACAACTTCTATCTTCATGGAAATTTCCTGGGCCTTTTCCTGTGTATCAATCGTCTTCTGCCCCATAGGCCCTCGCAGGTGCAGTAATAGCATGGAAATGAACCATTCTTTATGATTTCTATCTTCATACTTAAAATCCCCACCCTGATAACTTTCTTCAGCCTCTAATCGGCCTCTCATACCAATTCTGTAGGTCCTTGTCAAAAAATATTTCAATTCAATCACCAGTTCAGAGTAAGACTTCGGCTTTTGAAATTGTTGTTTTAAGATGTCCTTAATTTCCTATATTTATGGATCCACGTGTTGATCGACGTACCCCATGAACCAATCCATGCCTCTTCCCTCAAAGGCTAGGGATAGCTACAATATTATTACAACATCGCTAGCAACATTCTACGTAGTCCATACTGATTCTGATACGAACCAAAATCAGTCCATGTCCTCATCCCCCACATCCTTAAAGGTAGGTAGGTTCATTTGAGTGGCCATGTCATCTTCTGGTGGTGGTGGTGGGGTAGGAGATTTCTTGCCCTTGTGTGGATTTGACAGTGGGGTAACCGATGGACTAGTTCCTACGTGCGTAGGCGGCCCTCTTAGGGGACTATATACCGATCTGTCCCCTTCTCAGTTAACCCTATAATATTTACCGCTTTGTTTTGTACTTTCATTTTGATCATAGGTTATTCATGTGGTGTGATTGCACAACACACCTTTTTCCCACAAAAGTATCTTAATTAGTAGCAGCAATGTTTGCAAAAGCCTACCTCGAAACCCTTTGAAGAACCTTCGCTCAGCTTCAGAATAAGATGGGAACTAATCAACTGTAAATTTCATTACAAATCCTCCCAAGACGCTATCCACCCAGTGGTCCAAAGTCTAGGTGATTTTGTTATAAGCCCTTTCCAGCTGTCAGATTGATTCAGGAGTCTAGTGTGTAACCTGATCGTTCTTTTTGTAGGTCTGGAATGTAGAAATTTGAATAATTTTCTGAATTATTCACCGAGATTATCCTGGTCACATACTATTTTAGCTTCATACATAACACATAATCTCTTCTACGCATTAATCATCACATGCGGAAATAAAAACAACAAGCGGTATTGAAAACATTCACATGCGCACATGGAAATTCAACACATATAACACATTATGTATACCAGGGAAAGCTTATAGCTAAAAACCCCCTACTGTCTGTATATTATAATGAATAAGAATCATGTAACAATCTTAGTACAATACTCCTCACAAGTACTCAGTACTGTCTCCAAAATTTACACACAAACTAGCTCAGTTTTGAACAAGTCACGGGTTAAAAACTCCTCCACTATTTGACTGCCTCTACTGCGCAATCCAAGATGAGAGAATGGATGGAATGAATTTGAATTCCCTTGGATTTAACTGCGCAATCCTCATTGGCAATCTCCTTTAATGATTGTGCAAATCTCATGCACACTATAGTCACAACTGATAGTAGACTCCACCCTTTCTCCAACCTCTTCCACTGGTCTTCACTGAACTGTCCATGCACTGCTGTTAACTGATGTGTTCTTTAGTTTATTTATGAGTTAATAATTAGTGAATTAATTAATAATTAATTCACACCACTCATCACTATTGTATTATCCAGTTAAACTAAATACAACTAGTTCAACTAAGTTAAACCGAACACAACTCCACCAACTGTCTCATCAACTCCACCAAACTCTGCCACATGAGTTCTAACTGAAGTCAACCATGCAATAGATCAAATAACCCATAGGAAATTTGAATTTACTTCTGTCAGATGCATGGGCCACATCCGTATCTCCAACTGAAGTGCTCCAAGAGGATAAGATAAAGTTTAAAGTCAAAATACTATTAAGGGCTAATAATATTTGAATGTTCTATTTTTAGACAGGAAGTCTAAAAATAGACTTCGACCTGTATGTCTAAAAATATATGTCCATATATTTTTACCAACTTGACCAATCATCCAAGAATAGCATCCCGCAACTCCTAGACCATGCTCCATATGTCTAAAAATAGACATAGTCTAAAAATAGACTTTTCGACAAAAATCACATGTGTGGTCCCCACCTAGTTTAGGTGATCACTTTCCAACTAGGATCGGGAAAGATGTTTCAGGAGGCCTCCTTCACTGTTTCTTGTTGCCATTTTCAACACTCCCTCTCAACAAGAAAGGACTGTCATTGCATGCGACATGCAACTCCATGCATTCGCCCTGCAACCTTCACAAACGCCATGCAACTCCATGCATGCGACATGCAACTCCATGCATTCGCCATGCACCCTTTGCATGCGCCATGCAAACTCATGCATGCACCATGCAACTCCATGCATGTTCCATGCACCCTTTGCAAGCGCCATGCAACTCCATGCATCTGCTCTGCAACTCCTCTGAAACTGAATAGGCTCCAAACAACTCAATCAGTCTTGATGCATCTAGCATCTATCATCAAAGTCTTCGACTTATGCTTGGCCAACTGCACATGTCATCAGGAACCATTTGTCTTGTTGATCTCTTGCACCCATGCACTCTGCACTTGCTATCCGCTACGATCGAGTACTCCGATGCTCCGGAAACCACTTTATCACTTTGATACGCTGCATTAATCCAAGCCCCGATGCACGCCTGCGTGCTGCCTTGGGGCACCTCATAGCCAGGTTCAATTCATGAGATCCACACCATCTCATGAATCCTACCCAGAAATCTCCTCTTGGGATTAATCATGCATGTCGCCCCACCTCTCACCTGGTGGTATAGTTGCATGCACTCCCTCTGCCCATATGGCACGAAATTTCTCTGCATGAGTGGTTTCTTCCACTCCATGATCCTCTTGTGGCTGCTCCACACCCCGAGTTCACTTTCACTGCATGCCTCACAAAACTTTCTCCTCTCAGCTTAAGCTTCGATTTCATGTCTTTCTCCTGCTTCCCAACAGTAGGAAGCTCCGTAGACATCCCATCTACTTCAAGTCTGTAGATATTCTTTTCCCGAATCCCAACCTTCTTGACTTGTCTCGTTGCATTGTGCCGAAGGAAAACTTTCCCTTCTCTAAAGACAACTTCATACCCTTTATCCTCTAACATTGCGACTGAGATTAAATTATTTGTTAGACCTGATACACGCAATACATCTTGTAAAAGAATGAGTTTACCTGACTCCCTCTGAAAGGTTATGGTACCAATTCCAATCGCATTGTATCGTCCACCGTCGCCCAACTCAACATGCATCTAGAGACCTTTCTCCACCAAGTCACTGAAAATATTTGCATCTCCCGTCATGTGAAAGGAAGCGCCACTATAAAAATACCACCACGATCCCAATGCACTAGACACCATGCATGCGATCAATGAGAGATCTAGCTCAAATTAGGGCAAGAGCCTCAACAGTGTAGCTCAATGACCTGCTTGTTCTTCTTCTTCTGTGGACAATTCGTGGCATAATGTCCATGATCGTGACAGTGAAAACACTTCACTTTGGACATGTCACACTCTTTACCATCCGCACCGGATTAAGAAGAATTCTTCTTGCCCTTCCCCTTCCTTGCTTTGGCATCCAAAGCACAATATTCTTCATCAGATGCCTTTGATGAAGATCCATCCCTGGTATTCCGCCTTATCTCCTCTTGCACAAGATCTGACCAAAGTCGCTCCCATCCTAGAAATTTCTCCCGACCATTGACAGAATCCTAATGGGAATGCCAACTCTTCAGAAGACCAAGGAGAGCCAATCTCACCAATTCCTCATCATCCACACCAACTCCTACACTCCCAAGCTCATCCCTGCAGTGGACAAACTTTGTCAAGTATACCGGAATAGTGTCATTCTTCTCCATCTTTATTTTCCTGAGTTTATCCTTGAGCGCCAACTTCCTCTGGTCACTCTTGCTTTGGAATATATCTATCAACGCTTTCCACATCAAGTATGGAGAAGATTTTCCATGCAGGCTGGATACTATGTGATCCTTCACGCCCTCCAACAGAATCCTTCGACACCTTGCTGTCTTCTTTTGCCAAGCCTCAACGAGCGACATCAGTGGAAAGCTTTGGGACTTGACATTTATATGAAATCCTTCAGCCCGTTATCATCGAAAACACGCCTCCATCCTATCTCTCCATGCAATATAATTTCGACTTCCTTCAGGGCATACTCCCAATCACAATCCTTGATAGAACATTTTGACTTCAACACCAAGAAAACAACGCGCAGAGTCGAATTCATGACAAAACTCAACGCTTCCGATCTACACTTGAAAACAAATTATTTCTAGCACGGTCATTTGTGAAATTCTTGGATATATCACCTTTCAGAGAAAGGATGGATCCAGAGGCTACCTGGCCCGCTTACAGACTCTGTCTACCGAAATAAGTTTGTAATCACCGTAATAGATCTGATGATCAATATTGCTCTGATACCATGTAGAAATTTGAATAATTTTCTGAATTATTCATAGAGATTATCCTAGTCACATACTATTTGAGCTTCATACATAACACATAATCTCTTCTACGCATTAATCATCACATGCGGAAATAAAAACAACAAGCGGTATTGAAAACATTCACATGCACACATAGAAATTCAACACATATAACACTGTATGTATACCGGGGAAAGCTTACAGCTGAAAACCCCCTACTGTTTGTATATTATAATGAAGAAGAATCATGTAACAATCTCGGTACAATACTCCTCACAAGTACTCAGTACTGTATCCAAAAGTTACACACAAACTAGCTTAGTTTTGAACAAGTCACGGGTTCAAAACTCCTCCACTGTTTGTCTGCCTCTACTGCGCAATCCAAGATGAGAGAATGGAATCTCCTCCAATGATTGTGAAAATCTCCATGCACACTATAGTCACAATGATAGTGGGCTCTCACCCTTTCTCCTACCTCTTCCACTGGTCTTCACTGAACTGTACATGCACTGAGTTAACTGATGTATTATTTAGTTTATTTATGAGTTAATAATTAGTGAATTAATTAATAATTAATTCACACCACTCATCACTAGTGTATTTATCAGTTAGACTAAATACAACTAGTTCAACTAAGTTAAACCGAACAAAATTCCACCAACTGTCTCATCAACTCCACCAAACTCTGCCACATGAGTTCTAACTAAAGTCAACCATGCAATAGCTCAAATAACCCTTAGGAAAAGCATATTTCATTCTGTCAGCTACATGTGCCACATCCAAGCATCAAACTGAAGTGCTCCAAGAGGATAAGATAATGTTTATAGTCTAAATATTATTAAGGGTTAATAATATTTGATTGTTCTATTTTTAGCCCGGCAGTCTAAAAATAGAAACCGCCCAATGTCTAAAAATAGATGTCCATATATTTTTACCAACTTGACCAATCATCCAAGAATAGCATCCCGCAACTCCTAGACCATGCTCCATATGTCTAAAAATAGACATAGTCTAAGAATATACTTTTCGACAAAAATCACATGTGTGGTCCCCACCTAGTTTAGGTGATCACTTTCCGACTAGGATCAGGACAGATTTTTTAGGAGGCCTCCTTCACTATTTCTTGTTGCCATTTTCAACATGGAATTATTCTAACCTTGCTAACCACTCTCGTAGTTCGTGTGTGAAGGTTACAGAGAAAATCTCATATACTTCAGTAAATATATACTTGCTTTTCCACTCTTCAATAGTCAACCTTGTACTCTGATTCTCTTTTAAGGAAAATTCCTGGATCTATTTCTCAAACCAGTCTTCAAGCTCAGACTTCTCAAGCCGCCAGTGACCTCGTGGCATTACCCTATTTCTCTCAAAATGCTCCTGCTCCAGGCAACGGAACCATTTTTTGGCTTGAGTGGTCCTAACCCAGGTTTATATTTAAGGTTTTGCCAACAAACCCCTATACTATCGAGCCTTTCGACAATGACCTGATTGCGTAGGCCAAGGTTTCACCTGAAGTAGTATGGGAGGGTGTTGGAACCATTTATCTGCACCTTAAGATAAATAGAGTTAATAGAGGTGACCTTGTCAAGATCTATCATATTTGTAGAGAAGGAATATTATCGAAAAGCATTTACCAATGTATGTGCAGAATCAGAAGTTCAGAAACCACATATAGCATAAGAAATTATTACTAATCAGATCTCAGTAATACCTTCGCATCTACGTGCGTATAAATATTAATCAAACTAAATCACTGTAACATCAAGAACATAACCAGTCTATAACACATAGATTTCACCAACAGATTTATCATTCATTAGCTCCAAAATCCACTTACAGACCCAATTCCCAACTCGCGCACACAGCCAGCGCGGTACACACACAGAAGGACTGAGGATCCTCATGCACATAGCCAGCTAGAGTCCTTACCCAATTACAACACAAAACGTATCTGAACAGTTCGAAACTAACATTTATCAATCTTAGCCTACCTCTAGACTTGATTGTTAGTATGAATCTTTCGTCATAAAAGATCACTTTAGCTACGCACAACAAATAGCCCTAACATCGATTATGGCTACAAAATATCTTTAAGTTTGCTACACAAATCCGGATCTAAGCACAAAAGACATTAAGCAGATAAAATACAATATGGCTCCATGCATCTAATAGACAAGACAAGAACAATGTATTTAAAATAATTTTATATTATATTAAAGAATGGGGCACCTGAGAAGAAAACAAGAAAGGTGTTTTCTGGTTCTCCTCAATGGGATGGGTTCTTGAAAGTCCTCAGTGTTTAGGATCTAATTCCTCTCTCTTATTGGTGCTTAAAAACCCTAACAAACATGGAACTCAATGGGAGTTCAAAATGCAAACAAATGAAATTGGTGACCAAGAGTAGATCTAGTGTGATCTAATGCAATGGAGGTGAATAATGAATGGGGAAAACCTTTCTATTTATAACAAAATATTTGGGTGTTCTAGAACTTGGTGCATGAATAAAATATTATTAATCATATTCTAGAATCACCCTTTAGGAATATTTTATTATATTTGTTGGAGGGAAAAGGGTTTTTGACTTGGGTCAATTCCTTTATTTATAAATAACAAATAAAGAAATGATTTATTTGTTATTTAAGGGAAATGAGGGGAATATGATTAAATAAATAATGGTTTATTTAATTATTTATATTTGATTTAGTCAAATTTAACTAAGAATATGATTTAAATAATGATTTGAATAACTTATTCCTAGGAAATAATTAAATAAATAATGATTTATCTAATTAATTTCCTTGTTTTGGGTTAAATATGACCAGGAAATATAGACAAATGTTATCTTATATGGTGAAAGAAATTTTACTTAGGGTAAAATTGGTCTTACATGGTGTACTTGGGTTCATCTAATGATAATGGTTTAGATGACCAAAAAATGGTGTAACATTGATCTACCCATCTATTTATATCACCTTAGCCTACACTATCCTATGGTCCACAAACCATTGTTTGCAGACCCTAGGTCTACCCTTTTCGTCCATTACAATCCATTGTGGGTTTGACCCACCCCAAACCCCCTCCGCTAGAACAAATATTACAAAAATATTACAAAAATTGTGCAAAATTAGGGCTAGAAACCCCTGTTCCACCACAAATGCATTTCATTTACACTCCTCTTGCCTTTCATTATCAAGAATCTCCTTCATTTGGTGAGAAAAAACACATTTTTCAGCTCAAAGTGGAAAAAATTGGGAGGCGTTGTGCATCTGTGAACTACACTATGCATCTAGAGGAGGCGTTGAGCATGGATGAACTACGTTGTGCATAAGAACTGCGCATCTTTGAAATACGCTGTGCACGGGGTAGAGTTTCCCTAACTTTCCCAAAAAACACCAAATTCAAATTTTCAGCTTCCATTTAGGTTTTTTCATCTTCTGAGCATTATAACAGGTAATTATATCCATTTTTATGCCCTCCATTCCTTTGCGAACCAATAAATAATAAGAAGATAAGTTCCCTAGGGTTTTATAGGAATCTCATGCTTTTGGTTGATAATGATCAATTTATGTTGTGAAACCCTAGTACCATTGTCCCTCCATCTCTATTGGCTAGTTATTCACCATTCCTATAATTCAAAAAACATTCCCATAATTTTTTGCATCAACTCCCTCACCCTTAATCATAAAATTCTTTGAATATGTCAATTTCCTAGGGTTTTGTCAAAGGGTTGAGGAGGTAGGTTACCATGAGGAGCTTACAATTTTTTTTTCCACCAACCTGACAGGAGAAAAGGCCACCATTGCAGGGATTCATTTCTCATTTTCAGTTGATCTCATCTCTCTTGCCACATGGATACTGTTGGGTCAATATACTATTGTAAACTAATGCAAGTATTTATTATCAATCCGAGTTAGTGGAACTTAGAAGCATTCACAAATTATATGGTTTTAAGTTGTGATCAATTTATAATATGGTTTATTAATGATTAGGGAAATTCGTATTACAAATATAAATCTAGCTTAAACAATTTCTTAATTCAGATGTGTAATTAGAAGCAGAAGAACCTCCTAACTTAAGATATTTGTTTGTCTTTCTCTAACAAGATTACCTTATGAATTATAAATCAAAAACAACTTCATTGAACAATAGATTAAGATACATGCAGAAATAATTGAAGAGGTCATGATTGTCCTTCATCATATATTCATTTATCAGTAATGCTATTGTTAAAAACAAGAATTCAGGAAAGCATGTAAAAGCATGTAAAAGCATGTAAAGATGAATTCTAACTTAAGATATTGATTAGATAGAAAGAATGTTTAACTTAAAAATTTGTTTGTCCTTTCATATGTAAGTTAAGAATGATCATTAGATTCATCAATACTCATAAATAATCAGCATAAACAAATTAAGCATAAGCAAACTAATTCAGAAATTGCAACTACAAAATAAACTAAGAAGTGCACTTATCTCGGTGTGGGGGCCCTCCACCATTTCCTCGCACACTAAAGGTGAATTCAGCTACTTAATACTTCAATCAATCAAATAGCACATAAAAACAACAAATATGATATAACGATCTTTAATTATGTCTCCAAGTCTCAGAATATAATATCTCAAAATAGTGAATTTCTACAACAATAAAAATATCTTAATATATTGTTAAGTTGGAGATCCAAAACATAGACTCATATGATGTGTTAAAAAACACATATCCTTCAAATGAGTGAAACAACAACAAAAGAATAATGTATACACATTCCCAAGTGGGGAAAATGTAGAAATTAGACCCTGAAAACGTTATTTCTGAAGATCTGCGTTTTTGCTGGGTGAAATAACAGTTGGTTCCCTTAGAATATGATGCTAGGCCCTCAAATACAATATTAGATCAGAAAGAAATCCATTTTGATATGTTAAACAGACCTCCTAGCTTCCTATCAGTTCAAAAATAGCCAAATCCCATGACTTGAGTTATGCCAAAAAAGACTGAAGTATGTACAACATTATTTTATGAGGGTTTCTGTAGTATAATGATAAAATATCATGGATCTAGAGTTATATGGAATAATATGCCAAGAAAATGAAGATTTGACGTCCTTATTGTATTATAAAGCCAACCCGGCAAGGGTTTCATGAAAGACATGTACAAGAGGAAGAGCATATCTGAATATTCAGCTCAGAAAATGTAGTATTACTGTAATATTACAGAAATATAACTGAATAATACAAAATATGGATGATAATCGCTTCCTCTATCTTTCCAAGAGAAGGGTTGGCCCTTTCCCTAGGAAACTAGCTCAGAAACAAGGGTCTTAACCCTACTGCAGCAATGCTATGCAAAATTACGCAGTTCCTGCAAGGGAGTGCAATGTAGGAGATGAGAAAAAATTTGGCCTACTGCAAATATATGAAATGTGCTTAGAAATATTCCTAGCTGATTTCTCAAGAGAAGGAAGCCACCCTCTACTCAGAAACAGACCCGGAAGTGGTGTGATAATCCACCACTGCAACACCCTGCAACTCAGCAATATCCTGCTATAGAAATAATGATGGGACTGAACAATGATGCTTGGCCTTAAGCTAGGATGTGGAGCAATATAGGACAAGCTCTCCCAAGATTCCTGCTCCAAAACACCCGGTGGTGAACAACACTGATACCCTGTTAAACAGCAAGAGGAAGCCAAGTCTAAACAGACAAGATCAAAAGATTGAAATACAAAATCATGAATAACAAAGGCCTCCATCCTCTTCATATATAGCAAGTGAACCTCTCCACATTGGGTCCCATTCACATGTGCCAACAAGCTCATGCAAGTTGTCCTCCACCAAAACTGCGTTGTCCATCAAGGTGGTTCAATGTATCTAGACAACTTTGTTGACTTGGTCAAAGTTGACTGAATTGACATGATCCCATCTCTGTTCACACCCAAGGGTGCTCAAATAAGCTGCTTATTCTTACTCCTTCCACATTAGGAGTGTTTATTGATCCTTCTAAAGAGGTTAATGGGCCTCCCTACCCATTTATTAACCTACCTAGCGATGAAAGAACTCTAATATTCCATTTAGCTTGAAGGCTAAAAAATTGGAATATTACAGTCCTCCCCTCCAAAATGTTGCTTGTCCTCAAGCAACAGGGATAATTTTAAGGATGGAAAACTATCTTGAAGTTTAAAAAATTGACGAATCCCACAAGTCCCTAATATGTAAACTATAAAATATTATTGATGTACTTGTAAAATTATTCAAATTTATAATGATATTATATATATTTTCTATATAATTTTGGCTAATTTTAACGTAAAATAATTTTCTATTGTAAAACTTTGGCGAATCATTTTTATAAAAAAATGGAAATTGGTGAATCTTTTTTTTGGAAAAACCATGGAAAATTAGCTCACCTACAGCAAACAAGTGGCTAATTTTCCATGGCTTGCTGCCACAATCATTTTACAAGATATAAACATGAAAGTACAAAAGGGTGTCAATGGTGCACACCAAAAATCATGTGGCTTCCCCCACAAACCGCCAATGAGATAGCCAATCTGAATGCTACAAATAGCTTCAAGTACATCATTACAATATGCAAGAAGGAATAATCCTCCTTGGTACAATATGCTTCTCATAAAAAGACAAGAAGTATGTAACATAAGGTGAAATTTTACATTCTCCATCATGCACTTGAGGTCTTGAGATGAAATGGCTCAACTAAAAATGCTCCCTCACTCCCAATGAGTAGGAAGGTGGTTGTGACATCCTCTCTATCAACATCTGGGCTATGCATCTCTCCATATGTTGAAATTTTTCATGTTGAAAGCCCTCCCAAATGAACTCCACTGCCAAGGAAAGATATGCATGAAAATGCATGGAAAAGAAGTCCTCATGTGCTGCATGTAGCAACTTCTCCTTGAGCTTAGAAGTTATATTCAAGAAGACTCTTCCATAAGAATAGATGACCGTATCATCCAACATATATCGGTCACCTCCATCAGGGTCATCAAGAATCATGCAAGCACCAAGATCCTTGGAGTACTCTACCAAGAGTTGAGACCTCCAATATGGATCAATCCTCCCAAGAGACAGCGCTAGTGATCTGGTATGTGAAGCTCTCTTCATGCTACTGCCTACTACTTTGACATCCCTCATGCCAAATTCTCCCTCAAAACTCTTCACCTCTCCACAATCCAAGAGTGGTGAATCAACTGGCAAGATTCCTCTTACCAACTCCAAGTCTGGTGGCCTCCTCGATGGAATGCCTCCATATAGTGAGACATCCATGGAAATAGAAGATAGTTCATATGATTGGGCAACCTTGCCCTTTCCCTCACAGTGCAAACTAGTATTCCTTCCCCTTGCACCAACTCTCTGAAATAGATGGGGGTGTGTGCTCCTCATCAAATGATGATGTTCTTCCTCCCTACCTTCTCCTTCCATCATCTCACCATCATGCTGCTCATTGAATTTAATTTTCATTACATATGTGAGATCCTGAAGAAATTCTTGCAATGATACAAGAAATCCTCCTTCTTCTGCATGAGGCACTAAATATGCTCTAGATGTGACAATGATGTAACCCCCATCCTTCTCCTCATATTCAATATGAATGGGAGGTAACTTCTCAATAAGTGGATCCTTATTTGCAAAAGGAACCTTTATTCCCCCTTTTCCAAGGTTATGAAACAAGGATCTTGCCTCTAGCAAGGTATCATGCAAGATGTGATCTCCTCCAATAGGTTTCTGAAGTGGTTTTGAGTTTGTAGGTCCTCCCAACTTATGCAAAAGTTTCATTGGTTTGATTGTCTCATGTTTTTATCAAATATTTCTACCAATATTTTAGTGAACTTTGCAAAAGAAGAAGTATTAAAATTTTTCAATGAAAATGACTCAAACATCCACCAAGCATAGGCCTTACCTTCAAAGTTCAGTGCTGCAACTCTGATGGCTTCTTCTTTAGAAACTTGGTGCTGCTGCAAATAAGTACATAGCTCCTCCACCGAAGATTTGGCTGAGCAAGTTGGGGATCCATCAAAGGTAGAAAGAGAAAATCTATCCATGTCATGCAGCTAGCTCCTCTCCACCTTGATCTTGCAAAAATCTTTGAAAGTAATATGATCTCTAAACTTTTTAGTTTGAGACCCATACTCTTGCAGAAAATTACTACGAGTTTCCCTCCCGGAAATTTCCTCTTATTTCATTTCTTTCATAGTATACCTGGGCATTGGACTACACTTTGCATAATATGGTGTAGCTTCATTCTCACACCTATCATGTGCCAATCTAGATCTGGCTGTAGATCCAAACTCCTCAGGAGATTCCATCTCTCCTCTCATCTTCTTAATATTTTCGTTGATGCACTCCACAGATTTTGGAAGAAGCTTTGTAAGACTATCTTCCCTTTTTCCTCCACATAATAGAGTCTTATTTCTATTCATCTCTCCTTCTCTGGATAGCTTTATGGCTGAGTTCCATAGGCTCAGCCAAGATTGTAGCTCTGATACCGCTGTAATATCCCAAAATAACAAATTTCTACAACAATAAGAATATCTTAATATATTCTTAAGATGGAGATCCAGAAAATAGACTCATATGATGTGTTCAAAAACACATAGCCATCAAATGAGTGAAACAAAAGCAAAAGAATAATGTCTACACCTTCCCAAGTGGGGAAAACGTAGAAATTTGACCCTGAAAACATTACTTCTGAAGATCTGCATTTTTTATGGGTGAAATAATGCTTGGTTAACTTATAATATGATGTTAGGCCCTCACATACAAAATGGGATTAGAAATAGATCCCTTTTTATGTCTTAAATAGACCTCCCGACTTCCTATTAACTCAAAAATAGCCAAATCCCATGACTTGAGTTATGTAGAAAAATACTGAAGCATGTACAACATTATTTTATGAGGGTTTCTATGTTATAATTATACAATAGCATGGATATGGAGTTATATGGAATAATATGCCAAGAAAATGAAGATCTGACCTCCTTGTTGTATTATAAAGCCAACTCGGCAAGGGTTTCATGAGACACATGTACAAGGAAGAGCATATCTGAATATTCAACTCAAAAAATGCAGTCTTACCACAAAATTACAGAAATATAGCTGAATAATACAAAATAGGTATGAGAATCCCTTCCTCTAGCTTTTCGGAGAAGGGTTGGCCCTTTCCTTAGGAAACTATCTCAGAAACAAGGGTCTTAAACCTGTTGCAACAAATCTATGCAAAATGATACAGTTCCTACAAGGGAATATGCTGTAGGAGATGAGAAACACTTTGGCCTACTGCCAAGATATGAAATGTGCTTAGAAATCTTCCTAGCTAATTTCTCAAGAGAAGGAAGGCACCCTCTACTGAGAAATAGACCCGGAAGTGGTGTGATAATCCTCCACTGCAACACCCTGCAACTCAGCAATATCCTGCTACAAAAATAACGCTGGGACTGAAGAATGATGCTTGGCCTTAAGCCTGGATGTGGAGCAATATAGGAAAAGCTCTCCCAAGAGGCCTCTCAAGGGAAGAGGTGAGATTCCCGCTCAGGAACACCCAGTGCTGAATAACACTGCTACCCTGCTAAACAGTAAGAGGAAGCCAAGTATAAACCTTCTTTGTAGGGGAGGTGCCCCGATACTATAGACCCTTACTTTCTTTGCCACAAGGATTTGAATCCAGACAGACACTGAACTGGTATCCAGTGAATGAACACCTGTCATCGAGTGGATCGATTGAAACCTGTATCAACTCTTGGCTCTCCTATCGGCATCCTATCAATGTTCCTCCCTGCGTCAACTGACTGGGTTGATGGGGGATGAGTGTTTCTCGTCAAGTACCTTCAAGCAATTCCCTGCCTCCCATAATTCTTGCTGGGCTATAGGGGGCATGGGTTGTAGTCAAATGGGCAGTAACCCTATAAAATGCCTTCCTTCAATTGGTAGGAATATTAGGTATAGCCTTGCTTATTATCCTATGTTACATCTTTAGATTAGGGAGCCTATTCAGTTCATGTTCCCGATCAAAGGTTTCCAACTATTCAAATAAGCTCCTGGAAGAATGTATATAACTCTGCAGCTTAGGAACTGTTCCAAGGGATATAAAAGCCGGAACGAAAAAAGTGTCAAAAAGCAACTCCTAGGAAAGAAGGCTCAGTACCGGGTGAGAGAACCATAGTAGTAGATTTTTCTAGGTGTGTAAGGGGAAATGGTCGCATATCGATACCTTTCAGGATAGAAACAACAGTAGCTAATAAATAAGAAAAATATTCTAAAATGATGGAAGAATTGGCCACCCCTGTCCCTTGGCCTATTGAGCAAAACCAACCCTACAGGAGCTAAGCAAATGACAGAAGGGTAGGTATATTCCTAGCCAGTGGGTGAACAAATGGATGAATCATATCATCAAGGCTCAGCCGAACCATAAGTGACTAAAAAAAGACAAGATCAAAAGATCGAAATATAAAAGCATGAGTAACAAAGGCCTCCATCCTCTTCATATATAGCGAGTGAACCTCTCCACATTGGGTCCCATTCACATGTGCCAACAATCTCATGCAAGTTTTCCTCCACCAAAACTACACTATACATCAAGGTGGTTCAATGTAACTAGACAACTTTGTTGAATTGGTCAAAGTTGACTGAATCGACATGATCCCATCTCTGTTCACACCCAAGGGTGCTCAAATAAGTTGTTTATTCTTACTCCTTCCACATTAGGAGTGTTTATTGAACCTTCTAAACAGGTTAATGGGCCTCTTTACCCATTTATTCACCTACCTAGTGATGAAACAAATCTAATATTCCGTTTAGCTTGAAGGCTAAAAATTTGGAATGTTACAGAGAAATAATAATGTTAAGTCATGCAAGTTCTACATATCAATGCCGTCAAAGTTTGAGGCTTAAATAGATAAAGTATCTAAAAAAATCATCTAAAATAGATCCTATAGTCATAGCTATCCTTATCTTATCAAATCAAGTCGAATTCATCCATCATATCCATCAAAAAATACAAAATCCCACAAAATAAGAGTTTTGACCTAGTTTCTAGGGATCCTCCATAAAGACAGGCCTTGTTTGACCACATTTGACCGGGCCTATTAAAGCTCGGTTTGAATGTACCAATAGGTGTACACTTATTATTAGTTCCCAAGCATTCTATAAATATATCCATCTCGAGTCCAAGTTTCCTGCAAATATGAAAACCATAAAGCCATTACGAGAATTTATGATGCTGTCCAAAAATGCACTTAAATTTCAATTTTTACAAAAACATCTAATAATTGAAAAACATAATTTAAATACCTGTATATGCATCTTTTGGTGAAAATAAGGTGGACATGATGATGAATATATGGATATTATGTAAAAATAATATGTATTTCATAAACAAAAAGAGATAAAAAACAAGGGCCAACATCTCCCCCAAACTGATGATCAAGCATGTCCTCATGCTTGATTTTTCCTCTTTGACCTTCTGAGCTCTGACGTTGATCCCATTCCTGATCTTGAAACTTCCTTCTATGCTGCATATAGAATATAATCCATATCTTTTCATTGTTCTTCCTTGTAAATGGAGGTCTTAACCTTCTGTTTCTCATATTTGGCCTTCCAAGAATTTTTCTCCTGAAGCTACCTGAATTCCTGTGTATAGAGAAGATTGTTTTTGGTTTTCAACTTTTGCATTTCTCCACTTATCTTGTCATTTTATCTAACCAATTTCTCATTAGTTGTTTTATAGGTTTCATTTTCTCCTTTCATGTGCCTCTCCACGATTCTTCTTACCTCTAGGGTATCAGTTATTTCTCTGGCCCTACCCAACGTTCATTGAACCACTCCCTTGGAATCCCCTTTGACCTATCAAAAGAACCCTTTATGTTTTTATCCAAGAAGAATGTCCACCTTTTCCTTTGAAATGCAATCCCTTGTGGTATAATTCACTTGATGATGGCAACTCTAAAGCTTCGGAAATATATTTTGCAGTCAAAGGAATATGTAAACTGCCCACCATGGTTTCATCCTATTTGTAATTTTTTATAAAATCTCTTGTGATATCCTCATTGTGCCCTTTAAATTTTTGACGAAATCCTATTAAGCATGATTGATAAAAATTCTCAACTGTTTCCCTACTCCAATGTTCAATTTGAAAATATTTGGGTTCTATTCTTGAAGTCATTATTAGCCAGCTATAAAATTTGTTATATCAAATGCTGGCTAAATCATTTTTGGAGCCTTCAAGAAACAAGTTTTATTGCTAAAAAATGTTATCTCTTGAAGACTCTTGAAGGCCTCATGCCTCTGTCCAAATCTTCACTACTATTCCCATTTCAAGCTCAGAAATTCGTTTTTTTTCCAAGACAAAATACTACTGCAAACACCATTTTCCCCTTCCTTCCACTCCCAAAACTAACCTCATTTTTTACCCCTTTATTCCCCTCAAAAATTCTTCATGTTCATATTTTTCCCCTTTTCCCCTCCATTGAAGCCCCTTTGATAAGGTTTAAGACCCTTTCTTTACCTTATCAAAACCCTCATAACCATTGAAAAACTTGAAAATTTTCGTAAAAAACACAATTTTATATTACAAACTTAAGCCCCCTTGGGCTAAGTCCTTAACCATTTCCACTACACATGCCCTGGTGTTGGAATCAGATGCTAAGCCATTTGGGCACTTATCGCATCGGAGGAAACACAACGCGCAAGTCTTTCCCCTTTATTTAAAACTCCGATGCTGATTAGCCCTGCATACTATAGCCCCTGATCATATTTCTTCCCATATAGCCGATGGCCCCGCAGATGGGTGCCAAGCCAAATCACAAATATAAAACCCTCCCGACACACAAAACCTTTGTTCGTATTAAATTTTTGGGTTTTAAATGTTTTTGTCGTTATATTAAAAGAAAAGTTAGGAAGTTTTTATCGCACCACTTTTAAGAGGAAAGTGGTTTTCCCCGTTTGGCACCGATCAGCGCCACTGGCCGACACGTGGCCTTGAGCGGTGTGGTGATACCGCCCTCATCGCGCATTAAAAATCGACTATGGGCCTGGCACGATATTGATGTGCGCCGTCCGATCTTATCCCAGCTCATTGGATGGTGATCGCGCCTAAAAGATGCTCGAGGAATAAACTCCCCCTCCCTTTGCTTCCGCCTGCGCATCTTTCCAAGATCGCACTCTTTCTCCACCATCAGATCTGAGGCCCTAGATCTTACGGCCCTCATTGCAAGTTGCGTGATTTTCAACGCAAAGTTTATTTCTTCCAAGGCCACGTGAAATGGGTGGTTTTCTAAATGACACGTGTCGGGCGGGGACGCATATCGCGTTCCAAAGGGAAATACCGCCTACCCGCCTTTTCCTCACGTGAAAATGGTGGTTTCCATCCCCGAAACCATTTTCCCTCTTTCCATATGCGTTTTTCACACGCCTACTCAGCCGTTGATCTTGTGGGACGATCTCATCCGACGGCCCACGATCATCCCGAAACCCCAAACACCATTTTTAACCATTTTGTCTCATAAAAAAGGTTTTTAACCTTGTCCCATCAAATTTTCGCCATTTCTTCATAAAGTGACGCCTTCGCTTTACTTCCTCCCAATCAATCCTGACCGTTGATCATTCTGCGATCGACGATTCTGACTTATTTTTCACCCACTTTCCTTTTTTAACCTCCCGAAATAGATCTCGACCGTTGGATGGACCGAAACAGATCTCGACCATTGGATGATGCCATCCAACAGCCATGCTCTCTCCCTACGCCCTCTGAAGCAGTAAAACCTATATAATGCAGGATTTTATAATATTTTTTGTATTGTGCAGGGTTTTCAATGGTTTTCCATTATATCAAAACAGAAGTCGAAGGCTGAGAATGACGTTTCTCCCGCTTTCGATTAATCAAAAGGAATCATTCACGAGGTTCAAACTCCACGTTTAATTAGTGTTTCATGAGGCATTGATGCCATACGAGCCCTGCGCGGCTTGCACATCAACAAGACACAGTTAAATGAATTGAAAGAGTATCAGTGTCAAAGACAGAACACAGCAGAACAGAAGATTGAAAACAATTTGGGGATTACGGCTAAGATTGATTATCAAAAGCCTAATCCTCCAAATTTAAATAGAATTAAAAGGAAATCATAAGTTTTTATCGGACAGCAAGCCCCCATCGCCACAATTGAGGAAAATTGATTCCTCCCAGCTACCATAGTGCCACCTGTGCCTCAAAGCATTCAAACATAGGTCGAAGTTGTTGATCAAGATCATATTTTTGCCTCAGTGCAGCTAGAGATTTAATTCTGCAAATAAAATTAATGACAAAATATCAACAGAGTTACTTCAACATAACAGAGAGCCTCAAAAGTCAAAAGAGCTCCCACCAAGCTTAAATCTTAATGTAAATTATTTAATACAGAGGACACCTATGTAAGCTTCTTCATCGAGCCACCCAAAGGCCAAGAAGCCATTAAGTCTGTATTAATTATCTTTGGTGATCTTTTATTAGATCTCACCTCCTCGTTCTTCTATAAATACTACTGGAGAAGATGAGAGAGGGGTTGGTTGAGTTGGTTACACAACTTTGACAGATACTTGATCTGAAACTTCTGATTGTAAATAGTGATTCTCTGGCTCTTGGAGCTCTGCTTGTGATAGATAAGCTAGTCTGGGAAGAGGAGATGATTGCTAAACTAAAGCTTTGGACTTAAAGCTGTAACTGGTTTGAAGTATCAATACAAGATGATTTATGGGATCCTAGTCTATGTCGACGGTGATGTTTTTCCTATTGTAACTTGTTATTTTATTTCTGTTTTCACTGTGTTCATTTTCTCTTATAAAGAATAGCATGCATAGAGTTAGGACCTACTGTATATCAGTACCCTTCTCTGACTGAAAATATTTATCTTCATGGTTTCTTCCAAATTTGTGTTATTTAGGAATGATTTAATTCAGTTTAAGCATAGGAATGCTGGTGTTCCCTCATCTTATTGTCTTAACTGAATATTTTTCTTGGATGTTACTTTCATTTCATGTTAAGTAGAGATGAACTAAGGAAGATATGGTATGCCCTGGTCCTAGTTTTATCCCCAAAAATTGTCTGAAATTTTCTCTTGGAATGTGTTGAAAGATGGCTAGTTTCAAAGTACTTACCAGATCTTAGGCCATTCTGTGTTATCTTTGTGTTTGTATTGAAAGTAACCAAGTAAAGAAGAGCTAGGAGAGGATCTGTGGTGAGCCCGGCTCGCTAGTTTCTACTCCAACAGTTTTCTTCAAGTTTCCCTCCGTTTTTTAATGTTTTTCTATTGAAAGTATATCACAAAGGCTGGCTAGTTTCAAAGTACATACCAGATCCTAGGGTGCTCTTTGTTCTTCACTTGTTAAATTCCCCTTCTTGTTGTATCATTTCATTCCATAAATCAAACTTTAAAGAGATCTTGAGACATAGATGACTTGCCCCATGGACCACTCTTGCCTCTTGTTGTTTCAGTTAAACCGTATCATGAATCCATAACCCAATGGACTAAAACATGAAATTATCTATCTTTCTGGCCAAAACTTGTTCTTTTTGCTAGCAACTTCTCACCTTTGAAACTCTTTGCATTTAGGACTTTCCACCTCAAACAATAATCATGCTCAACCATGCAAAAAACAAACAAAACCCTCAGCCTTCATAACTAGCCTAACATCATTACCCAAAACTTCAAAGACAAATCCATCTTTTCACTTCTTGGAGAGATCCCTCTCCGGATTCAGGAGGGCTAGATCCTAGAATCCCAAAGTGGTTGAAACAATGTTGTTTCTGTGATCGAACTTTTCCAATCTTGCTGATTACAGATTCCTAACATTTCTGGCGACTCCGCTGAGGAACAAACCCAAAATTTTAAGGTGATCATAGGATATCAGAAATTTGTTTCAAAAAAAATTTGCTATATTAACCAGCTCAGCCACCAGCCCTAACATTTCTGGCAACTCCGCTGTGGACCGAACCCAATTGTAATCTCTGGTTTCCCTTGAAAACTTCATAAAACCTTGTGAGTAAGAAGCGGCCTTTTCAAGCAATACCAAGCAGTGGTAATCATGATAAAGCTTGTTTGAATCAATGACAAGATAGGTAAACCCTAGGATTCTCATAAGAGTTTGTCTAACCTTGAAAAATCAGCCAGCTTAGCCATAGGAATAGACTGTCTTTGTCTCATAACCGTAGCTAAGTTTTGAAGCAGAGTTAGGACATTCTTAGAAACCACAGAACTGAAAAATAACTTGGAAAACCCAAAAATATTTCAGATTGGTATTCAATAAACATGGTGGTGGACCATAAAACCTTTTACCTCCAAAAGAGCTAAAAAATTCCACTTGGCGACTCCACAATTCTGAAAAAACCTTAAGACTCCACTGGGAAGAACCCTTATCATTGTAATATCATTCAAACTCAATTAGAGGACTGTAGGATTAAAATTTGTGTAAACATATTAGTTTACCTTTTAAAGACTGTCATACCTGGTTGAAATTTTCTTGTTTGGGTCTGAAAAACACGGCATAGTGGCTCCTAGAAAGATTCATACTAGAGCCTATCCTGACCCTGATCCACCTGAGATAGTTGATGACCTAGAAAGTATCCTTAGTAGGTCTCCTAAGATTAAATTATCAACTGTTTTTAGATCACCCTTGAGAGAAAATTCAGTCCCTGAAGATCTTCCAGCTCTACAACAATCACAAGTTTACTTAGTAAATCCATTTAGAACTAGGTCTCTTCATGATTTAGATCAGTTAGATTTTGAGTCTTCACTTTCATCTCCTGAAACAAGTGAACATCCTGGTAGTAGAGAAACAACACCTCCTAATTTACACTTCCTTCACAATTTAGGTGTCTCTCATCCAAGATCAGCTCAAAAATCCACTGCTGGTCCATCACTTCTGCTCACCCTACATCCACTGTCCAAACCACTCCATTTCAGCCCACTTTCCACTTTGTCAATCCACCTCTTGTAAATCCACCCCCACCACATATCATGGTAGCATGGTATGCTCCCCTAGTCCTTCCTGTACCATTGGTAAATCTTCCACAGGACTATCAGTCCAAAATTCCATTGTATGATGCTAGTAATGCTACAACTGCATCACAACATGTGGATAAGATGAATGACTACTTTGACAAAAATGAAATTGATGATGATTCTGTCAAGCTTAGATTATTTGCTCAAAGTCTGGGGGGAGAAGTAAGAAAATGGTTTAAAGGTTTAACCCCCCATAGTATTAATGATCTCCAAGCCTTCCATCAAACATTCTTAAACAAATGGGAAGTAAAGAAGAATCCTCTCCAAGTCCTTTCTGATTACAAGAACCTCCATAGAAACACTAGGGAAAGTGTGCAAGCTTATTGCACTAGATTCAATAGTGTGTATAATGCACTTTCCCCAGAACTAAAACCTCCATAGGGCTCAGCTTTAAACAAGTTTCCTGAAGGGTTTGACCCCGAGATGGCCTATCAGCTGAGAGAGAGAGATTTTGCAACTCTTGAAGATATGCAAAAGGGTGCTCTTTCTGTGGAATTCAACTTGATGGAGAAGAGAGCAAGAATGAAAATTGAAAAGAGAGTGTCCTTTAGAGAGGAAAATGCCCCTTCTACTTCCAACTCAAAGATGGAAAGAATGATGGAGGAGATGATGAAGAAAATGAGCATCCTTGAGAAAGCACAAGCAAGTCAAAACCAAACTGCTCCTCAAAACAAGAACCAAAACCAGAATCAGAATTTTAGAAGGAACCAACCTCCAAACAAACCTAGGGAAGATGATCAACAAATCACTCCTCCCTTTCATCAAAACTATATAAGTGAGGTTGAGGAAACAGAGGAGATAACAGAGGAAGATGATATCAACATGTTGGGAGTAGGTAATGATGACTTTGAGATTCATTTTGATAAGGAACAAGCTTTTCATACCCCTTATGATGATAAAAAGATGATAATGCAAGTTATTTTTAGGACATGGAAAATGTCATCATAGAGTCTCAAAGAGAATATGACCTTAGAAGAAAAACCCGTCAACAAACCCCCAACAACAAAACCTTTGAAAAATCTTCACAAAATAGCACTGCAACCAAGCCTAATGTTGTCAAACAAAAGGAAAAAATAGTGGTTGTTAAGTCTGATAAAGATAGAGAGAAAGGCACTCAAACTAATGAAAAACAGAGTGCAGACATTAGTAGTACTGACACTTCAGTTGGTACTCCTATGAAAACACTTTTGTCACATATAAATAGAACAAATCAGCAAGCTGATGTTGTTGATAGACTGGCAGCTAGTAAGGCTGTAACAAGTTCTTCAAAGAACCAAATTCCTTCAGCCTAGAGCGGGAAATTTCAAAGATCAAAATCTCTATTCCCCTGGCTGAGTTAGCAGCCCAGAATGTATATAGGACCCAAATTTTGAAGGCTTTAAACATTGAACAGAATAATGACACATTCAATCTTAATGACGACCAACCAGAGCTTATTTTTGGTACTAAGATTGAAGGTAGATATCAAGAAGGACATGTTCCTCCCTTTTATGTAATTTTGAATGTTCATGACAAGATTTTGCATAACGCTATGCATGATTCCGGGGCTTCTCTTAATTTAATGCCTAAAGCTATAATGGAGAGCCTTGCTTTAGAAATCACCGGGCCTTATAAAGACCTTTACTCCTTCGACTGAAGCAGAGTAAAATGTTTAGGATTAATTAAAGACCTCTATGTTAACTTAGCCCAGATTCCAGCCAAATGTTTAGTAATGGATATTGTTGTGGCTGATGTGCCCCCAAAGTATGGAATTCTATTATCAAGATCTTGGGGGGCTAAGTTACAAGGGACTATGCAAATGGACATGACCTACGTGACTATCCCTGTTTTGAATCAGACTAGAAAACTTTACCGGGAGTCCCATATGCAATACATAGTTACTAGCCAAGATAGACCACAAAACTCTCCCTTTTATTCTGTAAATACAAGCCTGGATTCATTTATCCTTTTCAATGATGAAAATTCCAGTGAACTGGTGACCTTGTCTGATTTAATGATAGATAGAGAGGAGGATGAACACAACGCAGAAGTGTCAAAATAGTTTGTTGCATTTGAAAACATTAGCAAACCCAACACAGGTCTTGAGCTACAAGTCATGCGTCCGTTGCTTTTAAACCTTGACAGTCAAGGAAACAACCCTCAATGCAGCGAAAAATCTAAGGTAATGAAACAAATTCAACTAAGTGCCGATCTTCAAGAACAATCAAGTAGCACGTTAGTTGAAGAGGACAATCACCAAATAGATGAAACCGAAAATAGTCCTCTCTGGAGTATGTATTTTGATGGATCATGCACTAGAACTAATGCTGGTGCAGGGGTATGGATTTGCAACACTGAAAACAACCATACAGAAAGCATTTCCTGCAAATTAAACTTTCAATGTTTTAACAACATAGCGGAATATGAATCCCTACTTTTAGGCTTACATCTATTGAAAAAGTTAGGAGCCAAGAGAATAAATGTGTATGGGGATTCAGAATTAGTCATTAGGCAACTCAATGGGGGGTATAACGCAAATCATCCCAGACTTAGAGCCTATGGAAACGATGTCATGGACCTTTTAAAAACTTTCAAGGAGTCCAAAATCATTTTTGTCCCAAGAAAAAGAAATATTGCAGCCCACAATTTAGCCTTTGCAGCTAGAACATGCTTGACGCCATATGAAACCAAATACTGCACAACTCAGATAAAATTTGGACCAACCGTACCTAATAATGAAAAATACTGGTAGGTGTTTGATAGAGACAAACAAATAGAAGACTTTATGCAATTCAGAAATGAATTCAAACTACACAGTTCAGACTCAGATTATGATACAGAATGCAGTGAAGAAAATTTTCTTCGTGAAGAAGAACCATCTCCTGAACTTGTTGATATTAATCTACTGATTGGAAAACTTGAAAAAAAAACAGAACCGATTGCAGAATTAGAACTAGAAGAGTTAGAAACCCTGCAATCCAAAGATCAGAGTTTTCCTAAGGGTCTAGCACCTTTAGAAGAGTTGTTTGATTTTAACGATGTGGCCAGGAAGCCAAAACTGGAACCTGTAGAGACTAAACTGGAAGAGTGCAATATAGGCAGTAAACTCAAACCGAAAATGATTAAACTTTCTAAAACCTTACCATCTCACATTAAACGCAAATACATAGAGTTGTTTAAGGAGTTTTCTGATGTTTTTGCGTGGAGCTACGAAGATCTTAAATCCTATGACACTGAAATAATATAGCACACAATTCCTCTCAAATAAAGCCAAAAACCATTCAAACAGAAACTGTGCAAAATAAACCCTGTTCAGCTGCCTTCGGTGGAGAAGGAAATCAGGAAAATGTATGAAGCTGGTATTATTGTCCCTATTAGATATTATGAGTGGGTGTCTAATCTGGTGTCAGTTAGGAAGAAAACTGGAGAGATCAGGCTTTGTATAGACTTTAGAGACTTGAACAAAGCTTCATTAAAATAAAACTACCCTTTACCTAAGATGGATCATATTTTACAAAGGGTGGTAGGGTCTAGAAGAATTTCTTTTCTTGATGGCTACTCAGGGTACAATCAAATCTTAGTTCACCCTGAAGATCAATTAAAGACAGCCTTTACTACACGATGGGGCACTTTCATGTATGTGAAAATGCCCTTTGGTCTAATGAATGCTGGAGCAACTTTTCAGAGAGCCATGGACATAGCATTCTCAGAGGAACTGGGCCTCTTCATCATTATATACCTTGATGATGTCACTGTTTTTTCAAAAATAGATGAAGAGCACTTAGAAAATTTAAGAGCAGTTTTCGAGAAATGCAGAAAGTTTGGGATATTTTTAAACCCTAAGAAAACACTATTTGGGCTCCATGAAGGTAAACTTCTCCGGCACATTATTTCAGAAGAGTGTATTAAGATAGATCCCAAAAGGATTGAGGCCATATTGCAAATCTCTCATCCTCGAAACATCAAAGAGTTGCAATCTTTCATTGGAAAGATTAACTTTTTGAGGAGTTTCATCCCAAACTTGGCTGAGCTCCTTAGAAATATCACAAACATGTTGAAGAAGGAGCAAGGGATAAAGTGGACCTTGCAAGAAAAGAAGTCCTTCGAGCTGGTGAAACAAGCGTTAACGAAAACACCGATTCTAATAAGTCCCGACTTTTCAAAAGATTTTTATATTTTTTCATTTGCATCAAAACATACCATAGCTGCTATAGTTTTGCAAAAAAATCCACAACGAAAAGAGCAGCCTATTGCATTCTTTAGCAAGGAATTTAGGGATGCCCCTCTGAAGTATAACATTATGGAGAAGCAAGATTTTTCTTTGGTTAAAGCTTTGAAAGACTTCAGAGTATACATTTTTCACTCACACATAATTGCCTTTGTCCCAAATTCAGTTGTAAAAGACATTCTAACACATGACCCATATGGTAAGAGAGGTAAGTGGATTGTTGTTATCCTTGAATATGATTTAGAGATAAAACCCACTAAACTTATCAAAGGCTAAGGACTAGCTAGATTAATGGCTGAATCAAATTTTGAAGTTCTTGATATAAATATGATTGATGCTTGGGATGACCAAGAAGGATTCTCGACTCCTATTGTTGAAGACCATTTTATGAATTCCTCTTGGTATGCTGATATTATTTATGTTTTTCTTAATTTAAATACACCTCCTGGTTTGAAAAAAACAAAGGCAAGGTTCCTAAAATTGAAAGCTGTAAACTATTGCATTATAGATAGATGTCTTTATTGGAAAAATGAAAGTGGTGTATTGCTTAAATGTTTTCCTGAGTTTGATGCAGAGAAGGTTAAGCACGAGTTCCATGAAGGAGAGTGTGGAGGTCATTTGTACTGGAAGACAACAGCCAACAAAATTTTGAGGGCTGATTTCTATTGGCCTACTCTCTTTCCTAATATACACAAGATGATCATTGCCTGTCATAAATGTCAACTTTTTGAAGGCAAAAGAAAACTGCTACCCCTACCTCTGCATCCAATCACTGTTGAAGCTCCTTTTCAATAGTGGGGACTTGACTTCATAGGAGAAATCCATCCACCATCTTCTACTCAGCATAGATGGATTCTCACTGCCACAGACTATTTCACTAAGTGGATAGAAGCCATACCTTGTAGGGAAGCCAGTGATTTTGTTATCATAAGATTCATAGAGAATAATACTCTCTCTAGATTTGGTTGTCCTACCAAGATCATCAATGATAATTCAACAACATTTGGATCAAAGAAAATGGTTGAATTCTGTCACAGATATCAAATAACGTTGGGGCATTCCACAACCTATTACCCTGAAGGTAATGGACTTGCAGAGTCCTCAAACAAGATTTTAGTGAACATAATCAAGAAAATGTTGGAGGACAACAAAAAGTCTTGGCACACAAAGCTAGTTCATGCACTTTGGGCTGACAGATTGACTTTGAA
This sequence comes from Pinus albicaulis, assembly GCA_034641835.2. NCBI lineage: Eukaryota > Viridiplantae > Streptophyta > Pinopsida > Pinales > Pinaceae > Pinus > Pinus albicaulis. The sequence goes on from CM076577.1 coordinate 1,398,161,546, forward strand.
GAAGTCTATTGGTATGTCACCTTTCTGGCTTGTCTATGGCACCCATGCAATATTTCCTACTAGCCTTGTTGTGATAGTTATGAAGTTGATTCAAGAATTGAAAACTGAATCTAATGACATGATCAGAAGAATAAATCAGACCATTCATCTTCAGCAAACCAGAGAGGAGGTTTATAACAAAGCATTGTAGAAGCAGGACAACATTAAAAAGATTTTTGACAGAAGAAAAAGGCCAGCAATTTCAATATTGGGGACAAATTTTTGAAGTGGGACTCAAGGAGGGATGACAAGGGCAAGCATGGAAAATTTGACAACTTATGGCTTGGCCCTTACTCTATCCATTCAGCTGCTGGTAATAATGCCTATTTTTTACAAGATTTGAATGGAGCAGAATTGTTTGGGGGTCCTGTTAATGGCAGGATGCTTAAGCATTACTTCTATTGATCCATGTTATGTTCTAAAAGCCTTTTTATATTTTTTATCATTGTAAATATTTCATCCATCATTGCATTCAAAGTTATAAAAAATCAAAATACAAAAAGAAAGAAAGAAAGAAAAGAGGGCAGATTGTAAAAACAAGAAAGGTAAAGCCCCATACCAAAAAAGAGAAACAAATCTGAAAGTGTGCAAGCTCAAATGCCACTCCTAAAGAACACACTTCTAGTTAGTCAAACTATTTAATATTGGCTAATTAGTTTTAAATTTTCTGCTGATAGGATAGTAAATTCGATTTTCCAAACTGTTTAATCTTGGCTTATCAGTAGATAGTTTAGGATAGAAATTAAAGGTTCAAACATGCTCAAAATCTGAACCTAAGTTTCCAAAGAGAATGACTCAAATTTGTTTTAAATTCTGAGTCAAGAAAGATGTAAATCTGGTCCAAACAAGCTAAAAATCTGAACCAGTTGACAAAGGAAAGACAGCTCAAAGCAAAAGTCAAAACAGAGTTGTAAAAAAAAAGATGAAGGAAATGTTTTGAAATTTCAGATCTTAAGCCTTCCATTTTGTTTTAATTTTCTGTAAAATAAGATCTATGTGCAGCTTGTTTTTATGATATAGATCATAGCAAGTCAAACAGCTTAATCTTGGCTTGGTTGTTTTTAAATTTCTGTTGTAGAATTTAGAGAATAAAAATCTGTTGGACAGTTTAATCCCAACATATAGTAGATTAGGTAGAGAATCATATGGACTCAACTGTTTAATCTGAGTTCATGGAGAAATAAGGAGTAGAAATAGATTATATTTCCTACTTTCAAAAGAATAAAATGTTGTAAAATAGTTTTCCAATCCAAGTGCACTCTAAATGAAGAAAAAATGTTAGATTTGTAGGATTGGGTAGGTAGAAATCTTGTTGATGAAAGATCCATTGTTTTTATGGCTGCTAACCTGATTTCAGAACTAAAGAAGATCATCCAAGGAAAGAAAGGAAGCCCAGTGGATGAGGCACTGATCAGCCTCCCAGAGAATGCAAGTCTGAAGTTCTTGATGCCTTTAAGAAGGCACCATCCCCAAGTGGAGCCACTGTTAGCCAGCTATACAATTTGTTATATCAAATGCTGGCTAAATCATTTTTGGAGCCTTCAAGAAATAATTTTTATTTCTAAAAAATGTTATCTCTTGAAGACTCTTGAAGGCCTCATGCCTCTGTCCAAATATTCACTGCTATTCCCATTTCAAGCTCAGAAATTATGCTGATTTCCAAGAAAAAACACTGCTGCAAACACCATTTTCCACTTCCTTCCACTTCCAAAACTAACCTCATTTTTACCCCTTTATTCCCCTCAAAAATTATTCATGTTCATATTTTTCCCCTTTTCCCCTCCATTGAAACCCCTTTGATAAGGTTTAAGACCCTTTCTTTACCTTATCGAAACCCTCATAACCATTGAAAAACTTGAAAAATTTCATAAAAAACACATTTTTATATTACAAACTTAAAACCCCTTGGGAAATGTCCTTAACCATTTCCACTACACGTGCCCTGGTGCTGGAATCAGGTGCTAAGCCATTTGGGCGCTTATCACATCGAAGGAAACACAGCGCGAAATTCTTTCCCCTTTATTTAAATCTCCGATGCCAATTAGCCCTTTATACTATAGCCCCCGATCATATTGCTTCCCATATAGCCCATGGCCCCACAGACGGGCGCCAAGCCAAATCACAAATATGAAACCCTCTCGACACTCAAAACCTTTGTTTGTATTAAATTTTTGGGTTTTAAATGTTTTTTGTCGTTATATTAAAAGAAAATCTGGGCAATTTTTATCGCACCGCTTTTAAGAGGAAAGCGGTTTTCCCCGTTTGGTAGCGATCAGCACCACTGGCCGACATGTGGCCTTGAGCAGTGTGCTGATACCGCCCTCATCGCCCATTAAAAATCAACTATGGGCCTGACGTGATATTGACGTGCATCGTCCGATCTCAGGCCAGCTCATCGGATGGTGATCGCGCCTAAAAGATGCTCGAGGAATAAACTCCCCCTCCCTTTGCTTCCGCCTGCGCATCTTTCCAAGATCGTGGTCTTTATCCACCATCAGATCCAAGGGCCCAGATCTAACGACCCTCATTCCAAGTCGCGTGATTTTCAGTGCAAATTTTATTTCTTTCAAGGCCACGCGAAATGGGTGGTTTTCTAAATGACACGTGTCGGGCAAGGACGCGTATCGCGTTCCAAAGGGAAATACCGCCTACCCACCTTTTCCTCACGTGAAAATGGTGGTTTCCATCCCCGAAACCATTTTCCCTGTTTCCATATGCATTTTTAACACACCTACCTAGCCATTGATCTTGTGAGTCAATCTCATCCGACAACCCACGATCATCCTGAAACCCCAAATGCCATTTTTAACCATTTTGTCTCATAACAAAGACTTTTAACCTTGTGCCATCAAATTTTCGCCATTTCTTCGTAAATTGATGCCTTCGCTTTATTTCCTCTCGATAAATCCTAACTTTCGATCATTCCGTGATCAACGGTTCTGACTTATTTTTCACCTGCTTTCCATTTTTAACCTCCTTAAACAGATCTCGACCGTTGGATGATGCCATCCAATGGCCATGCTCTCTCCCTATGCCCTCTGAAGCAGTAAAACCTATATAATGCATTATTTTATAATATTTTTCATATTGTGCAGGGTTTTCAATGGTTTTCCATTATATCAAAAGAGAAGCCTAAGGCTGAGAATGACGATTCTCTCGCCTTTGGTTAATCAAAAGGAATCATTCAAAGGGTTCAAAATCCATGTTTCGTCAGTGTTTCATGAGGCATTGATGCCATACGAGCCCTGCGCGGCCTGCACATCAACAAGACACAGTTAAATGAATTGAAAGAGTATCAGTGTCAAAGACAGAACACAACAAAATAGAAGATTGAAAACAATTTGGGGATTACGGCTAAGATTGATTATCAAAAGCCTAATCCTCCAAATTTAGAAAAAATTAAAAGGAAATCATAAGTTTTTATCGGACAGCAAGCCCCCACCGCCACATCTGAGGAAAATTGATTCCTCCCAGCTACCATAGTGCCACTTGTGCCTCAAAGCATTCAAACAGAGGACGAATTTATTGATCAAGATCAGATTTTTGTCTCAGCGCAGCCAGAGAGTTAATTCTGCAAATAAACTTAATGACAAAATATCAGCAGAGTTACTTCAACATAAGAGAGAGCCTCAAAAGTCAAAAGAGCTCCAACCGAACTTAAATCTTAATGTAAATTATTTAATACAAAGGACACCTATGTAAGCTTCTTCATCGAGCCCCCCAAAGGCCAAGAAGCCATTAAGTCTGTATTAATTATCTTTGGAGATATTTTATTAGATCTCACCTCCTCATTCTTCTATAAATAATACTAGAGAAGATGAGAGAGGGGTTGGTTGAGTTGGTTACAGAACTTTGACAGATACTTGAGCTGAAAATTCTAATTGTAAATAGTGATTCTCTGGCTCTTGGAGCTCTGCTTGTGATAGATAAGTTAGTCTGGGAAGAGTAGATGATTTCTAAACTGAAGCATTGGACTTAAAGATGTAACTAGTTTGAAGTATCAATACAAGATGATTTATGGGATCCTGGTCTATGTTGACGGTGATGTTTTTCCTATTGTAACTTGTTATTTTATTTCTGTTTTCACTCTGTTAATTTTCTCTTATAAAGAACAACATGCATATAGTTAGTACCTACTATATATCAGTACCCTTCTCTGACTGAAAATATGTATCTTCATGTTTTCTTCCAAATCTATGTTATTTAGGAATGATTTAATTCAGTTTAAGCATAGGAATGTTGGCGTTCCCTCATCTTATTGTCTTAGATGAATATTTTTCTTGGATGTTACTTTCATTTCATGTTAAGTAGGGATGAACTAAGGAAGATATGGTATGCCCTGGTCCTAGTTTTATCCCGAAAAACTGTCTGAAAGTTTCCCTTGGAATGTGTTGAAAGCTGGCTAGTTTCAAAGTACTTACCAAATCTTAGGCCATTCTGTGTTATCTTTGTGTTTTTCTTGAAAGTAGCCAAGTAAAGCAGAGCTAGGAGAGGATCTGTGGTGAGCCCGGCTCGTTAGTTTCTACTCTAACAGTTGCCTTCAAGTTTCCCTCTATTTTTTAATGTTTTTCTATTGAAAGTTTATCAAAGGCTGGATAGTTTCAACGTACTTACCAGATCCTGGATTGCTTTTATGTCTTTCGTAAGTGTTTGTCAAAGGCTGGCTAGTTTCAAAGTACTTACCAGATCCTAGGCTTCTCTTTGTTCTTCATTTGTTAAATTCCCCTTCTTGTTGTATCATTTCATTCCATAAATCAAAATTTAAAGAGATCCTGAGACATAGATGACTTGCCCCATGGACCACTCTTGCCTCTTTTTGTTTCAATTAAACCCTATTATGACTCCATAGCCCAATGGACTAATACCTGCAATTATCTATCTTTCTGGCCAAAACTTGTTCTTTTTGCTTGCAACTTCTCACCTTTGAAACTCTTTGCATTTAGGACTTTCCACCTCAAACAGTAATCATGCTCAACCATCCAAAAAACAAACAAAACCCTCGGCCTTCATAACTAGCCTAACATCATTACCCAAAACTTCAAAGACAAATCCATCTTTGCACTTATTGGAGAGATCCATCTCCGGATTCAGGAGGGCTAGATCCTAGAATCACGAAGTGGTTGAAACGATGTTGTTTCTGTGATCAGACTTTTCCAATCTTGCTGATTACAGATTCCTAATAGTCATATTGTCTGAAAACCATTTGATGTACCCATCTACTGTCATTAAATTCAAATTTGTAAACAAAAATTCAATTACTAGATGTTATCACAGTAGTAAGGCTTACCTCTTGTTTATTATTCTTTCCAATCAATTATCTGTTTTCCCTTTGAAAAATGTGAGCTTACTGCTTCAAATAAACAGAAGATTTGATAGAGAGGTTTAAGAAAACATTACAAAAAAAAAAATCATGTTTCTATTATCCTACTCTCCATTTGATTCTCTGTTTCTGTTTTAAAAACAATCATCTGCCTCTGTTTTGTAAAAAAATTTCACTGTGTAAAAAAAATGAATTTTTTTTATACAACAGTGTCTTGTGACCCTTCAATTTCATACAAATTTTTTTTTCAAAGACATAGCATGATGTATTTAATATAAATTCATTGTTTATGCAAGAGAATATCTCAATCACTTCATCAAAAATCTCATAATGAGTTCACTGTTTTCTTCAAACATTCACTAAACTCTGCCCTCTGCTATGTAAAAATATAAAAACATGTTTGACTGTGTTTTCTAAACCAATATTTCTCCACAAATACTGATTCAAATTCTTCTACTGAGTGTGCAAATAAAATTAATCTATTACACAACTAAATTAAAATGAATTCACTTGTGCAATTAAAACTAGAATTCTCCATTCTCAGTTTTCATTTATTTTGAAATAGAAGAGTGTTTATGGGGACATGTTCAAGCTTACCTGTCTTTTCAATGATCCTCGTGATTTTCTGTTGTGATTCTCTTGATATTACTTTAGGTTTAATTGAGGTCTCTGTGTTTCAATCAGTGCTAATATCATCAAAATCCTCACTCAATATTTTACCATTTCCTCACTTAATCAACAGAAGATTTAGTTGTTGAGTGATGGCAAAGTATTTATGAGTAGTGTCAAAGTGTTTATGAGTGGTGTCGAAGACAAAATGTAACGCAATGACATGTTTTAATTATCAAAATAGAGAACTCCTTTTATAACTCTCAGTTTGTCTTAACAATCCTGAGATTTATTCATGCAACACATCGTTGTTTTAAACAACCAAATCTGAGTTTGCCTCTTACCTTATCCTTCACAAGATTTTTCCTCCTGATAGCATGGTTTCTTGAAAAATTTTCTAGATTTGTTGGCTTGAAACATCAGCCGATTCCCCTTATTGCTCTATTCCTCTTCACTACTATATTTCCTCCCTTCTTCACTATGTTATATCTCTTCTATTCTCCTCACAATTTTATTCATTGTGTTCAGGTTCTGCATTTATTTGTTTCTCATAGAGTTTTAAAAAATGGATGCGTGTTTTGATTGCATGCCCTCCTTCTCTCACTGAGCCTTCGAAAGGCGATGATGGTGAAAAAGGTAGTGTATATTAGTTGTTTTAGGTCTTATGAATGGAAAAAAATTTCTCAACATTTTAGATAGTGCTGTGATATGGCATTTGAAATTATTTTCACCACTCATCAACTGTCACTTAACCGGTGCACGCGTGGATTTCGCTTGACTTTCATGCTGACTCTAGTGTACATTCCATCCTTTGCTTCACTTATTGCACAACTCCTTTCACTTTTTTCTTTCATGCTTTGCCTTGATTACCATGTTTGCCTCCATCCTCCATTGAAATGCATCATCTCCAATTGCAATTGCGCCATCATATTGGTTGTATTCACATCACTGTATGCCATCATTTCTTCGCTCCTCCACTGATGCATGTATTACAGTCTCATCATAGTTTTATCCATAGAATACATCATTTTCATGCATTTGTTTGTCATCGCATCATACTTTAGGTTAGTTTTCATTCATTGTTTGTATTATGATTGCGCTCTTTGAATTTTGTTTTGTTGTTTGAAATAGTTGCGCTATCATATGACTTTGAACTTTAGGTTTTATCTTATATTTAATTTTTAAAATTGACCAATGAAAGTCATATATTAAAATTAAATATTTATAATGATACTAACCTTTTGTTTGTTTATTGTAGGTCCTCCAAGGGTTTAATGTTAGCCTTTTGTTTATGATTGTTTTGTTTAGAAAAATAGGGTAGGGTATGGTATGGATAGATTATGGAATTTTTTATTGAGTAATTAGGATAGTGGTATGGATATGGATATGGATAGAATAGGGCTAAAAATCATAGATGATGAAATGACAGTGATGAAAATGTGTCAAACTTCACACCTATATAAAAAAATTTCATTCTGTGATATGGTAGTTACACCCGATAGTTGTGAGGTGTATTAGTGTATCCCCACAAATATGCCCAACTTAGCTGTTGGCTCTAAATTTGTCCTTGCATCCTTGGAAACATGACAGTAAACTGATTAACCAAATATCCTCTAGCGTAATCATCCTGAGAACCAGAGGACGAATAATTTTCTACACATATACTGCTATGTTGCATGCTTCATCCCACAAGTGTGACTATATCCCCTCATCATGCAACATCACATGTCAAGCTCCCACAATACTTATGTTCTTCCTCTTAGCCACCACATTCTATTAGGGGTTATGGGGTGTTGTCAACTCTCGTTGGATGCCTTCCTTTGCATAGAATTTCTTGAAGTAGTTCAACACATATTCACCATTGTTATCAATCCTGAGAGCCTTCACATTCTTTCCAGTGTCTTTCTCAACAAGTGTATTAAATTCACAATATTTTGAGAATGTATAGTCTTTCTTTTGCATGAATAAAATCCAACACTTACGTGAGAAATCATCTACAAATATAACATAATACATGTTCTTGGTCATGGATGTTGTATAGAAATGTCCAAACACATCTAAGTGAACTCCTTAAAGGACTACTTGTGCTTTATTGTCCTTATCATGAAAGTTGGATTTGGTGTCGTTGATGTATGAAATTTTTTCCTTTTTTACTACCTTTTCTCCTCTCCTTGATATTTTTGTGACCATTTTGTAGTAGTCTCAACATAATCAAGGAAATCTCAACTTATAAGGGGTTTTAATCATCCATGCCTTAAAATGTATGTTTCTTTATGAATTATAATGAAAACATATCTACAATTACAAAATATTGATCAATCCACAACTAATATTGAATTATGTACCCATATCCATGATTATACAGGTTTTAATGCACCAATGAAGGAATGTAAGGTACCTGAAGATGACAGATGTTCACCACATGGATGTTCACCTATAGACATGACTTAGCCATTTATAGATATTGAAAAATATGAGTCAAACCCAATGTAAAACTATGGCTATGATGGTGCAGCGGTTATGCAAGGTTTGGTAGGAGATCACAATGAGATTAGGAGAGCCTAGAGGAGAATTTTTTTTTTTTTATCGTGGATATATTGTTTGATAAGAATCTCTCATGATTTTCTCTCCTATTAGAAAATCATGAGAAGATAAAGTTTCAATTTAAATTTACTTCTTATATGGCGAAACAGTTTCATTTCCTCTCAATATAAGACTCTTAATTTACTTAATGCAAAATTGTATGGAAGCCATAAGGAAAAACCAAAAGGATAGTTAGGTTAAGTTAAGAAGTTGTATTTGTATTTATATAACTTTGAAACTGTATTTCAAATTAATATAATAATTTGTTCCTTTCCAGTGTGTGGTTGAGCTATTGTGTGAACATTTGTAATGTTCCCAATTTTTAGCCTCAAGCTAAAAGGAACATTATAGTTTTCATATTTTCATTTTTTTTAATAAAATGGGTAAGGAGACACCTTAACCCCTTTAGATGGAGAAATAACACTCCTCGTGTGAAAGGAGGAATAATAAAGAAGGTGATTTGAGCACCACATAGTGTGAACAGGATTGGATCATGCTTGATCTAGTCATTTTGACCAAGTCAACTAAAAATGTCTAGATACATTGAACCTACTTGGACAACTCAATTTTACTGGAGGCTCCACTCGCTTGAGCTAGGTGGCAAGTGTGAATGGGACCCATGGTGATAGGATTTCATTTTCTTTATAAGGAGGAGATGGCAACCCATTTTCATTATGCATTAGCTTATTATTTTTGTAGGGTCTGCAAAGACTTGCATCCCCGAGCTGTTTAGCAGGGTTGTAGTGTTCTTGAACCCAAGGTTGCTCCCGATCGGGGATCCCTTCCTCATTCTCAAGGAAGGGGAGGTTTTGAGCTTCATTTCCTCATTCTATCATTTGGCCAAGCTTATCCCTTCAGCTACAACGTTATTTTTTTGGGCAGAAAATGTTGTGTTGCTGGGAGCAACAATAGAGGAACTCTCAGAGTCATTCTTGGCTTGTTCTTTGGTGGAGTTCTTGCATATTATTTGGAGGAGCAGCAGAGGAGACTTACGAGCTTCATTTCAGATATTTGGCACCAAGCCAATCACTCACCATCTCTCACAGTGCAATCTAGAGCAGGAACTGTGTTATTTATGTAGGTAGTTGCTGGGAGAGCCATTGGAGCTTGTCAGGAGGAGTGTTTTTGAGTGAAAGGGATAAACCCTTTACTTGAGAACATTATTAGAGGAGGGAATTATTATTTTATATCTTCCATAGCCTCTTTATTATTTTGGTTCAGTTGCAATGACAAGTTATTTTTCACATTGTACATTTTCTGGCATTTCTAGCAATCTCTCCTAGATTGGCTAGAAATCTTGTATTGGAGCCCATTCTTCTATTCTTGGGAATTTATTGTATATTTCAGTCATATTTTGTGTATGAAAATCTATATCAGAAGCTACACTCCTAGGGACAACGCTTTCACTACTTTCCGACATTTTCTGCAGTTGCTACATCTCTTGTATTTCATGTGTTGATCTTTGGAGATTGATTCCCATTGCATGAGGTGTTTATTCCTCATGATATTTCTGTATATTGTTTCTGATATATTAATGTACATGATGGATGTAATATATTCCATCTTATGTTGCATTTAGTTTGTATATTTTAACGGTTATGTTCATATATATTGCTATAAGCTCTCTCTTTGAGCATTCTTTGAGCGATCTAGTTTGGGGAGATCTGAATAACCCATCTAGAGACATTTCTTTGGGCTCCACTTCTGCAAGAGAAGTGTTTTATGAGTTAACAAGGTGATCCCAGCCCCTTTTCAGCTTATTTTTACACTTCCTCCCTTATACAACGTCCTTGAGGACCATATTGCAGAAATTCCCGAAAAGGGAATATTACAACATTGACGGAATTAAACTCATGGGAGGCCCCTCTTGAGAGTAGTACAGATAGCTAGTTTTGTTTTAATTACACTTTGTTGGTAGTGTAGAAGTTTCATGAACATGTATTTTGCATAGTTGCATGAAAATTAAATTTTAATCATATTTTGTTTTGATTCAGAGTGCTGATAAAATAAAAACACCAAAAATATTTATTTCTCACATGCATTTCCTTCCAAAAATTTAGTCTTATTTACTTAGATAATTTTATTAATAAAAAAGAAATGTCTTTTAGAGTTATTTTTGCAAATCAGTGATCATTTGAAGTTACAAGTTATTATTTTATTTTCCTTCTGCAAACATTTATATTAGCTGTTCTTTCTGCAATAATAGTTAATTTCCTCTTCTGCAAATAGAAGTTAAGGTTCCTTTTATGCAATTAGTGTTAAGGTTCCTTTCTACAAAGTAGTGTTAAATTTTCAAGTCTACAATTAGTATTAGAGTGTCTTTATGAAATATAGCATTAGCATTTCCTTTATGCAACTAGAAATATAATTTAAAATTCTGTAATTAAAAGTAATTTTTCAATTCTCCAATTAAAATAAGTTTCAAGAAATAGATTTCAATTCAGTTAGAATTTGGGTTCTAATGTAACTTAAAATAGAAATAATCTGTGTGTGGCTACTCTCTAATTTAATTTAACATTTTTCCATACATAGAATAATTTCATCCGAAGATATAATTCCTAGAATATATGTTGCACATACACTTCATAAGTACACAAACCTTCATTGACAATTAATGAAGTAATTTAAGGAAAAAACAATTACCCAACTTTTTAGCATTGTTGTCAGAGAAGTGTATATAGGATTCCATTCTTATTTTTCATATCATTTTAGGTGCATCAAATTCTGATTTGGTAGATGCATCTTTAAAGCATGATAAAAATGATTTTTGCATAGACAAAGGGATTCTAGGGGTGTGTTTGTAAGTATGGCTGGATGTTCAATTCCACCATCACCAATAATTCTTGTTATACCTCGTAGTGTCACAACATCAACTGAAACTCGCATTCCATCATTTGTAGGTAGATACAGACTCCCTGCAGTGCATAGATGTGAAATCCAACCAAGAGATTCACCAAATTATTCTGTTGAAGTTGTACTTGAAGAACCTACATCCCCAACAAAAGGAGTAATATTTATCTCTTCTAGAGGATAACAACCTCTAGGACAAGAACTATAAGTCCCTAGTGAAGAAGAAGAGGATAGTTATTTTAATATACCATTAGTATCAAAACCATAAGAAGAGCTAGATAATCCCATTATTTAACCCTACATTACCTCTGAAGAAACTACAATGGCAGTGGAAGGAGAAGGAGAAGTACATAATGTAAATGGTGAACTTAGGATTGGAGGTGGAAGAGGAAAAGGAGGGAATAGAGGGGGAGGTGTAGGACCAGGTGGTAGAGGTGGTAGAGGAGAGATATATTCTTTTGGATTTACAATATTCTATGAAGACACCACATCCACAATGAAAAAAATCTCACCCTTCATCCTCCCGAATTTCTAGGGTTTAAGACATGAGGACCCTAAAACATTTCTTTTTAAGTTTGAAGTTATATGTAGATCTTATGACTACTTACATCATCCTTAGAAATTGAAATTATTCCCCACTACTCTTAAGCATGGAGCACTTAAATGGTTCATGCGATTAGGAACACACACTATTAGAACATGGGAAGAAATGAAAATTTTGTTCTTAGAAAAATTTATGTATTATTGCATGCTCCATAACCTTAAGGATGAAGTCTTTAAGATGATGCAAAAATAGGATAAGATCCTTGAAGACCTAGTTGAAATATTTTATTACAATATTAGAAGGTATAAGATGCATAATTTGTATGATGAAACATTAAAAACTCTTTTACTAAAATCCAATAGAGATGAACGGATTGAACTTCTCAATTTAATGGGAAAAGGATATGTTTCTGAACTTTCGTTTGGAGAAATATGTTATTTTTGTAAACATATTTCAAGGGGCAAGACTAGAAATGAAAAAAATACAAGAGATTTTGTTATGTCCAGAATTAGTAAATACACAACTGGAACAATAAGTAGAGATGAAATATAAAATTTTCTTGAAAATTTAAAAATAGATATCCATGGGAGTCTTAGTGAACAACTAGATACTCTTAAGATACTAAACAAGAAAAAAGTTGAAAATGTTTCATTATCTATTTTTTGTACCATATGTAGGAAGAAGTATTCCTTGAGATAATATCCCCCTAATAGTCTAGAAATTTGTGTCAAATATGGTAAAAATCATAACAAAAAGGAATTCCCATCGATACCTGGTCCTAAAGTTGTTTTTAGGATGAGGCTGGAACTAGCCAAGCTGGATCACTTTGTTTTATCGCTAAAATACCATGGAAAAGTCAACGAGAAAATATGACTCAAGGTTTCAATACTCAATCATATGGGCAACCATAAAACAATTGGATTGTGCCTATGCCTTAGAAACCTTCGCCCCCACAATTTTGACACCCATATTCGGCACAAGGTTGGAAAAACCCTTATGGAAAATATCCACAATATCCTAAATTCTAAAATCCATATCAATAACTTTCATTACCATGTCTTCAAAAATCCAATCAACTACATTCTCAACCGCTCTCGATTCCAAATAATAAGAATCAACAAGTTATTTATAATGTTGAAGAAAAAAAAATTTAGGCTTGTATGATAACCCCATTAGGTATGAATTATGTTAAACTTAGATATGGTATGGTTTTGCAAAATAATTCACCAGCAATTGCAATCCAAAAATCTAAAGAGGATGAGGTTTATGAAAATGGTATTAATCTCGATCTTGAAAATACTCTTCTAAAGGAAGATGTCCATGTACAATCGAATGATGGGACAATAAATAAAGCTCATACAATTCCTCTAGTAGAAGAACCTTCTATTTCTTTGTAGGATGCTCCTTTTGCTGAAAGACTCAAAATTGATAAACGGATGAAAGGAAAATTGTTTTACCAGACTACAATATGCTAGATGAACTTAATAAATTTTGCATCAAAATTCCATTACTCCAAGCTATAAGGGAAATAAAAATATTTGTAAAAAATATTAAGGAGCTATGCATAGGAAAACAAGGAAGAAAAATAAAAGATGTTAAAAATATCCAATTGGTAGGAAAATTTTCTGATATTGTGATGGGAAACCTATTGTTGAAAATTATCTAGATCCACGTACCCCCATTTTAAAAATCTATATCAATGGTAGTGAGATTCCAAACACTCTTATTTATCTCAGAGAAACCATTAATGTTATGAGTAAAAAAAAAATAGAGAAATCAAAGCTTCCTAATCTTCAATATACTCCAACAATATTACAATTAGAAGATAGATATGTTATTAAACCAGTTGGTGTATTAGAAGATGTGTTTTTTTCTCTAGATTCTTGGGAATATCATGTAGATTTTATGATTTTAACTCCCAAGAATAATTTTTGAAGCCATCCATTGATCCTTGGTAGACCTTCGCTAGCTACAATTGATGCATACATAAGTTGTATATTTGGTGATATGTATATTTCTGATGTAAATTTCACTAAGAAAATCACATTGTATCCTCCTGGCAAAAAAACAACTGAAGTATAAAGTGAAATTTGGATAGATAACGCTGATGAAGACTTTTATAAAATGTAATTAGTATTTACTCTTTCATAATTAGATGAGGACTATTGATTAATAACCTTATTTAATAATAATGATTCTTCTTCATACTAAGAGAAAAATCAAATATTTTGGGAAAAATGAAATATTGAATATCTATCATCTCACCAAATGGCTTTACATTCTATAGAAAAGTTTGGCGATTCTCAAGTAGATTTTTTTTCCAGGAAAAACATTGAATATTAATAATAACTTGGAAGAGTTTCAATAGAAGGAATTGATAAATATTCTACAAAAACATTCCTCTACTTATGCATGGGAATATATTGATATGAAATGAATTGATCCTAAAGCTTGTATGCATCATTAATATCTAGGAAAATGCTAAACTACTTAGAAAACCTTGTAGAAGGATGAACCTTGATCTGTGAGAAATTATTAAAGAGGAATTGCAAAAGCTACTTAATGTGAATTTCATTTATTTGATATCAGATAGTCAATGGGTGTCACATTTAGTGATTTTTCCAAATAAAATAAAAAATGGAGAGCATGTATTGACTATAGGGAATTAAAGAAACCTACTTTGAAATATCATTTTCCATTGCCTTTTATAGATCAAGTATTATATACCATGGCAGCAAGTAAGTATTTTACATTTTTAGATGATTTTAGTGGATATAACCAAATCGAACTAGCACTAGAAGATCAAGATAAAGCTACTTTTACATGTCCATGTGGAACATATTCCTATAGGGTACTTCCCTTTGAATTTTGTAACGCACCTGCCACATTCCAAAGAGTTGTTTTAGGTATCTTTTTTGATCTAATTCATGATTGTGTGGAAGTATACATGGATGATTTTACTATGTATGGAGATAATTTTGAGGAAGCTATTAAAAAATTGGAAAATTTTGTGATTAGATGTGAAGAAGAAACCTTTCATTAAGCCATGAGAAGTGTTTTATGATGTTAAATGAAGGGATTGTTCTAAGCCACCATATTTCGAGTGATGAAATTAAAGTGGATACATATAAAGTAGAATTAATTTCTAAAATTGAAATTCCTTTTTTTAAAAGGTATGTTAGAATTTTTTTTATATTTACTCAATTTTATACAATATTCATAGAAAATTTCACAAAAAATAGCCTCTCCACTTTTCAAAATTCTTACAAAATATTGGGAATTTGTATGGAACTTTGATTGCCAAAAAGAATTTGAAAAATTGAAACAAAATATTATTAAGGCACCAATTATAAGGGACCTAATTGGTCTCTTCCTCTCCATATTTTTACTCATGCTTCAAACATAGTGTTATCACTTAGTAATTTCTCCAGGTTCAAGAGAAACCACAAACCTACTTCAAACTCTAGGATCTAGCCTTCCTAGGGTTCAGAGAGGGCTCTCTCTTTCAATTTTAACTTTGTTTTAATTTGTGAATATTAGGCTAGCTATGAAAGTGCAATTTCGGTTTGGTTTTGTTGGATTTGGTGGGAAAATCTCACTTGGAGGGATAGATAGAGGGAAATCTACTTGTCCATTGGGCTATGGAGTCTAAGTCAAGCTAACGGAACTGGGATCAAGGCCTAAAAGGTCAAATGTCTTCAGGGCAAGATAAATAACCCTTGGAGATCTTGGGAAATTGGTTTTTGAGATGGTATGATCGGGATGAAGGGCACATAAGAATCCTTAAATCTGGAAAAGGAAAGTAGTAGATAGAGGTCAAACGGGAGAGGGAGAAATTAAGGGTTCCCTACACCAGAAATCAGAAGAAAACAAAGAAATGATAACTAGTTAAAAACAAGGTGCTATTAACATGTCCTGTAGTAATACTCCTAGTTATACATATAGATTTAGAATTAAAACACAGATGTATGCATGTGACAAAGAGGAATAACAATGACAAGTTTTAGAGAGTACTTCACTCCAAATAACTTATCACAGGGATCCTGAAGTATGATGTCAAATAGTTGATCCAATCTGTTACTCAAAATTGAAATCCAAAGCCTTCAGGTCAACAAAATATCTATAGTAATCTCCAACAATTTTATTCCACACCAAATACTTCAAAAGAGTGAAGGATTTATACATATTGTTTGAAAAATTATATTAGATGACTTCTACGAATTAACTTAGGAAAATAAAATATCTTACAACAATAATAGTGACAGCTGCTCAACAAATTAGCAACTTGTCCTATTTTATTCAAAATAAATAAAAATTGTTTTAAGATAAGAAGCAGTTGGCTGCTTATGTGTCCTCTTTGCTGGCCTTTTAGATATTTTTTGGAATCTAAGTTGCATTCACTGATACTATTTCTCGCTGATACTCTTTCTCACTTATACTCTTTCACTTCAGATACTCTTTAACCTTCTGTCAAACTACTTTACTGCTGTAAAATCTGTTTTGATAGTGAAAACAGTAAACATATTTTTTCTTCTTCATTTGTTTTCCTTTCATTCTTTATAGAAAATCAATCAATGCTTTCCAATCCTCATATTTAGGAATTAGAATATTCTTGAGTTTCCTAAAATTCTCATGAGCCTCAGTGTACCTAGAAAATGTGGGCTTAATGACAAATAAGTGCTTGATTTCATACTGCAAATAAAACACATCTTCAAAACTTTTTAGCAATACTTTTCCTGTGGGAATACCTTGACATGTTGGCTTGTTCACCTACTCCTTGGCATGTTCTCTTATCTTCTTGTCATAATAATTTTGAGGCTTTAATTTTTCATTAATAACCATGATATCAGGAAGTCCCCTTTGCCTTAAATTGGTGAATTTAACCATGAATCTGGTTATAGCAGTATTCATTCCTTCACATTTCTCTTCAAGTTGCCTCATCAAATTTCTTTTGATGGTGACTTTCCTAATTTCTAGAATTTTTGTTGTCTTGTCATTTATTTTTAGCTCTTCTAGTTCCTGTCTATTCTTGTTGTTAAGAATATTTATCAACCTTACTACCGGTTTTGGTTTATCAGCTAAATTAGCTTGTGTCTTTTGAATCTCTTCTTGGGCTGCCAATAATAACTCTCTCTGCTCAAAAATCACCTGAGTTAAAGGCCATACATCATGGATGGCTTCAATTACATTATTCCATAGGTAATTTTTAATATATGATATCTGATCCTTCAGAGTTAATTCCTTTTGGAGCTTCTTTATCTCTTCACTTAATCTGTGAGAATTTTTTTCATGTATTTTAGCATCTATTTGAGCTTATTTGTTTGTCTTCTCAAGATTTTCAATTATCTTTGTCAATATATTTATTTCATTTTTCTTCAAGGACATCTCTTCAATTGCTTTTATTGGTTGACTGCTTTCATCTGTAGATGGCAACATTGTTGTAGAGGATTCAGTTACTGAAGTTGTTGAAGAAGTCACTGGCACTGCAGTGGTGAGTGGCTCTTTGGGTGCCAATGTTTCTCCTAAATTTGAAGGCACTGCTACTGTGATGACTGGGATGACTGTGGGAATCACTAGTTCTTCAACTGTCTCCTTTTCTTGGACAAGTTGGTTCATTTGTACTTCCATTTCCTTAATTTGAGCTGTCAGTTGAAGTATCAAACTCATCATTTCATATTTTTCCTTTTGATCCTATAAAAATTCCTTTGTCTGAGGATGCTCTCCTTGAGGAAGATTAAGTTGTTTCCTCAAGGCAGCTATGTCCTCATTTGTATTTTTAAACAATACTTTTGCTGCTTTGATGCTTTTAGGATCATATCCTACCTGTAATACTAATTCTTCTAAGGCCTTTATCCTTAGATCCTTTGCATATAATGAAGCTTTATCAATATTCATTTGATATTGCATATTAAAAATAGTATTTTGAAGCCTATGAGAACTCATAGCTTTTGTTGTGACTGTGGAATAGAGCATCTCTAAGGTTTTCCTATGAAACTCAATCTAATCCAATTCATGGATTTTATCTGTAGCTACTTCCATATCAACTTTCTTGTAGTCAGCAACTGTCTTTGACACTGATACTGTAGGCTGTAATACTGAAATAATCAATTTTTTAGTTGAATAATCAAATGTTGATAGGAATCTATTTTGATTACCTGGTTTTTTCTTCAAAAACTGAGAATATATTTCAGTTTTGATTTCCTCATTCTTCAATTTGATTTGCTTGTATTCATCCTTAATATGTAAATCCTTCTCCTCAGATGAATGTGAGGAAGAAGCCTCCATACTTTTCTCCCTTTCCATTATCTGTGCATATTCATTATTTAATTGTTCTTGATTCTGATTTTGCTCACTGATCATTACAGTGGCTACATTGGTCTATGTCTGTTAAGTGTTGGTATTCAAGGGCTGTGTTTCTTCAACATCTATTGTTACCTTACCTTTAGCTGCTGTCCCCAGTTTTGGCCTCTTGTTGTAAATGATTTTAAACTTTGTTTCTGTTGTAGTATCTGCAATATAAGCTACCTCTTCTCTGATTCTCTTAGTGGATGTCTCTGGCTGTTCGGAAATTTTCAAAGTGTGACTAGTATTCATTTGGTTTACTTCCTCTATTAAAGTGTTTTCAACCCACTCAATCTGATTAGAAAAATTCTCTATTTCTGGCTTTGATTTATGGATAAAGAGTGTCAATTTACATTTTACCCTTGGTCTACTTAAGATCTCTTGTGGATCATAATTCCATGGGAAGATTTCTTCTTATTTATATTCCAATAGTTGACTTGTTGCTTTCTTTTCTGCATCTCTTTGATTACATATGAAATTCCTAATTTGATTTTTGAGTTTGAATTGGGTCTTCTTTTTTGCTACCATGAAATTAATTGAATTTGAATTTAGGATCTTCCTAATCTGTTCTAAGGAAAATATCCTCATTGGTGGATGCTTAGGTATCTTGTAAGGCAACAAGTTAGAACCAAAAAAGCTGATTTCAGTGAATTTCTCATACAAATACCAATCACCTACTTTTCTCTCCTCTGATAGCTGTAATATTTTCTTCATTTCCTCACTGATTCTAGGCTGCTCTGGTTTTGTCAAGATGCTTATCAATGGATGTAAAAACTACTCTGCAAGCTCTGAATAATTGAATTTTGTGCCTTATTTTCTGAGTATAGATGTCAAAAAGATAACTGATAGAGGTTTTCCTTCTATATCCAACTTTTGAAGTGAAATTGGAAAATTGTATGATAGAAAATAAAGAAACATGTGAAGAAGATAGGAGGTATATCTGAATACTCCTTCCAACTGTAAATTAGTCAATTGATAGTTAATACTATCAACAATGAAGCCAACATAGTCAAATATAACTGAAGGTGGTTGACCAGGAAAAAAGGTTGACAAATTCCCAAGACAGACTCATCAGTGTGCTCATCAGTGAAATACCCAATTATGAAGGAAAGCATGGATATTACATGCCTTAAACCTTCAGGGAACTTGGAAGTTGAATATGGAGGGTTTAACTTGGGAATTTCAACATGCAGGGGCATAGAATTCTGAAAAATCATAAACCTTCTAGGAAAGTCTAAGCCAATGTATAGCTTAGTGAGGGCTTCAATGGAAAAAGGGACTACTTGGGGGTCTGGTTGAAGCTGCAACATTTGGTTTATTAACCCTCAGCTTCAACCAGACCCCCAAGCCTACTTAGGATTTTTATAACCCTTAGACTTGTTTACATTCTGTTTTTTAGGCATTTTTTTTTTCTTCTGCAAGTTTAAACTATTTTCAGAGGAAATTTTACTAT
This sequence comes from Pinus albicaulis, assembly GCA_034641835.2. Taxonomy (NCBI): domain Eukaryota; kingdom Viridiplantae; phylum Streptophyta; class Pinopsida; order Pinales; family Pinaceae; genus Pinus; species Pinus albicaulis. The sequence continues at coordinate 1,398,181,286 of CM076577.1, forward strand.
AAAAGAGGTTTGACTGAGAAAAATTAGTAAAATAGAATGTCTTTTTGGGATTTTATGCTGAATTAGGTCTCTCAAATAGGTTCTGAGGCTTTAAAAACTGGTATAAAATAGGAAACAGGAGTTTTATGAGTTTTTTGACTGAAAAATGGGCTAAAACTCTGTTAGAAAAGGATTTCGAGGGAACTTGCAGAGGATTTCTAGCCTTTTATATCTTGAAATTTATCATTAAATTGTGAAAAACTAATAAATTTCTTTGAAAATATAGCGCAGTAGACAACTAGGGTTCCTGTAAAAAAATTTCTAGAGTTTGGCCTTGTTGGGGTTCCCATGTTTTGGCAGATTTGGCAATACCAAAAGATGAGACAACATCAAAACCACTTTTAGGCCCTAGGATCTAGCCCTCCTGGACCCGGAGAGGGATCTCTCCAAATAGAGCTAAGAATGATGTATCTTTGAAGCTCAAAATGAGATGTTAGGCTAGTTATGAAGCACAGCGGGGGTTTTAAAATGATTTGGTTGGCTGGTTGCTGGGTTGGTTAGGAGATTCACGGACTGGGAAAGCAATGGGAGAAAGGAAACAAAACAGCAGGAGGCTTCAGCAAAGAGGAGAGGCCAAGACAGTGCCATCCATTGGGCTATGGAGTCATGAAAGGAAATTACTTGCATCCACTAGCCAAGGCTTTCAAAGGGAAATTCATCTAATACTAAAGGATCTTTTAGATTAGATGGTGGAAGGGAACATTAAGGAGAGAAAGTGGGAGAAGGAAAGACAACCAATATTCTGTCTATAGATCAGGTCAGAGGTCATTTAACTCCAGACCTGCTTGGACATACTCAAAGGTAGACAAAGGGTAGCTTATAGATCAGACCAGAGGTCATTTAACTCCAGGTTTGCTTTAGCAACTCCAAGGGAAAAACAGAGATAAGATAAACAAAGGGATCTTAGGAGGGCAAGCTGGTTGTGCAAGGATCCTAGTGGACAGGGCTAACACTCATCCCCAGTGTTCCCAAACCTTCCAGCTCCAACCCAACAATAACATCTAAGAACTGATTCAACCAATTCATACATCAGCCAGCAGGCAATAACATCCACTGCACTGGTTAAATCAACTGAAATCAACTCTTAGATAGCACATAGAGCAGAAAACATAAAGGTAGGGAGAGCAGGAAACATAGGGCACCTAACAAGGGTGAATCCTATGTTATACTTCTGTTGCCTACCAGAAGAACATGGAACAATATGAAAATGAAATAACAGAGTAAGAAGAACATCACCAATAGCAATAGACCAGGATCCTGTGAAATGTGCTTTGATTAATTGATGCAAAACCAGTCATGTACAATGTAGCTCAATGGCTAATACAATCCAGACTTCTCCTCCCAGCCTATTACATTCAACTACTCTGCTACTCCCTCCCAAGACTGTTCTAACAGTCAAATGAATCCCTCTAACAGCAACTACGCAGCAACTGAACAACAACAACAACAACCTTTTCAATTCGATCTCAGGGATTTTATATGAGAAGAGGAAGAAACAGGAGTAGATAGACAATTAATTGATCTCATTAAGACAGAATCAGTGGAAGTGTCCACGCCCATACTACTTAATGGCTCTGCAGCTCTGTATGTACTCTGTGATCTGTCTGGGGAGTCTCTGTCAGGTCGAAATCGACCTTGGATATTTCTTTGGGGTCTTTTCTGGTGCTTGTAGCTTTGCGCTAGCCTTCTGAAAAAATGAACTGGGTGACAAGTCTGCAAGGCTCTCCATACCTCATAACTGTTGCCTAACTGTCTGAAATGAGCTTCAGTCAGTGTATTTAATTGTCTCAGGGCTCGAGAAGGCATGGAGGACACTGTAGGAAGGTGTACCTCTGGAGGAAAAATGTCCTACCGTTAGGTAGCGCAGTTATGGCATTGTCGGTGCGCTCTTAGTCTTCAAACTATGCTCGAATCCTTTGAATGCGGGATTAACGTTAATTATATCAGCAATAGTCATTAACCCCCTTTAAATCCTATTTCTGCTGCTTCGCTGGCCGGCTGAAATGGCCTCTCTGTGCTATCTGCATAATACAATGGATCTGTTACAAACCCGGGCAGCGGTGGAAAAACGCTATGGAGGCGGAGGAAAGGTGGCGGAACAGTGGAGGAGAGAATCAGCAGAAGAAATGGTTAATAGCGTAAAAACCCAACAATTGGCTTTGGGCGAATAACAAAGGAAAGGGGCACAAAACAATGGAGCAGAGCATTAGATGTGGGGCCGACCGTGGCGGGGGGCGATTAAACTTGAGCCGTCAGATCTGGGAGAAAACGGATGGCGGAGATGTAATCCGATCAATCGCAATCAAGGGGAACACAGGGTGACATATATAAAAACTTCCGATTGCGATTGAGGAGGACGAGCGATAGTCGTTGGATCGTGAATCAAATGGACGGGCGGGATTTAATCGGGGGGAAGAAAGACTTGCAATCGGAGGAAATCGGAAGTGCGATGACCGTCGGATCTGCAGGAGGATGGACGGCTATGATTAAATCAGAGCATCGCCATCGGAGGTAGAGAGATGGGGCTTGCGATTGCGATCGGGAGGGGAAATGCGATTGAGCGATGACCGTCGGATCGCGGGAAAATGGACGGGCGAGATTGAATCGGGAGATGGAGGAAAGGACTTGCGATTGCGATCGGATGGGGAGTTGCGATTAGGCGCTGGTCCTCAGATCGCGGGACTGATCGACGGTCAGGATTAAATCGGGAGATTGCAATCGAGGATCGGAGGAAGAGGCTTGCGATTGATCGGAGGGTGCACGCGGAGAGTTGCGATTGCGATGGGTGGGGGGCTTGTGATTAGCGCTCTCCCGTCGATCTTTATGACAGATCAACGGACGTAAACTCGTCGCGGGACTTATGTGTTAAAAAAATCGCATCGGGGCTGTTTTGATATTACAAAGGAAATTTCACCCGCCCGGACTTCCGATTGCGATTGGCCCCCAAGGCTTAAGCGCTTGGTCTTGGGTGGCGGACATATGTGGGAAAGTGGTTTGAAAGGGGCTGGCGAAAGGGGCTAGGCCTTATAATAAGGTCGGAAAGTGGGTCTTGGCCCATTTTAATTGATTTTAAGGGGTTTGAAGGGAAACGATAGAGGGGGGAAGGGGGAAAAAGGCTAAACAAAGGTTAAGGGGGGAATTTAAAGGGGATTTTAGGGGGAGATGAAAGGTAAGAAGGGAAATAGAGGGGGAAGACAAGGATGATGAAATAGAGGCTAAATGAGGGTAAAATGAAGGGGAAAGGAGGCCTTTGGGCATTTCTTCACATAACAGAGAGGCTTTAAAAGGGAAATCAGCAGAGGGGATTTTATCAGAGGATAAAAGGCACATGGAGGCTTCAAGGAGACTGTGTTTTTAGAGGAAATGCATTCCTTGGAGACTCAACAATGATTTAGCCCCCTATTTGCTTGTCAAAAATTTCATAGGGGGGCTAACAGTGGCTGCACATGGGGATGGATTCTTCTTGAAGGAGTCAAGAATTCAGAAAATGATCTCTTGGTGTAGGCCAGATGCTTGCTGCTTGAACCATCCTTTTCTTTCCTTGATCAGCTGCCACAAACTATGAAGACATCATATCAGCAGTAAAAATTTCTTCCAAACAACTACCTACCCACACTATAGTCCTAACATATCTTTTTTTCTTGGGTGCATTTGGACTTGCAGACCCTTTACATCATCAATATTTTATAAACAGGAAAAAAAAAAAGTAAACCTATTCTACCTCTACCCTTATTACTCCAAGAGACCAGATTAGACTGTTGGTCTCATATGTTTCTCTACCTACACTACTACCTGCTAGGATTAGACTGTCTAGCAGGTTTCTTCTCTACATTCTAAGACAGAAAATGAAACGACTAACTACATGCTCACCGACTGAGCTTTATTGAGCTTTTCCTACCTACCCTACTTTAATTGGAAATCTCTGATGTTCTAGGTGATATGATAAAGCCAATACAACCAATCAAGTAGTAGCAAAAAAGGATATGAGCACTGGCTACTTGTCAGAGATAACCACAGGGTGCTCTGCCTGAGGTCCTTTAAAAATGAGGTCACCATCAGTAGTGACCATTTCTGATGAATCTAGCCCATGCTAAGGATCAATGCTGGAGCACTCGAGCATATCAGGGCCTCCATGTACTCTGCCACAGGATCCACGAACAGATGATGTACATTTTCTTCTTTTAGGCCTCCCAAGCTTGGTAGGCTGTCTTTATCCTGGGCTGCTTTGATTGTTGCCTCTTCCACTGCATCTTCAAGGTGGCTCTTGGGAGCCAAATCATCTTCTACTTGCACATCGAACAGCAGTGGAATTTCTTCTCTTTTAGGGGGCGGGAGACTTTCCAAGAATGTTGTCGGGTCTCTGAACTCGTATGATATTTCTTGTCAGTTCAAAAGTTCAATCTCAGCCTCATATCTCTCCGCCAGCACTTCTAAAAAAACTTTCTTCAGCTCAGGTTGGTCATTGAATCTTGAGCTGGAACGAAAAGCCTTCGGAAGGTCCCTGCTTCCGAGTCGGGCCAGTATACCTGATATTCCATGACGAAACTCTTCAAGGGGGCTCAACTCAGAGTCTTCCATTGGTGGGGATGATGTTGTACTGCGACTGGTCTCCCAGTGGAGTCTCAAGTGAAACCACCAATAATCAGTGGCCAGCTGATTACCAGTGGAGTCTTTTAATCATTCAGTAATTGTGGAGTCGCCAGGTGGATGATTTACAACTTACTGTCCACCACAGTGGTTTACCAAATCAAAGCTGACTGATCTATCCCCAGCAGAGTCGCCATTATGTTGGGGTTCCCATGTTTTGGCAGATTTGGCAATACCAAAAGATGAGACAACATCAAAACAACTTTTAGGCCCTAGGATCTAGCCGTCCTGGACCCAGAGAGGGATCTCTCCAAATAGAGCTAAGAATGATGTATCTTTGAAGCTCAAAATGAGATGTTAGGCTAGTTATGAAGCACAACGGGGGTTTTAAAACCATTTGGTTGGTTGGTTGCTGGGTTGGTTAGGAGATTCACAGACTGGGAAAGAAATGGGAGAAAGGAAACAAAAAAGTAGGAGGCTTCAGCAAAGAGGAGAGGCCAAGACAGTGCCATCCATTGGGCTATGGAGTCATGAAAGGAAATTACTTGCATCCACTAGTCAAGGCTTTCAAAGGGAAAGTCATCTAATACTAAAGGATCTTTTAGATTAGATGGTGGAATGGGACATTAAGGAGAGAAAGTGGGAGAAGGAAAGACAACCAATATTCTGTCTATAGATCAGGTCAGAGGTCATTTAACTCCAGACCTGCTTGGACATACTCAAAGGCAGCTCTCAAAGGTGGACAAAGGGTAGCTTATAGATCAAACCAGAGGTCATTTAAATCCAGGTTTGCTTTAGCAACTCCAAGGGAAAAACAGAGATAAGATAAACAAAGGGATCTTAGGAGGGCAAGCTGGTTGTGCAAGGATCCTAGTGGACAGGGCTAACACTCATCCCCAGTGTTCCCAAACCTTCCAGCTCCAACCCAACGAACATCTAGGCCCGTTCAACCAATTCATACATGCACGATGACAAACAACATCATTGCCGCCCGGTTAAATCCGCCCAAAATCAACTCTTGAATAGCACATAGAGCAGAAAACATAAAGGTAGGGAGAGCAGGAAACATAGGGCACCTAACAAGGGTGAATCCTATGTTATACTTCTGTTGCCTACCAGAAGAACATGGAACAATATGAAAATGAAATAACAGAGTTAAGAAGAACATCACCAATAGCATTAGACCAGGATCCTGTGAAATGTGCTTTGATTAATTGATGAAAAACCAGTCATGTACAATGTAGCTCAATGGCTAATACAATCCAGACTTCTCCTCCCAGCCTATTACATTCAACTACTCTGCTACTCCCTCCCAAGACTGTTCTAACAATCAAATGAATCCCTCTAACAGCAACTACGCAGCAACTGAACAAAAACAACAACAACCTTTTCAATTCGATCTCAGGGATTTTATATGAGAAGAGGAAGAAACAGGAGTAGATAGACAATTAATTGATCTCATTAAGACAGAATCGGCGGAAGTGTCCACGCCCATACTGCTTAATGGCTCTGCAGCTCTGTATGTACTCTGTGATCTGTCTGGGGAGTCTCTGTCAGGTCGAAATCGACCTCGGATATTTCTTTGGGGTCTTTTCTGCTGCTTGGAGCTTTGCGCTAGCCTTCTGAATAAATGAACTGGGTGACAAGTCTGCAAGGCTCTCCATACCTCATAACTGCTACCTAACTGTCTGAAATGAGCTTCAGTCAGTGTATTTAATTGTCTCAGGGCTCGAGAAGGCATGGAGGACACTGTAGGAAGGTGTACCTCTGGAGGAAAAATGTCTTGCCATTAGGTAGCGCAGTTATGGCATTGTCGGTGCGCTCTTAGTCTTCAAACTGTGCTCGAATCCTTTGAATGCGGGATTAACATTAATTATATCAACAATAGTCATTAACCCCCTTTAAATCCTATTTCTGCTGCTTCGCTGGCCGGCTGAAATGGCCTCTCTGTGCTATCTGCATAATACAATGGATCTGTTACAAACCCGGGCAGCGGTGGAAAAATGCTATGGAGGCGGAGGAATGGTGGCGGAACAACGGAGGAGAGAATCAGCAGAAGAAATGGTTAATAGCATAAAAACCCAACAATTGGCTTTGGGCGAATAACAAAGGAAAGGGGCACAAAACAATGGAGCAGAGCATTAGATGTGGGGCCGACCGTGGCGGGGGGCGATTAAACTTGAGCCGTCAGATCCGGGAGAAAACAGACGGCGGAGATGTAATCCGATAAATTGCAATCGGGGGGAACATAGGGTGACACATATAAAAACTTCCGATTGCGATTGAGGAGGACGAGCGATAGCCGTTGGATCGTGCATCAAACGGACGGGCGGGATTTAATCGGGGGGAAGAAAGACTTGCGATCGGAGGAAATGAGAAGTGCGATGACCGTCAGATCTAGGGGAGGATGGACGGCTATGATTAAATCGGAGCATCGCCATCGGAGGTAGAGAGATGGGGCTTGCGATTGCGATCGGGATGGGAAATGCGATTGAGCGATGACCGTCGGATCGCGGGAAAATGGACGGGCGAGATTGAATCGGGAGAGAGAGGAAAGGACTTGCGATTGCGATCGGATGGGGAGTTGCGATTAAGCGCTGGCCGTCGGATCGTGGGACTGATCGATGGTCAGGATTAAATCAGGAGATCGCAATCGGGGATCGGAGGAAGAGGCTTGCGATTGATCGAAGGGCGCACGCGGAGAGTTGCGATTGCGATGGGCAGGGGGCTTGCGATTAGCGCTCCGCTGTCGATCTTTACGACAGATCAACGGACCTAAACTCGTCGTGAGACTTATGTGTTAAACAAATCGCATCGGGTCTGTTTTGATATTACAAAGGAAATTTCACCCGCCCGGACTTCTGATTGCGATTGGCCCCCAAGGCTTAAGCGCTTGGTCTTGGGTGGCGGACATATGTGGGGAAGTGGTTTGAAAGGGGCTGGAAAAAGGGGCTAGGCCTTATAATAAGGTCAGAAAGTGGGTCTTGGCCCATTTTAATGGATTTTAAGGGGTTTGAAGGGGGAAAAAGGCTAAACAAAGGTTAAGGGGTGAATTTAAAGGGGATTTTAGGGGGAGATGAAAGGTAAGAAGGGAAATAGAAGGGGAAGACAAGGATGATGAAATAGAGGCTAAATGAGGGTAAAATGAAGGGGAAAGGAGGCCTTTGGGCATTTCTTCACATAACAGAGAGGCTTTAAAAGGGAAATCAGCAGAGGGGATTTGATCAGAGGATAAAAGGCACATGGAGGCTTCTAGGAGACTGTTTTTTCAGAGGAAATGCATTCCTTGAAGACTCAACAATGATTTAGCCCCCTATTTGCTTGTCAAAAATTTCAAAGGGGGGCTAACAGGCCTATTTCTGGGACTTTTGGGCAATTGAATTTCTTGATTTCTTGACTTTGAACTGATTCTTTATCTTTTAAAAAGTTTTTTCGAATTTAGTTGTAGGTTTGAATCTCAGAAGAATACCTGTTTGTATGGAGGCATCGGCTTTTAACAGGTTCAACCTCTATTTGATTTGATGGATTTCAACGATTGAACTGGAGTAATGTGCAGCTCCTTAGTAGTCTTTACAAGTTTCTTTGGTGAATTTAGGAGGTTTTGGGTGTTAAAAGGGTAATCAAGGGCTTTTGCAGGCTTATACAGTCGGGAAGGAAAAAATAATGGTTAACGCGAAAGATAGGTAGAAGAATGAAAAATGCATATACAAAGGTTTAATAAACATTTTGGTTGTATCAACCCTTTGGCATTATATTCAGGTCGCATCAGGCAGGAAGTGGTTTCGGAGGAATGTAATAGACAAAAACCGGGTTGGTTATCGCGTGGGTTTTTAGTGGTAAGTGGTTTCAAACAAAACCCACGCGATCCAATGATGAGATTCCATGTGGAGGGGAAGGGTCGACAGGAAACTACCCATTTCGCATAGCTTTTGCATTGGGGTGGTCGTGCATCTAATCTATGTGATATCAACCTTTGACCATCAAATCAAAAGGTTTGAAGTGAACGGTCGCAATCGTGTCGAGAGTTACATTGGAGCGGAAAGGTGGGACCGGGGTGGATCAAATGCAGTGGAAGGGTTTATAATGCAGTGGGGCTTATAATATGTTCAAACCTTTTATGATATGGTTGAGGGGTACAAAGTTATAAAACATATATGTAATGGTTTATTTGTACACAACAGCGAGATAAAATATTATTGAAAAGGCACTTTTAAACAAGGATTTTTAAGCCTTATTCATTGGTATATATATGGTGGGTTGGGTTTGCAACATTTGATTAAAAAAATTTCACATATGTGTGTAATTTATATTATATAGTTTTTTAACCTTTTTGAATGGTTTTAAACTATAAGGGCACGGTAAAACAAATAAATATAGTTTAGACCAAAGGGCTTTATAACTTGGGATTTTTCATTTGCGCACATTGATAATAGACTTTGGTCTTAAACATTATAATAGTGGGTTTTGGGGGTTTATTGAATACAAGGGAATTAATAACTAGGAAAGGGTATTTCTTAGGGATTTAATAAAATATGTTAAAAGCTAATATGAGAGGGGAGTGAAATGTAAAACAAAATACATATTATCTCTAAGTATCATATATAAAATCAAGTATTGCTCATCTTTATATTTCCTTTGCCAATACTTAGGATAAATGTCATTTTGTGGGTGAATTCTTATGAAGGGATGAAGTTAATTATTCTAGGGTTACAATTTTACTAAGAAAGAAAGTGTGCTTGCTTAGGAAAAAGGAGTTTTAGTGTATGAATGAAGGGTAAATGATGATAAATGGGGATCTAACATAAGAACTAAATATTTTTAACTAACCAGTCATAGAGCCTTGGGTCCAGTCCCAACAAAAGTCAGAGAAATTCTCTAAGCCTGTTTGACTGATAGCTTAGAATATTGAATACTCATAGGGGAGGGGAAATTAGTGATTTTTCCTGATGATGTAGTATTTACATGATTTTTCCACTACTTTATACCTACCCAAATTCTATTTCTAACATTTTTTCTTCATTTTGCGGGTGCATTTAGGCTTGCAACCTTAAAACATTTTCTTTCAAAGTATAAAACTATCTAAATCTACCTTATTTCATTTCAGGGCTCAACTTAAACTATTGAGCTCCTCATTATTTCTACCTATCTATCGATTTGAAAAGTTTAAATTGTTTGAAAAATCTTTATTCACTATCTAAAACATGAAATTGAAAACATGAAAAGTTAAGATTAAACTGTTTAACTGATCATGGATTATTGCATTTATTGACACTCTGCACACAATCATTATTCTTTGCAGTAAAAGTAAAAGTAGTGGAATTTGGACTTGCTCACTTTCAGGTCTTATTTATATCTTTTTCTTTTGGGGTATATATTTTTCTAAGTCCTTTGATCTTTCTTTTCAGACTTTTACCCACTTTTTCATTTTTCATTTTTTCAAAATATGGGAAAATAACTTGCAAAAAGCAAGGTATGTACATATTTACAAGACTTATCAAAGTCAATTCAAAATTTTATGAACCCTATTATTATAGGACCCTAACACATAGATTGAGGAGTTATATTGGGATATAAATATTTAACTCCTTATGCTATCTATTATAAAAGAAAATATTTCACTGCAACAAAATTAAATTACACTGTAATCTAAAAGGAGTTTTTAATTACTGTGCATGCCATTAAACATTTTCTTCATTACATCACTGGCTATGAATTTTTCATTCACACAAATCATTCTTCTATTATATATTTAATAAATAACCAATTACTTATGGTAGAATTACAAGATGGTTTTTATTATTACAACAGTTCAACATTACTATTGTTGATAGACGAGGAATATAAAATATAGTTGCTGGTTTTCTTTCTAGAATGCAGAATAATGATGATGATATTCTTGTAAAAGGTAATTTTAGTGATGATTATATTTTTGTAGTATCTACTAAAACACCTTGGTTTTTCGATATTCCAAATTATTTAGCTACAAGAAAATTACAACCACAACTCTTAGCCAGGGAAAAGCAAAAAGTTATCAAAACTAGTTCACCTTATTCTTGGTAGTTGGAGAATTGTATAAAAATGGAACGGATTTAATTATCTGAAGAAGTGTTCGAGAAGATGAAGTACCAAAAATTATGAAATCTTGTCATTATGATCCATGTGGAGGACACTTTTCTAACAAAAGAATTTCTTACAAGATCCTTATTCTGGGATATTATTGGCCATCTATTTTTAAATATGCCAAATGATATGTCAAAAGATGCAATAGTTGTCAAAGAATGGGTAATCATATTGCATCATATGAAATTCCTCTACAACCACACGTACTTGTAGAGCGTTTTGAAAAATGGGATCTAGACTTTGATGGGCCAATAAATCCTCCATCTAAAAATAAAAGGTACATACTTGTTTGTACAGATTATGTTACAAGATGGGTAGAAGCTAAACCTATTTTTTTGGCAACTCAAAATGTTCCATTTAAATTTATTTTTGAGGATATATTTACTCATTTTGGAGTTCCAAGAGAAATTGTAAGAAATCAAGGTACTCAATTCACATCCAACTTGGTGCAAAACATCATGGAGAAATATAAAATCAAGCATTGAAAGCATACTCTGTATCATCCAGAAGCCAATGGAAAAGTGGAATCCACCAACAAAGTACTTGAAGAAATTCTAACCAATATTGTTCATTTGCACAGGAAATATTGGGCATTGCGGCCCTAGACTGTGGTGTTAAAAATTAAATACTAGACAATGGCTTGCTGAAATGCAGGCGTGTGTGCTAGGCATAAAGCAGAAGTGCAAAGACCTGCGTAAGTTCCATTCAGGGTTAGAACAATCATGTAGATAGGCAGTCAGCACTACTCGCTATCTGAAAAAAACAAAGGAAATAAACCTACGTGGATACGTTTGCTGTTTGTCTCTGGCTCTTCTCTCGGTCTCCCTCTACCATTTAATAAAGAAGTGCATAATACAGTAGGCAATACAATGCCCCATATATACAAGGGGTTGCCTTAAAAATTAACCTAATCTAAACATAACTACTCTTAAATCGAATCATTTATCTAATGAACGACCGGATTGACTTAGAAATTACTATACTTTTACAAGGCAATTTTACACATCTGGCGCACTAGCACTGACCCCCCACGGCAGCAATTAAATTTCGGGCGGCGTTGCCGCCCCTTTTAAGGTACAGGGGTCCAATGTTGTGATACAAAGTAAAGAAGATAATCAGGCTCCATACCCAACAATTGGCATATCAAGCCACATGGAGAAATGTAACTGGACACACTCTTTATGAGCTTGTATATGGGAAGAATGATTTTGTTCCAATGGAATTCTAAGTGGAAACCTTCAAAATAGTTTCTAAATTGTGCTTTGATCTATCAAAAGCTAAAAAACAAATACTGGCACACTTCAATGAGCTAGATGAAATCCGACAAGATTTTATCCAAAGAACCAACATATTTCAGCGACAAAGAATAGGATGGCATCAAATATTTATAAAAACCAAAATGTTCAAGCCAGATGACTGGGCTCTTATTTTTTATTCCAAATTCATATATTTTCGAGGAAACTTTCAAACTTCTTGTGTTGGTCCTTATGAGATAGATATTGTTTATGAAAATGGAGTAGTCAAGATAAAAACTGTTGATGATGAACAAGTTACCTTCCTTCTTAATGGTCATAGATTAAGATTTTATCATTAACCACTAACAAAGGAAGATTTTGTCAAATATTTGTAAGAAATTTATGAATTTAAGTTGGTTAAGAAATGACATTATTATCCCCATTCTCCAACTCAATTATAAATATGTTTATCGTCTGAATTTTTTTTTTTTTAAACTATAGGCATGAAAAGAAACAATATTGGCATGCTCATACATAAAATCTTAACTAAAAACCAAGGGTTCTTGGAAGCTTAGATTTTCATTAATTCCCTTTTCTTGTCCCTATTTCTATTTATCCCTCTTTTTCTAATAAAATTTTAGGTGATAGGAAATACTTCTGAAGATCATATTTCTTCACTGATTACCACAGTAGCAGCAAAAATAAAGAGTCTTTCCCTCATCGAACAAAAAATTTCAAAAAATAAGTACAATAGAATTAATTACATTTTGTAGTCAATATTCAATCCTACAGTTAAGTCCAATTTCTACAGTCAAGATAACATCAACATCAACACTCAAAGAATCTACATCAAAGGTATCCAAAACAAAGGATATGTATGATGTTGAATTATTTTCATATAATAAAATTAGGCTTTATTTCATGGGATGATTTTATTAAAAAAAAAAATTGATTTATTAAAAGACCTTATAAGACTCCCGAAAAATCATGCTCATTATCATAACCTTAATACCCCACTCCATCATCATTACTCAATTGGTCACATTAAATCTTCTAACAATCGTATACACCCCACTAATCCTATGAAGTCGGATTTACAATCATAATTAATTATATGAAAAGTATCAGTCCTATCACAAAATAAATACTCTGGGAAAACCCTACTCCGTCACTCCATCCCAGTCCATTTCATTCCATTATGTACCATCATCATTCAATGTTTTTTCACTCCCTTCATCACCTATGTCAAAATTAATCAATTTAAAGCTAAGACTTCTCTCCACCATTGGTTTCGTCGTTCAATCTGAACCAAATGGAATAAAGTTTCTTCTAACATGCCCAAGAGTCAGAGAATAGTTGTGGAAAGAAGGGTGGCTTAGGTTCTTTGAAAAAATAGAGGGGCATGAGATAGAAGTCACTAAATCCTTTTCTCGGCCTTTTGGTGGGATTAAGGCAGAAATTGGTGACATCAAGCTTATCTTGAGAGAGACTATCATGGAAAAATCTAGGGAATTTCCCAAAAATTGAGAAAGTTGGTTTAAGAACAGGAAAATAAATGAGAATGTCTGGGTAAACATCCTTAGAGAACCAGGTATGGATATATCCATATTTAGAAAATGAATTCTAGTTACAACATTGAAAGGAAAATGGAGAAATGTATTGTTGGTTATTCAAAGATTTTTAGCTTCTCAAGGAAGGTTTGGAACCATGTTTTTATATCATGCTCAACTCCGGATGCATTTTATTGAAGGAATTGAACTCAATTTTCCCTAATTATTTCTCTGCAGTATTATAAAGATGGCATCTCTTATACAAAGAGAGTCTAAATCCATTGATAATGCCCTCTACCAACATGGAATTATCAATGTTATGTGGAGTTATGAATTACAGATAAAACAAATTCCCTAAATGTGGTGTTATGCATTTAGAACAACAGATCAAAGACTTTGCAGACACTTTCTCTAAGAATAAATAAACATACAGAAAGATAAAGGGACTTACTTGTGATCCAAGCACTTCCTATTCTCCTTCTGTCATTCTTTTTGTAGCTTTGAATCCAACTTAGATCGCCATACTAGATCTTGCAAGTATAAACATTGAACAACAAAGAGATCGTAATATACAGATGTATATTTATCTTAATCAGTTAAACCAATTAAACATGAAATATATATATCAGTTAATAATCCATGATATGAAAAGTAGAAACATAAACAGATAGATATATGGGAAAATGAACAATAATATTTATTAAAGGATAGAAGGGGGAGGTTACAATCAATGATCGATTTGATGTCACCAGCTCCAACATTCATCCTAGCCTCATCAAAATAAACATATCACCAACAGCATGTCACTCTTATCACACAATCAATTGAGAATCCAACATCATTTCTTTAACAAATTTCTTCCTTCCCTAGCACTAGGATATGTGCTCAATTTATAGGGCAACTGATGGTAGTTTCTTAATCAATAACTTTCTAATAATAGGCAAGACATGTGACCAAGCTCGGAGGTGTAAGATGGACACATGGATTCAAAGTTTGACACATGTAGACTCTTCTAGAAGGCACTGACCATGTGGATATTCCGGAACAATGAGAATTTCACTCTCATTTGAAAAACTCACTCTTGAATGTAGGGAAGTTCTTTGTAGAGCACCCTTGAATGGAGGAAGCTGCATATGAAAGGTAGTTAGTCCTTTGTGAGGCTGCGTTAGTGAGCTCATAAGTGATATAACATATACTTCAAACCTTAGAAACCTTGCAATAGAAGTCATGAATGGTTTGTTCTTGTCTTAGGGTATGTAGCAACTGGAATGATAGGGGATGATAGACCCTATTTCACTGGTCATGGGGATGATGTCCGGTTTGACCAGATCATTGGGAATGAAGCCCAAATTGACTTATAATAGTAGCCTCCTAAATCATGAAGTTAGAATAATAACAATATTTTTTGAATGAGATGCTTTACCACATGATGGGTTAGAACTGAAGTGGAGTGGCGACCTGCATCAATATTACAATACATTACATCATGATATATCCTCTTGATCACGAATTGCTGAGGGAAGGCATTCCCATACTCAGCACATAAACTATCTAATAACATGTAAATACTGCAGAAAGTCATTTACATTGGAATGTTGCCCAATACATACATGCCTACATATATAGGCCCATGTTGGGATGATGATATGTATGTAAGTTCATCGTACAAATGATGTGTACAAAAATCTTGAAATCGCAACTGAGATGGCTGAAACTAGATCCAGAGTCTTCTTATCTCATTCACTTGATCGTTCGTGTACAAGTCTAGCCACGCGAATATATGATTTGTAGTCGAACATGGGTTGACATCATTTTATTACCAGCCAATGATGTGAGATATTAACAAATGCCAGAGAACCAAAATTGATGTCAATGGTCCTCAAGGTATTGTAGTACATTTCGTAAGGCATGAATAGATGATTTGATGTCGAACGCCAAATAAAATATTTCAGTTAAAAGTCTGAAGAACAATCCTCATGGTACTGGAAGATGATGTTTCTAAGTAAGCTTCCAGGATGATGATTTGATGTCGATAGGAAGTCACTTTATTGCAAAATGGGAGTTAGTGATTTCAAAGACAAAATGTGACTTGATATATGATGCAGAGATTCTGCATAAGTCGGAATATTATGCATTGAAGAGTGTGTGTTCCCTTTTTATAAAAATCATCTTCAAAATATTCATTAAAACCACTTAGATTTAATACAGAATATGAAGAGAGAGTCAAACACAAACCAAAATACTTGCTTATAATAATAACAAGAAAATTACAGCTTCAAAGCCATCTTTGCCGAATATTACATTTGTTGGCCTCTCGGCTCTCGCCCCGTTACATAAACTCTCACACCATTTCTCTCTATATCTTTCTATTTTTCATCCTCACACAAACCTCATATTTATACATAATTGTGGATTAATTTGAATCCATGATTTCCTCCAAAAATAACTCAACCAATTTCTAAAATAGTTGTATCCCTCTTTTGACTCAACTAAGTTCCATTTAAGGAATTCATAATCCCTAAAATATCTATACAACTCAACTCCAACTCATATTCTCAATTTATTAATATAATATTTAAAATAAACCTCACACTCATATTTTCCTCTCAATTTATTTAAAATGTGCATAATTTGCAAAATAATTAAAAAAACCATCACCCCCTAAATCACAGAAATAAATATTGAAAATTAAGCAGGATGCTCCTGCATCAGACTCCCCATGTAGAGAAGTTTCCATAGACTCATGTCTATGAGGTCTATCACTTTTCCATAATAATTCAACAGCCACAAGTCTCAATGACTTGCTACCTCCAGGATTCCAAACTCCATTTTGTCGCTGGTCTTTTAAAGTATCAACTCCATTTTGTAATTCTGCATAGAATTTCCAAAATAGTATTTTCAGAATACTATTGAATGTAACTCTCGCTTTTCCATACCACATCATATTTATTTTGAAAATTACAAAATTGTGTAGAATCACTGATACCCATTCTTCTGGTCTCCAAACTTTGAAATAATATTGAACTAGTTGTACATTAGCATCACTCATTCTATCAACCGGATTCCATCGGCCTTTCCAACAATTTCTTTTTCCAATTCCTCACAGTAATTCCTCTTTGTTTTATGCTTCCCTCTCCAATTGCGCTGAAATCTCAACTTCCTAAAATGAAGAATAATAAAGAAATTCTCCTTGATAACAAATATAATCATTGAGTGTCCCTATAGTAACAAATTTCTCATCCGGTGTTGTACAAATTATTAGTTTTAAAAATACAAGACCTTTCGACCTCTTTTGATGCTGCAAAAACCAATCTCCCATCATAGTCCTTCTGGATTTCAGTAAAACCTCTTTTGAATTGCTGGTTACTTTCATATTTATCCTGTTAGATTAATATTGTTGTTTCCTTTATGCCTCTAAGGACATAACTTTCTTGTTGCTCTTGATATTTCATCTCATATTCAAATACTTTCTACTTAATTTCTCTGATTTCGACATCATATTTATTAATTTCGCCTCCTATACCTACAACCACATTATTATTTGAAAAGTCAAATCATTCACTTAACTCTATAAAATTTAGAAACATTTCCTCCTTATCCTACATGGAAACTGCAATCTCTTCTGTATCAGGTTCTGCAAACTTCATTTCTCCCTCGGGTTCCCTGAACCATCTTTCCAAGAACTCTATTTCCATGTGAAATATTTCTAGCATTTCATCACAACCTTCATTCCCAGTTTCATTCTTCTTCTGGAAATCCTCCTGAGGTATCATGGTTTCTGTATCATCACATTGCAAAAGTCTATCATCAATTTCATTAAACGAATGCATTTCTTTACCTCCTTGGAATATCACTATGGTATTTTCATTATGCCTCTGCTCCATAAAAACTTCAACTAGTTGTCTTACACCAAACATGAATTCATATATGAATTCTTTTAGCTACAACAAATCATTACCTTCCTCCAATGAAATGCATTCTACATCAAGGGTTGTATTCATCTTTGTGATAGTTTCACTATAATTTCCATCATCTTCTGCACATCTTGTAAACATGCACAAACTATGAGATTTAAAAATACAAGGCTTCATAGCCTCATCTACTTCTCTTCTCAACATATCCTCAAATTCTTCTGAACTATTCCGATAGTCCATGAGATCTTTCTCATTAATCTCTTCACCCAGAATTTCACCCTGTTCTAGGCCACAAATGGAAACTTCCATTTTCAACTCAGCTTATCTGAGTTCTTCACATCTCAATTGCACTCTCATCGTTTTCTTGAGATTCCTCAGATTTTTTTGTTAATTGTATGTTTACCTGCTGATCCCTCTTTTTGTGTAGTCTATGCCATTTCACTTTCTTCCTCATGGTCTAACCATGTCTCTGGTCTTCTGTGTTTCTCTACAAAAATTATATCAATAACTCAAGATGGAATGTTATCTCATCTTTCTCCCTCTCGTACTCTTCATAAATCAACTACTTCCATATGCCACTTGCCTTAGCATTTTCCTTCTTATTTCTTTTGTTGTGGTCTTCCTCGGATCCTCTGAAATGACTATCAACATTCATCTTCTCCTCCTTTGCGAACTTCATCTGTTCACTTATGGATTTCATTCAATCCCCTTTTCAGCAAGCCTTCATACCTACCATCCAACAATACAAGCTCTCTTCATGTGCTTGACCTCTTGTGGTTCTCTGTCTTGGAATCATTTATGGGCAACTCTCTTGCTCCTCTTTGTTGCAAACAACAACTGCAGTATTTCATTTGTTACAATGACCAACTCTTTGGGTGTCAGGCTCTGCCTATCATGCACCCAATTACATTCAAACCTTTTAGTTGATTTAAAACTCTTTGACTCCAGACTTGACATCGACTCTTCATATTGAATGAAAAATTCACCCTCTTGTACAGTAACTCAATGGTTTAACTTGACTCAAGCTATCCAAATTTCTCATTTGACCTTAACATCTTATTTGACTTCAAAGCTTGACCCAATAATTACATTAGTGGATATTTTGACTCTAATTCAAGTTATACAATATACCAATTAACATCCACCCTTAATACATTCTCATGATGTAAAATCTTCACTCTACCAATTCTCTCACATACTCCATTCTTATGATAATATCATAAGTCACTAACTATATCATCTCCCATTATCTCTTCCTTTTACTCACATGATACTTAAGCCTTTAAATCGAAATTAAATCCACTTTTCCTAGGATTTATTTTATGATGAAAATAAAATAAACCATTTAATTTTCAATCATTTAAAATACCTTTTGGAAATAAAATTTCATACCTTACGTTCCCTTCAAGTTTATTCAATAAACCTTTTCTTTGCAATTTCAACTCTCAGGATTTCACTCCTCTGTGTCATTCTTATCACTGTGAATATTCGCATGCCCTTCATACCATAACCTCTTCAATATGCTCATCATCTTAGCGTAGAAATTTTTCCTGCACTTCCATGCAACTCCTTCTTTGTAGTGACGATTCTCATGCAACATTGTCTCTCTTTAGTGCACAAAAGCAATTCCTTCATAGGAATTTTCGAAAACTTCCTTTTAACATGGTGGCATCAACATATTTCTCCGGCAGAAACAAACAAAAAATGCACTATCTTTTGACTAGAACAATGTGAACACCTTCACATGTGCTACAAGCAACGATCAATCATGATCTCCAGATCATGTGTTCTCATATGTTGATAAACGATGCAGTCTTAGCCACACCTACCCACATTAATATTATACTACATGTACCAATATTTATATACACTTTAGCATGGTGAAAATCCACATTACTTAATCGAAACATTTCATCCTTCTATATTTATGCGGTAGCATCTTCCTTTCAGATTTTACTCTTATAACAAAATTTGACATACCCGCATTAATAAAATTTCACACAAGCTTAGTGGAATTTCATTAACACCAACACTGTGTTATCACCCATGAAATAACGATAAAAATTATGATTTACCTTCTATGCCCATAACACATTTACCGCGGCTCCATTTAGCTTCAAATCTCCACCATATTCGGACCTTTCAAAATGAAGCCCTTCTTCTCAAAGATCTGGATATAATTTCTCCAATCAATCCACACTGCAAAGCAAGCAAATGCTAGGTTTCTCGGCATGGACAACGATATAGTTCATACTAATGCAGAGCTCGAATTTCTCTTTTCTAATTGGTCTTCACGCTATTGTTTAGAGTGGTATCTACCTCTCTCCTTTGCGTCAGGCCTGCACCATCCACTTTCCATCCAGCTTTTACATTCAGTTTTTAGATAACAACTTGGAAGTGTAATGCATAAAAAAAATTGTTTCGTGGAATTATTTTCTTCCCACGATTTCGCAGGCTTATTTCTTCACAACACGCCAATCACACAGTTGCAATATTTTTTCATCACAACGGCCAATCACTTGTAATGTATACAACTCAACCAATACAAAATACATATTTGGAGCCTCTTGGTACTCTTTCAAGATTGGATTTACAATATATGTTAAGTCGTAGCCACAAAATCAGTTCAAAGGAATACCTTAAAACCAAGAAAAATAAAACTTGAAATATGTTGTCCTTGCAGCATAGAAAAATAAAACCTGAGAAATGTTGTCCCTGCAGCACAGAAAAATAAAACCTGAGAAATTTTGTCCCTGCAGTAATAAAATTGTGGCATCGAGTCCATCTTACATCTTTAAGCAACAAAAGGCTAACATCCATTGCCGCAAGAGGTTTTTTCAGCACTTGGATAGTTAATAGCTGGAAATTCTCACTGGGCATGCAATACTAGCAATGGATCAGAACTCTGCAACCATTATATGATAGGGTTTAAACACAAACATTACCATTACTCTCTACAAAGTGAAAACAATGCTTCAATGTCTTCTACATTGACAGCTCCAACATTTTAAAAGATAAACATTCTATTCATGGAGGCATCTCTCATGCAGGGTTATTCATCTCTTGTGGCTGGTTTATACTATCAACAAAATACATAATCAAATGGGATGTGTCATTCTTGATGCAAATGCCAAAACAAATTTAATGAAATTCTCATCAAGGTAATGTTGGATATAAATGAACAGATTTTGACTTGTCATGGCTTTGTATTTAGATTACACTGCTATCACAATTACGCATTTGTTTAACCATTTTTATACACACTACACAGTGTGAATGTCACAACACTCTCGTCCAACCTTACAATAGCCAGCGAGCTCCTCACATGAGGATCCAACGTCACACAGGTCAGAAGTCAATATCGTTCTCAACGTGATTCAACGCCCATAGATCCCATGTTTGCATTCACTTTCAGTTATGTATAAACTGCTTGTCACTCCACGCTGATATGATTTTTCTCCCAGCATTTGTGGTCATTGCACAATTAGCTTTCCATCCTATGTTATCTCTAATTCCTACATTCGCCTTCACATTCCAGCTATTCAATTCGCTTACCATCTCAATTCTCCAAAACCTGCATCTAATTTCTCATTTGTTGCCCCTTTGTGCTTTCAATTTCCACAACAGCACACACAACATAATCAGAACCAATTTATTCCCACAACAGGTAGACATCTTCCGTCTTTGATATGAAATGATGCAAAGATTTTGCATAAATCAGAAAATTGCGCATTAAAGAGTGTGTGTTCCCTTTTTATAAAACAATTCTTCAAAATAATCATTAAAACCAGTTAGATTTAATACAGAATATGATGAGAGAGTAAAACACAAATTTAAATACTTGCTTATAATAATAACAAGAAAATTACAACTTCAAACCCATCTTTGCCAAATGTTACATTTGTTGGCATCTTGGATCTCACCCCTTTACATAAACTATCACACCATTTCACTCTATATCTCTCTGTTTTTCATCCTCACACAAACCTCATATTTATACTGTTGGGAAAAATACTGAGAGGGGGGGGGGTGAATCAGTATTTACTGCATATTCAAAACTTTTTACTTTTTCATTCTCTAAAACCCATACGCTACTTTCCTTTAGTAAACTCGCGTATACACGCGGATATCCTTCATACAACTCGCGTATTAGCAGAGATCTAAATATGCATATATTTATTAACTTAGTTCTTTGCACTATTCATTCATCTGATGTTATGTTAACAGTAAACATGTGTAGTAACAACAGAATAAACCATCACACAAAGCATCACACATGAACACCAGGATTTTTAGGTGGAAACCCAAGTCGGGAGAAAACCACCGCTGCAGTTGCTCAGCCTTCAATATTTTATTATAGAGAAAATATCTTACAACATATGTGCTGGTGCAGACTCCTACCAGCACGCAGGCACCCACCTGCGCTCGTTTACCAGCCTCTCCTGGAAGGGAGCTCCAACCCCCTGACTCGTTTACCAGCCTCTCTTGGAAGGGAGCTACGACCCCCTGATCTCGTTTACCAGCCTCACCTGGAAGGGAGCTACAACCCCCTGACTCGTTTACCAGCCTCACCTGGAAGGGAGCTACGACCCCCTGATTGAAGGCTACAACCCTCAGCACCAATATGGACCACGTTTCATCAATTTTCACACTGGATCCAACAACTTTAAAAGAGCACAACTTGTAGGTCTCGTTTCATCATATTTTTAGACTGGACCCACTCCATACTTTTAAGCACAGTCAAACATGAAACTGATACAAATAACTCACTGACAGATATCAGTAAACCATCAGAACAGATCAAACATTTCTTACCACAGACTTCATCAAACCCTAGTTTGCATACGCGCTTTCCTTTCACTGATACCGCGTATACACGCGCTTCCGTTCACATAAACCTGCGTATACATCTGCACATAAACTTCACTGTGCATACGCGCTTTTTCTTCAGCGAAGCCGCGTATATACACGCCTCCTCTGCGGCGAACTAGCGTATGGATCTTCAACCATTACAGAGCTGCATACTTCTTCAGATCAGATATTCAGTTCATATTCAACCCTTTACTTCAGATAGATGTTCGCCTCATCACAGATCTAATTACTCCATAAACAGATCTAGTAGATACAAATACATTTCAGATCTAGATCCCCTTCTTCATCATTTTCTTCATTGGTGCCTCATGTATTCAGATCTATCATTCAACAATAACCCTTTCCATTCAGATATATACTTCAGAGAGAAGTATTCATTCAAGCTCAGACATCTTGCACCCACTCTCATGATCTGCACAATGAATTTATTCTTTTTATATAGGTTTACCGTTTTTCAATACCATGAGCCAAAACCACATTACATCCAATGGTATTCTTGGACGGGGTCATTTAGACGAATCATTACCCAATAAAATGGATCAATACCATGGTGGTTACTCCTGTTTTTGCACTTTTTGAGCACTTTTGCCCATACGCGACTTGGAACGTTCTTTCTCGCGTGCATACGCGACTTCCCTTAGGCAAATCCGTGTATGCCTAGAGACATATTATTTTCATCATAGATCTATCACATGCTGGATTCATTTCTTCATTGCCTTCTGTACTCACTGTAGATACATCAGATTTAGTTCATCAAGACATGTTCTATCAAGCACAACTTCATCAAGTAAGTTGCCATCAGCTTGCCATTCAAGGACAACACTCAGCATCATATTGCTAACAAACATCATTTCACATCAGGTTTACATCATTTAGCAAGTCCATCAGGTCAAGAATAACTTCATCAGGTGGATTGCCATCAAGGACAACATATTCCAACAATCTCATGTCTTCATCTACATTAAGTGGGTTGCCATCAAGGACAACACTTTGCATCATATTGCCAACAATCTCCCCCTTTGGACTTGATGGCAACCACGATGGTGTTTGCTCACCACAGCAGATAGGTACAATAAGAATACAATGACACCATGTCACTCTCCCCATTTTTGACACCATTCTTTTCCTTCATTCAAACACTGTTTGGTTACCAACTCTGCATCATATTGCCAACAATCTCCCCCTTTGGACTTGATGGCAACCACGATGGTGTTTGCTCACCACAACAGATAGGTACAATAAGAATACAATGACACCATGTCACTCTCTCCATTTTTGACACCATTATTTTTCTTCATTCAAACACCATGTCACTCTCCCCCTTTGACATCAAGGGCAAAGGGCGGATCAAAAACCAACATACTCTCCCCCTTTTCTCCTCATGTGGAAGAAGCATTTTGCAAATCTGATATATACTGAAGTGACCAAGCTCCCCCTGAGTTCATGCTGAATCTTCAAACATATTTTTCAATGAAGTACATGACTCTATGAACTTCCTATCACCAAAGACTCATACTTACATCAAAGATCCAATCAAGTGGATTTACATATGAGACTCAACTACCCAACCAAGTGGGTTTACAAATTTCACTCAACTACCCAACCAAGTGGGTTTACAAAATTTATCAAGTCCTTACATGACTGAATATTACAATTTTGCATCATGGATCTCTACATGGCCTTTTTCATCAAACTACAAATATAACTTTAAGACCAACACCAGAAAGACCTCAAGAAAGAGAACATATTTCAGAACCATCATAATGTCAATAATGCATTATACTCAGCAACGCTAATGCTCCCCCTAAAAATGTGCATACGAACATACTTTCCATATGACTAAGGCACCCTCTTAGTTTGTGCATCCTGAACACTTTCAACCAATCATCAAGGCATCTTTAAAACATCAGAGATTGAAACAGTATTATAAGAGCTGGAACATCACCAAAGATACCAGAGATACCAAACAACACTACAGCTGTGCTGAAGAGAGCTGACCCCAAACAAAAATTTGTCAGCAATCAGAAATACACGGTTTTCTGTGCATGAACTCGCGTATATACACGACTGTGTTTCAGGAAACCCGCGTATCCAATAACATCTTCTATATTTTAACTAGATCTGATCCTCTGTGATAAAAAGACAGTGATCAGCTTCTTTCTGAGATATTTGAATGCTTCCCTGGACTACAGATAGATAGAATAGTGTAGTTGTGTCTTCAAGCGTCATCCAACGGTTGTAGCATAAGCACATTAGTAACCAAACCTTCAGATTCTTTGCAGCATCAATACAATCTTTCCAAGAGAGATTATCATACCAGAACAACATCTTCAAATATGTGTCAATCATCCATGTGGTCCAATATCACCATGATCTTTAAGACTTAACATGAAGTAACATATGTAGACAAAAGATCTCAACCATAGTAACAAACTCTACATGATCTATTCTTGTTTCTGAATCAAACGAATTCCAATTCATCCATGTGTGAGCACATAAGATACTTTTCAGCAAACAGGGCTCAAAATCTCATCATAATAAACCATATACCAAGTCATCATCATTTGAGCATGAGTATCACAATAACTAAAGAATAAGCAGTCATAGTGCCAACAATGCAATCATTAGTATTCAACCTGCTGCTCCCCCTGAACCAGTGTTCCTCCTTAACTTGTGCAACCTGAATACGTTCATCAGCAAGTCATCAACAACAATCTCTGCATGAACTGCCCTTATCTCCGAATTATAAGACTTTCATCTCAACAATGAATACTCTTCATCAAAAAGCAAACAGGACTCATCCACAATCTTCAACATAAGAAACCATGTATCATATCATCATTATTTAGAACTGAGAAACTAAGCTGATATTGAGTCAATAATACAGTTATTAACAGTCAGACTGATGCTCCCCTTGAGCCTCTGCTCCTGATCTTCAGCTGTCATTCCAATTCTCTTATCATTAATGCATACGTGTCTGCTGGAACTCGCTTGTATACGCGACTTTTGTTCATTGAACCCGCGTATGGAAAGTGAAGCATAGAAATTTTCACATTCCTTCATCTCCCCCTGAACTTGTCCTTCCTGTACCTGTCTTCTTCATATCAGATGCTCTGTTAGAAATACATATAACCAGAATAATCAAATCAACCATGAGAATCATCATACATCGCTCCCCCTGTGACGATACATTACTAAGCTCCATAATGTATCTCACATTACTTCTGCAGTCATTAAGAGAAGTAAGCTTCAGAAGTTGATGACTGCAGTAGGGTCAATATTCCCTACGTTTCTGACCGGTCCTCCTTCTTTTTCCAAATTTGCTTGAACTTTCTAACTGTGTGCTGAAAATTGTCCACTTTTCCAGATTTGTTCATCCTGCATTCCTTTTCTACATGTCCATACTTGTTACAAGCATAACATCTCATGTGGCTAGAGAAATAAGCATAAGAATCATAATGAATATTTCTAATCTTCCTTCTTTTTCACTCAGCTGCTTTATGTCCATACTTGTTACATGAAAAACAATATCCCTTAAAGAAACCAGAGTACCTTTCTATGTAGGAACTGTTTGATTGAGGCTGAAATGATCCGCTCCTGCAATCTGCTGCAACATGCCCATAATTATGACATTTAAAGCATTCAACTTTATTGACTGATTTCCTTTGAGATTTCATCATTGTTGGTTGACCTTTTGTTTCTTTCAACACTTCAGGTTTTGCATTGACATCCTCTGAATTTTTAACACTTCCTTGTGAGCTAGATTCTCCTTTAACAGTTTCATGGAAGCCAAGACCAAGTTTGATAGCAGGAGACCTTTGATTACTCAGAATATTGTCCAAAATGTTAGTACTATCTTGAAACCTCAAAAGTTTAACCTTTTCTTCTAATTTACCTTTGAGAATGTTTACCTCAACCTCCAAGGTTTGACATTGCTTCGTCAAGCTTTCTTCTTTCCTTCTTCCATCTTCTACTTGATCCTTCAGATTTAGAATCTCTTCTTTCAACCAATTTTCGTTTTCTTCACATGTTTGTTGCAGCTCTTCATTCTTCTTATTTGATTTTTCCAGATCTTCTCTGAGAGAGATGATTTCTGCTTCAAGGCCTTCTTTTTCAAATGGTTGTAGAGGTTCCTCATTCTTCTTACTTGATGCTTCAAGATCTGCTTGCAGAGAGATGATTGCAGCTTCAATTCCTTCATTCTTCTTACTTCATTTTTCAAGATCTGCATTTAGATCGTTGATTTCTTCTTCTGTTCTTTAATTCGATTGGATGCATACGTATGAAACCTTTGATACGTGTCCACCTGTTCATTCCGCATTTCTATTTGTTTTTCCATTTGAGAGATCATCTCTTTGTAGATATTTTCTTGCTTATTAGATGAACTTTGTAGTTCTTCAACTTTAATCTTGAGAGCTTCCTCTAGATCCACAACTTTACTTTCACTATCCTCACTATTGTTTGCACAAAGAAGAGTATTCCAATGACCCCAATCACTATCTGATTCATCTTCTTCAATTTCTGCTATACAAGTTTTCTGAGATATCTTCTTGTTTCGAGTAGCCTTCTTCTTTTGCTTCTTTTCCATGAGTACTTTCATATCATGGTCAGAATCTTCTTCATCTTCACTGGACACTTCATCATCATCTTCATTTGCATAATAACTTTTCTTAGAGCTAGATCAGTTCTTATTCCTTCTTGCTACTTCTTTTCCTTTAGCAGATGTTTCTTTATAAGGACATTTTGCAGCATAATGACCAACTTTTCCACACTCAAAACATTTTAAAGGAAGCTTACCTTTGAATCTTCCAGTTCCTAGTTGGAGTTTTCTCACGAAATTCGCTTCTTCTTCATCGGATATATAGCTGAATTATTTGACAACTTCCTTTTCTTTTCCTCTTGCAGAAACCTTAAAAGCAACTTCTTTGATTTGAGACGAACCTCCTTGTCTCATTTCAAAAGCAGTCAGAATACCATGTAATTGAACAATAGTAAGAGTTTGCAAATCTTGTCTTTCTAGAATAGCTGAAACTTTAGAGTCAAATTTTGAAGTCAAAGATCTTAAGACTTTTTCCACCAGAGTAGTATCAGTTATGGTTTCACCCAAATTTCCCATTTGATTTACAATATCATCAAAACGTAAGAAGAAATGGGCAATGCTCTCATCACTATGCATCTTCAAATTTTCATATTCAATTCTAAGAGTTTGGAGTTTTGCACTTTTTACCTTTGTGTCTCCTTCATAGCTTAGAATGATTTTGTCCCATATTTCTTTTGCCGAATGTAGCTGCATCACTTTAGAAAATTCTGATTCAGACATGCTTCCCAATAAGACATTCACTGCTTTGGCATTGATTTCATACTTCTTTCTTTCAGCTGCATCAGTAGGAATACTTGCCGGGTATTGATAACCTTCTTCCACGATTGCCCATATATCTGCACCAAGACTTTGCAGATATGCTTTTGTTCGTACCTTCCAGAATATCAGATTGCTTCCATTGAATAGAGGTGGCTTTATAGACATCACTCCTTCTTGACTTCCCATTGCGACGGATCTCCTTCAAGCGATCAAGATTCGGCGAGGCACTCACTTCCGATACCAATTGTTGGGAAAAATACTGAGAGGGGGGGGTGAATCAGTATTTACTGCATATTCAAAACTTTTTACTTTTTCATTCCTTAAAACCCATACGCTACTTTCCTTTAGTAAACTCGCGTATGTACGCAGATATCCTTCATACAACTCACGTATTAGCAGAGATATAAATATGCAGATATTTATTAACTTAGTTCTTTGCAATATTCATTCATCTGATGTTAAGTTATCAGTAAACATGTGCAGTAACAACAGAATAAACCATCACATAAAGCATCACACATGAACACCAGGATTTTTAGGTGGAAACCCAAGTCGGGAGAAAACCACCGCTGCAGTTGCTCAGCCTTCAATATTTTATTATAGAGAAAACATCTTACAACATATGTGCTGGTGCAGACTCCTACCAGCACGCAGGCACCCACCTGCGCTCGTTTACCAGCCTCTCCTGGAAGGGAGCTCCAACCCCCTGACTCGTTTACCAGCCTCTCCTGGAAGGGAGCTACGACCCCCCGATCTCGTTTACCAGCCTCACCTGGAAGGGAGCTACGACCCCCTGATCTCGTTTACCAGCCTCTCCTGGAAGGGAGCTACGACCCCCTGACTGAAGGCTACAACCCTCAGCACCAATATGGACCACGTTTCATCAATTTTCACACTGGATCCAACAACTTCAAAAGAGCACAACTTGTAGGCCTCGTTTCATCATATTTTCAGACTGGACCCACTCCATACTTTTAAGCACAGTCAACCATGAAACAGATACATATAACTCACTGACAGATATCAGTAAACAAGCAGAACAGATCAGACATTTCTTACCACAGACTTCAGCAAACCCTAGTTTGCATACGCGCTTTCCTTTCACCGATGTCGCGTATATACGCGCTTCCGTTCACATAAACCAGCGTATACTTCTGTACATATTACAGATCCAATTTCATTGCGCATACGCGCTTTCTCTTCAGCGAAGCCGCGTATATACGCGCTTCCTCTGCGGCGAACTAGCGTATGGATCTTCAACCATTACAGAGCTGCATACTTCTTCAGATCAGATATTCAGTTCAGATTCAACCCTTTACTTCAGACAGATGTTCGCCTCATCACAGATCTAATCACTCCATAAACAAATCTAGTAGATACAAATACATTTCAGATCTAGATATCCCGCTTCATCATTTCTTCATAGGTGCATCATAGATTCAGATCTATCATCAAACCTTTACCCTTTCCATACAGATATACTTCACAGAGAAGTATTCATTCAAGCTCATACATCTTGCACCCACACTCATGATTTGCACAATGAATTTCTTCTCTTTATATAGGTTTACCCTTTTTCAATACCATGAGCCCCTTTTTCAATACCATGAGCCAAAACAATACCATGAGCCCAAAACTACATTACTTCCGATGGTATTCCTGGATGGGGTCTTTTAGACGAATCATTACCCAATACAATGGGTCAATACCATGGTGGTTACCCCTGGTTTTGCACTTTATGAGCGCTTTTTCCCATACGCGACTTGGCACGTACTTTACCGCGTGCATACGCGACTTCTCCTAGGCAAATCCGCGTATGCCTTGAGACATACTCTTTTCATCATAGATCTATCACATATTGAATTCCTTTCTTCATTACCTTCTGTACTCTCTGTAGATACATCAGATTTTCATCTTTAAACAGGTTCATCAAGACATATTCTATCAAGCACAACTTCATCAAGTAAGTTGTCATCGTCTTCATCAAGTGGGTTGCTACTCAAACATCATTTCACATCAGATTTACATCATTTAGCAAGTCCATCAGGTCAAGAATAACTTCATCAGGTGGATTGCCATCAAGGACAACATATGCCAACAATCTCATGTCTTCATCTACATTAAGTGGGTTGCCATCAAGGACAACACTCTGCATCATATTGCCAACATATACATAATTTGGATTAATTTTAATCAATGATTCCCTCGAAAAATAACTCAACCAATTTATAAAATAGCTTTATCCCTATTTTGACTCAACTAAGTTCCATTTAAGGAATTCATAATCCCTAAAATATCTATACAACTCAACTCCAACTCATATTCTCAATTTATTAAGGGAGTATTTACAATATACCTCACACTCAGATTTTCCTCTCAATTTATTTAAAATGTGAAAAAATTGTAAAATAATTAAAAAAACCATCACCCCCTAAATCACACAAATAGATAATGAAAATTAAGCAGGACTCTCCTGCATCAATATAGCAATGTTCAGGGATTAATATCATGAGAATGAAGGTTTATGAGTATTTCATAAGGATGAGTATTCACTAGATGACTTCTCTTCAACATATCGGCGACACTGAGATGAGTTGGCAGCATTGACCGAAAACCGAAGTGAAGGTATGATGAACCATAGGTATGAATGAACCATCAAGAATATTACCCAACCCAAATAGTCACAATGATGGAGTGAAGTGTCATGTTCAAGAGTGACCTACTTCCATAAAATTTTTGTTCACTTTCCCAAATTTTCCCTGGTCATTTGTTGACCAGTACCTCTTTATTTTTTAACAAGATTGCGGAGGATAACATATGCTTGATATATAATTCAACCCTTCGAGTGAATAATGTATCGCTATTTAATAATTTAACGAGTCTAACGATGAATGAAACTCAATTATTTCCATGATCGACAAGCCCATCACTATTTTATGTTTTAGCAAGCCTAATGATAGTGACAACCCAATCCTTTTTCATATTTGGAGATTTTTAAAAAGAGGACGAAAGAAAACTCCATATGTACCTTTCCGTAAAGTTGTCGATTAGATCTGAAAAAGTGTAAAGTGATATTTGAGAGAACCTCCTAGCCATGTTGGGCTAAGGCATTCCTTTTCGTATGTAATATATCATAGTCTGGAAAAGGGTTACTCTTATACTGAGTAGATATCAATTAATTTACTTTTATGAGCTCCAAAAGATAGGTGCTCAAAAATATTTTCACATTATCGGAGTCTGGAAAGAGCTAAAAGAATACTCCAGGGGTTCATTTTTTGTTGTTATTGAAGATCGAAAAAGAGATAAAAGTGTGCTTCAAGTCCTTTTTCATTTTTATCAAAGCTCTAAAAATAAGGATAAAAGTATGCTTTGTGGTCAAATCATTCTTGAAATAAATGTGCACGGCTAATCTTCTATCAGTTGCAAACCTGTTCAAAACAACATCAAATGGATTAAAAATACATGTTTCATGATTAAAATTGAATAAAACCATAGTCATGCCAATAAACATGATTTGAAAATACTCAAATGACTAATTAAAAGAGTTTTACTATTCATTTTTACCATTTGAAAATTACCATTTGCATTTTGGAGCTTTGAACCTATTTTTTCCCCCGAAGTTTAGCTGTTCATTGTGATCGATTTTGTGGATGTCTTTCATCACCATTTGATCCAGGTTGGTGCCATAAACCCCTTATTTCTTTTAGCAGTCATTTAATTGCATTTTTTTAGGGATATTGGCCCCTTATGGTAAATTATATTTTTAAAGAGGGAAATGCACCCTTGGGCATCCAAAAATGCATTGTAAAGCACTCAAAATGAAGCCTAGGTGCATATGCAATGCACTGTCTATTAACTAAGACTGCTTTGGGCGCAATTCACATTTTTTATTCTTGCATTGTACTCAAATTTTTCCTAATGTTTTGCATGAAAAGGAGTATAATGAGTCTTATGGTTATGTTTAAGGGATTCATTGGACTAAAATGACAATTAATTTGAGTGAAAGAGAGCATGAAGAACAAAATATGATTTTCGTTAATGATCCGGGCATGGTAAGAGCCCTAAGAGATTGTGGGTTATTAAAGTACTTCCTCTTATCAAGTATGCAACAAAAAATATAACTTTTGGAGTAACTTGTTCCTGCATGGGATTCTGAAATTGAAGAATTTCACATTAGGAACAAAGTGGTTCCTATTATAGTGGAGCACATATATTTTATGACAGGCTTGTCGAGGAGAGGCTTACCCATTTCTCTCTCAAGATCTACTCTCGGAGGAGAGATAGTGAGAGACTATATTTTGTAGTATTGATATTCAGGGGTAGAGCCAAGCAAGGATGGAAAAATAAACATCTGAGACGTTCATGATTTTCCATTGAGAACCATTCTATTCACAATTGCAAAGCTTGCTGGTATCATTACACTACATGTAGTGAATAGATCTTATATGCAGTATGCACTAGAGTGCATGGTACCAACAATTTTCAACTTGTCTAAAGTTGTACTTTCTCAAATAAGAACAACTGAGCAAGCCAAAGGGAGGAAGGAAGAAAAACTCCAGTTATTATTCGATCCTCATTTCTTTTGCCTTAGATTGGATTCCATTGATGCAGCCTCAGCATGTGACGCTGGGTGTGTCTAACCCTAGAGATCCAAGGATGTAGAGCTGGGTAGAAATGATGGCTAGACATGCAGGAAAATTGTCCATCATGTTCTTGACTGCGTCCCTCACCTGATTCAAGCGACAGGGTATTTCCATCGATGAGTATGCATATGCAGGTGTCAATTTCCAAGGAGATAGAGATTTAGCTTTACTAGAAGGCGCTCAGTGGGGTGAAATTGGTAAGAATGTCTTGACCATTTTTTTTTTTTCTAAGGTTTATACATGTTTTTTTATTTTTATTTTTTTCCAAGACTAAACTAAATTTTTAATGTAATGCAGATGTGGGTCGATTCAACCAGTGCAGGAACAAGAGGATGGAGCAGACGAGCCAGCAGAGAGGGCTGTCAGGAGAGTAGTCTTTCAAGATTTAGAAATTTTTGAAACTCTTACTGAGCTTTGGCACCACATAGAGGGGTTCACCTTGGGGATTTCAGATTTCCGGATTGAAGAGATACCCATGCAACTACAACGTCATACTATTGGTGTTCCTAACCACTTGATGCAGTTACCGCGTAGGATAGCTAGATCGATAGCATGTTACCATGAGCATCAGTAGTTTACTTTTGACATGTGGCATACATTTTGAGGTCAGATTACCAATGTGCCTTGGGCACAAACTTTGGTAAAAACCTATAACTATCTATCTATTTAATTTCACTGTTTTCCTATGTTTATTGCGCAATTCTATCCAATTATGTGAATGTATATTTGCATGTGTTGAAAATGTCTGTTTATAACATAATTTGCTAGAGAATCAGTCAATGTGTTCATGATTCTATAAATGTGTTGCTATTGAATAAAATCAAAATGTCTTTCCAAAATTCGAACTGATAGGAACATACGATGCAGTGTTGGATTTCTAATAGTATAAACACTAGTAAGTTGTAAGACCACAAGTTGTGAGTCTAACCTTATGATGACGCGGTTAATACCAAATGAAATGGCATCAGAGAGAAGTTCGATCAACGTGGTATACTCAACGATAGTGTTTGTCGATCTACCGATACAAATCCCTTGAAAAATTACTAACTCGTCATTCAGAGTGAAAATGGCACACACTACAGAGGATAGATTCTGCAAACTACGACTAGTGCCATCAGCATACCCAACAAATGGTTCCAAATATTCAAACATCTGCAATGAAATGTAAAGCGGATTACTAATGTGAAGAAAACTATAAAAAACAAACTAAGATAGTGAATGCAAATCAACAGCATATATACAAAATATAATACAAAACATTACTACGCTCATGATTGAGTGTAGTAACATTTTAGATTCAACCCATTTCAGGGCTGCGCCAATGGAATTCCATCATAATCCACCAACTTGTAGGCACCCTTACCAAGAAATATTTTGACAAGATAGGGGCCATGCCATAATGGCTCAAATTTCCTTATGCCTATTACATTAGCTTCCTGATCATAAAGAAGGACCAAGTTGCCCTTTGAGAAAACGCGAGGCTAGAGATGCTTGTCGTATTGCACCTTTATACATCTCCTATGCACTTTATTGGCCAATTGAGATTTACAACGCGTTTCATCAAGATAGATGAGGTTAAAAAGATGTGCTTCTTCATCTAAGGTGTCAGGTAATAAGTCAATTGTGAGTTTTAGTGACGGTTTTTCACACTGGATTGGCAAGATAGCTTCTAGACCATACACAAATGAAAAGGGGGTAAATGTGGTTGCGTTTCTCACCGAGGTTCGATACGCCCACAAGGTCAAGTACAAGATCAAATTCTAATTTCATTTATGAACTCCTATCATTCGTTGAAGCATTCATTTAAGAATTTTGTTAATCTCCTCAACTTGTCCATTTGATTGTGGATAATAAGGCGTATAACTATCATGTGACATTCCTAGCTTGGAAGTCAATTTAGTGATCATGTGATTACGAAAATTCTTACCATTATCTGTGACTATAGCCTGTGGGACCCCAAACCATGTAATGACATGATTAAAGAAAAACAATGCATCTTTTTTTCATGTGTTGTTGAATATATGCATTGCTTCATCCCACTTGGTAAAGTAGTCTACTGCGACAATATATAACCATGCCTCCCCAGACGAACGAGGGTTACAGGTCATGAAGTCCTTTCCCCATTTCAAAAATGGTCCCATAGAGACAACAAGATGCATTGACACTAGCGGTTTGCATATTTTACGATCAAATATCTGACACGTATGACAACTTCTGACCGCGAGGATGCAGTTGCGAAATATGGTAAGCCAAAAGTAACTGTCACGGAATATATTCTACGCCGTAGCTTATCCAGATAAGTGTCCACCACAAGCCCCAGTATGACAATAATTTAAAACCTTTTCGGACTCCTCATGAGTGAGGCACCTTCTTAAGATTGTATCAACACCACGAAAATAAAGTGTATCATCGATGATCAGATAATATTTGGCTTGGTATCGAATACGTCGTTGGTCAGAGTGAGAGTTATTAGGCTGAAAATTCTAGGTCTGGAGCTAAACGATAAAATCCCCATACCAAGGATCATATCATCCTATTAGAAATAGAGAATCATCAGGAATGGATGGTTCCGACGTAGTAGCAATACTCTCAGAGGGAAGGTCATAGAGAAGCTTAGCCAAAACTAAATAATTCTTTGACTTGGATTTGATGAATTCCAAATCAAATTCCTGCAAAATGAAAATCCATTTTGAGTACTTTCTCCCCAGCAATTGATGTGATAAAATTTATGTCACCGAGGGCTGCAATCCGAAATGACAATGGTCTTCCAGAACAGGATATAGTGGCAAAATCTTTGGACAACTTGAACAAATGACAAGGCAATATTTTCTATGTACGAATACTTCACTTCCGTATCATTGAGATTACAACTCAAATAATAGATCGAATGTTCTATCCCATTTTCTACTTGGACCAATAACATAGCAATGGCCGTATCAGCCATGACGATATATAAGAAATAACCACTCTGATAATTGAGGGGATACATTAATGAAGCCCAGATAAGAGTATCCTTGACAGTATCCGTTAGCCACTAATAAATTTTGTTATACCAAAAAGTGGCTAATTTTGTTCTTCAAAAACTCTAAGAGATAATTCCCCTTTGAGAACCTATCATCCTTGAAGTTTTTATGAAGATAACTAATCCTTTAGTTAATCCTCACTATTATTTCCCTTATAAACCTAAAAATCTATTGTTTACTAAGAGAATAAACTGCTTAAGAGGCCTCATTTTCCCTCATTTTCACTTCTCCATTTTCCTTCTTCACTTCATCCACAAACCTTTCCATTTGCCTCTCATTCTTTCGAATTTCCATTTAAAATCCTTATAAAATCCCTTTATAAGGTTTAAAACCCCTTTTTTACTCTTATCGAAACCCCGCAAATCCTCTAAAAGCCCTTAAAAAATCCTAAAAACAATCTTATTGCATTAAGGTTTTAAGCCCCATTGGCTTTAGCCCCAGCTCCTTTTCCCACATAAAACTCGAATGCGTGAACAACGCTAAGGCTCAATCGCAATTGCAAATCGGAGTTTCTATTTTAAATTTTTCCCTTTCTTATTTTAAAAAATCCGCGATGCAATGGCTTTTTTCCTCTCAACCCCGGATCCAATCTCCACCGTTGATTTTTATAAATCCAACAGCCAGCGCTAAAGTCACATCATGCCCATAATCTTCCTCCGTCACCCCTCCGATTAAATCTCCACTGTCGATCTTTCTCCCAAATCGACGGTTAGCACGTAATTGCATCGCATCATTTCTTCATTGTGTTCCCCTTCCCCTCCTCCGATTGAGATCTTGCGATCCAATTTGGACCGTCGAATCCACAAGAACCGATGGCCCAGATTAATCATAACTCCACCCATTTTTCTCCGCATTTATCCCTCAGATTAAATATCAACCGTCGATCTGACTCCCAGATCTGATGGTCAATATGTAATCGCATTGCAAATTTTCTTATGTACCTTCCTCTCTCCTCTGCCGATTGGAGATCCCACGATTAGATCTGGGCCGTCCATTTCAATGATCCAATGGTACAAATTAAAACCTGACTTCCTCTGTTATTTCATAAGGCCCTGTAGTGTAAATCATTCGGTGAATACCCACCATTGATCTCTGCAGATCAACGGTTCACGTTTAACCCAAATTCCACCCAAACCCCTGCCTCACATTTCTTTCGATACTCCATCTTTCAATCTGGGCCATTTGTTTCTACCATCTAACGGTACAGATATGACCCGACAGGCCCAACTCCTTTGGGACCCACCTCCCCCACCGATGAATCCTGACCATCCATTCCTGTGATTCGACGGCCCAGATCAAAATTGCCTTTTCCTGACCCACCATTTTCCGCCCGTGCATCTTACCTCCATCGCGCTCTCCTCATAACCGTTTGATCTAACATCCTAGATCTGACGGCCAGCACGAGGTTTTGCGTGATTTCGCGTACGAAGGTTAATTTTTCAAAGTTACACGATATGGGTGGTTTTAAAAAGCCATGTGTTAGCCAGAGACGCATATCGCGTTCAAAAAGGCAATACCGCCTTTCCCTATTTTCTCCGTGTGACACCAGTGGTTTTTATGGCCAAAACCACCATTCCCTTTTCCATTAAATTTTATTATAATAAATCTCCATCGTTGATCTCTGAGATCTAATGGTCCCAGTTTAACCTCACCATTTAGACCATCACCCTCCACCATTCTTCCAAAGGACCTTATAAATGAATCTCCGTCGTTGATCTCTATTGGCTAATCCAATCTGATGGCCTAGAATTGTTCGGAAATCCCAAATTTCATTTAACCCCATTTCCCTTCCACCTAAGGTTTTTCGCCCATTTCCTTTGTAAATTCATCCATCTCATTATAAAGTAACCCCCTCTGAATTATATAAATCCTGATTAATCTCGACCGTTGATCTTTACAGATCAACGGCCAGGACTTAATCTCCTCACCATTTATCCAACCGCTGTTGAATCTTTGATTAAACTGAGAGGGGGGGGTAAATCAGTTTAATACATGCATTAGCCTTTTAAATTTTCACCAGAGTTATTTACAGCTTAATATGTGAACAATCTTATTTGCAGCCAATATTAATTTATTATGACACGATACTTAAGTTAAAAGCAGCAAGCAATTAAGCAGATTGAAATAATCACATCAACACATAAGAAGCACACATAGAGACAACAGATGTAAGTGGAAACCCATAAAGGGAGAAAACCACATCTTATTATTGTTGTGATGCAAAGGCAAGCTCCAACTCCCTCTCACCACTGTTTTCTGTAGGCACCAACCCACAGGAGGCTCTATCCTCAATTCTGCAAGCTACAACTTGCAAGGAAGCACCAACTCCCTTCAATTTTCTGCAGGCACCAACCTACAGGAGGCTCCAACCTCAATCAGCTACAACTGACAGCTATCAAGCTTCAACTTGATAGGAAAGCTCCAACTTCCTCAATTTAACAAACTGAATGTTTGTTGATTTACCTCTGATATCAGCTCTGTTCTGTAGCTCCTCTTTCTGCTCTTCTTTTCTTGATCTTCTCTGCTTCACTCTTCTGTATTCTGCCTTCTCTTTCTTTACTCTCACCTCTGCTCTCAAAAAAAAAAACTCACTCTGCATATCAAGATGATATTATTTATAGATTTCCTCACGTGACTATTTGTATTCTGCTTGGAATTCGAAATGGAAAGTCATGTCTCTTTGCCTTCTGCCTTCTCACTCCTTTTATCAGCTTACTCAGAAATTATAACTGTAGGTGTTAATTTTAACATTACAGTGGGAGTTTGTTTTCTCTCGGAGACTTGCCAATGCATCACAACAATATAAATTTAAATAAAACATTTACATTCAAATTTAAATGAGAACTCCAGCTCAACTTCTGAACTTTGGCTTTACTGGATTTTGTCTTTTTCTACTGCTCTCGAGTGGCTCTTATATATCTTGGTTCATCTCTGTTTTTATTTAACTGTTCACTCGACTTGTGTGCATTACCGTTTCTGTTCTCGGGCGACCTGTCAACATTCTCTGTTCATACATGAGTTTAAGCATAATTGTTTGAAGTTCACGTTATAATTTCAGTTCAATTTTCTTTTGTTCCATATTTCTGCTGCTGTCTCTAGTTCTTTTGTTCCCGCATGCTCTTGTAATAAACCCAATCTTCAGGCTTTTGTAATAAACCCAATATTATTACATATATGTTTCGATTTTCTTTATGCGTACTGTAACATATCAATGTATATAAAAAAATCTTGAACTATATCCAAACCTTTGGATATATTAACCATTCCTTTCAAATTCCACGGGACTAACTCTTGAACCAATATACGAAGCCTCCGGAATTACAGACTCATGCGCCTTATCATATCATATATATATATATATACCAATCATATCACAACGCTCGTATTATAAATTGAACCATTCCTTAATTTCGTGGGGGTAGCAAACTCAAGCAGATAAGGGAAGGAGACCCCCTCGGAATGCATTACACATATCTCCAACTTATATATTATCTTAGCGTTAACAGAGTTCCACGGGGGTAGCAGACTCGAGCCAATCTTTCTGATGCGATGAATCACTCCTCAGCCTCTTCCGATTGCGATTATTCTCCGTTGGCGAAACTTCAAACATATATCAGTCTTGGCTTCTAAGCCCATCGGGTCCGGCCTTTCAATCGCAATCGCAACTCTTTGTTTGCACGTTCCGATCTCCTTGCGATTTCCGATTGCGATTGATCGCAATCGCAACTTTGAGTTGCAAGCCCCTCTGCTTTGTTTACCTCCGATGCGATTGGGAAGGGGTCCCACCGTATAAAACTTCGTTTTGTGCGCTCCATATATATACCTTGGACCTTTGGTTATATGCTCTGGGCTTCATTGTATTCTCAAATTCTCTATTTATTTAAGTTCCGAGATTTATCAATTGCGGTTTATAGACCCATCAGGTCCGGATTCTCATCACAATCACAATTTCCTATGGGTTACATATTACGCTGCTCTTGTGATCTCCGATTGCGATTGGGTGAGGGGTCCCACCTTATAAGCCATTTCGTTTTGATAGAAGCTTTGATTATATAGATATAAAGCGCTCCGCTTGTATATAACTGATATATATATATATATATATATATATATATATATATATATCTATATATATATATATATATATATATATTTCCGTTGAGTGAAGCGATTCCCCGAATATGTTTCAGATATGTTATATGTGCTCCGCTTGCATATAACTGATATATATGTTTATATATATATTTTTCCACTGGAGTGAAGCGATTCCCGGAATAATGTTTGTATAAGTTATATGTATAATGCCGGTTGGAGAGTGCGATTCCCCGAATTTTATAACAGCTCTTTGCCTCTGTCTCTACCTTTGCTGCGCGGGTTGGAGATTGCGATTCCTGGAATTTTATAACGGCTCTCTGCCTCTGTCTCTGCCTCTGCTGCTTATGTCGCTCTGCCTCTGTCTCTATCTTCCGATAACGGTTCTTCACTGTGCTTCTATGACTGTTACATTTTGACATTCTTCTTGCTGCCTCTATTGCTTTCACTGTGCTTCTTTTGCCTTCCTATGCTTCAGTGCTGCCTCCTTTGCATGAGCACTGCTTCCTTTGCCATCAATGACAATATTTCCAACAGTCTCCCCCTTTGGCATTAATGGCAATCCACTTTCTCTGTTTGCTTTCTCTTTCTCTTGTTGCTTGCTCTTCCTGTTTGCCTGCTCTTCCTCCTGTTGTTTGTTTTTCCTCCCCCTTTGACATCAATGGCAAAGGAAGATGTCTCATCTCTCCGTATGAGCTCTGTCGTTGCATTTCCTTTCTCTGAGTTACGTTTAGGTCCTCTTCTGGTGAAATTGTACTATGCTTCTGAATGATGATAATATTGATAATGCTGATAATACTGATAATGCTGATCCTGTGGACTTGTTTTATGCTTATCTTGCTGGCTGTTCTCCCCCTGGAATGATATCTTCGTTTTGTTCTCCCCCTGAGACTGTACTTTCTCTTCATACTAGAGAATAGTATCTATAGATACTACCCCTAGTCTGTCTCTCAAGTATTCGAATGGTTCTCTGGCAAGTGGTTTGGTAAATATATCTGCTATCTGTTCTTTCGTTGATACATAGTCTAGTTTAACTATCTTCTGAGCCACTTGTTCTCGGAGAAAATGATACTTGATTGGTATATGTTTAGTTTTTGAATGAAGCACAAGATTTTTAGATATACTTATAGCACTTGTATTATCACATTTGATTGAGATAGGTTCATTAATGCTTACCTTCATGTCTTGAAGTGTCTGCTTCATCCACATGACTTGTGTGCAACATGTTGCTGCTGCTATATATTCTGCTTCAGCTGTAGACAGAGAGATGGATGTTTGTTTCTTGCTTAGCCATGCCACCAGACTTTCTCCTAAATAGAATGCACCTCCACTTGTACTCTTCCTATCATCCACACAGCTGGCCCAATTTTCATCTGTGTATGCTGTCAAGGTGAAGCTTTTGCCTTTAGGATACCAAAGCCCATATTGTGCAGTTCCTTGTAGATATCTAAGTATTCTTTTTACTGCCAAAATATGGTTTTGTTTAGGTGCTGCTTGATATCTTGCCACTAGTCCTACTGCTAGCATGATGTCTGGTCTTGAAGCTGTCAAGTACAGCAGGCTTCCTATCATGGATCTGTAGAGTTTTTGATCTACATCTGCAGACCTATCATCAGCACACAGCTTGCATCCCGTGATCATGGGGGTTTTCATTGGTTTGCAGTCCTCCATTTTGAATTTTTTCAGCATTTCTTTTAAGTATTTTTCTTGAGAAATGAATGTGCCAGTGTTGTTTTGCTGAATTTGCAGTCCCAAGTAGAAACTGAGTTCTCCAATCATAGACATTTCAAACTCTGTTTTCATCTCATCAGCAAACCCTTTTGCTAGTTCATCTTTGTTGCTTCCAAACATAATGTCATCAACATATACAACAACAATTAGAAGTTCATTTTCATGCGCTTTTATGTATAGATTGCTGTCTACTCCACCTCTCTTAAAACCCTGTTTTTGCAAATATTTGTCCAGTCTTGAGTACCAAGCACGAGGAGCCTGTTTCAATCCATATAGGGCCTTCTTCAGTCTGCACACATAGTCTTCTTTGTTTGTCAATGAGAAGCCTTCTGGTTGTTCCATGTACACTTCTTCTTCTAGATCTCCATTAAGAAAAGCAGACTTTACATCCATTTGATATACCTTGAAGTCTTGATAGCATGCAAATGCCAGGAACATTCTGATAGCTTCCATTCTGGCTACAGGTGCAAATGTTTCATCATAGTCAAGTCCTTCAATTTGTGAGTATCCTTTGCAGACCAGCCTGGCTTTATTCCTGATTACTTGTCCTTGCTCATTCATTTTGCTTTTGAATACCCATTTTGAACCAATGATATTTTTCTCAATAGGTCTAGGAACTAGTTCCCAGGTATTGTTCTTCTCAATTTGGTCCAATTCTTCATTCATTGCTTTTATCCAATACTTGTCCTTGCTGGCTTCGTCAAATTTCTTTGGCTCTATTTGTGATGGCATGGCTATGTATACTTCTTCTGTTTGTTCTGTTAGCTGCCTTCTTGTCTGGACTCCTGCTTTCTTGTCTCCTATGATCTGATCTTCAGGATGATTCTTCCGAGTGTATCTTGAGGGGGTTTTTGAGCTCAGCTCTGCATTATCTGTTGTCTTGCTTGTTTCATCATCATCCTTGTCTTCCTCTTCATGGTTGCCTGATGGACTGCAGCAGTCTGTATTTCTTGTATTGTTTGGAAGTTCTTCATCAAATCTCACATCAATACTTTCAACTATCTTCCGAAGGATCTTGTTGTAGCACCTGTACCCTTTTCTTTCGGGAGAATATCCTAGAAAAATCCCTTCATCTGCTCTTGCATCAAATCTCCCAAGGTTTTCATCATTATTATTTATGTAACACTTGCTACCAAAGACTCTGAAATGTTTTATTGAAGCTGGCTTTCCATGCCATAGTTCATATAGAGTTTTGTCACTGCTTGGCCTTAAGTGAGATTTATTAAGGATATGTACTGCTGTGTGTACTGCTTCTGCCCAGAAGGTTTGAGCAATCTTATTCTCTTGCATCATAGCTCTGGCTATTTGTTGTACTGACCTGTTTTGTCTCTCTGCTACTCCATTCTACTGAGGTGTCCCTGCAATAGTAAATTGTTGCTTTATTCCATGTTCATTACATAGGTCTGCAAAGTCATAATCTGTGAATTCTCCTCCTCTGTCTGATCTGATACATTTAAGATTGCATCCAGTTTGATTTTCTGCTAATGCTCTGAATATCTTAAATTTTTCCAATGCTTCTGATTTATTTTTGAGAAAGGAACCCATGTCATTCTAGAGAAGTCATCTATTATTATCATGAAATAGGATTCTCCACTTGGTGTTCTAGTTCTAGAAGGTCCACACAGGTCCATGTGCACAAGCTGGAGTGGTCTTCTTGTTGACAACTTCTCTTTAGATTTAAAGGATGTGCGAGTCTGTTTCCCTAATTGACAAGATTTGCATATAGTACTTGAAGGCCTTTTTATTTCTGGCATGTCTTTGACAACTTTCTTCTTGCTCAATTTGATGATATGGTCAAAGCTGAGATGTCCCAATCTCCTATGCCACAACCATGACTCCTCAAGTTTGCTAAGATGGTAGGCTTCATCTTCCTCTTTCACTATGTATACATTGTTCTCTGTTCGAACACCTTTGAGTAGAGTCTTTCCTGTTGTGCTTGACCTGACTACACAATCTTGTGCTCTAAAAAGAACTTCACAGCCTTTGTCACACATCTGACTGACACTCAGTAAATTTTCTTTCAGTCCATCCACAAATAGTAACTATTGGGCTTTTCCTCTGCCATTGTCTATGCTGACTAAGCCTTTTCCC
The DNA here is from genome assembly GCA_034641835.2 of Pinus albicaulis. Lineage (NCBI taxonomy): Eukaryota > Viridiplantae > Streptophyta > Pinopsida > Pinales > Pinaceae > Pinus > Pinus albicaulis. The sequence goes on from CM076577.1 coordinate 1,398,224,542, forward strand.
TTGATCTTACCTAATTTATCATTACCAAAAATAACATTGCCAGATTTCTTTTCATCAAGACTTATAAACTTGCTTCTGTCTCCAGTCATGTGTTTGGAGCAGCCACTGTCCAAGTACCACTGGCTTTTCAGATCTTGAGCAGTTAGAGCCAGGTCACAGTTATTCACCTTCTTTATCCACTGGAGGCCCCTTTTTGAACATTTGATTATAGTTTTTGAAGAATTGTGAGCATGAACAAAATTGCTTTGGCTCATAAACCTCCTTGAGGTATTGAACATCAGTCTTTGTCTATACTTTCTACATTCAATAATTTTATGGCCAAATTCCTTACAATAAAAACAATAACCATAGAAATTATTTGCATACCCGATGTAAGGTTGTTTTCTCCATTTGTTTGTTTGAGATAGCCTCTTCACTGTTTGCATCTTTTGCAGGTCTGAATTACTCTTCCTTGCATAACAATATGCAACAATGTGTCCTGGCTTGTGGCAGACATAGCAGGTGGCATTCTTCATAGGAGGGAAGAATTTCCTCTGATGACTTCCAAATTTGATATAATTAGGGGCATATGATTCTTTTTCTGCCATCTTAGTATTCATTATATTCTTTGTTACTAGAGGTTTCTTCTGCTCTTTGTCTCTCTTATTGCAGATTTCTTCTTTTGTTGGAACTATTTGAGCTACTTCCTCATCCTTCTTTGCTTTTACAAAAATAATCTCTCTGTCAACCTTTTCTTTTCCTTTACTTGATTCTCCTTCGTAGCCTATTCCAGTCTTTATCATAGGGAATCTTTGAGCAACCAAAATTTCATTCAACTTAATAGAGCTTGCTGTTTGAGAAGGGTATATAGAAACTTCCTGTTGAGCATTTTCTAATTTCTTTCTCAGACACAGAATTTCTTCTTCCAGCTTCTCTTGTTCTCGAGATTTATCTTTGATTTGCTGAAGTAACATATCTTCTATCTTCTTGGCTTCTTCAAGCTTTACCTTCAGCTGCATGAGGACTTCTGAATTTTTTTCTTCTTCCACACATTTTAGGAGAATCTCTTTTTGTTTTCTGCATTTTAGTTTGAGTCTGTCAATCTCCTCCAGAGCACTTCTTAGCTCCCCCTCAAGGTCTACTTCCCCTCCTTCTTCTTCATCTTCTAGTAGGAGTCCCTCAAGATCTTCTATGTCCATCAATAAAAATTATGAGGTTCCTTCTTCACTTGAGGGTTCATCTGAGTCTTCAGATGCACTGCTGTCTTGCTGAGCATAGAAGGATTTTCTGCTGAATTTCTTTCCTTTCTGCCAGAACTTTGATGTGTCTTTCTCTGATTCTTGAGCTTGATTTCTTACTTCCTTGTGAGGACATTTAACAGCATAATGTCCAACTCTTCCACAGTTAAAACATTTGAAGGGAAGTTTACCTTTGTATCTACCTAAGCCTCTATCCAATTTCTTGACAAATTTAGCCTCTTCCTCATCAGAGCAAGAGCATATTTCTTCCTTTTCTTCTTTCTTCTTTTCTGTTTTGAATGCTGCTTCCCTTGTACTTGGCTTCTTCTGTGGGAGCCTCATTTCATAGGCTGTTAGATTTCCAAGTATCCGGTTCATGGTCAGAGTCCCCCAATCCGCTATCTCTTCTATTGCAGATACCTTGGGATTAAATCTGGATGGGAGTGATCTTAGAATCTTTTGCACAACTATACTTTCTGGTATGGTTTTTCCAAGAGCTTTCATATTGTTAACAATTTCTGCAACTTTTAAGAAGAAGCTGCCAACATCTTCATCATCATTCATTTTTAAGTTTTCAAACTAGGCTCTACATACTTGAAGTTTGGCAGTTTTTACTTTCTGGTCTCCCTCATGTATGTCTTCAAGAGTATCCCATATTTTCTTGGCAGTGTCTTTGTGCATTACTTTAATAAACTCTGCTTCACATAGTCCATTCAGGATGGCATTCATGGCTTTTGCATTAGCCACAAAATCTTGTTTTCCATGCTTTTATGAGTCAGCTGCCTTCGGGGCATATCCTAATTCCACAACAGCCCAGACTTCTATTCCTAGAGACATTATGTATGTCTTCATTCTGATTTTCCAGAAAGCATAATTTTCACCAGTGAAGAAAGGGGCTTTATTGGTTGAGCATCCTTCTTTACTAGCCATCTTGGGAACCTAGGATATCCTTTCAGTTGTTAGACTTGTACAAAGGAACCCGCTCCGATACCAATTGTTGAATCTTTGATTAAACTGAGGGGGGGGGGGTGAATCAGTTTAATACATGCATTAGCCTTTTATATTTTCACCAGAGTTATTTACAGCTTAATATGTGAACAATATTATTTGCAGCCAATATTAATTTATTGTGACACCATACTTAAGTTGAAAGCAGCAAGCAATTAAACAGATTGAAATAATCACATCAACACATAAGAAGCACACATAGAGACAGCAGATGTAAGTGGAAACCCATAAAGGGAGAAAACCACATCTTATTATTGTTGTGATGCAAAGGCAAGCTCCAACTCCCTCTCACCACTGTTTTTCTGCAGGCACCAACCTACAGGAGGCTCCAACCTCAATTCTGCAAGTTACAACTTGCAAGGAAGCACCAACTCCCTTCAATTTTCTGCAGGCACCAACCTACAGGAGGCTCCAACCTCAGTCAGCTACAACTGATAGCTATCAAGCTTCAACTTGATAGGGAAGCTCCAACTTCCTCAATTTAACAAACTGAATGTTTGCTGATTTACCTCTGAAATCAGCTCTGTTCTGTAGCTTCTCTTTCTGCTCTTCTTTTCTTGATCTTCTCTGCTTCACTCTTCTATATTCTGCCTTCTCTTTATTTACTCTCTCCTCTGCTCTAAAAAAAAAACTCACTCTGCATATCAAGATGATATTATTTATAGATTTCCTCACATGACTGTTTGTATTCTGCTTGGAATTCGAAATGGAAATTCATGTCTCTTTGCCTTCTGCCTTCTCACCCCTTTTATCAGCTTACTCAGAAATTATAACTGTAGGTGTTAATTTTAACATTATAGTGGGAGTTTGTTTTCTCTCGGAGACTTGCCAATGCATCACAACAATATAAATTTAAATAAAACATTTACATTCAAATTTAAATGAGAACTCTAGCTCAACTTCTGAACTTTGGCTTTACTGGATTTTGTCTTTTTCTACTGCTGTCGAGTGGCTGTTATATATCTTGGTTCATCTCTGTATTTATTTAACTGTTCACTGGACTTGTGTGCATTTCCATTTCTATTCTCGGGTGACCTATCAACATTCTCTGTTCATACATGAGTTTAAGCATAATTGTTTGAAGTTCACGTTATAATTTTAGTTCAATTTTCTTTTGTTCCATATTTCTGCTGTTGTCTCTAGTTCTTTTGTTCCCGCATGCTCTTGTAATAAACCCAATCTTTAGGCTTTTGTAATAAACCCAATATTATTACATATATGTTTAGATCTTCTTTATGCGTACTGTAACATATCAATGTATATAAAAAAATATTGAACTATATCCAAACCTTTGGATATATTAACCATTCCTTTCAAATTCCACGAGACTAACTCTTGAACCGATATACGAAGCCTCTGGAATTACAGACTCATGCGCCTTATCATATAATATATATATATATATATATATATATATATATACCAATCATATCACAGCGCTCGTATTATAAATTGAACCATTCCTTAATTCCGCGGGGGTAGCAAACTCAAGCAGATAAGGGAAGGAGACCCCCTCGGAATGCATTACACATATCTCCAACTTATATATTATCTTAGCGTTAACAGAGTTCCGCGGGGGTAGCAGACTCGAGCCGATCTTTCTGATGCGATGAATCACTCCTCAGCCTCTTCCGATCGCGATTATTCTCCGTTATGGCGAAACTTCAAACATATATCAGTCTTGGCTTATAAGCCCATCGGGTCTGGCCTTTCAATCGCAATTGCAACTCTTTGTTTGCACGTTCCGATCTCCTTGCGATTTCCGATTGCGATTGATCGCAATCGCAACTTTGAGTTGCAAGCCCCTCTGCTTTGTTTACCTCCGATGCGATTGGGAAGGGGTCCCACCATATAAAACTTCGTTTTGTGCGCTCCATATATATACCTTGGACCTTTGGTTATATGCTCTAGGCTTCATTCTATTCGCAAATTCTCTGTTTATTTAAGTTCTGAGATTTATCAATTGTGGTTTATAGACCCATCGGGTCCGGATTCTCATCGCAATCACAATTTCCTGTGGGTTACATATTACGCTGCTCTTGTGATCTCCGATTGCGATTGGGTGAGGGGTCCCACCTTATAAGCCATTTCGTTTTGATAGAACCTTTGATTATATAGATATAAAGCGCTCCGCTTGTATATAACTGATATATATGTTTATATATATATATTTTTCCGCTGGAGTGAAGTGATTCCCGTAATTATGTTTGTATATGTTATATGTGCTCCGCTTGCATATAACTGATATATATGTTTATATATATATTTTGCCACTGGAGTGAAGCAATTCCCGGAATAATGTTTGTATAAGTTATATGTATAATGCCGGTTGGAGAGTGCGATTCCCGAAATTTTATAACAGCTCTTCGCCGTTCGACTGCCCCCGTGTTTGCCGCACCGGGTTATGCGATCTCCTTGAATTTTATAACGGGGCCTTCCTCGCTCTCCGTCTCGCTCGCCGTTCGTCGTTCGCTCTCGTCTCTATCTTCCGATAACAGTTCTTCACTGTGCTTCTATGACTGTTACATTTTGACATTCTTCTTGCTGCCTCTATTGCTTTCACTGTGCTTCTTTTGCCTTCCTCTGCTTCAGCGCTGCCTCCTTTGCATGAGCGCTGCCTCCTTTGCCATCAATGACAATATTTCCAACAACCGCCTCCCCATATGACCCCAGCGAGAAATGCTTGCCATTGATGACTTTCATCCAATGGTCATGATCTAACCTAAACCTCCGAAGTAGTTTAAACCTTACCCCGCAGGATTTTTTATAATTTCATTTTTATGTACAGGTTTTAATGGTTCTTCCATTATTTTAAAAGAAAATCAGGCCGAGGATGACGATCCCTCGAGCCACTATTCATGAAGGGGATCATTCTGCAGGGTTTCACATTGTGATTTACCGGTGCCTCATGAACACTGGTGACATTATAAAACCCTCTGTATGCCTGCGCAACAAACAAAACATAGTAAACCTTGATCTGATAAAGAGTATCAGTATCCAGGGATAAAATTAAAGCATAAATCATGTTTGAAGTTTGTTGAAATAGTTTTTGAAGGATTAAGGCATAAATTCAATTAATCAAAGACCTGATCCACAAATTGAAGACAGTTTGAAGACCTGAAGACAGGAATTAAGCCTAATTAGGCCTAAAAACACAGAACAATGATAGATTAAAGGTGTTTAAGGATAAAACAAAGGAAAATATCCATCCAAGGACACCTCAAAGCCACATCCAAAGGGCTAATTGAATCCCCCAACTACCAAGGAGCCACCTGCAGCCTTAATAAATCAACAGAAGGCCTACTTATTTCCTAAACAGAAGATATTTGCATAAAGACGCGTGAAAAGTTATTACCAAAGAAAGAACAAATTCTAAAACTGTCAGTGAAGTTATTGTAAAGGATAAATAGGCCTCGAAGTCAAACTTTTTAGCCATTTAAGCCTTATAAAGCATAAACAGAGTAAATGATACAGAGTTGTAATTCAATGCATTCTTGCCTTACGACTTGCATGGTTTTCGAGGCTAGGAGTTGCATTTAGTGTAGAATTTATTTCATTTCAATCCTAAACTCTTCCACCTCCTCATTGCTTCTATAAATACTTCGAAAGAAGATGAGAATTTTTTGGTTGATTACTCACTAGTTTTAATACTGAAACTCTCTGAAATAATACATAGTCTGTCCAAAGTTGAAGAAGAAATTGAAGTCTTGGAAGCCTGATGATGTTGTTGCATGCTTGTTCTTGAGAAGGCTTTATCATTGGATCCATGAGCTTGGCTGTTTGTGAAGTATTATGAACTATTTAATGTTTTCTCCTGTTTTCATATTGTTCCATAAATGCTTACTATAGTAGGATGAAATTTTTAGGCTAAGAAATGACTCGTGGAAGCACCTTAGACCTGTTCATCCTTCACTGTTTTATGTTTTCTTCTACTGAGGTATTTTAGATTCTTCAATCTCCCTCTTTACTCCTCATGCTTGTTTATTTATATAATATCTCAAACAGTTGGTTTTAGCATGATTTATGGTTTTCCCTAGTTTTCTGCTATCACTTGAAAGCTGTTATTGAAGTCTCCCTTTGAAGTACCATTGTTTTAAGTTAGCCAAGGAGGTCTGTTTTGATAATGCCCTTTATCCTTGCTTGAACAATTGTTTCAAAGGTCTTTATAGTTGTGATCATAGATGTTTTTAGGTGTTCCCTCTTCTATGACTGCAATTATCAGTGAATATTTTATGTTTTCCAAGTCATTTGAAATAAAATATTTGAGGAAATAGGATGTGCTCCCGAATCTTAGATTTATTTTAAAAGTTGTTTGGAAGCCATCATTTTCTTAAAAGTGTGGTTTGTAGAATTTATGGTTAGCCCTGTCTATCAAATACCTATTTATTGTTCAAGTTATGTTTTCAAATTCCCTGTGTTGAGAATTCAAACTCTCTTTCTAAACCATTAATGTCCATCTCATTCCAAAAACCAAAGGATACCGTGGCCAAGTTAGATTTGCCCTCTGATATCCCATATCCATTAATAAGTTTGTAACAAACTCTTCTTGACTCAATTACCCAATGAATCTAGCATTTCCCCTTTCTATCTATCTTTCCTACACCTTTCATTTTTTCTTATGTCTTTCAACCAAACAAACAAACAAACACTTGCACTTAATAACTAGTCTAAAACCAATAACCAAAGCAAACAAGATAAACCTTTGCAAACAAATAAATTTTAGAGATCCCTCTCTGAGAATAGGAGGAATAGATCCTGGAACTCTAAATATTGGTTTGATGTTGCCTTGTCTTTTGATTTGCCAAACTATCAAAATATAGGACCCCAACATAATGGCGATCACAGTGGGACACTGAGTAAAAATATTAAAACAAAACACTCATTGTCTACTACAACATAAGTAAATTTCTTCAAGCACTACCAAGCATAATGGTAATCATGATAGGACTTATTTTGAATCAGTGAAAAACTATGTAACCCTTAGGATTCTCATAGAACCTTATCAAACCTTGAAGGAATCAGGTACCAAGCCATAAGAGTGAACTATGTATGTTTTTGACACCTTAGCTAAGTGTTAAATCAGATTTAGGACACTCTCATAACCCATAGGACTAAGAAAATCAGAAAAACCCAAAAAAAATTTCAGTTTGTCTTCATAATAAACATGGTGGTTGAACCATCCAATATTTTACCTTCATAGAAGCTAAAACGTTTCCACCTGGCGACTCCACTAGCCCCAGTAGGCCTATTACTCATCTAGGTCTTCAAATCTCTCTAGGACTTTGTTAACCAGCCTTGAAAAAATTTAGAAGCCTAGCCCCATACTATATAAGACATTTTGAGAGGTAAAACTTCCAAAAACCAGTCCCTAAAAACTTTAACCTCTCTCATTTTTGAAAAACAGTCTGGCTTGACATAGGATCAACACTAGATCTCATTCAGACTCTAATCCTCCTTTAATAGTTGACAATCCAGAGAGAATTCTGTGGTAGACTTCTAAGTCTGGAAAATCAGCTGCTAATAGGAGCCTCTTAAGAACAAAATTTGTCCCTAAAAACCTTGTTGTCTTAGAGGATTCACACTTTGATTTACATCGTACAAAAAAACATCTTTAGAACTAGATCTCAAGGTGATTTAAACCAAATTGATCTTGACATTGCAGATTTGCAACAGAGCTTTAGTAGAGAAGCCTCACCTTCCACTCCTCCTGATTCACAGCTTCTTCACCACTTTAGCCTTTTCCATAACAAATCTGCTCAAAACCTGTTTGATGGCCCAAGTGTTTCTTCCACTCCAATCCATACTACCAATATTCAAAAAACTCCATTTCAGCCCACTTTCACTCTTGTAAATCCACCTTTATTTCCAGCCATGGCAACATGGTATGCCCCATTAGTATTACCACAACCTCGGCTTCCCTTACCAAATGAGTACCAATCCAAAATTCCTCATTTCACTGGAAAAGAGTCTACAACAACTCAACATAATGTAGATAGGATGGAAGATGCATTTGATTACATGGACATAGAAGAGTAAACCATTAAGATGAGGATCTTTGCCCAAAGTTTAGGAGGAGAGGTAAAGAAGTGGTTTAAAAACTTACCTCCTAACAGCATCAATGATCTCCTTGCTTTGCATCAAACATTCATCAACAAATGGGAAATGAAAAAGAACCCTCTCCAAATACTAGCAGAGTATAGTAGTCTCAAAATAAATCAAGGGGAGAGTGTTCATGACTACTCCACTAGGTTTAATAGTGTTTACAATGCTCTTCCACCTCACATGAAACCTCCCCAAGGCATGGCCTTAGTAATATACCCTGAAGGTTTTGATGCTGAAATGGCCTATCAGCTAAGAGAGAGATATTACTTAACATTAGAAGACATGCAGAAGGGAGTTGTGATCGTAGAAGCAAACATAATTGAGAAAAGACATAGGTTGAGATCAGAGAAGAGGGTAAGTTATAAAGATGACATTGCACCCTCAACCTCAACTTCTCACACTAAAATTGATAACCTAGTGAAGGTAATGGAGAGAATGCTTGAAAAGATCAACTTGAATGATAGAGTGCCACCAAGAGAACCTCAAAACAACCAAAATAGAAATAGAAATCAGAATTATAGAAGAGAAAACAATCAAGATAAGAAAAAATAAAATGACCAACAGATTAGACCTCCCTTCCAACAAAACTATGTAGATCAATATGAGGAAGATAGGGAGATTGAAAGGTTGGGAGAAGGACATGTAAACTTGATTCGATCAGACAGTGGGGATGATGTTTTCCTCACTGAAGAAGAACAAGGTTTCTTCTCCTCTAATCAAAATTCAAAGACCTATGAAGATTTTGATGATTATAGATTGGGGTTTGAAAATGCAATCATGGAGGTGCACAAACAATATGATCTTAGGAGAAAAGGGAATGTAGACAATTCAAAGAATAAAAACACTACTACTGTTGTCAAGAAAAACATAGAAACTTAGCTTAAGAATATAGCAAAGAAACCCAACATTTTGGCTAAGAAAACAGATTCAAACAAAGAGAAAAGTAGCCAGCCTAATGTTGAGCAAAGTATCCCTAGCACTTCAGCTAGTGGACTTAATAAAACTGTCCCAATTACCAGTCCAAATAAAGTTCAACAAATCAAAATTGCTGAAAGGAATTCAATTGAAAAGACAGATGTAAATATGACTAAATCAGTTGTTCCTTTCAGCCTTGAGGGAGATATTGCAAAAATAAAAATTACCATCCCCTTAGCTGAACTAGTAACCCAAGAAGTGTACAAAAACAAAGTTTTGAAAGCTTTGAGCTTAGGAAGTGATACTGATACATTAAACTTGACTGATGACAAACCTGAATTGTTATTTGGTCCAAAATTTGAAGGAAAATACAAAGAAGGAGTTGTTCCTCCCTTCTATGTTAGTTTGAATATACATGAGGAAATTTTACACAATGCCATGTTAGACTCCGGAGCTTCGCATAATCTTATGCCCAAGGTAGTAATGGAAATATTAGGATTAGAAATTGCTAAAACATACAAGGATCTGTATTCCTTTGATTCAAGTAGAGTCAAATGTTTGGGTTTAATTAAAGATTTATGTGTTAACTTATCTCAAATCCCTGCTAAGAGTCTATTTATGGACATAGTTGTAGCTGACATTCCCCCTAAGTATGGCATGCTTTTATCAAGATCATGGGGAGCCAAACTTTAGGGAAGCCTTCAAATGGACATGTGTTATGCCACCATCCTTGTTTTTAACCAAAGCAGAAGATTATACAGGCAATCTCACATGAAATACATGGTGAGAAACATAGATAAACGAAATAACTCTCCCATCTATTCTATTCAATCAAGTTTAGATTCCTTTATCTTGTATAATGAAGATGAAATCACTCAACAAGAAAAGGAAAACATAGACCCAATCAGTTTACCACAATAATAAGAACTTTCCTCAAGTCAGATAAAAAACATTGGCAATCAACAGCAACAAGAAAATGAAAATGAGGCAAATATATTTTGGACAATAAACTTTGATGGATCTTGTAATAAAACAAGTGCAGGGGTAGGTGTGTGGATTGAAAATACAAATAAAATTTTTTCATATAAATTGGATTTCCCATGCACCAAAAATATTGTTGAGTATGAAGCACTTCTCCTATGCTTGCAAATGCTTAAACAATTAGAAGCCCAAAAGATATCAATCTTAGGAGATTCTGAACTTATCATAAGACAAATCAAAGGGGAATACTCAGCTAGAAATGCAAGGCTTAGGGAATATTGGAATGTTGCCCTTGATTTATTGAAAAGCTTTGAAAATTATGAACTCATTTTCATTCTAAGAGAACTAAATCATCTAGCAAATGAACTCGCTTTCAATGCCAGCAACTGCCAAATACCTGAGATAGATGAGCAGCTTAGTGTAAAGGTAAAACATAGACCTGTAGTGCCTGATAACGAATATCATTGGCAAGTGTTTGATTCTGACAAACACATAGATGATTTCTTAAAATCAGAAAATGATTTTTCCATGCCAATATTAGAAACCAGACATAAAGAAAACTGTTTGTATATTGAAAAAATCCCAGAATTTGAAATAACACATTCTGCTGATATAAATCAGTGTGAGAATCCTTTGAAGCAGAATTAATTGACAACGCAGACTAGGAAGACTTGGAAGTTTTACAATGCAGGAGTGGTACAATTCCAAGAGGTCTCACACCTTTAGAACACCTTTTCAACTTTAATGATGTAGCCAAAGAACCGAGAATGGAGCCTGTGGAAACAGATGTAGAAGAACATAACATAGGCAGCCTAGCAGAACCCAAGATGATTAAAATTTCAAGCACTCTCCCAGCTAACATAAAATTACGATATATAGAGCTGTTTAAAGAGTTGAAAGATGTTTTTGCTTTGGGATACAAAGATCTGAAATCTTATGATACTAGCATCATTCAACATAAGATTCCTTTAAAGGAAAATCAAAAGCCCTTTAAACAAAAACTAAGGAGAATAAACCTTGTTTTATTACCTTTATTTAAGGCAGAAATTGAAAAGATGCATGATGCTGGGATTATAGTACCAGTTACATATTCAGAGTGGGTATCAAACTTAGTTTCTGTTAGAAAAAAGACAGGGAAAATTAAGCTCTGTATTGACTTCAGAAGTTTAAATAGATCCTTCCTAAAAGACAACTACCCCTTGCCCAAGATGGACCATATACTTCAAAGGGTAGTTGGGTCAAAAAGGATATCATTGTTGGATGGGTTCTCCGGTTATAATCAGGTGTTAGTGCTCACAAGTGATCAGCATAAGACTACATTTACCACACCTTGGGGCACCTTTATGTATGTCAAAATGCCAAGACATAGCCTTTTCTAAAGACATTGGCTATTTCATAATCATTTACCTTGATGACTTAACCGTTTTCTCAAAAACTGATGAAGAACATTTGATTCACTTGAGAAACGTTTTTTAGAAGTGTAGGAAATTTGGCTTATCTTTGAATCCCAAAAAGACACTTTTTGGTCTCCAAGAAAGTAGACTTCTTGGTCACATAATTTCAGAAGAGGGAATCAAAATAGACCCTAAAAGGATAGATGGTATATTGCAAATCAGCCTTCCAAGAAGCCTCAAAGAATTACAATCTTTCATTGGAAAGATTAATTTTTTAAGGAGGTTTATCCCTAACCTTGCTGAGTTATTAAAAAACATTACAAATATGCTCAAGAAAGATGTAGGTGTAAAATGGACTTTACCAACTAAACAATCATTTGAATTGGTTAAACAATCTCTCACTCAAACACCAGTCTTGATTAGTCCATATTTATCCAAAGACTTTTATATCTTTTCTTTTGCATCTGAGCATACAATAGCTGCAGTTTTACTTCAAAAGAATGACTTGGGGCAAGAACAACCAATATCTTTCTTTAGTAGGGCCTTAAGAGATTCTCCTCTTAAATATAACATCATGGAGAAGCAAGCCTTAGCATTAGTGAAAGCATTAAAAGAATTTAGAGTCTACATTATACACTCTCACATAATTGCTTTTGTTCCACATACTGTTTCAAGGATATTCTAAGTCAAGACCCTGATGGTAAAAGGGTAAAATGGATTGCAACCATTCTTGAATATGACTTAGAAATTAGGCCCACCAAACTGATTAAAGGGCAGGGATTAGCGAAACACATGGCTGATTTAAACTTCCAAGCACTAGATATGAGCATGGTAGATGTATTGGAAGAAGTAGAAGAATTCACTGCCCCTTTCATTGAAGATACATTTCTGAATTCTCCTTGGTATGCTAACATTATTTATGTGCTTTTATATTTGAATGCCCCTCCTTCTTTATCTAAAACTAAAGCTATATTTTTGAAGCAGAAAGATTTAAGTTATTGCATCTTAGATGGGGTATTGTATTGGAAAAAATTTGCTGGAATTTTGCTTAAATGTTTACTTGAAGATGATGTAGGAAAAATCATGCATGAGTTGCATGAACGAGAATGTGGACGTCACCTCTACTGGAAGGCTACAACAAACAAAATTCTTAGATCTGGTCACTATTGGCCTACCATTTTCCTAGACACTCAGAAGTTAGTCATGTCTTGCCATAAGTGTCAAATTTTTGATGGCAAAATAAAACTCCTTCCCTTACCATAACATCCTATCAGTGTTGAGGCACCCTTTCAATAATGGGGCTTAGACTTCATTGGGGAAATTAACCCATATTCATCAGCCCAACATAAGTGGATCCTCACTGCCACTGAATTCTTTACCAAGTGGATAGAAGCTATACCCTCTAGGAATGCTAGTGACTCTTTCATTATCAAGTTCCTTGAAAAAAATATCCTATCCAGATTTGGTTGTCCCAGAAAAATTATAATGGATAATGCTGTTGCCTTTAAATCTAAGAAAATGGTTGATTTTTGTCACAAATACCACATTACCTTGGGCCATTTTACTGCCTACTATCCCCAAGGAAATGGATTAGTTGAATCTTCCAATAAGAGCCTTATCAATATCATCAAAAAGCTATTGGAGCATAATCAGAATTCATGGCACGGTAAATTGGTTCATGCCTTATGGGCTGATAGATTAACTACAAAGAAGTCAATAAATATGTCCCCCTATCAGCTAGTCTATGGCATGGATGCAGTCTTTCCCACTTCATTAGGAGTTACAATCATGAAACTCCTTCAAAAAGTGCAGATTGAAGAGAATGATATGCAAAGAAGAATCAACCAAACAATTCATTTACAACAGACTAGAGAAGAAGTCTATGAAATAACGTAGTTACTCCAAGAAAACATCAAGAAGCTATTTGATAAGAGGACTAAGGTAAACAATTTCCAAGTTGGAAATTTTTTTCTTAAATGGGATTCAAGAAGGGAAGAGAAGGGAAAACATGGCAAGTTTGAGAACTTGTGGAAAGGACCCTATATTATTCATGCTGAGAGGGGTCACAATGCATTTTTCCTGAAATAATTGAATGGAGAAGACCTATATGGAGGTCTTGTCAATGGAAGGATGCTCAAGCATTACTTCTGCCAAGAGTCATGAGTTCCAAAGCATTTTATTTTCCATTGTAAATATCATTGTCTAAACACTGCATTCAAAGTTAGAAAAATAAAAATACAAAAATAATAGAAAAGAGAAAAGAGGACAGATTGTTAAAACAAGAAAGGTACAGCCCCATACCAAAAAGAGAAATAAAGGCTGAAAGTGTGCAAGCTCAAAATTCCACTCCTAAAAAACACACTTCTAGTTACTCATACAGCCTAATCATGACTAATTAGCTTTTCAACTTTTTTCTGATAGGTTAGTGAATTAGATTTGCCAAACAACTCTATCTTGGCTTATCAGTAAGGTAGATTAGGTTAGAAAAACAAAAGTTCAAACATGCTCAAAACATGAACCTATGAGATTGATGAAGAACTGGTTCTAATAAACTCAAAACTTGAACCAGGGAAGAGAGAAGACAACTCAAAATAAATTCAAAATCAGAGCTGAAGAAAAAGAGAAGGAAGTTTTAGATTTTATATCTTAAGCCTTCGCATTTTGTTTTAAAAATTTTCTGCCAATTTTAGTCTATGTGCAGCTTGTTTTTATGCCATAGTTTAGAAACAAGTTAGATTGTTCAATCTTGGCTTGTTTTGCTTTTAAATTTCTACTTTTTTGAATTTAGAGAATAAAATTCTATCAGATAGTCTAATCCTGACAGACATTAGTTAGGTAGAGAATCCTATGAACTCAACTGTTAAAACTGAGTTCATGGAGGAATAAGATTAGACTTAGATTAGTTTTTTTCTTTTCAAAGAATAAAATGTTGTTGAAGAGAGTTTGCATGTCCAAATGCACTCTAAAAAGAAGAAAAAATGTTAGGATCATTAGGAATGGGTAGGTAGACTTGTTGTTTTGAGAGAATTCCATTGTTCTAAATTGCTGCAGAGATCATCAAAAAGAAAGGTTGCTACCAAATGGATTAAGGCACTGGTTTAATGAAAGCAATATATTTGCAACTGAGGTTCTAGACACCTAAAGAACTAGCTATCTTCCCCAAGTGGAGCCACTGTTAGCCACTGATAAATTCTGTTATACCAAAAAGTGGCTAATTTTTTTCTTCAAAAACTCCAAGAGATAATTCCCCTTTGAGAACCAATCATTCTTGAATTTTTTATGAAGATAACTAATCCTTTAGTTAATATTCACTACTATTTCCCTTATAAACCTAAAAATATGTTGTTTACTAAGAGAAGAAACTAATTAAGAGGCCTCATTTTCCCTCATTTTCACTTCTCCATTTTCCTTCTTCACTTCATCCATAAACCTTTCCATTTGCCTCTCATTCTTTCAAATTTCCCTTTAAAAGCCTTGTAAAATCCCTTTATAAGGTTTACAACCCCTTTTTTATTCTTATCGGAACCCCCAAAATCCTCTGAAAATCCTTAAAAAATCCTAAAAACAATCTTATTGCATTAAGGTTTTAAGCCCCATTGGCTTTAGGCCCAGCTCCTTTTCCCGCATAAAACTCGGAGCTGTGACCAGTGCTAAGGCTCAATCGCAATCACAAATCGAAGTTTCTATTTTAACATTTTCCCTTTGTTATTTTAAAAAATCCCCGATGCGATGGGTTTTTTCCTCTCAACCCTGGATCCAACCTCCACCATTGATTTTTATAAATCCAACGACCATTGCTAAAGTCACATCGTGCCCATAATCTTCCTCTGTCACCCCTCCGATTAAATCTCCATCATCGATCTTTCTCCCAAATCGACGGTTAGCGCGTAATCGCATCGCATCATTTCTTCATTGTGTTCCCCTTCCCCTCCTTCGATTGAGATCTTGCTATCTAATATGGACCGTCGAATCCACAAGAACCGACAGCCCAGATTAATCGTAACTCCACCCATTTTTCTCCGCGTTTATCCCTCATATTAAATCTCAATCGTCGATATGACTCCCAAATCTGACTGTCAATATGTAATCACATCCCAAAATTTCTTATGTTCCTTCCTCTCTCCTCCACCGATTGGCGATCCCATGATTCGATCTGGGTCATCCATTTCATAGATCCGACGGTCCAGATTAAAACCTAACTTCCTCTGTTATTTCATAAGGCCCCACAGTGTAAATCATTCGGTGAATACCCACCGTTGATCTCTGCAGATCAATGGTTCACGTTTAACCCAACTTCTGCCCAAATCCCTGCCTCATATTTATTTTGATACTCCATCTTTCAATTTGGGCCATTCGTTTCTACCATCTAAAAGTCTAGATATGACCCGATAGGCCCAGCTTCTTTGGGACCTACCTCCCCCACCAATGAATCCTGACCGTCCATTCCCATGATCTGACGGCCTAGATCAAAACTGCCTTTGCCCGGCCCACCATTTTCTACCCGTGCATCTTACCTCCATTGCGCTCTCATCACAACCGTCTAATCTAATGCCCTAGATCTAACGGCCAGCGCGCGGTTTCACGTGATTTCGCGTTCGAAGGTTAATTTTTCAAAGTTACACGATATGGGTGGTTTTAAAAATCCACGTGTCAGCCAGAGACGCATATCGCGTTCAAAAAGGCAATACCACCTTTCCCTCTTTTCTCCATGCAACACCAGTGGTTTTTATGGCCGAAACCACCATTCCCTTTTCCATTACACTTTCTTATAATAAATCTCCACCGTTGATCTCTGAGATCTAATGGTCCCAGTTTAATCTCACCATTTGGACCATCACCCTCCACCATTCTTCCAAAGGACCTTATAAATGAATCTCTTCCATTGATCTCTGTTGGCTAATCCAATCTAACGGCCCAAAATTGTTCGGAAACCCCAAATTTCATTTAACCCCATTTCATTTGTAGGTTTTAACCTTGAACAGAAATTATCTACACACGAATCTTATAACAGAATATAAACAACAGCGAGAGCATAAAACATAAAACGGATAAACAAATAGATTTTCCCTTGGATCCCAAATCGGGACGACCAGCTTGATTTTTCATTATATTTCTTTTAGTGTTACAACACATATATATACATGCCGAAGCATACATAAACCCTAATCCATTAACCCTGGCTTAGATCATAACCATAGTTCCCTTGACCGGATCTACAAAATACCAGGGGCTGAAAACCATCGTACCCCAAAACCATGTGCAAAACCATGCACACGTGCTTAGTCGTGGAAAGAATATAACACATACCCAACATTCTCGCACTTTTTGTTTTCTTTTTGTAGGGGGCCACAGGAGAGCTTAGTCATTGGCCCAATTCTTCAACACCCATTATTTCTCTACACCAAGAGAACTTTTGAGTGCTCACAGACTTCGTCAATACATCTACAACATTCTTCAAAGTTTCCACCTTTACCAGGAACACCCTTTTAGCCTTAACCATATCTCTAACAAAGCGATATTGAACATCAATGTGCTTTGTCTTTGAATTATAAGAAGGGTTCTTAGACAAGAAAGTTTCACTTTGACTATCACAGTCTATCCTTATAGCTTTTTGTACCAACCCCATACTTGAATACAATATCTGCAACCAAACTACTTCCTTGCTTGCATGAGTGACTGCTATGTATTCTGCCTCTGTAGTTGAAAGAGCCACTACATATTGTCTTTTAGTCATCCAACTGACTGCGCCTCCAAATAGGCTAAACACATACCCAATTGTAGATCTTCTTTGGTCTAGATCTCCAGCCCAGTTTGCATCAACAAAACCACGAATGTCCAACATTATTTGCAATCCTGGTGTTCCCTGGTAGCATAAACCATAATCACTAGTGCCACATAAATATCTGAAAACCCGCTTCACTGTTGTCCAATTCTCCTTTCCTGGGTTTGACATAAACCTGCTCAATACTCCCACTACATGTGTAATGTCTAGTCTAGTACAAACCATTGCATATATTAGGCTGCCCACTGCACTTGCATATGGAACATGGGACATATCCTCCTCTTCTTCTTGTGTCTTGGGACACTGTTCAACAGATAGATTTACACCTACAGGAATAGGAACATTCACCAGTTTACTATCCTGCATATTGAACCTCTGCAATATATTCTTGACATACTTCCTCTCGTTTAACCAGAGCTTCCTCTTTTCCCGATCTCTCTTAATTTCCATGCCCAAAATATAGTTTGCAGCACCAAGATCCTTCATGTCGAATTTGGAGAACAGTTGGGTCTTCAAAGCTTGGATAATTTCTTTGTCATTTCCAATTAACAACATATCATCCACATACAAGACCAAATACATAACACGGTCACCAATTAATTTAAAATAAACACAGTGATCCTCCTTGCTTCTGGTGAAGCCAAGTCCCCGTATATAGGTATCAAATTTCTGATACCACATCCTTGGTGACTTTTTTAACCCATACAGAGACTTCTTCAACCTGCATACCAGTTCTTTCTTACCCTTCACCATAAAGCCTTCAAGTTGCTTCATGTAGATCTCCTCTTCTAGATCCCCGTGAAGAAATGTTGTCTTCACATCCATCTATTCTATCTCAAAATCAAATGCAACAACAACAGATAAAAGTAATCTAATAGAAGTAACTTTGGCAACAAGATAAAAAATATCACCAAAATCAATTCCCGGAACCTGGGACTAACCTTTTGCTACCAAACGAGCTTTGTATTTCTCCACCTTGCCTTCTTCATTCATCTTCTTTTTAAACACCCATTTGTTCCTAATGGGCTTCCTTCCAGCCGGCAACTCCACCATATCCCATGCCTCATTTTTGTGCAAGGATGCCATTTCATCAACCATGGCCTCCTTCCAGAGTTTTCCATCCTCTGAATCTACTGCCTCCCTGATAGTTCTGGGATCATCATCAGTTATAGTTAAGGAGAAATTTGAACAGAAAGTAGATGGACTATACCTTTCTAGTTGTCTTCCTTCTCGAGCTGATCTTCTCACAGCTAGAGTTTGTGGCTCTTCCCTTTCTGAGTCTTCTTCTTTTGTAGATTTGATTCATCCTCCTTTAGCTCAATTTCTATCTTCTCAGGTTCCTTTGGTATGACTTCATGTTTAACAACATATTTTACCTCTCTAAACACCACATCTCGGTTGTACACAACCTTCCTTTTTTCCAGGTTCCAAAGCTTGTAACCTTTTAAACCATCCTTATACCCAATAAAGATGCACCTCTCAGATTTATTATCCAACTTGGTCCTTTTCTGCTTTGGAACATGTACATATGCATCACATTCAAATACCCTTATATGTGAAAGAGAGGGTTTCTTACCAGTCCATCCCTCATGTGGCTTCTTATCCTGCAAAACTGATGAAGGTGATCTGTTAACCAGATAGCATGTTGTCTCCACTGCCTCTGCCCAGAATTCTTGTCCTAAACCGGTACCACTGAGCATGCTTCTTTCCTTTTCCATCAGTGTTATATTCATTCTTTTTGCAACTCCATTTTTCTGAGGTGTGTATGGAGTAGTCTTCTGTCGTGCTATACCACACTTCTTACAGAACTCTTAAAATTCCTTCTTGAAGAACTCCCCACCATTATCTGTCCTCAGTGCCTTTATCTTCTTCTCTATCTGGTTTTCCGCTATAGCCTTAAATTCTTTAAATATGTCAAAGACTTCAGATTTCTTCCTCAAGAAATATATCCATGTATTCCTTGAGAAGTCATCTATGAATGAAACATAGTACACAGACTTTCCCAGTGATGGAACTGACACAGGTCCAAACACATCACTGTGCACAAGTTCTAATATCTTGTTCACCCTCTTAGCACCATAAGGAAAACTCACCCGATTTTGCTTCCCATATACACAATTCTCCCAGAAATCAAAATCTAGAGAGAAATTAGACATACCTTCTACCATACCATTTTTATATAGTATCCAAAGGCCCTTCTCTCCAATATGTCCAAGCCTTTGATGCCATAACATGGTATTTTCTCCAGAGACAGCTAGGCTTTCTGCTCCACTTTCAGAAACCATAGAACTGTTACACCCATCAATAACAGTGCTACCTTGTAGCTTGTACAGAGTTCCAGTCTGAACTCCTCGCATTAATACCAGTGCTCCCCGAACCATCTTGCAGACATCTTTCTCGAACACTATTTTTACACCTACATCATCCATCTTGCTTACAAAAATCAGATTTCTGGCCAATGGAGGAATATGCAGAACACCAGGAAGTGTTCTAATCCTTACACCTTGTAGCTTCAGCTTGACCTTTCCACTTCCGACGATGCTGGCCTTCCTATCGTCCCCTAGGAGGACATCACCGCCATCATATTTCTCATACTCACAGAACCAGTCGCGATGGGGAGTGAAGTGAAAGGATGCACCTGAGTCAATCAACCATGACTCATGATCTACACGTGTATTTGAAGAAGAAGCCAAATACACATCCCCAACTTCATCTGAGGTGGTTTTTGCCTCTGTAGAAGGAGCATCATCAGATCCCTTTCCTTTCTCAAGAGCTTTAGATCTGCACTCCCTTTTGCAGTGCCCTTCCTTTCTGCATTTCCAGCATACCTTTACAAACTTTTGGGGAGATTTAGATCTCCCACTCGAAACCTTATTCTTGTTTATGTTTTGGGACATTCCTCATATAGATAAGGCATCTCCATTTTGGCCCTCCATATTTCTCTATCTCATTTCCTCCTACAGCAAGGCTGAGACAATGTCATCAAAATTCAAGGTAGTTGTATTGCTACCTATTGCAATAACCAGACTGTCCCACGAGTCTGGTAGAGAACACAACAAACTAATGCACTTATCTTCATCTGAGATTTTAATATCAAAAAATGACAGTTGACTTACCACAGTATTGAAGGCGTTCATATGCTCTGTCATCGAGTCTCCATCCTTCATCCTTAGGTTATACAACTTTTTCTGCAGGAAAACTTTATTCACCAGAGACTTTGATTGGTACAAAGTTCCAAGTTTTTCCCACAAATTATTCGTCTTAGCTTCCCCAGATACATTCAACAATACTGAATCTAAGACACACAACCGTATTGTGCTCTAAGCCTTCTGATCCAGTTTCTTCCAGTCTTCATCTGACATTGTTGTTTGTTTAGTACCTAGATCTACCGCGATCGACTGATCTTTATCCACCAGCAGATCCTCCATCTTGAGCTTCCATAACTCAAAACTCTGACCATTAAATTTCTCGATCTCTATCTTCCTGCCGCTCACCATCTTCTTTCATCGCAAGAATCGATCCCGCAGATCTCCCACTGAACAGGGTCTCCCTCAGGCCCGAGCAAAAAACCCTCAGCAGCAAAGGCGTCCCCTTGAAGCCGAAACAACTCTGATACCAAATGTATGTTTTAACCCTGAACATAAATTATCTACACAAGAATCATATAACAGAAAATAAACAATAGCAAGAGCATAAAACATAAAACAGATAAACACAAAGATTTTCCCCTGGATCCTAAATTGGGATGACTAGCTTGATTTTTCATTATATTCCTTTTAGTGTTACAACACATATATATACATGCCGAAGCATACATAAACCCTAATCCATTAACCCTAGATTAGATCATAACCATAGTTCCCTTGACCGGATCTACAAAATACAAGGGGCCGAAAACCATCGTACTCCAAAACCATGTGCAAAACCATGCACAAAACCATGGGCGCGGACTACCCACCAGAATTTAAGGACCAAAAAATTTTCGTCGGAGCGTTGCCCCAGACCCCTTGCACCCAACGCAAAGGGGGGGATATCTCCCCTCCCCCTTCCCCCCCTTAGTCGTGGAAATAATATAACACATACCCAACATCCCTTCCGCCTAAGGTTTTTCGCCCATTTCCTTTGTAAATTCCTCCATTTCATTATAAAGTCACCCCCTCTGCATTATATAAATCTCGATTAATCTTGACTGTTGATCTTTGCAGATCAATGGCCTGGACTTAATCTCCTCACCGTTTATACAACCGCCTCCCCATCTGAACCCAGCGAGAAATCCTCGTCGTTGATGACTTTCATCTAATGGTCACAATCTAACCTAAACCTCAGAAGCAATTTAAATCTTACCCCACAGGATTTTTTATAATTTCATTTGTTTCTACAGGTTTTAATGGTTTTTCCATTGTTTTAAAAGAAAATCAAAGGTCGGGGGATGATGATCCCTTGAGCCACTATTCATGAAGGGGATCATTCTGCAGGGTTTCACATCATGATTTACCGGTGCCTCATGAACACTGGCGACATTATAAAACCCTTTGTACACCTGCGTAGCAAACAAAACATAGTAACCCTTGATCCGATAAAGAGTATCAGTATCCAGGGATAAAATGAAAGCAAAAAACATGTTTGAAGTTTGTTAACATAGTTTTTGAAGGATTAAGGCATAAATTCTATTAATCAAAGACCTGATCCACTAATTGAAGACAGTTTGAAGACCTGAAGACAGGAATTAAGCCTAATTAGGCCTAAAAACACAGAACAATGATAGATTAAAGGTGTTTTAGGATAAAACAGAGGAAAATATCCATCCAAGGACACCTCATAGCCACATCCAAGGGGCTAATTGAATCCCCCAGCTACCAAGGAGCCACTTGCAGCCTTAATAAATCAACAAAAGGCCTACTTATTTCCTAAACAGAAGATATTTGCATAAAGATGCCTGAAAAGTTATTACCAAAGAAAGAACAAATTCTAAAACTGGTAGTGAAGTTATTGTAAAGGATAAATAGGCCTTGAAGTCAAAAATTTGACCCATTTAGGCCTTATAAAGCATAAACAGAGTAAATGATACAGAGTTGTAATTCGATGCATTCTTGCCTTACGCCTTGCATGCTTTTTGAGGCTAGGAGTTGCATTTAGTGTAGAATTTATTGCATTTCAATCCTAAACTCTTTCACCTCCTCATTTCTTCTATAAATACTTCTTAAGAAGATGAGAATTTATTGGTTTATTGCTCACTAGTTATAATACTGAAACTCTCTGAAATAATACATAGTTTGTCTGAAGTTGAAGAAGAAATTGAAGTCTTGGAAGCCTGATGATGTTGTTGCATGTTTGTTATTGAGAAGGCTCTGTCATTGGATCCATGAGATTGGTTGTTGGTGAAGTATTCTGAACTATTTAATGTTTTCTCCTGTTTTCATTTTGTTCCATAAATGCTTGCTATAGTAGGATGAAAGTTTTAGGCTAAGAAATGACCCCTGGAAGCACCTTAGACCTATTCATCCTTCACTGTTTTATGTTTTCTTCTGCTGAGGTATTTTAGAGTCTTCAATCTCTCTCTTTAGTCTTAATGCTTGTTTATTTCTATAATAGATATTTGGTTTCGGCATGATTTATGGTTTTCCCTGCTTTTCAGCTATCACTTGAAAGCTGTTATTGAAGTCTCCCTTTGAAGTACCATTGTTTTAAGTTAGCCAAGGAGGTTTGTTTTGATCATGCCCTTTTTCCTTGCTTGAACAATTGTTTCAAAGGTATTTATAGTTGTGATCATAGATGTTTTTAGGTGTTCCCTCTTCTATGACTGCAATTGTCAATGAATCTTTTATGTTTTCTAAGTCATTTGAAATAAAATCTTTGAGGAAATAGGATGTGCTCCCGAACCTTAGATTTATTTTAAAAGTTTTTTTGAAGCCATCATTTTCTTAAAAGTGTGGTTTGTAGAATTTATGGTTAGCCCTGTCTATCAAATACCTCTTTATTTTTCAAGTTATGTTTTCAAATTCCTTGTGTTGAGAATTCAAAATCTCTTTCTAAACCATTAATGTCCATCTCATTCCAAAAACCAAAGGATCCTGTGGCCAAGTTAGATTTTCTCTCTGATATCCCATATCCATTGATAAGTTTGTAACAACCTCTTCTTGACTCCATTACCCAATGAATCTAGCATTTCCCCTTTCTATCTATCTTTCCTTGACCTTTCATGTTTTCTTATGTCTTTCAACCAAACAAACAAACAAACACTTGCACTTAATAACTAGCCTTAAACCAATAACCAAAGCAAACACGATAAACCTTTGCAAACAAATAAATTTGAGAGATCCCTCTCTGAGAACAGGAGGACTAGATCCTGGAACTCTAAATATTGGTTTGATGTTGGCTTGTATTTTGATTTGCCAAACTATCAAAACACAAGACCCCAACAGTATCAAAAGAAGCTTGCGCAACTTAGTACCAATGGAAGGGAATCCCTTTTTCAAGAGCCCAGTAAATACTTTATCCATTTTGACGTAGTTGGATATGAACCTCCTTAGGAAGTTAGCCTTTCCTTGAAGTTTCTCTAACTGAAGCAAATTTGATGCCGCAGGAAAATCAAGAATGCCCTTGACCTTCAATGGGTCTATTCAAATTCCTTCTTTTGAGATGAAGAATCCTAGAAAATGACCAGAACCAATACAAAACACACATTTATGTGGATTAAGGCATTTTTTGTAGTGTCATCAGCGTAAAAAGATAGCTATCACATGCATCGGGTGACTAGTCTGATTTCGTGAATGCGCAGGTGAATCATCTAGATATGGTTGAACAATGTGCTTGATGTCATTAAAAGCATAATCCATTTCTCTTGAAAAGTTTCCCTAGTTTTATTTAAACAAAATGGGAATTTCCTATAAGCGAATGTGCCCAGGGATAGATGAATGTTGTCTTATATTGGTCCTCTGGGTGGATATTGATTTGATTATAGCCGGAAAATACATCCATGAACGAAAATGTTTCACATCCAGTACAATCATCAATAATATGGACGATACATGGAGTAGGATAGTTGTCTTTTGGACAAGCAAGATTGACATCCCGATAATCCATGCATACTCTGATGGTTCCTTATTTTTTCATAACAGGAATGATGTTGGAAACCCACTTAGTTAACGGAATAGGGTAAATGAAACTAGAACGCAAAAAAAATTCAAATTCTTCTTTAATGGCAGCAGCCTTCTTCGGATGATCAGGACGAAAGCATTGACGTACTGGCTTGACATCAGGGTACATATTAATAGTGTGTTCAATGATACTAGTATCTATTCATGGCATTTCCTCATAAGACCAAGAAAATATGTCACAAAATTCATGACAGAGAGAGCGATATGTTTCGAGTTCTGATGGAGAACAAGGCATGACAACATGAATGTTTTCTACAACGTCGAGTTTGGTCGAAATATCGATAGAAATGGTTTCTTCAATATCTGAAAATTTTTGCTCGGAATTGATTACATTAATAGGAAAAGAATTCGAAAAGAAATTTCTGATCGATGGGTGATATAGTTCACTAAAATTATCTTCTTCATAATCAGGAAGATTGGAACGATGATGATGATCTACCCATGGTTATCCTTCCAACATCATGGTTTCCATAATATTCTTAGTTGTCAAGAAATTTGAGGAAAATATCAGATGGAGCACCATAATCTAATGAACGAACAACCCAAATGAGCAGTGATGATGATTTCAGATTCGCCACCTAAACCAAATAGATTGATTTCTATGCCGGCTCAATAGGGTTGCGTTGAAAAAACTCATCCAACTTAACAATTTCAGAATCACCCATACTCTTCCGTAAGCCAGATGGAGTGGAATAGATCATGTAGCAGGTCTCTATGCTTGCAATTTCTGTCGACGTCGCAGGCGGTGGTAATGCAAAGGTTCCCATGAGAGTGGAATCCTTTAATAGTCCTACACTAATGTTTTGAAGTACAAGTTGGGGTGCATGAATTAATGAAACAATTCCAGTTACTTGGGAATTGGAGGTAAAGAAGGATAGTTGATTGATGAGTGTGATAACACCTTTATGTGGAAAGGCGATAATTCTAAAATATGTAGAAACAATCGCAGTCATAGCATATAGCCATGGTCTTCCAAGCAACATATTGTAGTCAAGGGGTCTGTCAATGACCTCAACTTCAACATTCACAGTTTTCCCCCCTAGTTCAACATGCAGGTTATTGATAATATCGCAAGGCTTATGTGTACGTCTGTCAAAATCTTTCAACGTCGTTGGCAATTGAGATAGGCATGGAAAGCCAAGTGACTTCCAAAAATTTAGAGACATAATGCATGTAGATTCTCCCTCATCAATAGTAGTATGATGAACAAGGTGATTGAGAACATTTACTTGGATGGAAAATGCCAATTCTGCTAGTAATTTCGGCACATAGCCCGTATGATTAAAGACTATGAGATTAGAATTAGTCAGATCAATTCCACCAATTGCCGAAAACAAAGACTGCTTCTGGGAGGGACAAATTTGTAGCACCTCGAGCCCTGACATAGCTGAAGGGGATTGAGCTAAATATTCAACTATATTATAATTTTCAGTAGCTCTGGCTCGAGGATTAAATGTCGATTTATGAGTGACTCCCTTCGATGGCTTGATTGTCAATTCAGGAATAGCAGGTGGCAGTATTGATTCCGTGGACGGATTCTTGGTTGAGGTAGTAGGTTAATCAATGGTATGACTACTATAATCTTTATTACACATTGACACCAAAACTTCTATCGATGGCTTTGTGATAGATAGCGTAAGAACTTGGGAACTAGAAGTTGGATCCATAGCAACCAATTTTGTGTCTGGATTCGGAAACAGATCTGTCAACACAACTGATGCATGTGAGGTCTTCACCATTATTTAGAATTTAGCGTGGTGAGGACAATTCCACACAAAATGTTCCTCATTACAGATTATGCATGTATAATGAGGCTTATGATTTCCATATGATTGATCTAATGATCTTTCCTGTGGGGTAAAATTTTCTTTTTTCTTTGATTTCCCTTTTTTCTTACTTCTAGGTTTCTTGTCACTTTTTCCCCTATTAGATGACATAGCATGGATTTTAGAAGAAGGCACAGGATCAGATGCAGTAGTGTGATGTGTGCTTGCAGTACTGATCATACCATCTCCGACATGAGAGTCCTTTGATGGAGGAGGAATAGTAAAATTAGATCTCGACGCATTAGGAATATTATCGTAGAGCATGCCAGACTCAGTATAAATCAAGTCTAAATATTGGGCACGATCAATAACATGCTCTTCAGTGATGATACCACCCTTAGCCACATCCTTGGTTATAGATGGTAACAGGGACTTAATTAGCCACTCAGCAAGGAGACGATTTGGAACAAATGTCTTAACTATTCTACGACGATGACACTGCTCATGAATATGATCACAAATGTGAGTAGCATTAGTCTGTTTAAAATTAGTCAAGAGTTCCATTCTAGTTTCATATCATATGGGTAACTCGAAGTGAATCAAAATCACAGTAGCTAGGGCAATGAAATTATAGAAAGATGCTTTAGGTAATTCAATGTACCATTTTGCAGCCAGACCAGTGAGCATACACTCGAAAAGATGTAGTCGAACAGAGTCATCATCCAGGGAGTTAGATGAACCCCACAAATGATAAGTCATAACATGAGTCGACGGGTATTCCCCAGGGTTTCCATTAAATTTAGGAATGTTCGAGGGTAATTTATGAGGTATCACCGGCCACCAAGGAGCATATTTGACTGGATAATTGGTGAGACGCTTTAAATCTGGTAACTCTAAAATTGCAACAAAGGGCAACTGTCAATTGAGGTCAGGTTGAGCATAGCCAGGGTATGATGGAATTGCTTAGGCAATAGGCCTTTGAGCACAAACATAAGGAATATGTTGTCGGTAACCAAGATAGGGGTTTTTTTTATAGGAAAACGCTTGAGGATTATGTTGACCAAAACCTGTGTACGATAGTTGTTGAAATGAGGGTCGTGGAATTTGCGCCTGCGGCTGCCAAGGGGTCTCTCCACCAATGTTATAAAGAAAATTAGGATAACTTGGAGTCATTTGAGGATATGTATAACTGGATTATGGTTGTGACATCCCATAATATGTTAATCTAGCTTGTGAATAAATGATTCTAGAGACAGGTTGTTGTAAACCACCAGAACGAGTTGGAGTCTAAGGGACCAAAAGCTGAGGGTATTGGGTTGAAGGACTCGCCTGAAACGGTTGAGGTACAAAAATTTTAGTATGTAACAAGGGTAAATATGTATTAACAAGTGGACTTGATGTGGGTGAAACAGGTTGAAGCGGTTGATACGAGTGTATAACCGTTTGTAGTTGGATAGGTAGAGTGCGCTGCCATTGACAAACATTCCTTTCGACATTAGGATGACCAAATAACGACATATTACTATCAAAGTGGGTGACCATAGGTGTTGACCTAAGGGGTTCTGACCCAGGTTCAGTGTGTAAGGTTTTCCAACAAACCCCTATACTATTGGCCCTTTTGGTAGTGACCTGCTTGCGTAGGTCAAAGCCTCACCCGAAGTAGTATGGGTGGGTGCTGGAACTAGGTTTCTGCACCCTGGGAAAGGATGGGTAAGGCAAGCAGAGCTATGCTAGGTCCTGTAATTCCAAAATTACCTTGTTCTGCACAGGGTTAATTATGTCTCTTTTTGCATCCACGTGCGCTAGATCTATACTTATATGATTTTATGACAATAACACATCATTATATAAACAGAATAGAATAGATCCAGATCCAGAAACACACTTACACAGATCTTCGTAGCTTAAAGACAGAAAATGTACAATACAACAATTACCAACAATTCGCACAAGATTACTCATAGATTCAGTTCTCTATCAATCCTTCTTATTCATACATTCATCAATTATTCCTTAAAATTCCCTTCCCAACCTGCACACACAGCAGTAGGGTCCGCACACATCTGGACTTGGATCTATGTGCACACAGCCAGTAGGAGTCCTTTCCCCAAAACCCAAACAAATAGCTTAAACCACAATTCGCATCAATATCTCATAATTCTTGTTCTTTACAATACAAAATCCTCTTCTATTTATAACAATCTAGCCTAGACTTTCCTATGGTCTGCAAACCATGGTTTTCAGACCCCTGGTTTACCCTTTTACCCGTTACAATGCTTTTGGGGCTTTGACCCACCCCAAAACACTTGCACTAAACTAAATCTAATCAAAAATATTCAAAATGGACCAATTTCGCAGCTTGTTAGGAGACCCTGTTCCAACAGTCCCCCAACACAATCTTGTGACTCGTCTGGAGTCATTGCAGTGGTGCGGCTTCTATTTGCGTACACAAGGTAGCAAGAGCGCGGACAAGCGGAGAGAGCACTTCCTGACTCTGGGCCATAGCTTATTGTGCAATGTTGACAAGTGTTAGGGAGGCAGGGCCTTCTGGAGGCACAGTAACCCATTCTAATAGCTGGTGGAGGCGCGCAATGGCGGACTGAGCATCCTGGGAGAGCTGGAGTGTGGTGTCAGCCCATGGTTTCAACTATTTTCAGATGACATTATTGGTGTGGTGAAGGTTCTCAATCTTGTCCAGGACAGCTAGACGCTGCGCAGAGATGTTGGAGTGTGAGGAAGCTCTGACTTGATCCAGAGCAACTTCTGTCTACTGTAATTCCTTCTGGATATGCTGAAGCATAGAATGGTGCCAGAATGTTATCCATAATTGTGTAGCAGTTTCGACCAACTGTGTGCCCTACATCAGCTGCTCCTGAATAATATGTGTTGTGTTTATGACCAATGCAATCCGCTGGTCCCGTACTTCCAGAGGTATGTCATACTACTGTTGCAAAGTTTGTTCATGGTGATGAACCTCTTGCAACACTCTGGTGTATAATCATTGTAGTGTTGTGTGAGAAAGCTGCGCCAAATCTATTTTAATGTCCCCAGAGGTCGGATCATGATTGTTAACTAGGGAAGTGTGAGGGAGTGAACAAACATTGCTTCTGCTAGGTGGTACTCTGGAGTTGTGGAGAAGTCGCAGCATGTCCCTGTATCTCAACGTTCCTTCCTACCGCAGAACCAGTGGTGACCTGACTATGATGCTTCAGGCAGGGGACTGCGGTACTAACGTACCCTCCTCTGCTATCAAGGCCATCCAGTTGGTTCCCAAGGTTGTCCTTAGGGTGTGAAGGTCGACTATTCCTATTGTGCAGTACTAGTGCCTCTCTGTGTGTGGCTCACAGAAAATTCTTTTTTCAGGAAGCCAAGGCTTAATCCTTTGACTACACTCAGCATTCCCAGGCCCTCTCAAGATGATTTCTATGGGTACTGAGTAGCTCGGGAAGGGATCATTCGACGAGATAGGGTCCATCTTAGCAACAAGAAAACGAGTGTCCCAGAGAATGTTAATGATTTCAAAAAACCAGTAGGCAGATAGCAGGAGCATGGTGTAGAGAAAATAAATAGCCTAGTGCAAAGTCATCCAGTGAACTGCACACCGTCTGGAGCTATTTAATGGTGGAGTAGCCCATTCGTGAAACTTACCATCGATCATTCAAATCAATCTTACCATAGTTGGCTGCATTTATAATCTGGCGCCTATTTTGCGTACCTGTAAGGTTCCTTTCTTATTAGATTGGGATGTGTTGATGGTCGTCATTTGTGCCTAACGTCTCTTCCATGGAACATCAGACCTCGGATGACACCTGAGTATCATTCGCATATTCTAAATTAAGGTTGATGCTACATGTTTCAAGACATGGTGCAGGTACCATATCTGCAAGTTGGCCACCAATCTTCTTGAGCCATGCACTTCACCCTTGGTTGGGATGTCCCTATAGAATAGGGCTGTGTCATGCGTCATCATGCCATCTGTTACTTAAGGCATTTTCAAATTATCCCAATTGCACGTGGGTTCAGGTAGGTCCATAATGAAACACATGCCTAGGTTAGCAGTACCGAGGAGAGCTTGTCTGGGAAGGGTTCGATCACACACTTGAGTGTTGTATGTTAGAAAGTAGCTACGTAGGTCAACTGACCTCAGAGCCCATCTGGAAACTGGGGTCCCTAAGCGCAGGATCACCCTACTCCAATACTTCTCCTGAGTGAAGAAGACTAGCCCTTGCGCAGGTGTGCCGCACAGTGTTAGTGGCAGTGCTCCTAGCCTGCATTCCATGGGGATTTCAAGTTCAACAATATTCTTACTATCACCTCCGTCATCATAGCAAGGTAGGTCTCTTTCCTTGGTAGAAATGCGACGGAAATTCTTGGTGGTATGAAGACATCGTAGTTTCAAAACCTCATGCAATCGACCTTGCCAATTTTCTAGCTCCTCATCAGAGTTGGAAAAAACATTCGCTGTCATTTTCCTAGTAAAGCACTCCTTCGTCCATGGGGTTAACCCGATCTTCATCTCGCACAGTCAATTTATAAATGTGATCAATCTCCTCCTCCTCATAGGCTGGCTCTGTACACCGCGCGCCTTCTGCTGGATCTAGTGGCACTATGACGCGGGTACCTTTGTTTTCAAACACCATGCTGTGCTTCTTCATATTGATGACACCCTCCATGTATATAGCCCAATCCAGTCCGAGGAGTGTAGGGTGGGGATCTACATCTTCCACAGTTTCTATTACTTCAAAGTCAACTAGGACCCTTACCCCTACGATGTCAACCATGACCTTTGGTAGCCTACCTAGAGGAATGATTTTTTGTTGATTTACCATCCACAGCTAGATGGTGGACCACTCTAATTTAGGCTCTGTCATTCTTTTCCATGTCTGCTTTGGTAAGAAATTTGCATCCGATCCAAGATCTAAGATGACCTAATCCATTTCGTAGTCACCAATATATGCAGTCAACCACATTTCTATTCCAGCACGTTTCTTATATCTATATAGTTTGTGTACATCCTTGGTCCCAAGGATCAAATTGGGCCGAGTTGCGTAGGAATCCACTAGTGTCTGGATATTTCCTACAGCCTGCGGGTTTCGTAGCAACTTTATACATGCCTTCAAAAAGGGCTCAACTCCTTCTTCTCTCTGGAGGTGCGTCGGCTGCTATGCGGGGCCTACTAATGGTGCTTGTTATTTGAAATTCACTCCTTCCCGAGGGGCAAGCTCCTCTTTTTCTCCCTGGGTAACCATCCCGTTGTGTGTCATGACTCTTGCACTTGGATTCGTATTCCTTAGCTTGGTTTTAAATTTTTGTACGTTCTGCGTAGGGGTTGGTTGTTTTTCCTGCATCTTGGGCATTAAAATTGGGGAATTCTCCACCACATGGTCCATCTGCCTACAATAATTTCATGATGGCCTGGTGGGATTTGGGCATTCTCTGGAAAAGTTTCCTATTTCCCCACAGTTATAACAGATTATCTTCCCACGTCCTCATCCTACGCTTCCTCCCCGACCTCCTCTACCTCTGGCCGGAGATCCCCCAAAGTGCGCAAAAATTATTGGTGACACAGGGTCTGATTTTACCCTATATAAGTTTCCACAATCCATCATTAAGTCATAAATCTGACAGTTCTGCTCATCGTGTCCCACTGACCAACAGAATCTGCACCATTTTTGCTTCAGTTCTGGGGCATACGAACCTAGCCAAGGGCAATGGTTCGTATCATGTAGTCCTGCTACCTGACAGTCGTCACACCACAACGCAGCTCCGCTTGATCCTGGTCGTGACAGAATGGGTTCCCTACTTGCTCCTGGGCGTACCAGACTAGGTCATCCCACTTGTATGTAATCTGTTAGCAGAGGGCACAAATCCTTTGTATGCCCAGACACCTGACATCGTATGCACGAAAGATCTATGCAACTGTCATTTCCTCACTCCTTTCGCACATTCTCTATTTCCATATGCATAGCCCCAAGATGTTCCTGAATTTTTTGTACCCCTGCCGACGTATCCTCTCGAGGGGCAGCTTCTAGTTTCATAGTGACTTCCACAACTTTCTCCTACAACTCAAAGGTCTGATGACTCATTGGTGCACGCAGGTGAGGTAACAACATAGCGATGAACCATTCTGTATGCTATCTATCATCATACTTGAATCCTCCTTCCCTGATTGCCTTCTCCAATCGCTGATCAGCCTCCCATACTGACTCAGACGCACCTTGTTTGAAGTCCTTTACTTCCACTACTAGCTGGGAATAAGATTTCGGCTTTCGGAACTATTGCTTCAGAGCATCTTAGATGTCTTGAATGGATGCGCTCCCGTTCTGGGCAATGTATCGCATATATTAGTCCAGGGCCCTGTCCTCGAATGCGAATGACAGTTGTGCCCTCTTTACTATATCACTCTCCACATTCTGGACAATCCATACGGAGTCTGCAATGAACCAAAACCAGTCCATATCCTCATCTCCTACCCCCTTGAAGGTAGGTAGTTTTAGGTGCGCAGCCATATCATTGTTTAGGGGGGGGGTGATGGTATTGGTGAATTCTTTCCTTTGTGTTGCCTAGGTGGAAATGTAGCTGGGGAACCCTGCGCAGCGGGTTCTTGCAACAGATTATAGGCAGATCTCCCTCTCTCAAGGTTGGTCTGATAGTGCTTTCCACTACGCGTCGCACTCCCGTCCAGATATGAGTTCATTCAGTTAGTATGACTACACAGAATGCTATTTTCACATAGTAATATCTTAATCAGCAATGGTAACGTCCTCAAAAATTTTCCCCGGAACCCTTTAAAGAGTCGTCGTTCGACCTCAGAGTATGAGACAAACTGATCAATGGAAAATTCTGTCACAAATCCTCGTAGCATGTTATCCACCCAGTGATCTACCGTGTGTGTGATAGTATTATCAGTCTTTTCCAGCCACTGGATAAGCTTTGGGGTCCACTGAGTGACTCATTCATCCTTCTAGCACTTCTGGAATTCTACAAGTCTGGCTAGCCACTCCTGGAGCTCAATTGCAAATGTCACAAAGAATATTTCATAGCTCTCTGTAAGGATGTACCTATTTTTCCACCTTTCCGCTGTTAACTTCTCACTGCGATTTTATTTTACTACGAATTCCTGGATCTGCCTTTCGAACCAGTATTCGATCTCCTTCCTTTCAGGCTCCCAGTATTCTCTTGTCATTACCTAATCCCTCTCTTAGACTTGTCCCGACAACAGAACCATTTGTTGGCTTGAGGGGTCCTAACCCAGGTTTGGTGTGCAAGGTTTGCCAGCAAACCCCTATACTACTGGCCCTTTCGGTAGTGACCTATTTGCGCAAGTCAAAGTCTCACTCGAAGTAGTATGGGTGGGTACTGGAACCAGGTTTCTGCACCCTGAGAAAGGATGGGTAAGGCAAGCAGAGCTGTGCTAGGTCCTGTAATTCCCAGATTACCTTATTCTGCGTAGGGTTAATTAGGTCTATGTTCATATCCACGTGTACTAGATCTATAGTTATATGATTTTATGACAATAACAAAGCATTATATAAGAAGAACATAATAGATCCAGATCCAGAAAC
The DNA here is from genome assembly GCA_034641835.2 of Pinus albicaulis. Classification (NCBI taxonomy): domain Eukaryota; kingdom Viridiplantae; phylum Streptophyta; class Pinopsida; order Pinales; family Pinaceae; genus Pinus; species Pinus albicaulis. The sequence goes on from CM076577.1 coordinate 1,398,258,429, forward strand.
ACACTTACATATATCTTCGCAACTTAAATAAAGAAAATGCACAATACAACAACTACCAAAAATTCACACAAGATTACTCACAAATTCAGTTCTCTATCAATCCTTCTTATTCATTCATTCATCATTCTTCCTTACAATTCCCTTCCCAACCTGTGCACATAGCAGCAGGGTCCACACACAGCTGGACTTGGATCTCCACACACACATCCAGCAGGAGTCCTTTCCCCAAAAGACAAACAGATAGCTTAAACCACAATTCGCATCAATAGCTCATCATTCTTGTTCTTTACAATACGAAATGCTCCTTTATTTATAACAATCTAGCCTAGACTTTCCTATGGTCTGCAAACAGTGGTTTTCGGACCCCTGGTTTACCCTTTTACCAATTACAATTCTTTCGGGGCTTTGACCCACCCCAAAACCCCTGCGCTAGACTAAATCTAATTAGAAATATTCAAAATGGACTAGTTTCGCAGCTTGTCAGGAGACCCTGTTCCAACAATACGTTTCCCCCCGCATGAGGAGTATAATAGGACATAAATATTGTTCTCCAAATGCAGGGAGTCCATTTGAGATTGTACTGGATGGAATATACCCAGATGGACTAGCTTGATGTTTTCTTGATGATGGATATAAAGGATCAAGCCATTTAGTACTCACTATAGGCTTACCAGTTAGAATACCAGACGATGACATTGGTGAAGTCCATGGATTTGAATATGCACCAGAGAAAATTCGAGATAAAGATTTATAACTTGATGAGACCAAAGGGCCACCATGTAAATATGACTCTGGTGAAGTTGTGGACATTGATGGGGTAGCGAGAGAAATTGTTGTCGCAATTGGAATAGATGGTCCAGCCGAAGATGCTGGTTCAGGCATGGTTACTTGACCAAATGTATACCCTATTGGATCAACGAAAACTCGAATATGCATAGGATCAATAAAAGTAGAGGCAGGTGATTAGGGGAAAGACTTGTATAGGTAAAGCTCTTCCCCAAAATGAGTTGGAGTTAAAGGTGTTTCGTCTTACGGTATTTCTTCAATGGAAATTAAACTAGGTGGAAGGATTTAGTCGTCCGGCCTAAATTATATTTCAGGAGGTTGACTACGCGATATGGGAGACTCAATGACTAGAATAGATTGTGGGGTGACCGATACAGGAACAAATTTTGGTCATTCAACATCGAGATGCAGATGTTCTGGAAAAAAAGAGACAAGATCTGGATCAAATTCTAGTTGAACAACTTCGGGTTCGGAGGTATGGTCTCACTGATTAGATGGATCGTGACCACGGGTAGCTGTGAGGACTCTGTCTCGGCAACAGTAGATAGACCAGGATTTGTAGAAACAACTTGTGTTGACTCTAGTATATGTGAAGATGATGCTTCACAAGAGGTACCGATGGTACTAGTTTCTGTAGAGCGATGTTGCCTTCGCCAACCAAAAGTGACTTCTGGTGGTAAAGGTGGTTTTAATGCAGGTGTACACGAACGATGGGGAAAGGGACTTTATTTTTCCACGATGATTTATTTATTTTATGAAAAAAACAGATAAAAAAAATAAAATGGTAATTCTAGGAAAAAGGTTTACCAAGAAACTGTGAACCGCAGAATACCTCTTGGTGAACCAAGAAGTATGGGCAGGAAATCTCCCTGAATTCTATGTTCGATGTATCACAATTTACAAGGAGGCCGATTTGGTTCACTATGGATGGATAACAACCTAAATTTTTCCTCCCAAATATACCTGAAGGTGCGTGAAGGTCCAAGTCCGTATTAGCGATTTTTAATGCGAAACCGCACAGTGAAAGCAACCCTTTATACTTTCCGTGCTATAACATCGCCCGATAAACCCGAAGGTACATGGACGACCTATGATATACTTACGTACGTGGAGTGAGGTATCACACTCGGAATGTATCGCAGACAATTAACAACATATGTTATGTTTAACGATGTCAGAACACGTTTGTAGCCAACACCTTCTAAATGCTATCATTATGGCTCCAATGCCTTTTTAGGTAAATTGATGTAAATTTTAAGTTGATCTTGTTTATCAATTTGCCTTTCAAGGTTCACCACAATGATGTGATAGAAATTCCTAAAATAAAAACTAAAGTGATAAGCAAACTTTTCAATTTTAGCTTTTTCCATGAAAATCCTACCTACTAAAGGGAAAGAGCAATCAGTTCTGAGAGCAAACAACAAAGAGCACAAACTAATATGTAACTTTCCTAATTTGTTCCTATGCAAAACACATAATTAACTATATGAAAATGCAGGTTCTTATTTTCAGTCCCCTTAATTTGAATGCATAAAAGAAACTATATGCATCAAATAAACAAAAAATAAATTCTTTCTTCTTTGAGAAACGATGAATTTTACAACAATTTCTCTTTTAGGAAAAATGAAGAATGGAACTACAATTTTTCCTACAGGAAACGAAAAATTTAAGGAAAATTTCCTTTAGGAAAAAAAATGGATCTAATGCAGAAATAAAATACTTTGAATTTAGTTGTCAATGATAAAGAAAAACACTTAGAGAGACATTGAACAAACTTACTTTCCAAAGGAGGAGCAAATTCACTGGGCTCTATGAGGTATCAGAAAATTGAAAACGCAATAAAGAAAACACTGAGTGTGATGGAAATGAAAAATTCAAAGGGAATTTGGTTGGCTAAGGGGGAAATGCAATCTCTAAAGGGAGACAATGCGTTGCAAAGCACCCCTGAGTGGGAGACAATGCTATGCAAAGCACTATATCTTGACTAACGGTGCGTTGGGCGCAACAGAGACTCAAAATTCAAGCTACTGAACACACTTCTAATGCAATTATTTGATTCAAAAGTCTAATAATTAATAGTATATGCTACTAGATGGATAATCATAGGCAAAAACACCAGAAATAATAAGGAAACTCCCTAGTGGAGTTGCCAATTTGTTATGCGGAATTATGAATTACAGATAAAACACATTCCCTAAATGTGGTTCTATGCATTTAGAACAATAGATCAAAGACTTTGCAGACACTTTCTATAAGAATAAATAAACATACAGAAAGATAAAGGGACTTACTTGTGATCCAAGAAATTCCTATTCTCCTTTTGTTGCTCTTTTTGTAGCTTCCAATCCATCTTAGATCGCCAGACTAGTTCTTGTAAGTATAAACACTAAACAACAAAAATATTACAATACACAGATGTCTATCTATATTAATCATTTAAATCGATTAAACATGAAACATATATATCAGTTAAGAATCCATTATATCAAAATTAGAAACATAAACAAATACATATATGGGAAAATGAACAACAATATTTATTAAAGGATAGAAGGGGGAGGTTACAACCAGCGATCAATTTGATGTCACCAGCTCCAACATTTATTCTAACCTCATCACAATAAACATCTCACCAGCAACATATCACTCTTATCACACACTCAATTGAGAATGCAATAGCATTTCTTTACCAAATTTCTTCCTTTCCTAGCACTAGGATCTGTGCTCAATTTATAGGGCAACTGATGGCAATTTCTGAATCAATGAATTTCTAATACTAGGCAAGACATGTTCCCAAGTTCATAGGTGTTATATGGACACATAGATTTTAATTTTGACACATGTGGACTCTTCTAGAAGGCACTGGCCATATGGAGATTCTGGAACAATGAGAATTTCACTCCCATTTGACCAAAGAACTCTTGAATATGGGAAAGTTCTTTGCAGAGCACCCTTGAATGGAGGAAGTTGCATATGCAAAGTAGTTAGTCCCTTGACAGGCTATGTTGGTGAGCCCATAAGTGATATAACATGTACTTCAAACCTTGGAAACCTTACAATAGAAGTCATGAATGGTTTGTTCTTGTCTTAAGGTATGTAGCAACTGACATGATAAGGGATGATAGACCCTATTTCATTGGTAGTGGGGATGATGTCCATTTTGACCAAGTCATTGGGAATGATGCTCAAATTGACCTATAACATTCAAAATTGTCATAAAGGCACATTTAGAAGCTAAGGGAGACAATAGAGAATATTTTGTAGAAATCGAGGAAGAAAAAACAAGTAGGAGAGTTAAAAAAAGGCGATGAAGGTCAGTATCAAAACCTAACCATGAAGAGGAATTTCAAAAAGAAATTTCAGAAGAGAATGAAACAGAGGCACCAGAAGACTCATTTGGAGATGATGCCTCACTCTCTCAGTATTTTAAAAATGTAAAAAGAAAAATGAAAAGCAAAGTCTTAGAAGAAATAAAGCTAGACTAAATTCTAATCTACCTGAAGAAAGTGAAAAATAATAGAAGAGGAAATAAGAAACTAGCAAAAGGAAAAGAAGTCAAAACACTGAAGAATAAGGAATAAGATTGAGAAGAAAAATAATATCAAAACTGTCAAATACAAAGTCTCTGTAAATTATTAATATTGAAGAATAAGGATATAAGATAATGCTTCGAACCATGAGCCCATCAAGAAAAACACAAAACATTGATCCAGTTCAGGAGGAAATATATAATTGTGTGGAGTTTCCAGAATAGAGACTGAAAATTAAATATAAATCTATGTCAGAATCAATAAAATGTATTTCATGAAACTCGTCACACAGAACAAACCCCTAAAAGCACCAGAAAGTGAAGATGGTGTGAAACAAGACATATATGAACTATAAGTTTTTAATAAACATCTTACAGAGGGTCGAGAAGCAGCAAAGATACAAAATGAAATATTAAAAACCCAGAATGATAATATAATTTTGCATCTTGCCCACTGGTACCATTAAAAAAAAAGCTCAAGGGAAACAATAGATTCCTTAAGAATAGTACCAAGGGATTGTAGAGTTAAAATTTGATGAAAAGACCAAGGGCCAATCTTAGCATTAAAAAGAGAAAAGAAGCACAACTCTAGATGTGCTTTCAGAGGCTTCTGAAATCATACATTGAAGAAAAATTAAGAACCAATTTTGAGTTTTTGATGCATGAGGACATGCAAGATCTTTGGTATGGGGGAATGTTGAAGTCTGAATTTGTTTCCTTTTTTACTACCTTTTTCCCTCTACTTTATCTTTTTTTGATCGTTTTGTAGCAACCTCAGCATAATCACATCACAGACATCTCATCTTATAAAAGTTATTAACAATCCATATTTTAATATCCATGTTTCTTTATGAATTATAATGAAAATATATCTACAATTACATAATCTTGATCATTTCACAACTAATATTGAATTTTACAGCCATATCCATGATTAGATAAGTTGCAAGGCACCAATAAAGGAATGAAAGGTACCTGAGGACCAGAGATCTTCACCACATGGATTTCCACCTATTGGCATGACTTAGCAGGTTGCAGAGATTAAAAAATACGAGTCAAAACAAAAGTTAAACTATGGTTATGATGGTGCAAAGGTTAAGCAAAGCTTGGTAGGATATCACGATGAGATCAAGCCAACGTGAAAGAGAATTTTTCAATAGTGGAGATATGATTCGAGACAAATATCTCATGATTTTATCTCCCAGTAGATAATCATGAGAAGATAAAATTTCGATTTTGATTTACTTCTTAAATTGATAATGAAAAAATGTATAAAATTGATAAGGAAAAACCAAAAAGATAGTTTGGTTAAGTTAAGAAGTTGAGGCTATATTTCTAGTAATTTGAAACTCTATTTCGAATTAATATAAGACTCTTTTTATTTCCAATGTATGGTTAAGGTACAGTGTGAATTGTGACATACTTACACTCATGGGAGGGCCTCGTGAGAGTATAGTTAGTTTAATTTTCATTACAGTTTGTTGGTAGCATAGAAGTTTCATGAAGTTTTATTTTGAATAGTTTCATTGCAATTACATCTTAATCATTTGCTCTTTTGATTAAGAGCACTCATAAAAGAAAAAGACCAGAAATATTTATTTCTCACATACATTTATATTACCATTTATCTCTGCAATCAAAGTTAATTTCAAATAAGTTAAGATTCCTTTTATGCAATTAGCGCTAAGGTTTATTTCTGCAAAGTAGTGTTAAATTTTGAAGTTTGCAATTAGTATTAGAGTATCTTTCTGCAATCTAGCATTAGCCTTTCCTTTATGAAACTAGAAATAGACTTTAAAATTTTAAAGTTCCAACTAAATTTTCAATTTTGTGTCATTACTCTCTAATCTCATTTAATATTTCTCCATACTTAGAATAATTTTATGAGAAGATAGAATTCCTAACATACATGGTGCACATACACTTCATAAGTACACAAACGTTGGTTGACAATTAATAATGTAATTTATAGAAAATAAATTTTCTCTATGTACACCCTATACATGCATCTCACTCCTTTAATGCACCATGCACCCTAAGTGTAGGACACCTAATCTACTAAGTGTTATGATGTGGGAGATGAACAGAAGAAGAAAGTCCAAAACACATTGGAATATGAATCTAACAGTCATATAAATATACATCAATGTGAATAGTAAATGCAATTCGTGTTTTATCTCTCACATAATGTCTTAGCCATGGTATAAGAGCCAGGCTCAAAATACATATTCCATAGTGAGGTTGTGAAAGCACCTATCCTGAATAAAAATGTTCCCCGTCATTCGTCTATCAATTCTCCCATCTCACAATTCCTATTCTGGCTTGGGCATTTGTGGCCCGGTGATATGGTCTGATTGCTAGTTTAACACAGTCTATGAGCTCTGATATTCCTTTGTCGTGAGAGGACCTACGCCCCGCCCCTTCTTCCATTTCTCTGTTGAATCAAATAACCAGATATTTCTAATACATCCGTAGCTGGGGCTGTAATCCGACAACAGAAGCATTTTATTTTCTTAATTTGGTCATCCCTCTGCCCAGCAAATAAACCATTCTGACAGCTCTGTCGATTCTATGTCTAGCTCTCCACGCATATGCTTCGTTTATGCAATAGTAACATTGGAAAATTTTCCTAAGGTTACTCTCAGTGAATTTGTTCCTCCTCGGTCTGGATTATAGCACCAGCCAACACATCAAAATTTCACAAGTACATACGCATTGTTCACAATGTCTCTTTGTATTCCAACATGCATAGTCTCTCTAGTATGCAATGCATGAATTATTTATAAAGATTATGTGAATTATTGATGTTGGATAAATTATAATCCGTGAGAGAAATTAGGTATATGAATCAGTTTTTATGTCATAAATTCTCTCTGCGCCCTTTAGAAATTCTAATGCTGACATTTCTGTTACGCTTTCCAGACCTCCACTTTGTGCATTCTCCCATGAAAATAACACTCAAATATTTTGTTTGCTAGATGTTGTCGTCTCACTATTTAGTGAATGTAATGGTGCTCTGTGGACAAAAACATAACTGAGCCAAAGCTGGGAACAACTATAGCTATATAGCCTTTCTGGAGATAGTTTCATTCGAAGAGATAATGCTTGCTTTCGTCTCTAGGAAGGACTCCATGAAATCATAGCTGTGTTGAACTGCTCGTTCCTACAAATTATATGCGTTGAAGAATGTTTATAATATGAAATTCCGGATCCCTAGATATTTCTTGGTAGCACCAATCATTCTCTAAATATAGAAAGTTAAAAATAGAACAAGGTTCATCGAGGCACTCGTCCGCTATTCAGTTATTGACATTAAAGAAATGATCTTCAACCAAATCAATCAGCATTTCTCGATTGAATGTTGGTGTCATGCTTTCCATAATCACGATTGTCTCTCTTGATAAATCGTACTCTGGAACAGTGATGTATTGAGGTAATGGATGCCCGCTGGCTATCATTCCAAACTATGTTTTGATATTCGGGCAATCAGTAGTTAGAATATGGGCGATAGAACAGAAAAAGTAGCTTCCTTAAAATTGTGAACATGCTAGATCTCACAACAATGGACTATGAGTGGTTGTTGATGTACCTGATGTGTATATCTAACCATATTTGGAATGAAAATTTGAGAGAAGCATTATCATTAAATCGAGCACTCAATCCGTGCACTTGAATGGTGTCGAGAATGGTGTCGACACTGTTGGAATTTCTAAGAATTCCAAAATAATAAATGGAGAATAAAACTCCTCTCTTTAACATAGAGAAAATATTTGAAAATAATAAATGGAGAATAAAACTCCTCTCTTTAACACAGAGAAAATATTTGAAATTTCATTCACAGTGACAGAGTTTCCACACCAAAAAAACTTCTATTCCATAAAAAAAAATTGATACAAATTCTTCCTCAACACAGAGGGATTACAACTGCTGGACTGCTTCTAAGCACAGTGCCTCTTAAAACAAATCTCTGTCTCTCTCTAAAAAAAATACGCTACTGTGTATTTTCAATTCGCAATCTGCTATATATTCTTTGTTTTCTTCACGCACTGCTATATATATTAAAAACAACTCTGTTCTATGTATATATAAAAACATTACAACCTAATTCAATTGAATGTCATTAATTGATACAACGACAAAATTCACCGCTTGAAAATCTTATCGATGGCTTCATAACTATGGCGGCACTGCTTGGAGATCGCATTGCTGTCGAATTGTTTGGTGGCGGCAGTGGTGTCGCTTCGGTGGTTTGCAGGGGGTGACACCACTTGCTGGTGGTTGTGGAGGCACCCCTCCGCCGGTTCAAAACTGTCGGGGTGTGACCCCGCACTAAATCGCGACCGTTGATCTCTAGTCAACGCCCGATTGGCGGGTCAACTGCGGAGGCACCCCTACGTGTTAACCGCCGGGCTGTTTGTGCCCCCGCTAACTGTTGATCACAGATCGAACAGTGATCACACTGCCAATGTGCTGCCGCCTTAACTCTGCACTGTTAAACCTGTTCAACGTGCTGCTGCCTGCTAACTTATACAGGCAGTTGGAAATTAAATTCCAACACTCCCCCTTAATTTCAACTGCTGGGTTTTCCTGCATACCCAGACATTTCCTGAAATTTTCAAAGCTTTTTTGCGCAAGTGGCTTTGTCAAAATATCTGCAAATTGATCCTCTGTTCTACAATGCTGTAAAACGACTTCTCCATTGTTAATCAATTCACGTATGAGGTGAAACTTGGTGTCAATGTGCTTTGTCCTTTTATGAAAAATTGAATTTTTTGATAATGCAATAGCTAAGCTATTGTCACAAAAGATCACTGTCCATTTTTCCTGTTCTTGGCATAACTTCTCAACATTTTTCTCATCCAAACTACTTGACAGGCTGCTGCTGTAGCTGCCACATATTCTACCTCTGCTCTAGACAATGCTACAATGGCCTGTTTCTTAGAAGCCCATGAAATGGCTCATGAACCCATGTGAAAAACATAATCGAAAGTGCTCTTCCGATCATCTACACTTCTAGCCCAATCACTGTCAATGTATCCGGCTAAATCTGAACATTCTAAAGCAATATAAAAAATACCAAAGCTTTTAGTACCTTTAACATACCTCAGAGTTCTTTTTGTTGCCTGCCAATGTGCATCCTTTGGCTTTTCCATGAATTTGGAAATCAAACTAACAATATGCATTATGTCTGGCCTAGTTGCAGTCAAGTACATAAGGCTGCCTACTATGCTCTTGTATAAACTAGGATCAAAATCCTTGCTGCCGTCCTCTCTGCTAAGTTTTAATCCCATCACTGTGGGAGTGATTGTTGCTTTGCTCTCTTGCATATTAAATCTTTCCAGCACTTCATTAACATATTTTTCCTGTGAGATAAAAATCTCATTTTCATCTTGTTATACTTCTATTCCTAAGAAGTATTTCAACAAACCCATGTCAGTCATTTCAAATTCTTCTTTCATGACTGTTTTAAAATTTTCAATAAGGTAAGGGCGGAAACGTGAAGCTGGGTTACACTTTTGTGAGAATCGGGGGCAGAAATTTTTTTTCGGCAATAGTTCGGCCGAACGTTTCATCAAGTTCGGCTAAACTATATAATAGTTCGGCCGAACTTTATTAAAGAGTTCGGCCGAACTTTTGAGTCTGTTTAGATTGACGGCACAGTGACGGCGCAGCAAACAGAATTTTTGCCGGAGGTTTGGAAAACCGGCAACAGGAGTTCGGCCGAACTTATAAAAAAGTTCGGCCGAACTAGAAGTTCGGCCGAACTATGTTTTTATAAATACATCTCCCGCGAATGTTACTGTTTTTATTGTTCGCGCGATTTTTTGGCTCTATTTCTATTTGTCTCTGTTTCAACGTTGGCTCTGTTTCGATTCGCCGCGTTGGCGCTCCTGCTGTTACGGCGTTGGCTTTGTGTCGATTCGCCGCGTTGGCGCTCCTGCTGTTACGTCCGCATTGGCGCTCCTGCTGTTATTGGCTCGGGTATGTTATTACGTTTTTGCTATTTATATGAATGAAATGGCCTGTAATGTTAAATATGTCATCTTTATTCTATGTGCTGGGACCTTACGAACGATGTGGCTGTAGCATTTGTTTTATTTCCATAGTTTGCTTGTCTAAGGAGTTCCCTGGCCTGTAATGTTATATATGTCATCTTTATTCTACGTGCTGCGACCTTACGAACGATGTGGCTGTAGCATTTGTTTTATTTCCATAGTTTGCTTGTCTAAGGAGTGCCCATTTTCCCTTCAAATTTGAATGATTTCAGATATTTTAGGTTTGAGGGATACCGGCAATATATTTAGAAAATTTTCTGCAACTTTACGATGGAGTGACAAAAAGAGTAAATATTTTGAATTTTTCTGCAGCTTTAAAGTGAAGTGATAATACTAGTAAGTATTTTTCTGCACCTTTAAGGTGAAGTGATAATACTAGTAAGTATTGCATGCAGCTTTACGGTGGATAAGAGGAAATATTTTGAATTTTTTTTGCCGCTTTAAAGTTGAGTTATAAAACTAGTAAATTATTTGAAAATTTACCACAGCTTTAAGTCGGACTGATTACGCGAGTAGCTATTTATGTGCATGGATGGACATCATGTTTCAGTTTCAGAATCTTTTAATATATTTTGCATTTGATTTTAAAACCTCAGCAAATATGATGCTGCTGGTAATAACCCACGCTATAGTCCAAGTATGTCCGAATCTACACCAGAATAACCCACGCTACAGTCAAGCAATGTAGAAGCGCAGGGGGCACTGCTCTCACTGTTGTAACAGCAATTGCGCCCCTCTCTCAAACATTCTGCCCTGTACCAATGGAGCTTTGTCTCCCATTTTCATTTTTTCGAATATAAATCTGCAACCGATTATGTCAAAAAAAAAAAATTATTGGTGTTCTGTCCATATGTTGGAATTTGTGAGCCCTGTCTCCCCCTATTTAAAAGTACAAACTTTGAAAACTTCATGAAAGTTCTCGGCTTTTCAATATATTCTTTTCTGCATAAACAGTGAACATGGATTAAAGTTTTATATATTGTATGAGTACACCCAATATTCAGATTTCCTTTTACATGTTCCTGCTCAGCATATCCAGTGGTGTGCAGAGAACTGGATCTGTCCACAAAATGCTTCGTTTTAGTTTCTTTTAATCAATCTAAGCAAATACATAGTTTTTGTCCTGTGTGCATATTATGAAGCTACAGAAGAGTGAAAAAAATAACCACTTACCATCTTTGTGAAGGGTCCAAAACTATGATACTGCCTTCTTCATATATATATATAATAAAAAATCAGCCAATAATGAGAAAACAGAGAAGAGTCAGTTTGTACCAGGGGCATAGCTGGAGAAGGCTGAACAGACCCTCTTTACATTCCTTGATTTCCCACTGGCCACTACCAATCTTTTTTTCAAATCTGCTTCTTGGCTCCTATCTCTGTTTTGTGTGTATTCTTATATTTTTCTATTATATTATTTTCTATTTTTTATTCTCAGTTTGTGTGTATTCTTTTCTTTGCCTTCACTCTTTTTGATCTTGATAAATCACAAATAAAAAAGAAAATTGGTATTTATTTTTTGCGTAGATCATTTTAAATCTAACCCCAAGCTTGTAAAGTTTTCAATTTTTTTATTTGAAAAAATTATTTGTTTTTGCATGCAACCATGTTGAAGTTTTTTGCAAGCAAATACATAAGCATTAGGCAAACACATACTTAGAGAATAAGAAAAAGAAACAACATCCTTTATCCTTCTTAAATTTTTTTTTATATATACATTAATTCAATAGGTTAAAATTTACTTTATTAAATTACAAGTAGTTCCTTTTTCATTAAATTGTTGCGGTTGTTGTTTCACCTTTTTTTTTGAAATTTTTTTATATGTTATATTTTTTTTCTATTTTTTTTCATATGACTTTAATTTATAAAGTGACCATATTGTAAACATGTTTCTCACTTATTTATAAAAGTGAGTCACTTGCATTAATACAAGTAACTAATTGTATATTTGTAAATGTGAGCTTATAATGAAATTTAGAGAAGAAATGATTTTTTTTTTTGTTTTGTTTTGTTTTGTTTATTTTATATATTTTTGGGTTTGTAAATTAACTCAATAGTCTCAATGTACAACAATCATTGCGTTGATCAACCTCCACTTCCCACATAGTACTTTCGTTCATTTTTATATATTTTTTCAAAATGGTATAATTTTGACATCCAAATTACATTTGTAGTGTCATTTTCATAAAACTAACCATTTATTTGAGAACTCCCCTTCTAAACAATTAATTTTTTCTTTTGAAATAATCTTATTTGCATATTGTAATATGGCTAGTCTAGGTAATCTCCAACTTATGAATTAAAACTACTTTTCATGGAAATTATATATTGAGGATATACAAGAAGTAGGGACTTTACTAGGTTACCATGGAAATAAAATTATTCCTCTTAATTTCCCCCCTTGTCGCTTGTTCATAGTGATTTTTGTGATTCTCTTCCTTCTACTTATTTCTATAGCTTCAATTACTTAAATTTTATTGATAGATTCTCCAGAGACACCGAGATTTATTTTTTAAAACTTAAAAGTGAACTTTTTGGCTTACATGTTCTTGTAGAAAAACAATTAGGACATCAACTTTAGAAGTTAGGAGTATATAATGGAAGTGAATATGTTAACAAAAAAAATAGGCACTTTTATTACCAACTCTATTAAAATTGAAATACCCCTATTTTTCCTCAAAAGTGATGTAATCCTATTTGAATTAGGTCTCTAGGTCAGTATCGAAGTCTAGCCTAAGTGGCAGACCGTTGTAACAAAAATCTGTTGGTAGCCTTTCATACATCTTCCACCAGCAAAATAACTTAAAACACAAAAAGAGTTATCCATTTTCAATATAAATTTGATCGAGTATTCATTTGTTTTCTTTGAGAGAGCCCTCTCTAACTAGAAGGGCTAACTTTCAGTCCAAAGTGATTTGAAATAGTTACATAAGGTTGACCAATGAACAACCCAATTGGTTCCAGCTTAGTGATAACATATTCTTCTCTCTTTTAGATCAGTTTTCAAAGGCTTTTGATCTAAAAATATTTATAGAAACTTCCAAGGATCTAACAAGGTTTCCTCCTTCCTTAGTGGTGAATGATACTTGGGATCTAATACCTCTTCCGGGAGGAAACCTTGTTAGATGTAAATTGGTGCATAGAACTAGAGGTGTTCATTAGATGGAAGTGTTGAGAGACATAACACTTATATAGTTGATAAAAGTTTCTCAACTAAAAGGGGTTTATTAGAATAAAACCTTTTCCCTTATAGCAAAAATTAATTCCCTTTTTACTGTTCTAGCCCTTATTATTTCATATAAATTGGAGGTCCATTAAATGAACATTAAATCCACCTTCTTGCATAGGGATTGCAAGAACAAATTTACTTTGAATAACCTCCTAACTATATTCAAAATGACTATATTTGTTTACCACCTGAAGAAATCTCTCTAGGACTTGAGTAAGATCCTCATGTTTGGAATGCTAAAATGAACAACTTTCTTCTTAATACTTACTTTTATATATGCAATTATAACTACAATGCCTATACCAAGAAAGTAGTAACCATGTCATAATAATTGTTCTTTATGTTGATGACTTTATACTCATTGGTTGTGACCCTAAATTTTTAGCCCATGTGAAATCTAGCCTTAAAAAGAAATTTGAAAATGGCAGCCTCAGGTACTGGAACCTCTACATAGGTTCGACTTGAAAACATAGTTTTTCCTCAGGTTTCTCCACTGGTTCTATGTCCAACTTGGATAACCTACAGTTCAATATCCTTCTTTTCATTTTTTATATCCCCTCTTGGATAACCATAATATCTTGAAATGGAGCTAGCCAACTCAAATATAGTATTGCAAATCCCTAGCTAAGTTAGATGAGGATTACATATGGTCTTGAATGAGCATTTGGACTCTTTAGATATATATCTAAAGAGTCTAAAAGCTCATTCAAGACCATATGTAATACATAGCGTACTCATATAATATATAAAACTTTAATCCATGTGCTTAACCTTAACATTGACACAAATGGAATACAATTTTACTCACTGCTTTATAATATAAAAATATGCAGATGAATATTCCCCATAACTTAGAATCCTACTTGTTTTCAAAATAAGGATGCACTCCCATTTGATTCTCACGGATAGGTTGTAATCATGAGGCTCTCGCTCAAGAGTGGACCTTCGCAAAATCTTGTGACGTCTTATCACAAACAAAACCATCAAACTGAAAACACATCATTTTTCTCCTTCAAAGAAAAAAAAAATTCACATCATGTGAATATGTCCATGTACTCTTACATATTGGTGTACAAAACCATCAACCAAACACAATTTGACAAAACATGCCTCTTCAAACAACTAACTCTTAAGTCAAATAATAGAGCTCATGTACAAATTTCCATATTTGTTGCATTTAAGTGTGTCTAACATAACTCTACTTTCAACATATTGCTTCATGCAACATGCACCATACTTTGAATTTGCAAAGAAATTCATGAAACATCAAAATACATGCTAGGCCTTAATTGGATAAGAAATCTCTAACCATTTGTCAGCAAACCATTTCAATGGTGCTTCTTTTTCTTTCAACTATGTTGAATTTAGTTTTTAGTTATATTTTTAATGTTGGAGAAAATAACTATTTATTTCACGTGTAATTATATTAGTGATTTCATGTGTTAGGGTTGTGGATTCAGGCATTGAAACAACACCATTATATTTCAAATTTAAAAATGATGGTTTGAGTCCTAGGTAGCTTAGAATCCTACTTGTTTTCAAAATAAGGATGCACTCCCATTTGATTTTCACGGATAGGTTGTAATCATGAGGCTCTCGCTAAAGAGTGGACCTACGCAAAATCTTGTGACATCTTGTCACAAGCAAAACCATCAAACTGAAAACACATCTTTTTTCTCCTTCAAAGAAAAAAAAAATTCACATCATGTGAATATGTCCATGTACTCTTACATATTGGTGTACAAAACCATCAACCAAACACAAGTTGAAAAAACATGCCTCTTCAAACAACTGACTCTCAAGTCAAATAATAGAACTCATGTACTTTCAACATCTTGCTTCATGCAACATGCACCATACTTTGAATTTGCAAAGAAATTCATGAAACATCAAAATACATGCTAGGCCTTAATTGGATAAGAAATCTAACCATTTGTCAGAAAACCATTTCAATGGCGATTCTTTTAGTTTCAACTATGTTGAATTTAGTTTTTAGTTATATTTTTAATTTTGGAGAAAATAACTATTTATTTCATGTGTAATTAGATTAGTGATTTCATGTGTTAGGGTTGTGGATTCGGGCATTGAAACAACACCATTATATTTCAAATTTAAAAATGATGGTTTGAGTCCTAGGTAGCTTAGAATCCTACTTGTTTTCAAAATAAGGATGCACTCCCATTTGATTCTCACGGATGGGTTGTAATCATGAGGCTCTCGCTCAAGAGTGGACCTTCGCAAAATCTTGTGACGTCTTGTCACAAACAAAACCATCAAACTGAAAACACATCATTTTTCTCCTTCAAAAAAAAAAAAAATTCACATCATGTGAATATGTCCATGTACTCTTACATATTGGTGTACAAAACCATCAACCAAACACAAGTTGACAAAACATGCCTTTTCAAACAACTGACTCTT
Source organism: Pinus albicaulis (assembly GCA_034641835.2). Classification (NCBI taxonomy): domain Eukaryota; kingdom Viridiplantae; phylum Streptophyta; class Pinopsida; order Pinales; family Pinaceae; genus Pinus; species Pinus albicaulis. The sequence goes on from CM076577.1 coordinate 1,398,274,450, forward strand.
AAGTCAAATAATAGAGCTCATGTACAAATTTCCATATTTGTTGCATTTATGTGTGTCTAACATAACTCTACTTTCAACATCTTGCTTCATGCAACATGCACCATACTTTGAATTTGCAAAGACCTGAATTCTCCACCCCCATTAAAATGACCCTACAAGTTGATTCTTTCAGTTTTTTCACTCGATAAGCATCAACGTACAATTATGCATGATGGAGAATCTCTAGCGTTTTCCCTTGTTAATATATTTAACAAGGGAAAGCGCTAGATATTCTCCATCATGCATAATCGTACGTTGGATTTGGTGATAATTGTCTCCATATTTTGGCTTTTTGACCCCGAAAAACATAATTATTTTAGAAGGGAGGGAAGGAGGGATGATCACATTGACTTGCTTGATGACATGTCTATGAAGATTAACTACCTCAAGAACTATTTTTTTGCGTAGGGAAAGAGACACATTCCCATGTCTGAGCATGAAAACGTTCTTTGATATTGTTAATGCCTCTAGTGTTTACTTCTACAAGTTCTATAGGCAGAGTCTGTAAAGGGCCAGGTAGCCTCTGCATCTCATCTTTTATGAAAGGTGACATATCTAGTAAATGCCCCTGCAGTCAATCTCTGGAATGGATCTAAATAGAAGTTCTTCATTTTAATATCCGTAAAACACAACAACTTTAAAGTAAACTATGTACATGTTCCATTCATCATGAACACAAACCTCACAAGCCTCCTTGGCTTTGGAGCATTTTCCATGTTTTCCATAACCAAGACCCAAATAATTAGGCCCTTCTTGAAGAACATTTGGCTCCACTATGCCTTGTACATGCTTGCCTTTAAAACCCTTTACTTTCATAGGACATTTTCATCAAAAATTTGGACCTTATTCCTCTAATGTCTCTCAAAAGAACTTACACATTCATTTTAAGAGGAAATTGAAGGTACTCTAATGTCTCTAATGTCTCTCAAAAGCACGTACACATTCATTTTCAGAGGAAATTGAAGGTAGAAACCAATAGCTAATTCTTCTAACTAACCTTGACTAAAATGAGCTAAATTGTACTTTGATATGAACTTGATTTAAATTGTCCACCCCACATTAGGCACCAATGATTATAACCTTTAATGGGTTAGCACTGGTTTGTAATCATCATCTCAAAATGACCTAGTAGATGAAAAATTACCATGTTTGTAATCATCGTTTCACACCATCTACATATGACCCTTCTACACATTATATGATTGAATTTATGGTAGGTCATCCCTTCTATCTAGACCATGATTGATTGTGACATTAGGTGAATAAAGGAAATTTGATAAGGAAGGGACATTAAGTTTATCCTCCTCCACCTACTCCATATTTAGTGATTGCCTATTTTTTCTCTTCCAACATTTTATTTTGGAAATTCATTTTGGTAGTTAATTCTACTAATAGTCACAACACCTGGAAGTCAAAGAAATTGTTATATACACTACTAAACTCAATTAACATTGTTTGTTATTGGACTTTACAATAACAAACAACGTAGATTTCATTAATGTAGTAGTGTATATAATAATTATATGTATAGTGGTGTGGCTATCGATAATATTAGCTGCTAATGAATTTCGAGAATAGAAAGTTGGAAGTGGAAAATTGAGAAATCACTAGCTATGGGGCGGATGGAGGAGGACAAACTAGAAACTATCTTCTGCTTATAAATTGTATTTTATTCACCTGTTATCACAATCATTCATGGGATAGGTAGAGAGGATGACATTCCAAAAATTCATGCATATAATATGTAGAAGGGGTCATGTATGAGATGGTGTGAAGTGATGATGATTGACATGGTAAATTTTCATCTGCCAAGTCATTTTTAGATGATGATGAAAAGCAAATATTAGCCATTTTAAGGTTATAATCATTAACAAAAATATGGGGAAGGAAATTCAAATGTCTCATCATGGAAATTATAAAAATTGTAAGGATGGGGTTATAAGCGTTATGGAAATTCTAAGTGCCAAATTCTAAGGAACAAGCCATATTTGCTTCTCAAAAACTTTATTCAAGATATACTCTTAAAAAACCAAGTACAAATTTTAGTAATCCTAGAATCATGCTTTACATAAGGTAAAATTGGGGAACTCATGACTTGTACTATAGATAAAAAAACATTTACACTTACCAAAAAGTATATGATAAAAATTGACAAACTACATTTAAGCTTAACCTTAAGGGGATATAATCATTCTTGCCTTCCATATAGATAATGAAAATGATTGTTCTAAGTCTCATGTTGCTTCTCATGTTATTTTATAAACCTTGGTTGGAAAGAAAAATAGGAGGGCTGAAATGTAAGAAATATAGAACATATTGGATTTAACAGCCCCAAACTGGATTTTACTCTGAGGTATTGATTTTTTGAAATATATTTTGTGAATGTCGACCAATAGATATATATCATGGAGGATGAAAGACGAAGATCAGCCGAATCCCATATGGAGGCTCAGGGATCGGAGGATGTTCACGATATTTAAATATAATCTTAAATCTCCATACATGTGTGTACATATGGAATTGATTTTTTTATTAACTTTGTGAGTGAAATTAGTTGTTAACAAGTTTCATATTTTAATTTTTAGGAGGCAAGAGGAGAAGGCTTTCTACTCCATCCATGGAGCGTGGCCAAGGTTCAACCGGTCGAGGTATGCCTGGTAGCAGGTTGGGGGAAGGGGGTGATATTTATTCCCCCGAAGGCCAGCAATCAACGGCTGCTGGTTCTCAACAGGGTCACTGTGGGTCTGGTTCTCAGCAGCGTCATTATGGGGTTGGTTCTCAGCAGGGTCATGTTGGAGATGATGTTAACCAAAAACATCAAGGTTTCCATCAATTTCAATATTTTTTCATTAAATTTGTACAACTTTTTTTACACGTGTTTTTTCTAATATACAAAATTTTATATATATTGATGCAGAGGCTGAAAATGTTCGAGCCAGTGGTCAAAAAAGATGCAGGGCAGCGCGCTACATTGAAGAAGAAGGTTGTCAACCCACCACAACTTATCCGGCTGAGATTATTGATATACCATGGGAAACGAACATGGCGGGATGCACCTTACAAAGGTGTCAAAGCCTTCATGCAAAATTGCAAAGAGATCTGGAGTCTTTGTCTCTACCTGCTGAGAGTAGACAAAGCCTAGAAATAGTTACACATTCATTGAGTGAAATGGTAAAAGTGTACAAAGATTTGGGGCCAACCACTGATTCGTTTGTAGAAGTGATGAGAAAGAGAAGAGAAACAATGATAGGTCCCGATAAATGGCAGGACATAAAAAAAAGAGTTTCAAGAGATAATGCTAAGTCAATGTTTAATTATAAGGAAGGGCTAAAAAGAAAGATGTTGAAGGTGCAGTATTTCAAGCACCCAGACATAGCAAAATATTTGTATAGTCGACATCTTACGGCCTTTGGAAGGCTTCCATGGAACGATGAGGTTCCTCTTTATTTTGCACAAATGTTTTATGCAGAATTTTTTTTGGGTATGAAACCCGACTACAATGATCTTCCTTCAGAATTTTTTGGCCCGGGGAGAGGTCGATTATATCAACGTAAGGGTGCTAAGCGAGATGTGGAGTTGCCTCGCCCTGAGCCGCCATTGGTGAGTCGACCGTCTCGAGTCGAAACCCTGCGATCATAGATGGATGCGACTTCTCAAATAAGTCGTGAAGCAAGAGATGCTATGATCGAAAATGTTCATAGCGGATTGAGTGGAGTCAATATTGGCTTAAATCGACAAAGAGCACGTGAAAATGCACGTGCCAATTTTGTTTATCATACAGATGAGGAGATTTACAACATGAATGTTTAAGATCTCCGAACATACGCAATAAATTGTCGCAATGGTCTGCAAGACCTAATTTTTCGTGAGGAAGACGGCACTGGAACGGTATGTGTTAGTGACCTTAGGGTTTGAAATTATATTTACATATACATGTGTACACTTTGTAATAAATACATGTGTATGTACACATGTATACATTTATTTGTATGTGTACATTAATCTAACAAAAATGTATGATTATATGTTAAAACACCATTTGCAGTTCTCGGGCATGATGCGTGATGAAAATGTTAATATTACGTTCGGGACCTCTGGCTCAAACGATGCAGCTGGGTCTGGCCATCATGATATGTTGGCACATGTATGTTAGTGTTTTTTAAGTGACTCTAAAATAAATAATTGTTGCCACCATGTACATGTATGTATATATATAATTCGATAAAATGTTTTAACAGGTACCGATTCCGTCTGATTTTTTTGGGATGCCGGTACCTTCTTCTTCTTTAGGAGATATACCTTCTACTTCATTGGGAGATGTACAAGTATGGACAATTTTTCACAAGTTCAAAATTTATGTTACCTCAAAAAGTTCCATTAAAAATTGAGATATATAGAGAGAGATCTATATTTTGAGTTATTTAAAATTTTTGAATTTAGGTTCGTATAGAAGATTTTTTTAATCCGAGGACTTTAGCGACGGAGATAGGAACATCCACAGCATTTGAAGAAGTTGTCTTTAGTTCTTTTTTTTAATATTATTATTCAAATAAGTTTATATCTGTAGACGTGCATTTTCATTTGAAAGTTTTTAATTTATATAAATTATTTATGTATATATATATTTATATTTAACTGTACATGTATATTGTACAGGTTACCACTGGAGATGTTTCTATGGCAGATCCTATTCATCAAACGGAGAGGCAACTTTACGAGGTATTGCGTGATTTTTTTGTTATATTTTGTTTTTTACATGAAGTTCTAGATATATATATTCTCATTCATTTTTAAAACTTCAAATTTCAATGTTCAAGTACATGTGCATTGTGTATGTAGGTTTTCCCTTTACAAGATAGGGAGCTAACCGAGACCCAGAGGCCAGATCCTCCATTTGATGGAGAAGATATACAGTAGATTTGATATGATTTCAAAATTTAGATGGTTTTAAAATTTGTTAAACTTGATACAGTTTGATACTTGAGTGAGATTTACAATTTTTGGACATATTTTATTACAATATGTTTTTTGACATATTTTTGGACATATTTTTGGACATATGTTAAATGTTTTTGTTGGATAGTTGAATTATAATTGGCATGGCATGTGATCTTTAATGTTAAATGGTTTTGTTAGATATTTGAATTATAATTGGCATGGCATCTGAAGTTTTTAAAACTACATGAATGATGGAATGTGAACCTACATTTGCACATGTGGTAAATTGAAATGTTACTTGTAACAAGACAATCCCCATTGATTTCATTACAGGATATGTTGATTTCTGATTTGATATAATTGCATACATATGATGGTACATTACTTGTAAAGTCATTGGATTAATAGTGTTCATTGATTTCAGTGTTCTTTGGATGGTTAAATAGTACTTTTGGCATGTGATATTTTTGTTGGATAGTTGATTTATAATTGGCATGGCATGTGATATTTAATGTTGAATGTTTTTGTTGGATCTAGTTGAATTATAATTGGCATGCCATCTGAAGTTTTTAAAACTACATGAATGATAGAATGTGAACCTACATTTGCACATGTGGTAAATTGAAATGTTCCTTGTAACAAGACAATTCCCATTGATTTCATTACAATATATGTTGATTTCTGATTTGATATAATTGCATGTATGATGGTACATTACTTGTAAAGTCATTGGATTAATAGTGTTCATTGATTTCAGTGTTCTTTGGATGGTTTTAGTACTTTTGGCATGTGAATGTGAAGTAATGTTGTCATCTGAATTACATTTGACATGTGATATTTAATGTTAAATATTTTGTTGGATAGTTGAATTATAATTGGCATGGCATGTGATATTTAATGTTAAATGTTTTTGTTGGATAGTTGAATTATAATTGGCATGGTATCTGAAGTTTTTAAAACTACATGAATGATAGAATGTGAACCTACATTTGCACATGTGGTAAATTGAAGTGTTACTTGTAACAAGACAATCCCCATTGATTTCATTACAGTATATGTTGATTTCTGATTTGATATAATTGCATGTATGATGGTACATTACTTGTAAAGTCACTGGATTAATAGTGTTCATTGATTTCAGTGTAAGCGCAAAAAATTATTGACAATGTAGGATGATTTTTGTGTTATAATAATTAAACCTCATAATATTGGAGAGCAAGAGAGACTTGAGGTATGGTGTTTACTACAAGAGTTTGAGCTAAATATTTAAATGGTTTATCTATCTTTCATAAAATAGTTTAAGATTGATCACAAGAATTAAGAGAATGTCTCGGTCCATCATTGGTATGGTCCATCATAGAATTATCATCCATGTCAATGACTCTTAAGTCTATCTTTCCAAACCATGACCCTACTCTCACATGTGTGCTTTTCATCATCATTCCTCCTTGTCTTGTGCCTTACTTTCGCAATCTTCTTCAACATTTCCTCTTCCAATATGTTTTTCGAACTAGCCCTTGGCTTAGCAGTTCTTTTCACATATCTCTTCTCATGAAGCTCCATATAACAATTTGATCCTGGGCTTGCTTGAATTGGTTCAAGCTCTTTCTTTTTCGAATTCTGTCTAATTGCTCCAATACGACATATATTGACTCCTTCCAAACAAAGTGCACCAATCCTCTTAGTGTGGTCGTCTTCTTTTCCAAGTGTGCCAACACATGCATTTTCTTTCTTCAAACCAATAGGTTTTGGATCAAGAAAGTCCCTCTTGATATTATCTTCCATGTTCTTGACTTTAGCCTGCAACGTGGTGCTTCTTTCCTTCAAGTGAGCCCTTTCCATAAAGAGTTCTTGAAGTCTTTATTCACCTTGTCGTATCTCCATGTCAAGCTTTTCAATTTCAGCAGTTTGTCTAGAAAGTCCATCCTTGGAATTTCTTGCGTGAAAAACCAAGTAGGTTGAACCAACTTTGGTCTAGTGCATTGGAATTCATTAAAGAATTGGTCATTGGCGTTGCTTCAAGCTAGGAGTGAGCATCGTCACCAACCTACATTGAATATTTTACACTCCCTAGGGTGAATGATACTTTAAATTGATTGACAGTCTAAGACTTTCGAATTTTTCCGAATGCAAAATGATCTTACAAAGTTAGTATTTATAATATCCTAGTAGGTCATTCGGTGACAACTTTTACCGGAAACTTGAAACGACTTTGGCATGTGATATTTAATTTGTTAAATGTTTGTGCAGAGTTGGTGAATTATAATTGGCATGGCTTAACAGTGCTTTTCACATATTTCTTCTCATGAAGCTCCATAGAACAATTCGATCAAGAAAGTCCCTCTTGATCTTATCTTCCATGTTCTTGACTTTTGCATGTGATATTTAATGAACTTTAAATGTTAAATGTTTTAATGATGCACAATATATAATCAAAAAGGTTTTAAAACTTAAAGTTTTGGATGGTTTCAATTTACAACTTAAAGTTTTGGATGGTTTCAACTTACATTTTCACATATGGTAAATTGAAATTATGTTACTTGTAACAAGACAATCCCCATTGATTTCATTGTATATGTTGATTTCTAATTTGATATAATTGCATGTATGATGATACATTACTTGTAAAGACATTGGATTAAAAGTGTTCATTGATTTTAGTGTAAGCGCAAAAAATTATTGACAATGTAGAACGATTTTTGTGTTATAATAATTAAACCTAATAATATTGGAGAGCAAGAGAGATGAGGTATGGTGTTTACTACAAGAGTTCGAGCAGGTCATTCAGTGACAACTTTTACTGGAAACTTGAAACAAAGAGAATCTATCTTTGGCTAGGACATCATGTAAGATGCTTGACATAAACGGTAAAATTGTACTTAAAAGCTGAGATTCGGGCAAGTGGGGACAACCACTTGTTATCTCGTCCCTTGGAGGCTAGGCCATATGGGGACCGAATCTGACTTTACAAAATAAAGTGAAATAATTTGTACCATATGGTCGGAGAACATATACAAGAACAATTAATATACAAGAACAATTAATTTCATTCTAGAATATATATATATATATATATATATATCCAATACATATTTAACATTTTTAATCAATGCACAGGTATAGAAAAACTACTTTCAGTTGATACTAGAGCACGTGCTTGTACCCAAACAATATGTAACATTTGCAAACCACAAATAACATAAGCAGCTCAATTTTTAGTTGAGTACTAAAAGGTCTAAAACATATTTAATCCAAAGATAAAAAATTGTTGGACACTTCACTCAAAAAAATTCTAATGGAATTCCATCCTCAATAATCCGTTCATGATCGGACTTTGACATTTTCCATTTCTTAATTTTTGATTTTTTCTTTGATTGAACTTCTATCAACTTTATGCGTGCTGCACACACCAAGTGACTATATTGACAACTTATGGAATCGGGTTCATAGTCTTCGAAGTAAACAAAGTCTCCACTTTAACGAGTTTGTTTGAAAAAATAACCTTTCAGTATAATAGACCCTTTGTCATACTGAAATCCGTGATCATTATAGTCTTGTAATAATTTCATTTTTTGTTCGGTGCAACGCATCAAATAATACTTCACATTTTCATCGTTGTCAATAGGTGCAATTACAGCAAAAACATCTCCTGCACAATAAAATAAATTTAACATTTAATTATGCATATTTAAATTTATTTGTAGATCTTTAAATCATTAAAAAGTAATTCAAATGTTACCTTCTCTAACAAGATCGGAAACTCGATCACCATCGGATGATATTGTAGTTTCATCTGATTCCATTTCTTCAAACATTGCAACAGACATTTTTCCCTTTGTATTTAGCTCTGTATGTTTCCAATCGTTCACATACATTTTGTTTTCACAGACGTCATTTGATTTTGTGTTGGCTATGCAAACATCACAAAAACAAGAATATTTTCTTTTATCCAATGCAAACACATTTGTGGACAATTTTGTTTGAATTAAATGCAATTTTCGAGTCCCTTTTATTGTTCCAACGTCATTTCCAATTGATCTATTTACGTCTCCGATTCCAATATGCCAGAAAAACCTTTATATGGAAAATTAGAAAAAGAATTTGTAAATATGATATCAAAATACAATTAAAAATAATCATTGCATGATAAATGTACAGTGTTTAAAATTATATTTCCAATATAAATTAAATTGAATGTACCTTCGCACTTCTCTTGATGGGTTAATTTCATGGCTTAGAGCATTTTTGCACCATTGAACAACTTCTTCAGCGTTCACAAGTCGGCGTGCAAAGTGGTTCATTTGATATCTTCGAAGTACTCGTTTTATGCATGCTCTTGCACCGTCATGTTCTCCTTTTCCATGGCCAGTCTCAAAGAAATTCCAACAATGTTTAATGCAGGTTTTCTTATGAAGACGACACAACCAAAAAAATGATCGTGCAGATTTGAATTGACCTGCGCATCCGTCTAACCATATCCAATGTTCATTGAATGTTATTCCACGATTTTTCAATGAATCATAAATTCTTATAAAACAATGTTGTACAAAACATGTATCATGTGTACGATCGTCACTGATATAAAAATGATATTCTTTAATGATATGTCGATTTTCACTTGTGCTTTCTATATGATCGACATTTTGTTCAGCATGTCTATATAGAATATGGACGAGCATGGAGACTTGGTCAGAGTGATAGTATTCACTCTGAATTTCTTTTTGTGGAGCAAATGTGTAGTTTTCTGCAAAATCAATCACTGACAAAATGGTTCCTGGTGGAAAAACTTCACGAGATTTTTTGAACTGCAAGTCTTTCCATCGAGCTCTATGGGAATGCATGGTTTATTTGTAAATTTCTTCTTCAAACTTTCTCAAAAAGTCTATTAGAAAAATTTCTTCTTCTCGTAATTCGATTCTTTTAACACTATCTGCACCTTGAATCGATGTACTGGTATATTCATATCTCTTCCATTTCACTTTCATGTTGGACAATGATTGCTCATTTATATCAATACGATATTTGTTTTGAAATTTAGTCAAATTTCCACAATCATCGCATTTTTTACCACCAACACATTTCTTTTTGTAAAATAGTTCATCGCTTTCTTTTTCACATAGAATTTGAGATATGAATTCACGGATAGTGGAAGGAGGTGAATCCTTCCATAATGTTCTACCGAAATCAAGGAATGTGTCATAATATAACTCAAATTCCACATGATAACGGCAACAACAAGTGTCGCGTACGGTGATAGGTTTTACATACCATGGTTTTTGTTGAACAAAAGCACTGAGTGAAACTTGAGTTTGACGATTCTCTTCTTTGAACTTGTTGAATAACTCTATTTGAGTGGTTTCCAAGAGATGTTTTTCATGTTCTTCGTATTGATTTCGTGCTATTCTTCTTCGCATCACCTGTCTTGCAGTGGGTGAAACACGCGAATTGTTCTTCCAATATTCATATATTATTTTTTTAACATCTTCTCCAAGTCTATCTTTGTATGGTTGCCTACAAATAGCTCTCCAACAAGCGAGTTCATCATTTACGTCTATTTGCGGTCGAAATTTTCGATGTTTGTGCAGAGTTTTTCGCGAGGTTCCCAGTGCTCGTGCCATAGATGTTAGATTCAAACGATTCTCTTGAGTACTTGGTGAAACCATTGCCATTTGTATTCCTCTACATATATTTGAAACATCTTTATCTCTAGATCTCTTAATTGACTCTATAGCACTACTCATATTTTTTATCACCTCTTCTTTCATTTTTTTATCTTTGGTTGATTTTCGAATACCCAATAGTGTCGTCGCTTCTTTTAATTTCTTTGATGATAGGAGACCTTTCAACATTTGAGCTTGAACTGTCACTTGCTCAGGTTTGAAAAAGATTTCCAAAATTTTATCGACACGATATCGTATAATATAGTCGGGTTTTTTATCTCCATATGTGTGAGTGTCGACATTTTCTAACATCTCATTATCGATAGTGATTTCATCTGTACATATTCGAAAAAATAGTACATATTCAATAAATAACTAAATTAATAAATATGTCAATAAATATTAGGAAAATTTTAAATATATCAATAGATCATAATATCTACATTTACATGTACCCGATTCAATTTCTGCTTGAGGTTGATTTTCTTCTTCAATATTTTGAGGAGTGTCTCTGTCTGTTTACATTAAACAAAATATTTTTCAAACTAGTTCATCAAATAAAAATTAAGCTTCACATTCTACATTGGGAAAACTTTAAAAATATATCAATAGATCATAATATTTACATTTACATACTTGCTTCAATTTCTGCTTGAGGTTGATTTTCTTCTTCAATATTTTGAGGAATATCTCTGTCTATTTACATCAAACAAAATATTTTTCAAACTAGTTCATCAAATAAAAATTAAGCTTCACATTTTACATTAGGAAAATTTTAAATATATATCAATAGATCATGTAATATTTACATTTACATACCTGCTTCAATTTCTGCTTGAGGTTGATTTTCCTCTTCAATATTTGAGAGAGCTTCTAACTTTCTTTTGCGATATTGTCTTGTCTCTTCTCTACGTTCCTCAGGCTTTCTTTTTCGATCATATTTTCTCACACAAGTTCTTTGATTTCCCATGATAATAGGGTATGAGGTTCAAAAAATTTCCTTCAAAAAATTAGACAATAACTCAATTACAAACAATATCACAAAAGATTTAATTTAAAAAAATATTTTCTAAAAAATACGTAATCCAATCCAAAACACGTACATACCTCTAAGAAAAATCACACCGCCTCCAAGAAATGTCTTCCAAAAATATTCTTTAAATCCAAAATGTGAAGAAAAAATTTTGAACAAAAAATTTCAAAAGATTTATTTCAACACAAAACACGTACATACCTCCAAGAAAAATCACGTCGCCTCCAAAAAATGTCTTCCAAAAAAGTTCTTTAAACTCAAACTTTGAACCTCCAAGAAAAATCACGCCGCCTCCAGAAAATGTCTTCCAAAAAAATTTTTTAAACCCAAACTTTGAAGAAAAGTTTTTGAATTCAAACCAAGTTGTAAAATGAAATGAAGTGCGAAATGTGCGAAAATTGTGAATCATTTCACGGAAATTTATATTGACGCGAAACATGTGTTTTGTAGGGGGCTCCACAAAAATTTCCAGCCGACGGAGAATTGCACAATAGTTCGGCCGAACTTTTGATAAGAAGTTCAGCCGAACTATTAAGACGTTAGTTTTGATGACTAGTAAATGGAAAACATAGTTCGGCCGAACTGTCACTAATAGTTCGGTCGAACTAACGCGTCACCAATTACGCAGAACCAGGCTCTGAAAACGGTTCTGCAACTTTGGACTGATTAAATTCCATGAAAACTTGTTAATTAACTGTCGAAACTAAGACAAGCATTTTCAGAATTGAATCTACTTTCAAGAAATATAAATTTTATGGAATTTCGTAAACGTTTAATAATTTTAATTATTTTTCTAATAAAATGAGTGCAAACAATTTTTGAGGGTCATCGTGATTCAGTGAAATCAAAATTTTGTCTCCCCCAAAATACATTGTAAAAAAAATTGAAAAAATTATGGAGCATTACATTGGTCCGTGGACTCTAATGGGTAGCTTTTAGATTTTTAGTTTATAACTTATATCTTAAGAAATTTGTTGCCACACGAAACATATCAAAAATACGCAGTTTTTCGTATTGGACCAGTTCAAAAAATTCTAGTAATTATGATATGCATCCATTGGCTTTGTAAATATGACGAAACCAAAGTAGACTCTGTCTAGAGTGTTGTAACACATTTTGTTTTTTCAAAAACACAAATTTTCAATGAATACAACGTTGCCACATAACATGACTTCTTATGAATTCTTTGATTGTTAAGAAACACACACTCAATGAAACGCTAAGTTGACATATCAAATCTACATAAAAAAATTTCAAAAAATAAGTAATAGAAAGGTAACAAAATTTCTCACAACTTTTATTTTTACCGCAAAATGAAAGTCTACACAGAAAAATTGTTATAGTTTGCATAAAATTGAAGAACCGAAAAAAATTAAAAATTTTCTCAAAAAAGGGCAAAAAGTGTAACCCAGCTTCACATTTTCACCCGTAAGCATCATTACCTGTGAAAATAACATCATCAACATATAAAAAAACTATCAACATTTTACCATCTTTTTCTTTGATGTAGAGGGTGGGTTCTCCCTCACACTTTTCAAATCCATTTTCCAGTAGCTATGAATCTATTCTACTGTACCACGCACTTGGCGCTTGCTTCAGCCCATAAAGATCTTTCTTCAACTTACACACTTTGTTTTCTTGGCCTTTCTTTTCATAGCCAAGAGGTTGTTCAATGTAAACTTCTTCCATTAACACTCCATTTAGGAATGCTGACTTCACGTCCATTTGGTAAACTTTCCATTTGTTTTGTGCTGCTATGGACAACATTGCTCTCACGATTTCCATTCTGGCAACCGGTGTGAAAGTTTCCTCATAATCTATCCCATGCTTCTGCTTATAACCTTTGACAACAGGCCTTGCCTTGTGTCTCTCTATTTTGCCTTCAGTATTACTCTTGGTCTTATAGACCCATTTAACTCTAATAACATCTTTACCTTTTGGTAGATCAACCAAATCCCATGTCTTGTTTCTTTCTATGCCATTAATCTCCTCATCCATAGCTTCTATCCATTTCCTATCCTTGATAGCATCTTCAAAATGAATAGGATCATCAACATGACAATATAAAGAAAACAAAGAATTGATACCTTCAATTGCTGCCTCTTGTTCATAAATGTCTTTCAAATTTCTGAACTTCTTACCTCTTTCATTAGGTGTACAAATGCTTGAAGAAGCACTTGAATTTCCTCCTTGTGGTGTGCTTCGAGAAGCACTTTCATTTCTCCTCAAAGGTGTGCATTGCTGCCCTTGTGTTGGTGCTGCTATTTGGGGATGTATTTCAGCCAACTCATCATCATTTTCATCATGAGATAAATAGTGTTTAACATTCACTGTTTTCTCTATGCTTCCATCCCAAGCTTTCTCTTCAATGAACTGAACATCTCTGCTCACAATAAACTTCTTGGTGGATGGGTTGTATAACCTATAAGCCTTGGATTCCTCACTGCATCCAATGAAAATACATTTCTCCCCCTTGCTGTCCAACTTCTTCCTTAGCTGATCCGATATGTGTGCATAAGCCACACATCCAAAAACCTTCATGTGTGTGACACCTTGCTTTGTGCCACTCCATGACTCTTCCGGAACTTTGTTCATAACTACTTTTGTAGGGCATCTATTTAGAATGTACGCTGCACAATGTACAGCCTCAGCCCAATAGTCATTAGGAAAATGCTTTGCCTTTAACATACTCCTTGCCATGTCCATTATGGTTCTATTCTTCCTTTCGGCTACTCCATTTTGCTGCGGAGTATATCTAGTTGTAAAATGCTTTTGAATACCATTTTCTCTACAAAAACATAGAAAATCTTTAGAGATATACTCACCTCCTCTGTCAGTCCTTAAGACTTTGATATGCAGCCCACTTTGGTTTTCCACAAGTGCTTTGAAATTGCAAAATTTTTCAAACACTTCACTTTTCTTTTTCAAAAAGTAAACCCATGTTTTTCTTGTAAAATCATCTATGAATGTTAAAATATAGTGGCTGCTAGCAAGTGATGGAGTTTGCATCGGTCCACATACATCTGAGTGGACAATCTCTAAGGGTGCTTTTTCCCTTATGATTTTCCCGGAATGAAAACTTTCTCTGTGTTGTTTCCCCAAGATACAACCTTCACAAAGGCTGTTCGGTTTCTCTATCAATGGTAAACCTCTTACCATTTCTTTTATGTTCAACAAATTAAGACCTCCAAAGTTGAGATGTCCAAATCTCAAGTGCCATAACCAATTATCATCCTTTGGTTCACTTTGGAAAGTCTCTTGTGCCACTTCTGCTATCTTTTCTTCATTTTTCAAATCTGCTCTCATTCTGAGAGGGAACATCCTATTTCTTGTCATCTTCACTTCAGCAATACATTGTTTGTTGGGTGGTTTGTCCATGATGGTACAAACATCATCCTCAAAGAAAACATTATACCCATTATGGACAAGATGTCCAACACTTAAGAGGTTACACTTCATTCCTAGAACATAATACACATTTGATATGGTTTTCTTTGCACCTTTCCTTGTTAAAACATTTACAATTCCTTTTCCCATAACAGAAACTTTGCTATCAGTTCCTAGTGTGACTTGTGACTTCACACTCTCATCTAACATAGAAAACATTGCTAAGTTTCCTGTCATATGGTTACTACAACCGGAGTCTAGAAACCATAAATCCTCATTCTTTTCTTCAGCGATATTACAAGCTAAAAACAAATTATCTTGGCTGATATTTTCTCTAGTGAAATTTGTACTAGTTCTATTTCTCATATCTTGCTTCTTCTTTCTACATTCAGTAGCATAATGACCATATTTTTTACAATTGTAACATTTGACATTGGATTTATCATACCTTTTTCCTTGAGAATTCTGCTGACCACTTTTCTGGTTGCTACCTTGGCCGTGGCCATGATTTTCACTGTTGCACCTTCCATGTGAATGTGAAGGGCTGTCACTTCCACCTCTGTTTTGGCTTTTTCCTCTTCCTCTGCCTCTGCCTTGCCCTCTTCCTCTTCCAAAAGACATCTGGGTCTTAAAGGCATGCTCAAGAGATGAGTTTTCACTCCTACCCAATCTTTGTTCATGAGTCATCAGTGATGCATGTAGCCCATCCACTGAAAATTTTATGAGATCCTTAGTCTCCTCTATGGTGGTGACAATCACATCGAATCTTGAGGGTAGAGTCCTCAAGAGTTTCTCCACAATTCTCTTATCTTCAAGAGTCTTTCCATGAGATCTTATTTGTGTAACCATTCCAATCACATGAGTGAAGAATGAGTCAATAGTATCTGACTCTTTCATACAGAGAGTCTCAAAATATCTCCTCAGCAACTGAAGTTTTGTTGTCTTCACTTTTTCCATGCCTTGATAAGCTGTCATAAGAGTCTGCCATGCTTCTTTGGATCTCTTAGCTGCTACTATCCTTGGAAACACACTCTCATGCACTGCTTGATACAAATAGTAGAGAGCTTTAGATTCCTTCTTTCTATTGTTCTTCAATATATCCTTCTCTTCTTGAGTTAGGGCATTAAAATCCTGCTCATCAGATGGTTCAAAAAAACCATCTTCTACAAATTCCCATAAGTCTTGGGAGACAAAGAATGCTCTCATAGTTATTGACCAGTAGTCATAATTTTTTCCATTAAATAGTGGGAGGTGGATATTTCCCATACCCATACCAGTGTTGGCTCCAGCCATTCTGCACTCTTAGCTATGATTCAAAAAACACTTGACTGTGTATTTAAAATAGCTCATTGTTCTGCAACAGTAACACAAAAACTGTATAGAGAAATAGCTTTGGATTCTTTTTGGCTGAGTCTTCACACTGCTGGAGAAGCTGCTGCAACAAAGAACTCCTTTCCTTCAGCTTCTTTGACCTTCAAAGAGCCTGGACTAGCTCCGATACCATGTTGGAATTTATAAGAATTCCAAAACAATAAATGGAGAATAAAACTCCCCTCTTTAACACAGAGAAAATATTTGAAATTTCATTCACAGTGACAGAGTTTCCACACAAAAAAAACTTCTATTCCATAAAAAAAAACTGATACAAATTCTTCATCAACACAGAGGGATTACAACTGCTGGACTGCTTCTAAGAACAATGTCTCTTCAAACAAATCTTTGTCTCTCTCTAAAAAAAATATGCTACTGTGTATTTTCAATTCTCACTCTGCTATATATTCTCCGTTTTTTTCACGCACTGCTATATATATTAAAAACAACTCTGTTCTATGTATATATAAAAACATTACAACCTAATTCAATTGAATGTCATTAATTGATACAACGACAAAATTCACCGCTTGAAAATCTTATTGATGGCTTCATAACTATGGCAGCACCGCTTGGAGATCGCATTGATGTCGAATTGTTTGGTGGCGGAAGTGGTGGCGCTTTGGTGGTTTGCAGGCGGTGACACCACTTGCTGGTGGTTGCAGAGGCACCCCTCCACCGGTTCAAAACTGTCGGGGTGTGAGCCCGCACTAAATCACGACCGTTGATCTCTGGTCAACGCCAGATCAGCGGGTCAACTGCATAGGCACCCCTCCATGTTAACCGTCGGGCTGTTTGTGCTCCCACTAACCGTTGATCACATATCAAACGGTGATCACACTGCCAACGTGCTGCTGCCTTAACTCTACGCTGTTAAACCTCTTCAACGTGCTGCTGCCTGCTAACTTATACGGGCAGTTGGAAATTAAATTCCAACAGACACCCCTGTTTGGAGCAGTAAATTTGATACATTGACATGGACGTTGTGTTGAAGCTGGTCAAAAGATGGAAATCATGCATTGAATGTGTCTTCAAGTCCTATGCATGTGTGTCCGTGGAATGAGACAAGGGCCATACTGGTACATGTATTCATTGTCAATGTGCAACGTTGAACTCCATTTTCTAAAGGGTGTGTATTGAAAGTAATATAATATGTTTTGAATTGGGCTTAATTATATGCATTGAAATATATGTTGGAAACCATGAGGGCTATTGCGACCATGGTTTGGATTTCCACATGGAGGAGGATACACTTGGTGTGTATCTCGGGGATGGGAGGATCGACATCCATAAGAGTACATTGAAACAAAAACAAGTCTTTAGTAATACCTATTATATAAATGATATTTTGTTGCTGACCTGTATTAAGAACAATGGGAGCTCAATCCGATTCTTGTGTCATTATTAAGAAGACC
Source organism: Pinus albicaulis (assembly GCA_034641835.2). Lineage (NCBI taxonomy): Eukaryota > Viridiplantae > Streptophyta > Pinopsida > Pinales > Pinaceae > Pinus > Pinus albicaulis. Next base: position 1,398,292,293 of record CM076577.1, read on the forward strand.
AAAATTTTTTTCAAGATGAGATTAAGAATTCCTGAGCTATTATATTTGTGGTCAAGATTTCAAAGTTTTATATTATAGATTTTTATTCATCTTGGGTTGCCAAAAATGTGTAAGATCGGGTCATATTGCTCATATTGCTTCTAAGTGAAGGCTAGGTCATTTTGTGCTGGTGTTGGTTATTTCTGAAGAAAGTAAATTCCAAGGAAATTGGTTTCAATATGAAGGCTAGGTCGTTTTTTGCTGGTGTTGGTTATTTCTAAAGAAAGTAAATTCCAAGGAAATTGGTTTTCCTTGTTGTGTTGTGAGTTGTAATCTCATAAAGGTTTTCTATTTTCCTACTATGAAGGCTATCCATGGGGCTCATCCCAGCATATATATACACATTTCTTTTTTTTAATAAAGTAGAAGGTTGGCTTTGCAATCTTATAGTGGAGTGTTTGAGACTCTTTTATGGTATCAATGGTTGGCTCTTCTCCTCCATAGATTTATTCTTCTCATTTGGAATCAAGGCCCATGTTGCACTGCCAAACATTCTGGAAGTAGAGACATCAAGTTCGACATGAAAGATCTTGGCTTTCTGCATTATTTCCTTGGTTTGCAGGGTCATCAATCTTCGGATGGAATCTTCATTTATCAACAATAGTATTCTCTTCATTTTCTTCAAATATTTGGCATGGTTGATTGTAATTTAACACCCTCTCCATTTGAGTTAGGTGTTACAATTAATGCTAGTTTCTCATCAACCAATGTTGATCTAACCTTGTGTTGATAGTTGGTTGGGAGTTTGTTGTACTTGAAACATACCCGACCACACATCCCTTCTGCAGTTGGACTTATCTTTCTGTTCTCGTGAGATCCACATAAGAGTCACTAGCAAGCAGCTAAGCGCACTCTTCGGCATATTCAAGGAACTTCCAAGTTTAGCATTAAGTACATCATTGGTTCTTCTTAGCTAGAAGTTTTTACCGACTCTCATTGTGCTGGTTCTGTTGATTATGGAAAGTCTACATGAGGCTTTGTTTACCATCTTAGTTCAGCTCCTATTTCCGCCGAGGCTCAGTAACGTGTTTGTTGGAAAAACACTGAGAGGGGCGGGGGGGGGGGGGGTGAATCAATATTTAGGATTTACTCAGATCTTTTTACTTTTTCATTCTTTAATAACCCATATGCTACTTTAATGAAACAGACTCGCGTATATACGCGGATACCCTTTACAGAATTCGCGTATGCACAGAGATATTAGTAAACAATCAATTCTTCACCTAGATCCTTGCATTTATTCATTCATCAGATGTTTGTATATCAATAGACATGTGCAGTAATAACATAATGAAACATCACACAAAAGCATCACACATGAACACCATGATTTTTAGGTGAAAACCCAAGTCGGGAGAAAACCACCGCTGCCGTTGTCTCAGCCTTCAATATTTTATTATAGAGAAAACATCTTACAATCATGTACTGGTGCAAACTTATACCAGCACGCAGGCACCCACCTGCAGAAGACTACAACCTTATCTCGCTTACCAGCCTCACCTGGAAGGGAGCAACAACCCCCTGCTCTCATTTACCAGCCTCACCTGGAAGGGACCTACTACCCCTGATCTTACCACCAACCTCTGCTGGCAGAAAGCTTCTACTTTCAAACTTAAGGCTTCAACCCTCAGATCCACTGCAGACCACGTTTCATCAATTTCAAACTGGATCCAACAGCTCCAACACAACCCTTCACTCTTCAACAAACATACTTTGCCCAAAGCTACAAACAGAATAGTGAACCCACTGTAACCAGAATATCAGAGTTAACCCAGACTTTAAAACAGACATTCAGAAACACATTCAACTTTGAGACCCCATTAATTCATATTCCATACGCGCTTTTAGTATTTCAGACCCACGTATGTATGCGTGTTGCATAAGACAAACCCGCGTATACTTCAGTAAATTTTTCAAATAAACCCTAACTTCCCATACGCGCTTTTCCCTGAACAGAGCCGCGTATACACACACTTTTCTCGAAACGAACCTGCGTATGGATCTATAAAAGATAAACTTTGCACAACAGACCAAATTTATGAACTTACCCAGATTTCTTCAACTTCTTCAACTGATTTGCACCAGGTCTTCATCACTTCTTTTCATATCATCCAAGAGATTCACCATTTCAAGATCTAGAGATCTTGAACCTTCATTATGTTCATAGATGCATCATAGATTCAGGTCTATCAATTAAGAGCAGAGTTTAACCATGCAGATATACTTCAGAGTGAAGTATTCATTAAAGCCCAGACACTTGCACACCCTTGCAAAATGATTTTCTTCTCCTTATATAGGTTTACCCTTTATCAATACCATGCGCCAAAACCACATTTCTTCCAATGGTATTCTGGAACGGGGTCACATAGACGAATCATCGCTCAATACAATGGGTTAATACCATGGTAGTAACCCTTGGTTTTACACTTTTAGAGCGCTTTTTCCCATACGCGACTTGGCACGTTATATCCCGCGTGCATACGCTACTTCTTCTAGACAAATCCGTGTATGCCTTGAGACATACTCTTTTTATCATTGTTTCAACACATACTGAAATTCTTTTCATCAATACCTTCTGTACTCATTGTAGATACATCAGATTTACATCATTCATAAGTTCATCAAGACATATTTCATCAAGGACAACTTCATCAAGTGGGTTGCCATCAAGGACAACACTCAGCATCATATTGCCAACAATCTCCCCCTTTGGACTTGATGGCAACCACGATTGTGTTTGATCACTACAACAGATAGATATATTGAATAACACCATTATACTCTCCCCTTATTCAAACACCATGTCATTCTCCCCCTTTGACATCAAGGGTAAAGGGCGGATCAAAAGAAGGAAGTGCTTTGCAGATCTGATGTGTACTGAAAGTATCATGCTCCCCCTGAGTTCATGCTGCGTCTTCAAACATATTTTACAATGAAGTACTTGACTCTATGACCTTCCTATCACCAAGGACTCATACTTACATCAAAGATCCAGCCAAGTGAATTTACATTAGAGACTCAAATACCCAACCAAGTGGGTTTACATATTTCAACTCAACTACCCAACCAAGAGGGTTTACAAATCTGACTCAACTACCCAACCAAGTGGGTTTACAAATAACAAGTCCTTACATGACTGAATATTACAATTTTACATCATGGGTCTCAACAAGACTTGTTCATCAAGTTACAAATATGACTTTTCATGACCAATACCAGAAATACCTCAAGAGAGAGATCATATTTCAGAACCATCATAATGCCAACAATTCATTATACTCAGCAAGACTAATTCTCCCCCTAAAAATGTGCATCCAACCATCCACAATCTTCAACATAAGAAACCATGTATCTTGCCATCATTATTTAGAACTGATAAACAAGCAGATATAGTGTCAACAATACAATCATCAGTAGTCAGACTGATGCTCCCCCTGAACTGGTACTCCTGATCTTCAGCTGCTGTAAAAATTTCCTCAGCATTAATGCATACGGGACCGTGTCTGCTGGAAATCGCGTGTATACACGGCTTTTATTTTCATAACCTGCGTATGGAAAGTTAAACATGGAAAAATTCACATTCCTTCATCTCCCCCTAAATTTTGTCCTTCCTGTGCCTGTCTTCTTTTCATCAAATGCTCTGTCAGAAATAAACATAACCAGAAAAACCAAACAGTACTACAAATGCTGACCCCAACCAAAAATAGTCAGCAACTATCCACACGCGACTTTTTGTTCATATACTCGCGTATATATGCGACTGTGTTTCAGGAAACCCGTGTATCCTATTTAATCTTCTGAATTTATGCAGATTTGTTCTTTTGACTGGCAGAGAATACTCCCAGCTTCTGTCTTAGATACTCGAACGCTTCCCTGGGCAGAGGTTTGGTAAAGATATCAGCAACTTTTTCTTTCGAGGGAACATACTCCAACTTCACCTTTTGTTCAAGCACTTGTTCACGTAAGAAGTGATACTTGATGGGAATGTGCTTGGTCTTTGAATGCATAACAGGATTCTTTGAGATACTGATGGCACTTGTATTATCACACATAATGGAGAGAGGAGAAGTACGTTTGATTTGAAAATCTCCCAAGGTTTGCATCATCCAAAGGAGTTGAGTGCAACAAGATGCGGCAGCCACATATTCTACTTCAGCAGTAGATAAGGCAATAGAACTTTTCTTCTTACTGAACCAAGATACCAATCGAGGCCCCATATAGAATGCACCACCACTTGTGCTTTTTCGATCATCAACATTTCCAGCCCAATCTGCATCAGAGTAAGCATGAAGAGTAAGATCAGCATTCTTTGGATACCATAGTCCAAAGTCTTGAGTTCCTTGCAGATATTTGAATATTCTTTTGAAAGCCTGAAGATGAGACTCTTTTGGATTAGCTTGGAATCGTCCAACAATTCCAACAACATGCATAATGTCCAGTCTAGTCCTGGTGAGATAAAGTAGACTTCCTATCATTGATCTGTACTCTGGTTGATTCACCATGGGAGAATCATCATGAGAACTGAGATTGCATCCAGTTATCATTGGTGTACTTACCGGCTTGCATTCTTCCATGCCATACTTCTTCAAAATTTGCTTAAGATATTTTGCTTGTGATAGGAAGATACCATTTGTAGTTTGATGCACTTGCAAGCCAAGAAAGAATGTTAGTTCCCCAAGTAAAGACATCTCAAATTCTTGCTGCATAACAGAAGCAAATTTTTGACTCAAGGATTCTTCATTACTCCCAAAAATGATATCATCAACATATACAATCACAATCAGAAGTTTGTCATGTTCAATTTTTGTGTATAAGTTGCTATCAGCAGACCCCTTTGAAAAACCTTGTTGATGGAGATATTTTTCAAGACGAGAGTACCATGCCCTTGGAGCTTGTTTGAGACCATAGAGAGCCTTTTTAAGTTTACAAACAAGATTCTTATCATTTCCCAAAATGAATCCCTCTCGTTGTTCTATATAAAATTCTTCTTCTAGATCACCATTGAGGAAAGCAGATTTGACATCCATTTGATAGACTTTGATTTGTTGAGAACTTGAAAAAGCAAGAAACATTCTTATGGCTTCAAGTCTAGCTACAGGAGCAAAAGTTTTTTCAAAGTCTATACCTTCTTGTTGAGTGTACCCTTTGCAAACCAATCTGGCTTTGTTTCTTATAACATCCCCATTTTCATTTAACTTGTTCTTGAATATCCATTTGGTTCCAATGACATTTTTATCATGTGGTCTTGGTACCAATTCCCAAGTGTGATTCTTTTCAATTTGATCAAGCTCTTCATTCATGGCTTGAATCCAACATTCATCTTTGCTATCTTGATTGACATTTTGGGGTTCAATTGTGGATAGAAATGCCAGATAGCTAGAACATCCCACAAGAGTCCTCCTTGTTTGTACACATGATTCCTTGTTTCCCAAAATTTGAGATTCAGGATGATTCTTTTGAACATATTTGGATGGAGCTTTTTCTGATAGATTATCTTCAGGTTCTTCATTGGATCCATTGTCTATATCATTTACATTTGATGTAGAAGGAAAAAAATCACCATCATATTCTTTTGTTGCTTGTTTTTCTTCTTTAGGAGCTGCAGGAGACTCATCAATGACAGCATCAATACATTCAACAATCTTTCGAAGCCTTTTATTGTAACATTTGTATGCTCTGCTTGTAGATGAGTAACCAAGAAGTATCCCTTCATTTGATCTAAGTTCAGACTTGCCAAGCTTTTCATCATTATTTTTGATAAAGCATTTACTTCCAAAAATTATAAAATGCTTTACAGAGGGAGAATTACCATGCCAGAGTTCATATGGAGTTTTTTCACTATTTACCCGAACATGTGCCTTGTTGAGAATATTTGCTGCTGTATGTGCTGCTTCTCCCCAGAACATGTCAGGAGTTCCAAAATCATCAAGCATAGCTCTGGCCATTTGTTGAATTGTTCTATTCATTCTTTCTGCTACGCCATTTTGTTGTGGAGTGCCTGCTACAGAGAATTGTCTCTTTATGCCATGTTGTTCACAGAATTCAAAGAATTCATTTGATGTATATTCTCCTCCTCGATAAGATCTAAGACATTTTATTTTTAGATCTAGTTCATTTTCAACCAGTGCTTTGAAGATCTGAAATTTCTCAAATGCTTCATCTTTGTGTTTAAGCAACCCCATCCAACACATTCTAGAGAAATCATCAATAAATAAGATATAGTGTTCTTCTCCATGTGGTGACTTTTTCCTCATAGGTCCACAAATGTCAGTATGAACAAGTTCAAGAGGCCTACTTGATGATCCTTCTTTGGCATTAAATTGTACTCTGGTCTGCTTACCAAATTGGCAGGATTTGCATATGATACTTTCTGGTAGAGTAATATTGGGAAGACCACGAACAGCTTGAAGTCTGCTTGCTTTGTTGATTTGAGAGAAGCTTAGATGCCCTAGCCTTCTATGCCATAGCCAATTTTCTAAATATTTTCTCAAGTAACATTGATCTTTGCAGTTCTTCAATACATATAGGTTGCTTGGAGTTCTTTTCCCTTTTATAATAGTTCTACCTGTATCCAGATCACGAACCACACATTCTTTTGAACTAAAGACAACTTCTGTACCTTGATCACACATTTGACTTACACTTAACAGGTTATGCCTTAATCCATCCACATACATGACATCATTAGCCTTCACCTTTTCTTTTAGAAACACAGACCCTTTTCCTTTAATTACGACAGGATTATCATTTCCAAATGTAACTTTCTTTTCCTTTTCTAGAGCATTATATGCAAGGAGTTTTCTTTTGTCACCTGTCATGTGTCTTGAGCACCCACTATCAATATACCATTGATTTTCTTCACCTTCTGCAAATAACGCTATCCCACAATTTTCAACCTGTAATTCCTTCTTTTTCCATACTTTGGAACTTGAAGGAATATGTTGTTTTGGCTGGACTTTGCTCCTGCATTCAGATTCTTCATGGCCAAAGTTATTGCAATAAGCACATTCAACTTCATTATGAAGAGGAGAAAAGTTGTTATAGGTGTTCTTCTTTGGTTCAATATCCATCCTTTTCTTTCTTGCTTCTCTTGTCATGATGGTTTTATATGCAACACATTGAACAACTTTATGACCAAAATTGTGACATGAGAAACATTGTCCATTGAAGTAGAAATTTTTGCGATCATGAAATATTCTATTTGAATTTACCTGTTGATTGTTGCTTCTTTGAGAGATATCCCTGTTAGTGTTCCTTGTATTGTGATGATCATGCTTTATCTGTAAAGATTCTTTATTCCCTTGCTGAGTGGCTGAATGTAGTAAACCAGTTGTAGCTGCTTTTAGATAATTTGGTGCTGAAGCTCGAGAAGATTCTCCGGTATATCCAAGACCTGTCTTAATCAGAGAAGATCGTTGAACCTTGATAATTTCATCTAAGGTTTCAGATCCTTTAGCAAATCTAAGATTTAGAGTCTTTACTTTCTCAAGTTCTTTTCTTAGACTTACTACTTCACATTCTAATTTTTCATTATGTTTCTTTGCTTCTTCATTCTACCTTTTCAGAGTCTCTATGATTATTTTACTTTCTTCCAAGCATATTCTGAGTTGATTGTTTTGATCAAGAAAATCATTGTCATCTAGAGCATCCATAAAAGCATCCTTATCATCTCTAGAATTATTTTCAAATGCCATGAGAAGTCTAAGATCTTGTTCACATTCTTCCTCACTATCAGATAACCCATCACTGTCTTCATTTGTATAGTAGCTTTTCTTAGTGCTAGATCGATTCTTATTCCTTCTTGCTACTTCTTTCTCTTTAGCAAATGTTTCTCTATAAGGACATTTTGCAGCATAATGACCAACTCTTCCACAATTAAAACATTTGAAAGGAAGCTTACCTTTGAATCTTCCGGTTCCTAGTTGGAGTATTCTCACAAAGTTTGCCTCATCTTCTTCTGAGATATATCCTGACCCTTCCGGTTTTTGAACTTCTTTCCCTTTTGTAGAAACTTTAAAAACAACTTCTTTGACTTCAGATGGTCCTCCTCTCCTCATTTCATATGCAGTCAATATGCCATGAAGTTGCACCACGGAAAGATTTTGAATATCCTGTTTTTCTTCAAGGGCAGAAACTTTTGATTCAAATTTTGCCGTTAGCGACCGTAAAATTTTCTCAACCAAAGTAGTGTCGGATATTGTTTCACCCAGATTTCTCATATGATTCACAACATCATCAATACGTAAAAAGAAACTGGCAATACTCTCATCACTATGCATCTTTAAATTTTCATATTCAATTCTGAGAGTTTGGAGTTTTGCACTTTTTACCTTTGCATCACCTTCATAACTTAGAATGTTTTTGTCCCATATTTCCTTTGCTGTATTCAGCTGCATGACTTTGACAAATTCTGATTCAGTTAGACTTCTGGTTATAGCATTGACGGCTTTTGTGTTTGATTCATAATTCTTCCTTTCAGTTGGATCTGTTGGTGTAGCGGCTGGATATTGATATCCTTGTTCAATGATGGCCCATACATCAGCTCCCATAGACTGAACATAGGATCTCATTCTTACTTTCCAGAAGATTAAATTGTTTCCGTTGAAGAGCAGGGGCTTGATAGATGTTGTTCCCTCATGATTGCTCATCTTGCTTGATCTTCCTTCTAGCGGCTAAGCTTTTTCAGAAGGACCTGCTCTGATACCAATTGTTGGAAAAATACTTAGAGGGAAGGGGGGGGGGGGGTGAATCAGTATTTAGGATTTACTCAGATATTTTTACTTTTTCATTCTTTAATAACCCATACGCTACTTTAATGAAACAGACTCGCGTATATACGCGGATACCCTTTACAGAACTCGCGTATGCACAGAGATATTAATAAACAATCAATTCTTCACTTAGATCCTTGCATTTATTCATTCATAAGATGTTTATATATCAGTAGACATGTGCAGTAATAACATAATGAAACATCACACAAAAGCATCACACATGAACACCATGATTTTTAGGTGGAAACCCAAGTCGGGAAAAAACCACCGCTGCCGTTGTCTCAGCCTTCAATATTTTATTATAGAGAAAACATCTTACAATCATGTACTGGTGCAGACTTATACCAGCACGCAGGCACCCACCTGCAGAAGACTACAACCTTCTCTCATTTACCAGCCTCACCTGGAAGGGAGCAACAACCCCCTGCTCTCGTTTACCAGCCTCACCTGGAAGGGAGCTACTACCCCTGATCTTAGCACCAACCTCTGCTGGCAGAAAGCTTCTACTTTCAGACTGAAGGCTTCAACCCTCAGATCCACTGCAGACCACGTTTCATCAATTTTCAAACTGGATCCAACAACTCCAACACAACCCTTCACTCTTCAACAAACATACTTTGCCCAAAGCTACAAACAGAACAGTGAACCCACTGTAACCAGAATATCAGAGTTAACCCAGACTTCAGAACAGATATTCAGAAACACATTCAACTTTGAGACCCCATTAATTCAGATTCCATACGCGCTTTTAGTATATCAGACCCGCGTATGTACGCGTGTTTCATAAGACGAACCCGCGTATACTTCAGTAAAATTTTCAAATAAACCCTAACTTCCCATATGCGCTTTTCCCTGAACAGAGCCGCGTATACACGCGCTTTTCTCAAAACGAACCTGCGTATGGATCTATAAAAGATAAACTTTGCACAACAGACCAGATCTATGAACTTACCCTGATTTCTTCAACTTCTTCAACTGATTTGCACCAGGTCTTCATAACTTCTTTTCAGATCATCCAAGAGATTCACCATTTCAAGATCTAGAGATCTTGAACCTACATTATGTTCATAGATGCATCATAGATTCGGGTCTATCAATTAAGAGTAGAGTTTAACCATGCAGATATACTTCAGAGTGAAGTATTCATTAAAGCCCAGACACTTGCACACCCTTGCACAATGATTTTCTTCTCCTTATATAGGTTTACCCTTTATCAATACCATGGGCCAAAACCACATTTCTTCCAATGGTATTCCTGAACGGGGTCACATAGACGAATCATCACTCAATACAATGGGTTAATACCATGGTAGTAACCCTTGGTTTTACACTTTTAGAGTGCTTTTTCCCATACGCGACTTGGCACGTTATATCCCGCGTGCATACGCTACTTCTTCTAGACAAATCCGTGTATGCCTTGAGACATACTCTTTTATCATTGTTTCAACACATACTGAAATTCTTTTCATCAATACCTTCTGTACTCATTGTAGATACATCAGATTTACATCATTCATAAGTTCATCAAGACATATTTCATCAAGGACAACTTCATCAAGTAGGTTGCCATCAAGGACAACACTCAGCATCATATTGCCAACAGTGTTGTAGTCTTGGCTATTCAAGGAGTCTTTTGGATTCAACAATTACTAATGGAGTTTGGAATTCAACATCAGAATACGACCACTCATTTGTGTGACAACCAACATTCCATCACCATCTCCATAAATCCAGTTCATCATCAACCGAGCAAACACATAGATATCCACATGCACTTTATCCCAAGATTGATCCAATATAGGGTTCTCAATATGGAATATCTGCCTACGAAAGCACAAGTGGATTACATCTTCAATAAACCTCTTGCATCTCCTAAGTTTCTTAAGCTTCGTTTGATTCTTGCGGTGAAGGAAGTAGTCTTTTGGGGGATCATATTGAATCCTCTTACCTTCACTATTTTTTATTTATGGTTTCTTGTTTCTGGTTTCCTATGAGGTTTCATTGCTGTTGTACATGGGTACCTCATCAGGCCTAGTTCATGGGACCCATTTTCTTGTTTCCTACCAATGTTTCTCTTATGGGGGGTTGTTGGTGTTGGTTATTTCTAAGGAAAGTAAATTCCAAGGAAATTAGTTTTCCTTTTTGTGTTGTGAGTTGTAAGCTCACGCAGGTTTTCTATTTTCCAACTATGGAGGTTATCCATGTGGCTCATCCCATTGTCTATATACACATTTTTTTTTATGTTTAATAAAGTAAAATGTTAGATTTGTAGTTTGATCCTCGAGAGTTTGAGACTCTTTCATTATGGTGCTAAGTGAAGTAACGTAAGATCATTCTAAATTCAAACAATGAACTTTTTGGTGTATAAGCTGGTGGGAAAAGGTGAGTTGGCCTGCTTTGATTGTAAGAAATGCTTGCAAGTTTGGTGGTGTAATCAAAGTATCAGTGACTCAATGTATAATGAAGTCATAAAGTATAATGGAAGTTTATAAATAGTCTTCAAATGTGCATTTTTTTGTTGAAATCAACACCTTTATTTGGTGAGTTTGATTTGCTAACAAAATGGTTCAAGTTAATAATGTATTAGAGTTACTGAAAACTTTAATATAATCAATTATTTATGATAGAGTAAAAATCAACAAAACTACTCTTGTCGACATTCAAACATGTCTACAAATTGCAAAGGAAATGATCACGTTTTTGCAACTCGAATCAAAATTCCAACGAGATGAGAAACAAAAAAATAGAAATCATTTTGAACCTATTTTTGTTCAGAATATTGAGACAGACTCCCATCAACAACAAGAAACTTCAAATGCAGTACCCATTTCACAAGCACTTTTATATAAAGATGCAGAAATTCAGGTTCCACTTCCCAAGCCCATCATCATACCTTGGAAAGATATTTTTAGCAACCAAAATAGAACTAGTGTTGGATATGAAAAGGAGGTTTCTCTTCACACCCGTCATTGTTCCAAGCCCATTCAATTTCAAAGTTTTGGGTTTCTTCTTAATGGTTCATCTCCACCTCTTTCAGATCCTGCTCCTCCACAATATCAGATTGTCAAATGCAAAAATTATGGCAGAGTTTTCCATGTGAAAGATCACTATTTTGATCTTGATCGATTCAAGCATTGTTGTCGGCACACTTTTTCTTCAAAAAAATTCTTCAAAAACAAATTTTATGCAAGAACAAATATTCACCTTGAGTGGATTGATTTTTGGAAATGGGCTTCAAAAAGTAAGAAGATATTTAAATCATATGTCATAATTTCTTCTAGAGTATTGATAAGTATTGCAGTTGAGTTCTCTTCATCTTCTTACCTTGTATCTAACTAGGGGGGGAAGTGATGGTCATATACAAGTTTCAAATATTCATCAAGAAAGCCTAAGTGACAATCTAAACTTGTTTCTTGGGCCTACAACCAAAGACATCCATACCCAGATTCAGAGTTGTAGATAGAGACATAGAAGCCCCTATGAATTCCTTTAGTTGGTGGCCTTCATTAAACAACCACACGTTGTGTAGTTCCCTTTTTTTCTAGGTTGGAGGTCTCCATCTCCAAATAATTAAGGAGGAATTCCTCTCGTAGAAGACTTCAGCTCCATTCGAGAGTTGGAAGAGTTCCAGGAATCACACTAAGTTTCCCTTTGGTTGGTGGCCTTCCTTAAAAAATTGCAGGTTGTAGGCCTCCCTTTTCCAAGTTGAATGTCTCCATCCTCAAATAATTAGGAGCGCTTCCTATAGTAGAATATCTGACCTTCATACCAGAGTTGGAAGAGTTCTTGGAGTTGCACTAAGCGTTCTAGTGTTGGTGGTAATCCTTAAACCACCACCGATTGAGACCTCGAGTTCTCCTAGCTTATGCCGTAATCTCATTGAGAACATTCTGTTGGGGTTCCCATGTTTTGGCTAGATTGGCAAGACCAAAAGATGAGACAACATCAGAACCACTTTTGGGCCCTAGGATCTAGCCCTCCTAGACCCGGAGAGGGATCTCTCCAATAAAACAAAGAATGATATATCTTTGATGCTCGATTTGAGATATTAGGCTAGGTATGAAGCACAAAGTGGGGTTTAAATGATTTGGTTGGTTGGTTTCTGGGTTGGTCATGAGATCATGGACTGAGAAAGGAATGGGAGAAAAGGCAACAAAGCAGCAGGATGCTTCAGCAAGGAGGATAGGTCAAGACTGTGCCATCCATTGGGCTATGGAGTCATGAAAGGGGAATTACTTCCAACAACTAGCCAAGACTTCCAAAGGGCAATTCATCTAATACTAAAGGATCTTTTAGATTAGATGATGGGATGGAACATTAAGGATTGAAAGTGAAAGAAGGAAAACAACCCAATTTCTGTCTATAGATCAGGTCAGAGGTCATTTAACTTCAGGCCTGCTTGGACATACTCAAAGACAACTCTCAAAGGAGAGACAAAGGGGCAGCTTATAGATCGGACCAGAGGTCATTTAACTCCAGGTCAGCTTTAGCATACTCGAAGGGAAAACAGAGATAAGTTTAACAAAGAGATCTTAGAAAGGCCAGCTGGTCGCACAAGGATCCTAGTGGACAGGGCCAACTCGAATCCCCACTGTTCACAAATCTTCCAGCTTAAACCCAACAAGAACATCTAAAAAAAGATTTCCAATTAACTCATACATCAGCTAGCAGCATAAGGAGCTACTACACTGGTTAAATTAACTGAAACCAATCCTCAGACAACACATTAAGGAGACAACATTGAAGGCAAGGAGAGCATAAACATGGGGCAACTAACGAGGGTGAATCCTATGCCAATATTCTGATGCAAGCTAGTATAAAATGAAACAGTATGAAATGTAATAAATAGAGTAAGAAAAACATCACCAATAGTAATAGACTAGGATCCTGTGAGATGTGCTTGATTAATGATGCAAAACCAGTCATATATATCAGAGCTCAATGGCTGAATACAATCCAGACTTTCTCCTCCTAGCCTACTACATAACACTACTCTGCTACTCTCTCCCAAGACTGTTCTAACAGTCCAAACGAATCCCTCAAACAGCAATCGGCAACAGCCAAACAACAACCTTTTACAATATGTTCTTCAGGATTCTTATAGGAGAAGATGAGCCGATGAGGTAGGTGGAAACTAAATGAAACATTAAACTCATAAGAGAAAGAGAGAGACGAAGCCCATACTGTTTTAACTCTCTGCATTTATCCCTGGTATGGCTTTGATGCACTCTGGCATTGTAGTACTATGCAGGCTACCTGGGAAGCCTCTGTCAGATCGAGATTTGACATCTGATATGTTCTTAAAGTCCTCTGGCTATTTGGACTCTACGCTAGCCTTCTGAATCTAGTTAACTGGATTAAGGTCTGCGGGCCTTCACCACACCTCCATTACTGCAGCTTTGACAGTCTTAAGAAGCTTTTGTCAGTGTCTTTCATCTGTTTGAGGGCTCGAGGAAGCGTGGAGAGCACTGCAGGAATGGCATACTGTCTGGAGAAAAGTACTTTGCTGATATTAAACACATATAAGACTTTGACAGTGTGCTTAAATATTCAAACTATGCCTTTTACTCTGAATGCGGGGTTAAACATTAATTACAGGCCTTAACCCCCTCTAAATTTATTTTTCTGGTCCACTGGTACGTGCTAAAATGGCCATCTTTGTGCTCTCTGCACAATAAAATACATAGTTACAAACTCAGGCAGTGGTGGCAGAGGAAATGCTTCCAAGGCCTGGGGAGACAGTGGCGGAACAGTTTGGAGCGGTGGAAATAATGAACAAGTGGCAGAAGAAATTTCATTAGTGTAAAGGCCCAAAGGTCGTCACTTGGGCGAATTACAAAGGAGAACATGGAAATACAATGAAGCGGAGCCACGGATGTGGCACCCAGTCACGGTGGAGGGCGATAGATCAGGACCGTTAGATCTAAGTGATAGATCAACAGTGGAGATTGGACGGTGGAATGGCTTTATTAAAACGGATGAAACAAACATGTGACATTAGTTTTTAATGTAAATCTGGACTTTGGTTAAAATCGGAAATACACAGGAAATGGACGAAAATGTTATGAATGGGCGGAGAGACTGCATGGTGGGCCCAAGGGGTCAATCGCAATCGCAATATCGAAGGGGAGCGGGGGCACGATCAATTGCATCGCAAATATTTGCAACACGATCAATTACATCGCAAATATTTGCGATGGATGATCGGAACAAAAAACACAACATGCGATTTGCGATATTGCGATTGGGCAGAAAATGCGATGGCGCGGATCGGCGGGGGATGCGATCGGAGAGGTATGCGACGCGATCGATCGCATTGCAAATATTTGCGATGCACGATCGGAGCATCACACATAAACATTGTGATTGCGATATTGTGATGGGGCGGATTTGCAATCAATTAATCACATCACAAATATTTGTGACGCGATCCATCGCATCGCAAATATTTGCGACGCGATCCATCGCATCGCAAATATCTGCGATGGACGATTGGAACATTCAACAGAACATGCAATTTTGCGATCTGTGATTATGCGATCGGCCCCCAAGGCATTAAGTGCTTGGTTTTGGGTAAGGGTTACGTGGGGAAGTGGTTGGAGCTTGCGGGAAAAGGGCTTAGGCCTTAATATGGTCGGAAGGTGGGGTTTTTAACCTTTTTTAATGCATTTTAAGGCCTAGGAAGGAAAATGATAAGGGGAACAAAGGGGAAATAATGGCCACAAAGGGTAAGGGAAGAAGTTAAAGGGGGATTTGGAAAGGTAAGAAGGGAAATAGAAGGGGAAACAAAATAGAAGCTAAGTGGGGGTGCAATAAGAGGGAAAAGGAGGCCTTTGGGAATTTCTTCACAAATAGAGAGGCTTTATAATGGACATTTAGCAGAAGGGATTTCATCAAAGGACAAAAAGCACAAGGAGGCTTCAAGGATGATGTGTTTTCAAGGGAAATTAATTCCTTGAAGGCTCAGAAAAATTTTAGCCCCCTGTTTGCTTGTCAAAAATTTATAGGGGGCTAACAATGGCTCCACATG
The DNA here is from genome assembly GCA_034641835.2 of Pinus albicaulis. Taxonomy (NCBI): domain Eukaryota; kingdom Viridiplantae; phylum Streptophyta; class Pinopsida; order Pinales; family Pinaceae; genus Pinus; species Pinus albicaulis. The sequence continues at coordinate 1,398,308,136 of CM076577.1, forward strand.
GGGATGAATTCTTCTTGAAGGAGTCAAGAATTCAGAAGATGATCTTTGGTGTAGGCCAGATGCTTGCTGCTTGAACCATCTTTATTTTTTATTTTTTCTTGGATCAGCTGCCACAAATCCTGAAGACATTATATCAGCAGTAAAATTCTCCCAAACACTACCTACCCACACTATAGTCCTAACATTTTTCCTTCTGGGTGCATTTGGACTTGCAGACCCTTTACATCATCAATTCTTAGAAACAGGAAAAAAAACCTATTCTACTTATACCCTTATTACTCCATGAGACCACATTAGACTGTTGGCCTCATAGCTTCTCTACCTAATCTAATATCTGCTAGGATTAGACTGTCTAGCAGATTTATTCTCTACATTCTACGATAGAAATTGAAAAACATTCAAGCTAGGATTAGACTGTCTGGCTTGCTGGACTTTGCAGAAATTAAAAACAACTAACTACATGCTCAAAGACTGAGCTTTATTGAGCTTTTCCTACCTACCCTATTCTAACTAGAATATTTACAATTCTAGCTTACAAACATTGTCTTCCAATGTAACCAATCCATCAAATGATCCCATGGCTGGTCCTTTCTGCTCAGCTCCTTGAGCGGGCTGGATAAGCAGGGCAGCTCCCACTCTTTTTGTTCAATAACAGCAGCCTTGAAAAAATTTCTTTCTGTTTGCAACATGCTGCTTAACAAGACCCTTGATCCTTCTTCAAATGTGTTCAGGAAATGTACATAAGGATCATGAAAGGATACCTGGTTACGAATATCTGGCAGGCAGGCATCAACCAGGATTTCCTCTTCTCCCACTGGATCAAGAACAAGACTCTCTTGAGAAAGAGAATCTACCTCTTCTTCTTCATATTCTGAACTGGAGGACTCATCATATATTGCAGCCGATTCCTCTTGGAGCTCTGATTTATTGTGCTCTGTTGTGCTGAGATCCGTGATGAGATCCATGTATTCTTGAGCAGGGGCTTGTTCCATTGCCTCCTCTTTTCCAAGAGAAGGCTCGTTATTGACATCCTACTCAAGAATCTCTTCTTTTTTTTCCTCTCCATCATCTGAGATGAAATGCTGCTGACCTCCAATCATGTGAAAACCATTACTGATGAGTTGTAATGGAGTGAAGCAAAAATCTAGAGATCCTTCACCCTCTTCTGCACTCTTTAAGCTCTCTTCATCAGTATCATAAATAGCTTGCATTGGCTCATTACTCTCTGGAAGTAAAGGGGACTGACTTTCCTCCCATAAATCTACTAATGATAACCTTGCAAGATCATCTTTCGTTTGGAGAACATCATCATCAGATAGATAAAAAATAGGGGAATCATGAATGTAAGTAATGTTACCAATCAGATATGCTGGATTGTCAGCAGATCTTTCTTCATTTTGATTTACATGTGAGCTTTCCAACTCTATACAATAAAGCTCATAAGATGAATGGGAAAGGATGTCTGGCTTGTAAAAAATTTCAGAGGCTGGCTGTCTATTGATGATCTGATCTATTTCTTCTTCTGTCAAAGGGGAAGATGGTCTTGTGTTCCTTTGTGTAGAAGTGCAGCAGCTCTTTGTTTCCTTTAAAAACTAGATTTGAGGCAGAATGTCCTCTGAAGCCTCAATTGCAAGGGATGATAAATCATCATTAGAATTTTCAGGAATATCTTGAAGAATGTCCACAGTCTCTTGACTGTTTTCTTCCTCAGTTGATTCATCTATGTTCTTGTGATAGCCAGGATGCATATGAAAACCTTGAATGGCTGTTAGTAGATCTTCGGGATGCATATTAATGAAATCCTCATCAATACCTAACAAATACTGTATGATATTCTGAGATTGATCACAACAATCCCATGATAAGGATGGAGAGTTTCCTTTATAACTTTTGTAAAATACTTGGTGCATGTCCCTTAAAGAAAACAAACTCCAAGGTTCTAACCATTCATACCAGACCCTAGCTTTTCCTTTTAATGTTTCCATGAACATTTTCATTAAGCAGTCTTCATGCCATTCAACTTTAAATCTCCACACATGTGTATGAAACTTGATGAGATGTAGCAAGGGGTCCTCAGCGTTTTCACCCTGAAAGATAGGCAGGTGTTTTAACCAGTCCACTTCAGGCATTCTGTGTGGGAATCCAGGGATATGCTCCCTACTCATTGGGGCATATCTTCTCTGTATGCGTGGAAGCATGTTTGTAAATTAGAAAGAGGTCACTGTGTTTTCTCAACCAGTTCAGATTCTTCTACCAGTGGAGTCATTTGGTCTTTGGATCATAGGGAGTGTGGAGTGATAGGTGGATGAATTTGACTGTTTGGAGCAGGCTGCTATCCACCATTAGCAATGAGATGCCAATCTAAAAGCAAAGTGGTCTCGTCCCCAACGGAGTCGCCATTATGTTGGGGTTCCCATGTTTTGGCCAGATTGGCAAGACCAAAAGATGAGACAACATCAGAACCACTTTTGGGCCCTAGGATCTAGCCCTCCTGGACCCGGAGAGGGATCTCTCCAATAAAACAAACAATGATATATCTTTGATGCTCGATTTTAGATATTAGGCTAGGTATGAAGCACAAAGGGGGGTTTAAATGATTTGGTTGGTTGGTTGTTGGGTTGGTGATGAGATCATGGACTGAGAAAGGAATGGGAGAAAAGGCAACAAAGCAGCAGGATGTTTTAGCAAGGAGGATAGGTCAAGACAGTGCCATCCATTGGGCTATGGTGTCATGAAAGGGGAATTACTTGCAACAACTAGCTAAGACTTCCAAAGGGCAAGTCATCTAATACTAAAGGATCTTTTAGATTAGATGGTGGGATGGAACATTAAGGATTGAAAGTGAAAGAAGGAAAACAACCCAATTTCTTTATATATATCAGGTCAAAGGTCATTTAACTCCAGGCCTGCTTGGACATACTCAAAGGAAGCTCTAAAAGGAGGGACAAAGGGGCAGCTTATAGATTGGACCAGAGGTCATTTAACTCCAAGTCAGCTTTAGCATACTCCAAGGGAAAACAGAGATAAGTTTAACAAAGAGATCTTAGAAAGGCCAGCTGGTCGCACAAGGATCCTAGTGGACAGGGCCAACTCTAATCCCCAGTGTTCCCAAATCTTCCAGCTTAAACCCAACAAGAACCTCTAAAAATAGATTTCCAATTAACTCATACATCAGCTAGCAACATAAGGAACTACTACACTGGTTAAATTAACTGAAACCAATCCTCAGACAACACATTAAGGAGACAACATTGAAGGCAAGGAGAGCAGAAACATAGGGCACCTAACGAGGGTGAATCCTATGCCAATATTCTGATGCAAGCCAGTAGAAAATGAAACATTATGAAATGTAATAAACAGAGTAAGAAAAACATCACCAATAGTAATAGACCAGGATCCTGTGAGATGTGCTTGATTAATGATGCAAAACCAGTCATAGACATTAGAGCTCAATGGCTGAATACAATCCAGACTTTCTCCTCCTGGCCTACTACATAACACTACTCTGCTACTCTCTCCCAAGACTGTTCTAACAGTCCAAATGAATCCCTCGAACAGCAAAAGCCGAACAACAACCTTTTACAATATGTTCTTCAGGATTATTATAGGAGAAGATGAACCAAGGAGGTAGGTGGAAACTAAATGAAACATTAAACTCAGAAGAGAAAGAGAGAGCCGAAGCCCATATTGTTTTAACTTTCTTCATTTATCCCAGGTATGGCTTTGATGCACTTTGGCGCTGTAGTACTATGCAGGCTGCTTGGGAAGCCTTTGTTAGGTCGATATTTGACCTCTGATATGTTCTTGAAGCCCTCTGGCTATTTGGACTCTACGCTAGCCTTCTGAATCTAGTTAACTGGATTAAGGTCTGCGGGCCTTCTCCACACCTCCATTACTACAGCTCTGACAGTCTTAAGAAGCTTCTGTCAGTGTCTTTCATCTGTTTGAGGGCTCGAGGAAGAATGGAGAGCAATGTAGGAATGGCGTACTATCTGGAGAAAAGTACTTTGCTGATATGAAACACAGATAAGACTTTGACAGTGTGCTTAAATCCTCAAACTGTGCCTTTTCCTTTAAATGAGGGGTTAAACATTAATTACAGGCCGTAACCCCCTCTGAATTTCTTCTACTAGTCCACTGGTATGTGCTGAAATGGCCATCTCTGTGCTCTCTGCACAATAAAATAAACAGTTACAAACCCGGGCAATGGTGGCAGAGGAAATGCTTCGGAGGCCTGGGGAGAGGGTGGCAGAACAGTTTGGACTGGTGGAAATAATGAACAAGTGGCGGAAGAAATGCCATTAGTGTAAAGGCCCAAAGGTCGTCACTTGGGAGAATTACAAAGGAGAACATGAAAATACAATGAAGCGGAGCCACGGATGTGGGACCCGGTCACGGTGGAGGGCGATAGATCAGGACCGTTAGATCTAAGTGATAGATCAACGGCGGATATTGGACGGTGGAATGGCTTTATGAAAACGGACGAAACAAACATGTGACATTAGTTTTTAATGTAAATCTAGGACTTTGGTTAAAACTGGAAATACACAGGAGATGGAGGAAAATGTTATGAATGGGCGGAAAGACTACATGGTGGGACCAAGGGGTCAATCCCAATCGCAATATCGGAGGGGAGCGGGGGCACGATCAATTACATCGCAAATATTTGCGACGCAATCAATCGCATTGCAAATATTTGCGATGGATGATCGGAACAAAAAAAACAACGTGCGATTTGCGATATTTCGATCAGGCGGAAAATGTGATGGCGCGGATCGGCGGGGGATGCGATTGGAGAGGTATGTGATGTGATCAATCGTATCGCAAATATTTGCGACGCGATTGATCGCATCGAAAATATTTGCGATGGACAATCAAAGCATCACACATAAACATTGCGATTGCAATATTGCGATGGGGCGGATTTTCGATCGATTAATCGCATCGAAAATATTTGCGACGCGATCCATCGCATCGCAAATATCTGCGATGGACGATTGGAACATTCAACATAACATGCGATTTTGTGATCTGCGATTATGCGATCGGCCCCCAAGGCATTAAGCGCTTGGTTTTGGGTAAGGGTTACGTGGGGAAGTGGTTGGAGCTTGCGGGAAAAGGGGCTTAGGCCTTAATATGGTCGGAAAGCGGGTTTTTTAACCTTTTTTAATGCATTTTAAGGCCTAGGAAGGAAAACGATAAGGGGAACAAAGGGGGAATAATGGCCACAAACGGTAAGGGAAGAAGTTAAAAGGGTATTTGGAAAGGTAAGAAGGGAAATAGAAGGGGAAACAAAATAGAAGCTAAGTGGGGGTGGAATAAGAGGGAAAAGGAGGCCTTTGGGCATTTCTTCACAAATAGAGAGGCTTTATAATGGACATTTACTAGAAGGGATTTCATCAAAGGAAAAAAAGCACAAGGAGACTTCAAGGATGATGTGTTTTCAAGGGAAATGCATTCCTTGAAGGCTCAGAAACATTTTAGCCCCCTGTTTTCTTGTCAAAAATTTATAGGGGGCTAACACATTCAACTTATTGTTGTCATGCATTATTTTATTTTTGTATTATAGATATCTTCTTGGACTTGTATATACCCCTTCAGATTAAGGGGGGAATGTTGGATGCCTAATATACTAAGGTTTATGGTGTGCAAGTTGAACAGTCAAAGGGAGTCCATGATACGTTGGAATACGAACCCAACAGTCATATCAATGTATTATAAATGCACATTAATGTGAATAGTAAATGTAGTTCATGTTTTATCTCTCACATTTTTTCTTCACCATGGTTGTGTTCAACATTTGGGAAGTCATGCAGAAAGCTAATGCATGATCTTCAAAGCTCCATGGTGAAAGTGGCCAAGTATCGTATGTCATAACTCACTAATGTCTCGACTCTATACCTTCTCTTCTTTCATGCTCAAAGAAGCATAATCTTCTACATATAATTTGTAGAGCTTCTTCAGCCAAACCATAATCCACTTCACTTATCCCAATGCGATGTGTCTAAGGAAATCCTTTCCTCTACTATGTATCACGTCACAACTAGGGTATTCCCAAATAGCAATTGAAACTAAATTCTTCTTCTAACCCGAAACATACATGACATATTTTAATGTGAGAGGGGAGCTAGTCTCCCTCAGAAAAGTAATTTTATTGATTTCAGTTGTGTTATACCTTCCATCATCTCCCATCTCAATGTGAATCTAGAGGTCCTTCTCCTACAAGTCACTAAAAAATTCGTTTCTTCCCATCATATGGAATGAGGCTCCACTATCCATATACCAAAAACTACCCATCACCGATGTCACCATGCATGTAATGAGGGTGAAATACATCTCAAATTGTTAAGCTAGAGCTTCATGTGCCGCTCCTCCTTAGGGATTCTTGTTAGCCTTCTTGTGAGGACACTTTTTGGCATAGTGTCTCAGCAAATGAGAGTGAAAGGATTTAATCTTAGACAATTATTTATTCTTTCCTTCTTGACTAGATTCTTCTTTGGATTGGGATTTCTTCCTTTTCCATTTATTTTCCTTTCTAACCAAGGCATAGTTCTCCTCATCCTCAACCTTGGATGATGTCCCGTCTCTATTTCTCCACTTGATCTCTTCCACCATGAGATCGGACAATAAGCACTCACAACTTGGTAGTTTGTCTTTACCATTCATGAAATAAAGATAACTGTGCCAACTCTTTATAAGGCCCAAGAGAGTTAGAGCTACCAAATATTCTACTGGAAGAGTCACACTGACCCCACCAAGTTCATCACGATACCGTGTGAATTTTCTCAAGTACTGCGGAATTGATTAAGATGTCTACATTTTGATGTTCTGAAGCTTATACATCAGTGCCAACTTCCTGTGGTTACTATTGTTCTCAAAAAATTTGGTTAGTGCTTTCCACATGGAAAATGGAGTTTCTTTCCTATGGATATTTGAGACAATATGATATCTAACTTCCGCTAATATGATCCTCCTTGCTTGAGCTACATCCTTCTTCCACTTAGTGAGATCTTGGGCATAAAATGCTAGGGGTTTTACCACATATATCTTGATGTAATATAGTAGGCCATTATGACGTAATACCACCTCCATACAAATATTCCACGCCATAAAATTTGTGGTTCCTTACAAAGCATACTCGAACCTGAGATTGTTGGGAGTCATCTTCTCAATCCTAGAGAAATCCTGCAACACTGATCTTGAAATTCCAACCTCCTCCACAAAATTCAAATTATCTTCTCTACTATGATTCTAGCTCTGAGACCATGCAAAAATTAATTTTAGATTCAATATTTCTCATGTAATTTTCTAAACCATAACACTCAAATCTACTCTACTCATGCACGGAAAACACTTCACGATTGAGAAGAAATATCAAAAAACACGACATGAACCAATACACATAGCACGATTATATATCTAGGGGAAATCCATTGCTCAAAACCACTTCCTTTTTGTATTATATTAGTCAAAAAATAAAGAAGAAATACAATTCTTGTTCAAGCCTAAACAATCTTCGCACAAGTATAATCTATCCCACTCCCTCATAGACGGACTCTGGCCAATACTTAGCTAATTTTCCTTCCTTCCAAGATCCTATTTCCTTGCATTTTTTCTCAAGGAATTAGACCCTTATTAATTAGGGAAAGCCCCATCCTGAAGTACTCAATCCCTATAGGTTCTTCTCTTACTGCATGCATCAATTGTACAGCTTGGATATTCATACAACTCATAGTACACTTCCCTTTATCTCCAATATCAACTGGGTAACTCATATTTCATGCATGCATGAGTTAATTATGGTTTATTTATCAGTTAATTGGTCAAGCACTGAGGTTGCACCCCACTACTAGAACTCATATTATTTCCTCCAACAATTACAACTAGTTTAACTCACTTTAATTCATTTGAACTTAATTAAATTGTTACAATTGAAATTAAATTGAACCTAGGCTCCTAAAATTTAGGAATCACTCTACACAACTCAAGTTAGGCCCTTAACTCGAATTAACTTAGCCAACTAAGGGAAACTAATTTATTTAACTCATACAAGTTTTCTGCTTATGTGTAATTCAAATTTTCTCCTAATTTAATTCAAGGAAAAAATAAATCAGGATTTTCTTGTTTCCATTTTTCAACAGATCATTTGATGCATGTACTTGGATAGTTGTAGGAATTGTGCTGATTTACAGAGTTGGGAAGACATTTCCACATCCACCTAGACCTTTCCATCTTCCTCATAGGGTGCCTCATCTTGCTCCCAAATTATGTCTATGAATTCACTATGTTAAGGTAAATGAAGCACACCATGGGCATAAACGTTGGTGCAAGATAGACCTTTGAGGTTTACTAGGCTTGGATAAGGGACTCCCACATGCTTCCATCACCTCCTTTTACCTTAATCCACCTTCCTATACTTTCAAAATCCAATTTATGACCTCAAAAAGATATTGGACCCTCTTCCTGTAGAGAAACAAGGCCTCCTGTAGCAATACAATACCTCCTATAGCACCTCCTGTAGTAGACATGTAGCATTTCTTTCTAATACCAAATTTTCACCATACTTTGACTTTGGCAATTTAAGTTGAATAATGGCCCCCACACTATGATTTGATGATTAGGGAAGACTATAGGACCAATCCAATTGGAAATACTGAGGGGGGGGTGAATCGACATTATTTCAATTAGATTTATTATTAACCTTTCATATCATTACTTAATATTCAATTATTATCAACGCTTGTACAATGATAGAAGTAAACAAAAGGAATAAAAATGCACACAATTTTTAAGGTGGAAACCCCCTCCAAGACAAAAACCACATAAATTCTTTTCTAATAATTTTTTAATCTTCAACTCCAACTGAAAAGAAAGCTCAAACTTCCTATAATCTAGAAAATAATTCTTCTCTACCTCCCACTGGATGGATGCTCAAACGCTTGAGATTATTCAGTAGTCAACTGAAAGGATGCCCCAACACCTAATCAGCTCCAACTCACAGTAGCACCACCCTACGACCCTAAATTTTTTACATGCTTGAACCTCTTGGTGACTTCATGCACCAGCCTAGCACCCTATAGAAGAATAAAAGAATAATGGACTCACATACCAAGGAAAATGGTCCACTTTACACTGATATAGAATGATGTAGAAGAAGAAGAAACACTAGAACAAAACCCCAACTATGACACAACCACCTAATGATGATCCTAGACCTCCTGACACTGCCTCTTCAACTCTTGGTAGATAGAAAATTGTACAACTTTTACAATTATGCTTTTACAATGACTCAGTACAATGATACATTTGCAATGACTGTATGCAGTGCTTCCCACTTTAATACTTCATGTGGTGAACTTCTTGCTTTTGTTCTGCACCTTGATTGCTTCTCTTGTCATGCTACCCTTTCTCACTCTTCAGCACATTAGATCATGCATTTAGTATTATCTTGATTAATATATAATACCTAAAAAAAGTCTTCAAGTAAATACCCATGACATGATAATAGAAAAACTCACCTCATCCTACAGAGCATATGTCAGTGCTAAACAGAAACAAAAAATTAGAATACAAAGAACTTGTTAGTAACCTATAAATACAGGATTCATATTTTTTACTTGACTGATGATAGTCTTGTAAATATGTACAAACTTTTCTTTCTGCAAGTTATTTTCCCATATTTTGTAAAAAATAAAAATCAAAAATCAAAAATCAAAAAGAGGGTAAAAATTCCTAAAAGAAAACTCAAAGGACTTAGAAAAAATAATATACCCCAAAAGAAAAAAGATGAATAAAGCATGAAAGTGCACAAGTCTAAATGCCACTACTTTTACTTTTTACAGATGATTATGGAAGAGTGTCAATAAATGCCATAATCCATGATGAGTTGAACAATTTAATCTTGACTTGTCATCTTTCAATTTCAAATGTTGTAGATAGTGAATAAAGAATTGTCATACAGTTTAATGATGAAAATTCAGTAGTTAGGTAGAGAATAAAAGAATCCAACAGTTTAATCTGGATTCTTGGATGAAATAAGTTTAGAATTAGATAGTTTACTTCTTTAAAAAAGAATAAAAGGTTGTAAGGTTGCTAGTTCAAATGCACCTGATTAAAATAGAAGGAAAAAATGTTAGAAGATATGACTTGGTAGGTAGAAGAAGGTGGGAAACGTCATTGTAAATATATTTCACCATGCTATAAATAACTAATTTCCCCTCCCCATAGCAATTTGATATTATAGAATATGATTCAAAGAGGCTCAAGGTATTTCCTTGACTTCTGTTGGGACCAGACCCAAGGCTCAATGACTGACTAGTTGAAAATGTTAAGTTTCTACTTTAATCCCGAACATCGCATCATTTACCCTTCATGCACTCATCACCATTTAACTTCATAAGTGAGAACTTTTTTCATACTTAAATGTTACATAAAGGCCCATTTGATTAACTTCCTCCATCTTACAAAGCATAAAACCATCAAAAAACACGATATACTAAGTAAAAGTGAATGAGTTATGAAAACAAAACCTTATTCTAGTTTTCACTTTCCTCAGTTTTATTTATGATTTTTTGAGTATTCATTGTCCCTTTTTCATATTAACACTTAACTTACTTTATTAACTCCCTATAAAATATCCTAGTCCTATTAATATAACTTCTTTTTATTTAATATCCCAAAAACCCCATATTATATGTTTTTTATATCAAAGATATTACTCACATGTTAAAATAACATCCTGAAATCATCCCTTTGATATAAAACTACCCATAATAAAATATCGTCGCTCCCCTATAGTTTTAGAACTTTAAATAAATCTAAAACTATATAATAAAGTTATAAAAATTGCAAAATGCGTATTTTTATTTACATACTGTGTATTAAAAACAACGCAGAAAAAGAAGACATACACCCAGCACCCTCGGGTTCATTCCCAACCCTCCGATCATTTTATTAATCATAATCCAACGATCCACATTGAGCGCGATCAACCCACCATTTCTCATCGCATTGATTTTAAACCATTGATCATCACTTACCAAATCAACAGTGCATATCAAAAAGCCGAGTCCCACCTTGTTTCCCCGCAACTTTCTGAAAGATCCTGACCCTTCACTTCATCCATCGTGATCTGATGGCGCACATTCCATATCACACACCAAAAGTGAACGGGTGCAGTTTGGGAAAATTTGCGTGATAAAATTTGTTTTACAAAACTGTTGACTGATATGTTTCAGTTTTCTATTCAATCGCGTTATAAAAGCTCAAAACAACTTACAGCCTAAAAGCCACGCGATACCAATGAATGTTTTTTTGCATTCAAAGAAAAACTGCTCCAGCCATTGACTATGACCTGCCATTAATGCTATGCAAAGTAATAAAATCGAGGGTTTTAACCTTTGATTTTTCACTATTTTTGCTTATCGTTTGCGCCTCCACCCATTGAGAAATCACGCTCAGACTTCAGTTCTACACTTTTGCTGTTCAATTGACCCCCACTGAAGCAAATTTCACCACAAAGCTTCGCCATAGAAATCACTGCGACCAGTTTGAAGACTGATACCATTTGGAAACCATTCTCGACCGCAAGCATACCTGCAAAACGTATTTTTCAGTGATCCAAAAATGAAAATTCTCAATTTCAAAGAACAAAATCAAAATCTATAAACCAGTTTGAAGCATAGAAGCTGAAAAATACCAATCCAAAAATTCCCAAACATTGAAAATAGAGAGCGAACCTTGACAAATTTTTCCTAGAATTTGCTATTTCCTCCAATCTCATTTTGTAAGTGTTTTAAGCCATCCAAAGACAATTTTCACTGTTCAAATTGATTTAAATTACACCAAGAGCCATTGAACCCCTATTTCAATCTTCTTCGCCTTGAAAACCTGTGTTTTCATCAAAACCCTTGCCCCTATTCCCAATTTTCTCCCAAATATGCTCAATTAACTCCTTTTTTCAAAATTGACTAAGAAAACCGTGTAATCTTGCTTATTTTTCCCTAAAATGACAAGAAAAAAGGTCAACCCTAAGACTAGAGGTCGAAAAACCCAAAATTCTGCCTCAAGCAAGCTTCCCAGGCCTGAATCTTCTAAAATAAAAAAGCCTACCCTAGTCCACAGAGTGAGCATCCACAGGCAAAGGAGATTCTTCAACAACAAAAAGAAGAGGATGAGACTATGCAGTGAGTACTGAAGATGACAACCCAAATCAAAGAAATGGAGAATCAGACAGAAACTCTGATAAAGGAAAATGAAACATTGAAAAGAGCAAATGAGGTCTTCATTCCTACAGTCATTCCAACTATGAGTATTGTTGTTCCTTCTACACTGGCAGAGCATTTGGCACCAAAATGAGTATTGGAAACTGCAGTGTCAATAACATCTATAGATACCTCTGCCACTGGATCATCTACATCAGAGGTACAACAGGGAACAGGAGCTACAGACTTAGTCAAATCTATAGAAGAAATTCCCCTTAAGAACAATGAGATCAATAATTTAAAGAAAACAAATAAAGATCTTGAATCCTCATACAAGAATGCTTTGATAACATCTAAGGGACATGAATAAAGAGAAAACAGACTTCAAGAGAAAGTAAATATTTTGCAGCAACAGGTCAATCTCAGTGAACATGTATCATATATCAAGAACTATGTTTGGAACAACATAATTCAAGGCATACATCTATAGTGGCCTTCAATCCAAATCATTTATGAGTAGAAGGATTTACTCAAGGCAACACAAGTAGAAATTCAGAAGACAAAAGAAGAACTGGCTGGCAAACCTTCTCAAGCTTTGAAAATTATTACATTTATAAACAACAAAAATAGAGAGGAGCTTGAAGGGCTGAAAATTCAGGATAGGACTGAAAGCATACTTCAAATCAAGAAAGTCCTGAACAAAAGGAATATGATGAACAAATTGGAGGAAAGATGTAAAGACATGAACTTGTCAATCACAAAGTTTTTGGCCAAATACACTATACTAACACAAGCAGGCCTTCCAGACATTCATGTCTTTAATGAAATGTTAATGGTTCAAGCAGAGTATGACAAGAAGATCAGAGGATATGCCAAAGAACAGGTAAAAAAGCCTCTGCCACAAGGTTCCCCAACTGCCAAAGTTATTTTGGAGTATTTTGAGAACTTATTTTTTCTACAAAACGAGATTAAACACATCTTCATTGTCAAACCAAACTTTGCAAAGTACCCTGAGGCTGATGAGAGCTACAGGAAATTGAAGAACATGGAAATTCCTAGTGCAGAAAAATGCCAAGAATTCACTGATTTGATATAACAGTTTGCAAGCAAGAGTAGAAAATTACATGAAAAGCAGAACATTATTGTTACCTAAAGGTAAAATCAGATTGAAAGTGTATCGGGGTAATGATCAGAGTCAAAGAGTATCAGTCAAAACAGTTTTTACTGTTGATTATTCCTCATTTTACATCAGTCAAGCAGTAAGAAAACATCGTAAAGAGTATCCGAGTATAAAGTAAAGGATGAAGAGTGTATTACAAGTTATCTTCCAAATATATTTTTCCAAGTGTCAGCAAGCATTTCCAACAGCTACAACAAAGAGATAAGTTAAGATAATTAGTCCTATTTTTTATTGATAAGAGGACAACTTGCCAGTTTGTTTTGCAGCTGTCCCTCTTTCTATGTAATAATCTTTATTTTTTCCTAGAGATATTCTCATATCTCTTAGATATTTTGTAAACAATCGATTTTTATAAACACTTCTCTTTTTGAAGTATTAAGGGTGGAAAAATTTTTGTCAATACTATAATAGACATTTTTGCTGAATACATTGGGAGTTTGTGTGAGTTGATTTGTAAAGTAGTAGACTGGAACTAAGTAAAACAGACATCATAACTCAGGATTCTTGTGCTGATCAGATAAGTCAAGTATTTTCCTATTTTCACTGTTTATCTTTCTAAGTTCCACACATACAGTCACATGTTTTCTGTCTTAAATGATTGACTAGGAAATTTTATACAAGATTAGTGTCAAAAGCTCCCTGTTTTTTACCAGTTATTCATTGATCTGTTTTCTGCTAATATTCGGACTTAAGAATCCTTAACTACTCTTAGTCCCTTTTCACCCCTTTCTTTCATCTTCTTTTCTGTAACTTAAGGATCCTTCATTGCCCTTTTGTTCAGATCTTACCATTTCATCAAAAAGCCTATTTCCAAACCCTTTGAAGGTCATCTACCCTGCCCTTAGTACATTTTCTCTTTTGACCTTATTTCCTAGCTCTACTTACTAAGAAATTGACTCCATAGCCCAATGGTCTGGTAGATCCCTATGTGGTTTACCTTGAAACACCTTTTATTCCCACCAAACATTCAAACCAAACCAATTGTCCAATTATAACTAGCCTAAAATCTTAAAACAAAAACAAAGCTAAATCTTGAGGAGATATCCCTCTCCAGAATTTAGGAAGGCTAGATCCTGAATTTCAAAAGTAGGTTCTTCGTTACCCCTGGTTTTCTTCAACTATAAATCCTCATCCCACAAATTGAGAATTACTAGTGTGATAACATGTTGGCGACTCCACTGGGGAACTAACCACTCTCCAGTTTTAAATTTAATATTAGAGGAAGATTTTTAAAACATATCTTTTCTACTTTAAGGTTAAGTTTAAAGGTTGTGGGTATTTATCCAATAATCATTCTGGCTCCCTAGAAAGTCTATTATACTAGATCCAATCCTGATCCCAACCTTGCAGATATAGTAGATAATCCGAACCAGATAGGAAAAAAGAAAAAACACATTGTTAGTTTAGAAACTGAAGTGCCCCTGAGAAAAGATAATTTTTTACCTAAATAATTAGTGAGCTTATCAGATATTAATTTTGATTTCAAATTCGAAAACTCATTATTTAGAAATAAATCTAAAACTGATTTAAAGGAAACTGTTATAGATCTTGTTTTTTCTTCTTTTGTGAATGAGAAATAGAAAATTATTCCAGCATCAATAAAATCAGACAAATCTGAAAGTCACAGTCCAGTAGAAAGGGTTAATGTTACACCAACTAAATACATTTATGAAGTAATTAAATTAGCCAATTTTTTGTCTCAATTTAAGCCTCCAGCTTCTCAACTATACACCACAGTTTTTCTAGCAGTAGATTCCACTCTATATGTTGCCACTTCATTTATAGATTCCACTATCAGTTCACCCCCAGAGCCTGTTAGTCCTAAGTTGCCTTTGCAGCCCAGGATCATATATTCATCATAACCTCAATCCACTACAATTTTATCCACAGAACCATTCATTCCTGAGTTGCCTGTGCAGCCTAGGATATTATTTCCATCATCTACTCAGTCCACTACATCCACTACCACTGCACCCACTAGCTCCACAAGCACTTCATCTACATTTCCTAGCCATACCACCTATTTTCCATCCCCTTTTCCAAGCTCTTCATGTACAGCCTTTAGCACATCTACTGTTATAACCAGCACTATTCCTGCCACTACTACTGTACCTCCCAGTTTAGCAAAAATCCAAGCCATGGCAGCTAGATATGCTCCCCTAGTTCTACCCCAACCTCTCAATCATATGCAAGATGGATATCAAAAAATTGTTCCCTTATTTGATGGTCTCTCACAATATTCTGCACAACAACATGTAACCAAAATGAATGACTTTTGTGAGATCTATGAAATAGATGAAGCTGATGTTGAAATGTGATTATTTGCCCAAATTCTAACTGGAGAAGTGAAAAAATGGTTTAAGAATTTAGCTGCTGGTAGTATCAGAGATTTAGCTGCATTCCATATAGCCTTTATAAATAAATGTGAGAAAAAGAAAAATCCTTTACAAATTTTCAGAATTTGATTCTATGAAAAAAATCCTACTGAGTCAGTTCAGGACTTTTCCACTAGATACAACAGTATCTACAATTCTATTCCTGCAGATCTTAAACCCACTCGATATTCCATGCTACTCAAATTCCTTGATTGTTTTGATGTAGACATGGCCTACCAATTAAGAGAAAGAGATGCATAGGCTCTAAAACAAATGCAACTGAATGCAGTCAGTATATAAATTAATATGTTAGCCAGAAAAGAAAGACTGAGAAACGAAATAAGGGTTACCATAAAAGAGGAAACATCAAATTCTGAAACAAAATTAGATCTTCTTGCCAGAACTTTAGACAGAGTGGTAGATAGATTAGATAGCATGGAAAGGAAGCCTTCTTGGGACAATCGACCCCAAATAAGGAATCCAAATTTTCGGAAAAACAACAATCCCGGAAAGGCTAAAGAGCCTACTACAGATAAGAAGATAAGAACCCCATTTCAAGATAACTATGCTGAAATTTCTCGTGATCATGATGATGAAGATGAAGACATTAACATAGTGATGGGGATAGATGAAAGCAATACCCTTTTCCTCACACGGGATGATTTAGAAATAGTTGAGCTTCAACAACTCAGACTAGACTCTAATGAATCCTTTGATTTTAAACAAGGTTATGACTCTACTATAAATGAAATTCATATTCAATATAACCTTCGAAGCAAGAAAACCAATGATCCTTCTAACAAAAAATCTACTTCAAACCAGAATAAAAAGAAGGATGAAACTTTAAAAAACAAGATTTTGGAAATTCTCCCTAGAGACAATAAACAAAACTCCAATCCCTCAAGTCCAAAGATTGTGGATATCAATGATCAAACTGTTCAATCATCTAATTCAGTGAAAACAGCCATCCTGGATCCAAAGAAAACTTCTATTGATCCTAAATCAACAAGTTCTAAAAATTACACTCAAATAAAGCCTTTGGCTGATAGTTCAAAAACTGATAAATTTTCTGCTTCTACTCAAACTTCTTTTGAAAAAATAAATACAGACAACAGTAATCAACAGACTCAAAGTGGAAACAGTAAAACAACTGGTGAAACCCAAGAAAAATCATCCCAAACAATAATTCCAAAATATGAATTAATTCAAGCTATCAAATCTTAGTCAACATTTAATATTCAATCTGAAATATCTAAGTTGAAGATAGCCATTCCCTTAACTGAATTGGCTAAAAATGACTTGTATAAATCTATTATTACTGAAACATTGAATGTAAATGAAAATGAGGATACAATTAATATGAGTGATGATAGACCTAAATTAATCTTTGGTCCCAATGCAGATGGTAAGCATTCAGATGGGTTAGTACCTCCATTTTACTTAAGTCTTACTGTCCATGATCATATATTACATAACGCAATGCTAGATACTGGAGCTTCTCATAATCTAATGCCCAAAGCAATAATGGAAACTATGAGTCTAGACATAACCCTACCATATAAAGATTTATTCTCTTTTGACTCAAGTAAAGTCCAATGCATCAGATTGATTAAGGATTTATGTGTGACCTTGGTCCAATATCATAGTAAAAGCATGATCATGGATTTTGTGGTAGCTGATATCCCACCAAGGTATGGCATGCTTCTTTCTCGCTCATGGGGAGAAAAGTTGCAGGGATCTCTACAACTTGACATGAGTTATGCCACTATCTCGGTATTTGGACAACCCAAAAATATTTACAGAGAAACCTTAATGAAGTTTATGATCAGCATTACCGAGAGACCTACCAATTACGCAATCTATTCAACTCCCACCGATCTTAATTATTTTATTCTTTGTAACTCTGATCATAATAATATCCAAACTGAACTTACTGATATAAAGCCTAAGATAATGGAGGATTACATTGGTCATGAAGCTTTATGGCATTTAGATTTTGATGGTTCAGTAAATAAATTTGGAGCTGGAGCTGGTGTGTGGATCACCAACATTGAAACTAGCCATTCCCAAGGGCATGGCTTTAGATTGAATTTAAAATGCACCAATAACATGGTTGAATATGAGGCCTTAATCTTAGGTCTCCAAATCATTAGAAAATTGGGAGGTCAAAGAATATTGATCATGAGAGATTCGTAGTTAGTTATCAAACAAATAAACGCAGAATACTCTGTCCACAATCCTAGATTAGCCAGATACAGTGACACAACAAAATATTTGGTTGAAGATTTGTTAGAAAGCAAGTTTTCTATTATTCCTAGAAAATAGAATCTACAAGCTCATTGTTTAGCAACCTTTGCCAGCACCTTCAAACTTCCATTTTCACCAATACAAAAATACATTGCTGAAATCAAACACAGACCTATTGTCCCAGATAATGTAAAATACTGGAAATGTTTTTCAAAAGATGAACATATATATCACTTTTTGAACAACGAAGGAGAGTTTTAGAATTTCCAAATTGATAATGATTGTAATATAGATTTACCTTGTAACATAGATTCAAATTTTTTAGATGATTTAGATTTACATACTTTTGATAGACCCACTATATTTACTCAGAGTGACATAGATGACTTCGAAAAAGTAGATATAGAGGAAATGATTGAAGATGAGATAGATTTGATAGATTTGAAACATAACATTTTACCAAAAGGTTTGACTCCCTTAGAGGACCTGTTTGATTCCAACGATGTGGCCAAAAAGCCAAAGATGGAACCAGTCAGGTCTGATATTGAAGAGTGTAACATAGGAATAA
Organism: Pinus albicaulis; assembly: GCA_034641835.2. Taxonomy (NCBI): domain Eukaryota; kingdom Viridiplantae; phylum Streptophyta; class Pinopsida; order Pinales; family Pinaceae; genus Pinus; species Pinus albicaulis. The sequence goes on from CM076577.1 coordinate 1,398,326,709, forward strand.
ATGAAAAACCAAAAATGATCAAAATGTCAAAATCCTTACCATCAGAAGAAAAGGTTAAATATACATAACTTTTTAGATAATATCAAGATGTCTTTGCATGGGGTTATGAAGATCTAAAACCTTACAACAAAGACATAATTCAACATAAGATTCCTTGGAAAGAAATTTAAAAACCTTTTCAGCAAAAATTAAGAAGGATTAATCCAATTTTGTTACCTTTAATTGGAAAAGAGGTTAACCGAATGTATAGTGCACACATAATTGCACCAGTCAGATATTCTGATTGGATTTCTAACTTAGTGCCTACTAGAAAAAAAACAGGATAAATTCGACTATGTATAGACTTTAGAAATCTCAATAAAACTTCTTTGAAAGAAAATTACCCCTTGCCTAAAATGGACCATATTTTGTAGAGGGTGGCAGGTTATTCAAGAATTTCTTTACTAGATGGTCTCTCTGGTTATAATCAAATTCTAGTTCATAAAGATGATCAAACTAAAACTACATTCATCACTCCTTGGGGCACTTTCATGTATGTGAAAATGACTTTTGGATTGAAAAATGCAGGAGCTGCATTTCAGAGGCCATGGATATTGCCTTTGCTAAGGAAATCCATTAATTTTTAGTTATTTATCTTGATGATATTACTATCTTTTTAAAAACAAATGATGCACACTTGGATCACCTGAGACAAGTCTTTATCAAGTGTAGAAAATATGGTATATCCTTAAATCCTAAAAATACTCTTTTCGGACTAGAAGAAGGAAAACTATTAGGACACATAATCTCCAAAGACAGCATTAGGATAGACCCTGCAAGAATTGAAGCTATCTTAAACATTCAACCACCAAGGAACATAAAATAACTTGAAGCATTCTTGGGTAAATTCAATTTTTTGAGAAGATTTATCTCTAACCTGGCTGAAATCATAAAAGAACTCAACAATATGCTTAAAAAGGACTCTGCAATAAAATGGACTGTTAAAGCCAAACAATCTTTCAAATCCATAAAACTGGCCTTAACAAAAGCACTAGTCCTAATCAACCCAGATTATACAAAAGATTTTAGAATCTTTTCATTTGCCTCATAACATACCATAGCTGCAATTCTACTGCAGAAAAACAACCAAGGTTTTCAATAGCCAATTGCATTTTTTAGTAAATCCCTTAGAGATGCACCTATGAAGTACAATATAATGGAAAAACAAGCCTTAGCATTGGTTAAAGCCATAAAGGACTTTAGAGTGTACATACTCCATTCCCACATCATTGCATATGTCCCCAATGCTGTAATCAAAGATATTATGACACAAGATGGACCTGATGGTAGGAGAGGAAAGTGGATTGTCACTATCCTTGAATATGATCTGGAAATCAAAGCAACAAAGCTCATTAAAGGACAGGGTTGAGCCAGATTGATGGCTGAATCCAATTGTAATGCTTTAGATATAAATTTCATTGCACAAATAGATGACCAAGAGGATATGGCGACTCCATTGATCAGTGAGGCCTATCTAGACTCACCATGGTACTCTGATATTATCTTTTTACTCACACATTTACAAGCTCCTCGTGGGTTAACTAAAACCAAGGCCAGATTCATGAAGCAAAAAGAAATGAGGTTTTGTATACTAAATAATGCATTGTATTGGAAAGAAAATAGCGGGATTTTACTAAATTGTTTATTAAAATCAGAGGCTGACAAAATTCTCGAGGAATTTCATGTAGGTGACTGTGGAGGCCACTTATACTAGAAGAGCATAGCAGACAAAATACTCAGAGCTGGCCTCTGCTGGCCAAATTTATTTTTTTATGTCCAAAAATTTGTTACCTCTTGTCATAAATGTCAGATTTTTGAAGGGAAAAGAAACTATTGCCCTTACCTCTTAAGCCTATATCTATTGAAAATCCATTTCAATAATGGGGGTTAGACTTCATTGGTGAAATCCACCCTCCATCCTCAAGCCAACATAAATGGATTTTAACTGCTACAGATTATTTTACCAAGTGGATAGAAGCCATTCCCACTAGGCAAGCCACTAATTCAGTTATAATCTCATTTATAGAAAGTAATATTTTGTCAAGATTTGGATGTCCACATAAGATTATTAGTGACAATACAGCTGCATTCAAATCCAAGAAAATGATTTCTTTCTGTCACAAATACCATATTACCTTAGGTCACTCCACTGCTTATTATCCCCTAGGTACTGGTTTAGCCGAATCATCAAACAAAAGCTCAATCAATATCATCAAAAAATTACTTCAGGAAAACAAGAAGACCTGGAACAAAAAGCTAGTCTATGCCCTATGGGCTGATAAAATTACCACAAAGAAGTCTATTGGAACTTCACCTTATGAGATTTTCTGTGGAATAGATGTGGTTTTCCCCTCTTCCTTGGATGTTCCAGTCATAAAGATCATTTAGGAATCACAGGTGAAAAAAAATGATATTCAACGAAGAATTAATGAAACCATACATCTTCAACAGACTAGGGAGGAAGTTTATGAAAGATCTCAAGTTCTACATGATAAAATTAAAAATATTTTTGACAAAAGAAGTAAAGAAGAGGATTTTTTCATTGGAGATCAAGTTTTGAGATAGGATTCACGGAGAGAGGACAAAGGCAAACATGGAAACTTTGAATTTCTATGGCAAGGACCTTATGTGATATATGGTTACAAAGGTAACAATTCCTTTTTCATCAAGAATTTGGATGGAACTGAACTTCAAGAAGGACCAGTGAATGGTAGGATGCTGAAACACTACTATTATTCAGAGTCAGTCACCAGTTAGATTCATTGACTTTATCATTGTAAATATTCATTGCAAGTGTGTAGATTGGATTGGAGATTTTATCTACAAATTTGAAGCCTGAAGAGAAGGCCCTAAGCTTTGCAATATAAAATATCATAAGTATGAATTGTTGGAGAAATCAGAAGGAAATTACAGGATCACCAAGGTTAAAGTTGAAGGCTACTCATCTTAGAGTTCTTGACATTCCACCAAGAAATGTCATCCCCAAGTGAGGCTGATGTTAGTAACCTATAAATATAGGATTCATAATTTTGACTTGACTAATGGTAGTCTTGTAAATATGTACAAACTTTTCTTTCTGCAAGTTATTTTCCCATATTTTGTAAAAAATAAAAATAAAAATAAAAAATCAAAAAGAGGGTAAAAAGGCCTAAAAGAAAAATCAAATGACTTAGAAAAAATAATATACCCCAAAAGAAAAAAGATGAATAAAACATGAAAGTGTGAAAGTCTAAATGCCACTACTTTTACTTTTTACAGATGATTATGGCAGAGTGTTAGTAAATTCCATAATCCATGATGAGTTGAACAATTTAATCTTGACTTGTCATCTTTCAATTTCAAATGTTGTAGATGATGAATTAAAAATTGTCATACAGTTTAATCATGACAATTCAGTAGTTAGGTAGAGAATAAAAGAATCCAACAGCTTAATCTGGATTCTTGGATGAAATAAGTGTAGAATTAGATAGTTTATTGCTTTCAAAAATAATAAAAAGTTGTAAGGTTGCTAGTTCAAATGCACCTGATTAAAATAGAAGGAAAAAATGTTAGAAGATATGACTTGGTAGGTAGAAGAAGGTGGGAAACATTATTGTAAATATATCTCACCGGGCTATAAATAACTAATTTCCCCTCCCCATAGCAATTTGATATTCTAGACTATGAGTCAAAGAGGCTCAAGGCATTTCCTTGACTTCTGTTGGGACCGGACCCAAGGCCCAATGACTGACTAGTTGAAAATGTTAAGTTTCTACATTAATCCTGAACATCACATCATTTACCCTTCATGCACTCATCACCATTTAACTTCATAAGTGAGAACTTTTTTCTTACTTAAATGCTACATAAAGGCCCATTTGATTAACTTCCTCCATCTTACAAAGCATAAAACCCTCAAAAAACATGATATACTAAGTAAAAGTGAATGAGTTATGAAAACTAAAATTTATTCTAGTTTTCACTTTCCTTAGTTTTATTTATGAATTTTTGAGTATTCGTTGTCCCTTTTTCATATTAACACTTAACTTAGCTTATTAACTCCCTATAAAATATCGTCGTCCTATTAATATAACTTCTTTTTATTTAATATCCCAAAAACCCCATACTATATGTTTTTTATATCAAAGATATTACTGACATGTTAAAATAACATCCCGAAATCATCCCTTTGATATAAAACTACCCATAATAAAATATCCCCTCTCCCCTATAGTTTTAGAACTTTAAATAAATCTAAAACCATATAATAAAGTTATAAAAATTTCAAAATGCATATTTTTATTTACATACTGTGTATTAAAAATAGCACAGGAAAAGAAGATATACAACCAGCACCCTTGGGTTCATTCCCAACCCTCCGATCATTTTATTAGTCCTAGTCCAGCGATCCACATTGAGCGTGATCAACCCACCATTTCTCATCGCATCGATTTTAAACCGTTGATCATCACTTACCAAATCAACGGCGCATATCAAAAATCCTAGTCCCACCTTGTTTCCCCGAAACTTTTCAAAAGTTCCCGACCCTTCACTTCATCCATCGCCATCCGACAGTGCACATTCCATATCGCACACCATAAGTGAATGGGTGCAATTTGGGAAAACTTGCGCGATAAAAGTTGTTTTACAAAATCGATGACTGCTACGTGTTAGTTTTCTATTCGATCGCGTTATAAAAGCTCAAAACAACTTACAGCCTAAAAGCCACGTGATACCGTTGAATGGTTTTTTGCATTCAAGGCAAAAAACTGCTCCCGCCATTGTTTGTGACCTGCCATTAATGCTATGAAAATTAATAAAATCGAGGGTTTTAACCTTTGATTTTTCACTATTTTTTCTTATCTTTTGTGCCTCCGCCCATTGAGAAATCATGCTCAGACTTTAGTTCTACACCTTTTCTGTTCAATTGACCCACCTTGAAGCAGATTTCACCACAAAGATTTTCCATAGAAATCACTGCGACAAGTTTCAAGACTGATACCATTTGGAAAACCTTCTCGACCGCAAACATACCTGCAAAAGGTATTTTTCAGTGATCCAAAACTGCAAATTCTCAATTTCAAAGAACAAAATCAAAATCTATAAACCAGTTTGAAGCATAGAAGCCGAAAAATACCAATCTAAAAATGCCCAAACCTTGAAACTAGAGGGCGAACCCTGACAAATTTTTCTTAGAATTTGCTATTTCCTCCAATCTCAGTTTGTAAGTGTTTTTATCTATCCAAAGGCAATTTTCATGGTTAAATTTGATTTAAATTACACCAAGAGCCATTGAACCCCTGTTTCAGTCTTCTGCACCTTGAAAACCTGTGTTTTCATTAAAACCCTTGCCCAGATTCCCAATTTTCTCCCAGATCCACTCAATTAACTCCCATTTTCAAAATTGACTAAGAAAACTGTGTAATCTTGCTTAGTTTTCCCTAAAATGACAAGAAAAAAGGTCACACCTAAGACTAGAGGTCCAAAAACCCAAAATTCTGCCTTAAGAAAGCTTCCCGGGCATTTATCTTCTAAAATAAATAAGCCTACCCTAGCCCTAACAGCTGATTCTACTGAAGTGGTCAAACCTTTACAACCACCTATTACTTCTGAAGAGAGCAGTTCCTTGATTGATTTAGACTACAGAATTACTGATACTACATTAGAGTTCGATCTATTTGAAGTGCATAACTGGTGTCATGAGAAATTTATGAAGAAATTTGAAAATGATATGCCTTTATGGGATTCAAACTTGCCTAAATATGTGGTCCCAATCAGACATCCAACTCAAGACTTGATTAGACTATGCCAATTACACTATTTCCCTGACCAAAGATGTATTGTAAACAAAAATAGAGAGGTCCTATTTTCTATAACTGCAGAATCCATTAATGAAATGCTCTAGTTGAACCATGATCCAAGAGAAGTCTCATTATCCATTGAAGATTTAACTTAGTTGTACCTAGACTTGGATTTCCCTAGGAAATTTATGGTTCTTCAGAACTTCATGCCTACTCATGTTGATGTCCCAAAAATAAATCCACCCTATTCAACCTCTGATTTTCCTCAATCTTCCAGACAAATCATATCTATGCTTTCCTTCATTCTAGGTTATTCTAATGATGAGTTCATTGATGCATCAATCCTAGGTTTCCTTTGTACTTTGTCCCCAGGGCAACCTCCTGCAATGATATTTAATTTTTCTATATTCATTGTTGAAAACATGCACTATCACTTAACCAAATTATCTAAGGAGGGAGTGTTTAAATATTCATCCTATCTATTTCACCTCTTCCTATTTTTCCAAGTAGAACAGTTCCCAATTGCATTGCAGAATATGGATGTTGAAGCTAAGCCTCTTTCAGTGGTAGTTTGGACTTCATTACTCAGAAAAGATGGAAATGAATTCAGCTACAAGGACTTCATAGATTTGTTTATCATACCAGCCATGAGTTTATTGAACAAGACAGAGCAACCAAGGATTAATGAGGAAATAAAGAGAATTCTACAGTTTTATGAAAACTGCAAAGTAGGTGACTGGTTCCTATATCAAAATCACACATAAGTAAGGGTATTTGGAGCAAAACTTGCCCCTTATAAATTGCCCAAATTCTTAACTATCAGGGTTTTTTCTTTGGAGTACTTGACGCAAATTCTGAATGCAGATGCAGTGAATTTTATGGCTTTCACAAAGAAGACACAGTTGAAATTCAAAAATAAAATAGGTCCCTTCATAGTAAATAACAGGGATGCCTTGAAAGAAATAGTCAGCAAATTATCAGAATTCAAGTTCCAAGAAAGCTTTTATTGGAACTATGATCCTCAAGGAATTTTGAGTAACATAAGGGTCAAATGTAGATTAACACCATTCTTTCGTGAGTCCAAACCAGAAATTAAAAAATATGCAAATCAAATGGAATGGATAGAAAATACATTTATTGATCCTTCTACCAATACAAAGAAGGAGAGACAAACAGATAATTCACAAGCAATAACAGTCACTGAGCAAGCAAAAGCTTCAAACAAAAGAACCAGGAATGAAGAAGGCTATACAACAGAGACCATTGCAAAAAATAAATTTAAAATTATTTACAACAAAAAGGAAAAAATGACTACTGCAGAAGAAGAAAAGGCCATACAGATAGATGACAATGAAGATCAAGAAAACAACAATGATCAACAAACAGATGATGAAGCCACATTAATTGTCAATGAGACACTTAAAGAAATTCAAAAAGAGCAGGTATTAACATAAGAACAGGATAGAGAAATAGTGGAAATGCAGGTAAATTTAGAAACTCCCTCCTCTTCCAAAGAAATAGAAGAGATAGATTCAGACATCCAGAAAAAATTCAAACAGATCAGAGAAATAAATGAGGAAATTAAGAATGAGGTTTATTCTAAATTCCTTAAAGAAAAGCTAGGAAACATAGACACATTGCTTACTACTTTTGATTACTCCACCAACAAAATGATCATGTCATTTCTGAAACCCACCATTGCAGATCCAAGGTCAATTGCTGATTAGACCAAAACAGATGTAGAGATGGACATTGATACCATACATGAATTAGATCAGATTGAATTCCATAGAAGCACCACTGTAATGTTGTATTAAAATGTAGTTAACAAAACCATGAGTGCTACCATGCTTTAAAATACTGTATCTAATCTAGAGACTCAAATGAAATTAGATAAAGCATCTCTACATGCTAAGGATTTGAGGATCAAATCCTTATAAGATTTGGTGATAGAAACTGGAGTGGACCCCTCCAATATTGATGTTGCTAAACACTCATAAAGCAAAAGAATGAAGATATTGTTGCCTTAAGAAAGAAACTTAAACTTCCACAGAGTGAGCATCCACAGGCAAAGGAGATTCTTCAACAACAAAAAGAAAAGGATGAGACTATGCAGCTAGTACTGAGGATGAGAGCCCAAATCAAAGAAATGGAGAATCAGACAGAAACTCTGAAAAAGGAAAATGAAACATTGAATAGAGCAAATGAGGTCTCCATTCCTATAGTCATTCCAACTGTCAGTACTGTTGTTCCTTCTACACTGGCAGAGCATTTGGCACCAAAAGGAGTATTGGCAACTTCAGTGTCAATAGCATTTATAGATACCTCTGCCACTGGATCATCTACATCAGAGGTACAACAGGGAGCAGGAGCTACAGACTTAGTCAAATCTATGGAAGAAATGTCCCTTAAGAACAATGAGATCAATAATTTAAAGAAAACAAATAAAGATCTTGAATCCTCATAGAAGAACGCGTTGATAACATCTAAGGGACATGAACAAAGAGCCAACAGACTTCAAGAGCAAGTAAATATTTTGCAGCAACAGGTCAATCTCAGTGAACAGGTATCATATATCAAGAACTATCTTTGGAACAACATAATTCAAGGCATACATCTACAATGGCCTTCAATCCAAATCATTATGAGTAGAAGGATTTACTCAAGGCAGCACAAGTAGAAATTTAGAAGACAAAAGAAGAACTGGCTGACAAACCTTTTCAAGCTTTGAAACTTATTACATTTTTAAACAGAAAAAATAGAGAGGAGCTTGAAGGGCTGAAAATTCAGGATAGGACTGAAAGCATACTACAAATCAAGAAAGTCCTGAACAAAAGGAATATGATGAACAATTTGGAGGAAAGATGTAAAGACATGAACTTGCCAATCACAAATTTTTTGGCCAAATATACTATACTAACAAAAGCAGGCCTTCCAGACATTCATGTCTTTAATGAAAATTTAATGGTTCAGGCAGAGTATGACAAGAAGATCAGAGCATATGCCAAATAACAGGTAAAAAACACTTTGCCACAAGGTTCCCCAACTGGAAAAGTTATTTTGGAGTATTTTGAGAACTTATTTTTTCTACAAAAGGAGATCAAACACATCTTCATTGTCAAACCAAACTTTGCAAAGTACACTGAGGATGATGAGAGCTACGGGAAATTGAAGAACATGAAAATTCCCAGTGCAAAACAATGGCAAGAAGTCACTGCTTTGATATAAAGGTTTGCAAACAAGAGCAAAAAATTACATGAAAAGCAGAACATTACTGTTACCTAAAGGTAAAAATCAGATTGAAAGTGTATCAGGGTAATGATCAGAGTCAAAGAGTATCAGTCAAAACAATTTTTACTACTGATTATTCCTCATTTTACATCAGTCAAGCAGTAAGAAAACAATGTAAAGAGTATCCGAGTATAAAGTATAGGATGAAGAGTGTATTACAATTTATCTTCCAAAGATATTTTTCCAAGTGCCATCAAGCATTTCCAACAGCTACAACAATGCAATAAGTTAAGATAATTAGTCCTATTTTTTATTGATAAGAGGACAACTTGCCAGTTTCTTTTGTAGCTGTCCCTCCTTCTATGTAATAATCTTTATTTTTGCCGAGAGATATTCTCATATCTCTTAGATATTTTGTAAACAATCGATTTGTATAAATACTTCTCTTTTTTGAAGTATTAAGGGTGGAATAAAATTTGTCAAGACTACTATAGACATTTTTACTGAATACATTGGGAGTTTGTGTGCGTCGATTTGTAAAGCAGCAGACTAGAACTAAGTCAAACAGACATCATAACTTAGGATTCTTGTGCTGATCAGATAAGTCAAGTATTTTCCTGTTTTCACTGTTTATCTTTCTAAGTTCCATACATACATTTACATGTTTTCTATCTTAAATGATTGACTAGGAAGGTTTATACAGGATTAGTGTCAAAAGCTCCCTATTTTTTACTAGTTATTCATTGATATGTTTTCTACTGATATCCGGACTTAAGAATCCTTAACTGCTCTTAGTCCCTTTTGACCCCTTTCTTTCATCTTCTTTTCTGTAACTTAAGGATCCTTCATTGCCCTTTTATTCAGATCTTACCATTTCATCAAAAAGCCTATTTCCAAACCCTTTGAAGGTCATCTACCTTGCCCTTAGTACATTTTCTCTTTTGACCTTATTTCCTAGCTCTGCTTGCCAGGAAATTGACTCCATAGCCCAATGGTCTCGTAGATCCCTATGTGGTTTACCTTGAAATACCTTTTATTCCCACCAAACATTCAAACCAAACCAATTGTCCTATTATATCTAGCCTCAAATATTATAACAAAAACAAAGCTAAATCTTGAGGGGAGATCCCTCTCCGAAATTTAGGAAGGCTACATCCTGAATTTCAAAAGCAAGTTCCTGGTTACCCCTGGTTTTCTTCAACTATAAATCCTCATCCCACAACCTGAGAATTACTAGGGTGATAACAAAACCTAATGAAATTAAGAGATGAACATGCATATATAGAAGATACTTACTTGGAGCTTACCATTGTTGCATCATTTTTCTGCACCTTTCTTTGCTTTGCTACCCTAGAAAGTATGGTCCTTTTCAGCCCTTGACAACACATGATCCAGATTTTTATTTCCTTCTAGGAGTTGGATATTTAATCTGATGTATCTCTGTGATTTCAGATCCCCAATATGTGATCTTTGGTGTTTTAGTAGCCCTCTGAGTCTTCTTTGCAATGCTACAGGTCTGACCCGATTTTGATTCTTCAAGGGAAAGTTATGGCCAATGTCTCACAATGACCTTATTAGTGTTAGTTCAGTAGAGAAAAATTTTATGGCATGCCACGTGTCATTGTTTCCTCCTTTGGCTCTAAAATTGATACACAAAAAACTAAAGTCTGTGCACTATTGTTGGAATGGGGCTACCTAAGCTGTGAATTTTGTATATTTTTTGTATGAATTAGTCTAGCACAAGGGTTTTGGGGCAGGTCAAAGCCTTGAACACATTGTAATGGGTCAAAGGGTAAACCTAGAGTCCGCAAACCATGGTTTGTGGACCACAAGATAGCGTAGGTTACATCGATATAAATAGATGAATATTTTGATTCTAGATGTAGGCATGAAATCAGGCTGATGCTATGTGCGAACTGTTAGATCTTTTTTGGATTGTATTAGGTAAGGAATCCTGTTGGCTATGTGCACAGAGATCTTCATTCCTGCTGTGTGCGTGGGCTGAGTTTTGGTTGTAAGTGGATCTAAATGTTCATGAATGCAAAGTATTGTTAAAGTATCTGTGTGTTATCTAAATCGGTTATGTTTACTTTTGAAGCACATTTTTGATATTTAAGTAAGTTGTGAATGTGTTTGTGTTCTAGATATGGGATGAGAGTATACTGCTTTGTGATGGTACTTGATAACGCGCACGTGGATGCGAATTTATTGATTAGATCTGATTGTTGTATTTTAGGTATATGATAATTACACTATTAAAATGGCTTCAAATAGACTCATTCTATGTGAACCTAGTAAGTTATAATACAGATCTGCCTCGAATTACCTACTCTCTCTCAAGGTGCAGAAACCTAGTTCTAGCACCCTCCCATACTGCTTTGGGTGATACCTTGGCCTACCCAATTAGGTCATTTCCGAAAGGGCCAGTAATATAGGGATTTGTTGGCAAAACCTTAACCTCTGAACCTGGGTTAGGACCCCTCAAGCCAACAAATGCTTCCATTTCTAGGACCAAGAGAATTTTGAGAGAGAGATCGGGTAATTCCACGATTTCCTTGGACACCTGAGAGGGTGGAAATTGTAGATTTTTTTGAAAGACAGATTCAGGAGTTTTTTGTAAAGGAGAACCACAGCACGAAGTTGACAGCTGAGAAGTGGAAGAATAAGTACATCTTGACTGAAGTCTATGAAATATTCTTTGTTACCTTTGCACACAAGCATCAGGAGTGGTTGGAAAGGCTCGTAGAATTCCATATGTGCTGGAAGGATGATCAGCTTACGCAATGGACACTGGAATTGATCCAATAGCTCAAAAGGACTGGCAATACAATCACATGTTTTGTAGATCACTAGGCAGATAACGTGCTAGGAGGATTCATGACAGAATTCACAGTTGATCAGTTCGTGTCCTACTCTGAGTTAGAGTGGAGGTTCTTCAAGGGTTTCTGGGGTAGGTTCTTGAAACCCTTGCCTTTGTTAATCGAAATATTGTTGTGCAAAAATGGCGTTATGTGCAGCCACACTGAGTGAATGACCTCTGATCTGAGTGAGAGTACAACATGAAGTGGTAAATATTACCAAACCAATCAAGAAGGAGATAGATCCATCTATAGCCCATTAAGAGAATCGGCTATGCATAGTCCTCCAGCTACACCACCTTCAAGTCAACATAAGGGTAAGAAGTCACGCATACCTCCACCGCCACCAGAATATGATATGGCCACGCACATGAAGCTACTTACCTTCAAGGGTGTAGGGGATGAAGATATGGACCAATTTTGGTTTGTCACAGGAATAGTATGGGTTGCGCAAAATCTGGCTACCAACACTGTAAAGAGAGGGAAGCTATCACTCACCTTTGAAGGAAGGGCCTTGGATTGGTATATGGGGTATGTAGGACAGCACGCAGATCCATCTATTCCAGAGATTAAGACACCATTAAAACAACATTTTCGGAAGCTTGATTCCTAGTCTCAAATAGTGGTCGACTTGAAAGGCTTTAGACAGGGACACACTAAATATGTATGGGAAGTTAATCAAAAGCTAAAAAATTTTATCAGGTATGGGCAGTTTTAGTACGATGATAGGGAGCATACAGAATGGTTTATCACTATGCTGCAACCTCACCTGCATGGACCTATGTGTCAACAGTCGATTGCAATGTAAGAGAAGGCCTTGGATATTGCTATGAAACTAGAGGCTGCGCCGAGGGAGGATGCTCAGTTTGTGGTACACTAGATCCATGGATAGCTGGAGGCCATGCACCTTGAAATACTAAACCTGCGAAAATAACGAGGGAAAGGGGCTAGTTGAAACATATGGTGCATAAGATGCAGGGTGTCTAGTCATACCAAGGATTAATGTCATCTATTGGCATATTACATGCAGACTAGGGGACCTAGTACATTGTGTCCTAAGGAGGCTGCATTACCAAGTGGTCCGATGTTATGGTGTAATGATTTTCGTGTCATTGGGCTACATGATACTAACCATTATCCCTGTCTTGGTGCTTACGTTCCATAATTAAATTAGTAATGGTGTCGATTCTTCTCCTCTTTGGGGCATGACGAGCATAATTGCCGAACCTACGACTTGATGATAGATCGAGGAAACCTATATAGAGTACTGTCTAACCCTTCTTCAACACTATCTCCCTCAAGCAGAGGAGGCTCCCCATCTAGGGGCAGGGGAGGGGGAAGGGGTGGAAGCGCAGGTCTAGGAAGAGGACAATTGATCTGTTACAACTGTGGGGAGATAGGGCACTCTGCGAGCGACTTTCTGAACCCTGCGCGACAATCTTGCCATTATTGTAGACAACTGGACCATGTGATTGAAGACTCTACAATTCTAATAGCAAAAATGCAAGAAAAATAGCAGACACCTACAAATAATGTACAAAGGGTTAAGGCGGAACCGCGTGATGAAGGACCAAGTATTAATGTCATAACGCATAGCGGCATGGCCACTAGAGGAGCTGAGGAGAAAGGCGAAGCTGAACCTCTTATCCATAAAGTAGTGGTCAAGAAGGAAAGATTGGACCTACAGAAGGAAAAGGAAGCCTTCGTCGATTATCGCAAGGACTTTACTAAGAATGAGGTGCCTATTTCAAAAGCCCCAGCAAACTTGAGAACAAATGATGAAGTTAAACCATTTCTACAGGCATGTATGAAGCTGCTATGCAACGAGAAGGCAATAGAAAATCTACAAGCACTAATAGACTGTTGGACAGAGATAACTAATGCACTCCCAGAATTTAAGGATGTGCACAAACTTTACAATCATAAGAAACGCACTGGTTGGGAAATGCAGCTAACAGTGCAGATTGGCCACTATGAAATGGATCAAGTTCTTTTGGAACTAGGATCAGATCCGAATGTACTTCCCAAGCAAACTTGGCAGTGAATGGGAGAACCTAAGTTGGAATGGTCCACTATCCAGCTATGCATGGCAAACTAGCAGAACATCATATTGTTCGGAAGACTATCAAAAATTATGGTAGATATTGCAGGAGTTGAGGTCTGCGCTGACTTTGAGGTAATTCAAATTGTGGAAGATCCAGACCCCTATCCTGTACTCTTAGGACTATATTGGGCTATAGATATTGGAGGCATCATCAACCTAAAGAAAATAATCATGTTGTTTGAGAATGAGGGTACACAGGTGATAGTCCCACTAGATCCTGCGGAAGGAGAGCAGTATACAGAATGAGTGCACGAAGAAGAGGATGTGGATCACATCTATAAATTAACTGCTCGGGACGAATATTGGATCAATCCTACAGCTGATGGTGATCAATCCTATGGCTGATGGTGTGCTTTGCTGGGAGAAGGACAGTGAATGCTTCTTTGACTCTAATGGGAAGATCGAAAATTGGCAGAATCGGTTACATGATGTATTTGTGATGCGATGTCTTAGAATCACAAAGAACTTCCGATGCATCTCCTCATAGGTAAGAGAACTACCCTACTTTTACGGTTCAGGTACTATTAGGGATTTTTTGCGAGCATTTGAAGCTGAAGTCCCATGGGAGTGAAGGCTATGGTCCCTTAATCTAGCCATGCGCGCAACCTCGGCAAGGTGGTGGGACATGCATAAAGCGACGCTTAAGGATTTCGAAGAGTGTCGAGACATTATGGTCCTACGGTTTGAACCTCTAGTTCACTTGTGCGTAAAGACTTTCCATGGCCCAGGGGACCCACGTGAGCACTTTTCCACATGGATCGAGAAATGGTGTGAATGAACTACGGAGGAATGGGTTCACCTGTTCATTCATGCCTTGGGGCCAATCCCCACTACATGGTATTTAGATGCAGAACTACACCAGTGCACCTGCCACTAGGAAACATTGAAGGACAATTTTGTAGGGATATTTGGGTTGGTAGGTGGAATGGAGGCACTCGAAAAAGCTCTGCACGATATAGATGCCTTTGTATTTGATGAATCACACCCTTGCGCAGCACAAGGGGCACCAAAATGTGAAACACAGATGCAAGATATTGTCAACTACAGTAATTTATCAATAGAGGAGTGCGATGAAGACCCACAAAATGTCTCTATCCTGGAGTTAGAGGGAGAGCGCACAGTTGCTGGACCCCCACTGTAGACCATCGATGTCACAAAGCCTTTTGAATTTGTGAGAAGTCAACATTGGAATGGAGACACAACCTAAGCTAGCTAAAGTTGGGGACTACTGAGATGGTGATACTGTGGGAAAAGTTGCAGAACTCCTCACGAAATACCAGGACTTATTCCTGACAAAATTTTCAAAACTCAAAGGGATTACAAAGGACCTAGGAGTCATGTGCATCACTTTAAAACCAGATGCACGCCCTGTGAAGCAGTGCCCTTATCGGTTGAACCCCAAGTACAAACAAAAAGTCAAGGAAGAAATCTACAAAATGCTCGAGGCGGGTATCATCGAACCTGTCGAACAGTCAGACTGGACAGTGAATTCTTCTTTGACTCTGATGGGAAGATTGAAAATTGGCAGAATAAGTTACATGATGTATCTGCGTTGTGATGTCTTAGAATCACAAAGAACTTCCGATGCATCTCCTCATAGGTAAGAGAACTACCCTACTTTTATAGTTCTCGCACTATTAGGGATTTTTTGCGAGCATTTGAAGTTGAAGTCCCAGGAGAGTGAAGGTTGTGGTCCCTTAATCTAGCCATGCATGCAACCCCAGCAAGGTGGTGGGACATGCATAAAGCGACGTTTAAGGATTGCGAAGAGTGTCGAGAAATTATGGTCCTACGGTTTGAACCTCCGGTTCACTTGCATGTAAAGACTTTCCGTGGCCCAGGGGACCCATGTGAGCACTTGTTCGCATGGATGGAGATATGGTGTGAATGAACTATGGAGGAATGGGTTCACATGTTTATTCGTGCCTTGGGGCGAATCCCCACTGCGTGGTATTTAGATGTCGAACTACACCAGCGCACCCGCCACTGGGAAACATTGAAGGACGATTTTGTAGGGACATTTGGGTTGGTAGGTGGAACGGAGACACTCGACGAAGCTTTGTATGATATAGATGCCTTAGTATTTGATGAATCACGCCCTTGCATAGCACAGGTGGAACCAACATGGGAAACATAGATGCAAGATATTGTCAACTTCCACAATTTATCAATAGATGAGTGCGATGAAGACCTACGAAATGTCTCTATCCTGGAGTCGGAGGGAGAGTGCATAGTTTGTGGACCCCCATTGCAGACCATCAATGTCACAAAGCCTCTGAAGTTTCAAGAAGTAAACATTGGAAGAGAGGCACAACCTAAGCTAGCTAAAATTGGGGACTACTGGGATGGTGATACTGTAGGAAAAGTTGCATAACTCCTCACGAAATACTAGGACTTATTCCCAACATAATTTTCAGAACTCAAAGGGATTACAGAGGACCTAGGAGTCATGTACATCACTTTAAAAACAAATGCACGCCCTGTGAAGCAGTGCCCTTATCAGTTGAACCCCAAGTACAAACAAAAAGTCAAGGAAGAAATCAACAAAATTATCGCCGTAGGTATCATCGAACCTATCGAATAGTCAGACTGGGTAAGTTCAATGGTGTTTCAGGAGAAAAATACTAAGGGAGAGATCTGGATCTGTGTTGACCTGTGCAAATTGAATGATGCATGCATACGTGATCCATTTCCTATGCCATTCTCAGATGAAATCCTTGATAGCGTGGAGGGGCAGGAAGCATACTCATTTACAGACGGATTCTCAGGCTGACATCAGATCATAATTGCACCTGAAGATCACAACAAAACTATGTTTGCCACTGAATGGGGATCTTTTCAGTATACTGTCATGTCGTTTGGGCTCAAGAATGTCCCTGCCATCTTTCTACGGGTGGTGGTCGCAGTATTCAACGAATTCATCAACAAGTTCTTGGAGGTCTATTTTGATGAATGGACCATCTTTGGATTGGTAAAGAAGCACGTCTCAAACCTGCGCCTGATGTTGGACACCTGTAGAAAGCACCAGATTTCCCTCAATATCAAAAATTGCATATTTTGCGTACCCTTCAGAATTTTTCTCTGTCACATAGTTTGTTGACAAGGATTGATGATTTATCTCGCCAAAATAGCATTTATCATCAATCTGGTAGTACCTACAACCGAGAAAAAAAATTTCTCTATCCTCGGACATATAGGCTACTACAGGAAGTTCATCCAAGGATACGTACGAATCACAACACCTATGGAAAAATTAATAAATAAGGACGTTTCTTTTTTTTGGGATGGCGAGTGTCAAAAGAGCTTCGAGCTACTCAAGGAGAAGATGGTCTCTACACCTATTCTGATCTTTCCTGACTGGGTGAAGGTTTTCCATGTTCATGTAGATGCGTTAGGAATCACCCTAGGAGCTGTCCTTAAGCAACCTGGAGATAGAGACATTGACCATCCAGTTGCATTTTCCAGTAGGAAACTTTCTGGTGTGGAGCGCAACTACTCCACTGCTAAATGTGAGGGGTTGGCCATGGTCTATGCACTAAAAAAATACCAACATTATCTGTTAGGATGGCACTTCAAGATGTTTACAGATCACTCGGATTTGATGTACCTAGTGAATAAGCCTGTGTTGGGGGGGAAATCGTCCAGAGGCTACTACTGTTCCAGGAATATGACTTTGAGATCATCATCAATCTGGGAAGGTTGAATGGTAGGCTGGACCACTTATCCCGAATCAAGAGC
This sequence comes from Pinus albicaulis, assembly GCA_034641835.2. Classification (NCBI taxonomy): domain Eukaryota; kingdom Viridiplantae; phylum Streptophyta; class Pinopsida; order Pinales; family Pinaceae; genus Pinus; species Pinus albicaulis. Next base: position 1,398,344,459 of record CM076577.1, read on the forward strand.
AGTGAGGAACCCACCAACATAGAAGAAGGATTTCCCGATGCGCAGTTGTTCACTATTAAGGTAGTCTATGCGCACTTCGCTGACATCATTCACTTCTTGGCTACGAGGATAGCACTTGTAGAGTATTTGGTACAATAGAAAAAAGAGTTGGTAACCCGCGTAATATATTTTACCATCATTGCAGGCCATATGTTTAAGCTAGGAGCTAATGAGGTGCTATGAAGATACGTTTTAGAGCATGAGAGGCATGCCATATTAGTAGAAGCTCACGGGGGCATAGCAGGTGGTCACTACGCAGGGAAAGAAACAACGCAAAAAATATTGAGAGCTGGGCTATGGTGGCCTACACTGCATAGTGACTCTCATGAATATTACAAATCCTGTGATACATTTCAATGGATAGGAAGGTCATCGCGCAAAGACAAAATTCCCCTGCAACCACAAATGGCCCTACAAGCATTTGATAAATGGGCCATCAACTTCATTGGGCCCATCAACCCGCTAGGAAAGAAGACAGGTGCATGCTACATCATCACTGCCACTCATTATGTAACTAGATGGGCTGAAGCAGAAGCTGTGAAGGATTTCACTGCAGATACCACTGCACACTTCATTTTTTAGCATATTATGACTAGGTTTGGCTGTCTGAAGATTTTAATGAGCGATAGAGGCATGCATTTTGTTAATGAAACAATATAGGCCTTGACTGAATAATTTCGGTTCCACCATACAAAAAGCACCATGTATCATCCACATGAAAATGGAGCTGTGGAAGCTTTTAATAAGATCTTGGAGCAGGCATTGACCAAGGTTTGTAATGTTGATCACAGCGACTGGGACGTGCGCATCCTATTAGTTCTTTGGGCCTATCGAACCAGCTACAAAAAGTTGACTGGGAAGACACCATTTATAATGGTCTATGGCAAGGAGGCCATTATGCTCATGGAGTATATTGTTCCTAGCCTACACATCGCTGCCTTTACCAACATGGTAGAGCCTGATATTAGGGAAGAATGGTTAGCACAGTTTCTGGCCTTAGAGGAAGATTGCTTCATTGCTAACTTCCATCAACACATTCAAAAGGCCTGGGATAAGGCATGGCATGATAGAAATATTCGGAAAAAGGCATTTGCAGAGGGAGAATTGGTCCTGCTATACTATAGTCAATTTGTGAAACACCTAGGGAAGTTCCGTCAGCACTAGCTAGGTCCCTATATGGTAAAGGAAATTTCTAATGGAGGAGTGGTCTGGTCAACCACACTGCGTGGTGATATGGTGCTAGGATATGTCAATGGCAGCTAACTCAAACCATATAGGATCAAATGACTATATGGTTGAAGTAGCTGTATGGGACCAAATACGTGCACAAAGGGAGGCAATTGAAGACAGGACCGTGGTATGCGCAAGTATCGATTTCAGATTTGGAGGCCTAGAGATGTGCGATAGGAGTGCATGGGTGTGTTCAGAGCATGGAAGGTGTGCTGGGAGCATAGGGGTGCATTGGGAGTGCAAGAGGTACGCTGGGAGCACAGGGGTATGTTCAGAGTGAAGAAGGTGTGCAGGGAGCATAGGGGTGTGTTGGGAACACAAGAGGTACACCGGGAGTGGAGGGGTGCTCTAAAAGCACATGAGGTACGAAAAATATCCTTTGGAATAGTAAAACTAGGTAAAAAGAAAATTTTACCGTTGAAAAGAGAAAGCGGCAGGCAGTTAATGAGGTGATCTCTAAAGATTTTTTACTATTTACTTGATGGTAAGTTTCTGATAAGCCTCATCCAACCATTGAGTGACCTCCAAGGCTATAAAAGAAATGGGTTATCTCAGAAGAGGGTTCTGAGTAACTTGAATGGTTTGTGCTTTGTTAAATTCTGTGACTATCGCACTTTGTTAATTTCTGGGCATGCTACACCCTATGATAGTAGCAACCCCGAGTTCATATTTCATGCTGGAATGACGACGACCAATCTTGATGAATCCTCACAGACTATGGCCTCGACGGATCAAGGACCTGAGGAAGTACTCAAAGTCAACCGCGAAGTTGAGGAGGTTATGTCCACGCCAAGCCAGGGAGAGCAGAAGGGGAAAAAAAAGCACAAGGACTGGGGAACCTGCGAAATGGGCTCAGTTGAAGCCCTGCACCTCCCATCACAATGTGAATTCCCCACAAATGGTGCCCCAAGCACGTTCGCATAACCCATTTAAGAGTACTTTTTATACTTAGGTAGAGGCCTGGATTGTTGAACTGATCAACTAGCTACCACTCTATTGCCAGCCTCGTAGGGCCTCGACATGCATGCCTAAGAATATCGATGACCTGCGCACCTATCTGCAAGTGGAAATAACTTCGGAAGAGGTCCCCATCATTGGATAACCCTTTGGAAAACCCCACGAGGAAAAATTCGATGACCACGAGCTGGCCAATTTGGAGGCCTTCCCCGAATTTCCACCGGAACTATATCTCGAAAGGGTATTGGAAGAGGACGAGCTAAAGATAGTCCCCATGCTATGGGCATGCAGGTTGGATAGTTCTGGGCTATTAAACCTATTGTGAATGTCTCATTTTGGCCACTGAAATATCACCAATCGACTTGTGTGCCAACTGCTTTCCCTAGTCCATGATGGCAGCTTATGGATCCAGGATCGAATCCCCATTGATGCCGTGCTTAATCACCATATTACTAGTCTCCGCATGGAAGGGACAGACCCTATGCTGTGCATTGGCAAAAGGTATGAGAAAAAAATTGTTGATAAGGTGTGCAAGGAATACCATGTGGAGCAGAATACTAGGGGGTTCACGATCAGCACCATCAGTGACCCCGGTGCGCAGATGGTTACCTTGTTGCTAGCATGCAAGATGATGCGCAAATTCCAGGCTGCCACCGTTCCTGCATATGTAATTTAGCTGGCTGGCTGCTTGTGATAAGGGGGTCTGCTAGAATTGTTCCCAATTCCTGTGCAATGAATTTTTGGAGAATGTACATGACGCTCAGGATCATGGACGAGAATTCTTCTATTCCTCGTTGTTGCTTCTCATCATGTTGGTCAGATGGGAAGCCCCTGAAGACTCGGTCCTCCCTAAACTCATGCCAGATATGTGCGAGGGGGCACGATACACGAATTTGTGGGACTCAAAGGACAGACAACATATTCAGGATAATCAAGTCTTCTGGGTCCTATTTCAGAGTGGACTTGCAGCAGCAATCAACTCCCGGCCGCGTTTGTCGCCAGTAGTTCATGATAAGTACAAAAGTATCACAGCATTTCAAGTCACCATGCATAATGTACAGATCAGAAGCCGCAAGGATCTAGCATGGGTCTCACTCCCATACATGGTTGTTAATGAGGAAATTGACCACGTAATTGTGACTTGGCATCCACACTGGAATCTTAGCTTCAAATCAAGTACAAAGGGCACTGTAGGGACGAGCACCATGAAGGTCACCCTGCTCGACACCACCAAAGAGACCAGAGGACAGGGTAAGGGTACTGGGAAGGAAGTGGATCTGCAATCGCAGAAGGGTTTGCAGCAGGACAAGAGTACTAGGAAGGGTGTGGAACTGGCATCGCAGAAAGACTCACTATAGGATCGTAAAAGGTCTGGATGCAGGAGGTGATGAGTCCCCTATAGGTATGAAGCAGACTGGTGACCTTGTTAAAGGGCCACGAAGGAAGAAACAAGCTCAACGGCCGAAATGTGACATAGGAGTTATGCTGATAGAAGAGGACCTACAGCAGATCACAAATGTTGTCACCCTAGTTATAGAAGACAAATGTTTGGCTTTGGAAGAAAAATAGAAAGCCACAGTCGATACACTCCAAGATGAGCTTCGAGCTCTGTAGCTCAAGACTGATACCTTGAAAAAAAGTATTATTTAGGCAAGGTCGACCCCAACAACAAGCAGTGCAGTAATCAGTACCCTGGAAAGCCGCCTCTTCCCTCTACCAGGTGCAACCCTCACGCTAAGTCCACCTGACTTAGGAGTGAAAGTCCAGGCCTGCATAGAGGTACAGTTGGATCTAGCCTGCCTGCTGCATGAACTGTTGCAGATCCTTCATGCGTATCTATTTGAAGAGATTCAACATAGAGAAGATCAAGTGCACCAGTAACTCAATACAACTGAGTAGACAATTGATGAAAAAAATGCTGAGGTATACCAGGCACAAGCTGCATGTACCCTCGCTACCGCACAACAGACAGAGTCAGAGAACCTAATTAGAAGGCTCTGTGCAGATGTCACCAAAGATATCTCGGCTTCTGCCACCCCCCAAGCCAAGATTCAATGGTTGGTTGTAGTGCTAAAGGCCTCAAGGACCAAGATCCAAGCGGTCAAGACATTGATGGAACAGCAGATTGTGGCCTTACAGGCCAAGTTACAGCTAGAAACGCCACCTGAGGTAACGGCCCAGCGGGTTGTGCTAGTTATGGAGGCCACCAATGTCATTATAGGTCAAATCACTCAAGCTGCAGAACTTTTGGAAACAGCTATGTAACTATGGACTAAGGTGCAGCGTGACCATCTGCTGCGCCAAATCAACCAAGACCTGTGTCAGAAGGAAGAAGTGTTTGAACAAATGGAGGCTACACTGACCACTCTGGTCCCCGCTCAGCACTTGGCCCGACTGCGCACCAGCCATGCACTTGGAGATGATATGGAAGCTCTTCGGAAGCAGAAGAATACTTTGAGTGATCACCTCAAGCAGTGGACCGATGAGGCCCTCAAGTTGTCTCAAGATGTCGATATCGTAGTAAAGCATTTGGACGAAACTTTGGAGAGCGTCACTACTACTACAAAGGGTCCAACGTTGCAAAAATTGGTGGAGATTGCTCAGAATACTATTGCACAAAGTGAAGGAGTATTTCCCCTGCTGGTGGATGCGATCAAGAAGCTTTAGGCGAAGATGCAAAACCCATGACCACAGTGACTCAAGATGAGTCACAAGATTGCGTTGGGGGCTTGTTGGAACAAGGCTACCTAAGCAACAAATTTTGTATATTTTTGGTGAATTTTGTATATTTTTTGTATTCATTAGTCTAGCGTAGGGGTTTTGGGGCAGGTCAAAGCCCCCGAACACATTATAATGGGTCAAAGGGTAGACCTAGAGTCCGTAAACCATGGTTTTTGGACCACAGGATAGCGTAGGCTACATTGATATAAATAAATGAATATAAGACTGATACTATGTGCGAACTGTTAGATCTGTTTTGGGTTGTTTTGGGTAAGGACTCCTGGTGGCTGTTTGCATGAAGATCCTCAGTCCTGTTGTGTGTGGACCCCGCTAGGCTGTGTGCACGGGCTGAGTTTTGGTTATAAGTGGATCTGAATGTTCATGAATGTGAAGTATTGTTAAAGTATATTTTTGTTATATGAATTGGTTATGTTTACTGTTGAAGCACATCTGTGATATTTAAGTAAGCTGTGAATGTGTCAGTGTTCTAGAATTGACTTAAGTATCTCTATGATCTGATATGGGCTGCGATTATAGGGCTTTGTGATGTTACTTGATAACACACACATGGATGTGAATGTATTGATTAGATATGATTATTGTATTATGCGTATATGCTAATTACACTATTAAAAGGGCTGTGAATAGACCCATTCTGTGCGAACCTAGTAAGTTATAATACATATATGCCTTGAATTACCTACTCTCTCTTAGGGTGCAGAAACCTAGTTCCAGCACCCTCCCATACTGCTTCAGGTGAGACCTTGGCCTGCGCAAGTAGGTGATTGCCGAAAGGGCCAGTAGTATAGTGGTTTGTTGGCAAAACCTTAACCTCCAAACCTAGGTCATGACGCCTCAAGCCAAAAACTATCTGACACTTATTACAAAATTCCAGTCCTTTCTCAGAGAGAGAGTTATGAATATTTTCCCAAGGTCACCTTTTTGAGATGAAATTCAGAAGCCTACAAAAACCCTAACTTCCATAGATCATATTGCCGAAAATATAGCGAACCAAGATCTAAAATTCATATAGCAGCTTCATCACTATCTCGCCTAAGTAGATTTTTTGTTTCAGCATTTGAAGCTTCACAGAAAACATTTATAGCAAAAATTCCACAATGACCTGGTTTTAGTAGCGAAATCCTTACATGAGGAGGATATGAGTGTCACAATTTATATAAATGCTTAGGTTAAGCGGGTACTCAACAAGTGAATGTTGGAGGGATTTTAGGACCTTAAAAAATTATTAATTATTGAATATTCAATGACCACAACCAATTATTATTGTCATGCCACAACCCCATGGGGTTTTAGCCCACTAACTCGGGTTGCTAACTTCAAACATGAATATATCTCAAACCGTGAAGAATTATGTGGTGTGTCATATATGAATGGAAACATATCAGCAAGTAGAAACCATCCCAAATATCCTTGAGTAATAATAGAGTAATGTTTCAAGTCAAAATTCCCATGCAAGGTCTGGGTAGCCCTTGGTGCTACTTGGGTTGACATGAATGACAACCACTATTCAACAATCTCCCCCTTTGGCATTGATGGCAACATAAATACTCCTCCTATGATCATGACACCTCTTCCTACAACATTATCTCCCCCTTTGACATAAATGGCAAAGGGTAACTTCAGCTTGATACACGGACACATGCACACTTCCACTCCCCCTTTATTTTCTAAATAAGAAAAATATAATGGGAACTTGGGAGAATCCCCAGCTTCTGGTGAAGATATTCAAATGATTCACAAGGTAAAGGTTTAGTGAACATATCAATGATTTATTCTTTTGTACCTACATATTCAAGTTTGATATGCTTTTTAGTGACTTGTTCTCTAACAAAATGATATTTGATCGGAATGTGTTTTTTTTCTTCTGAATTCATGATAGGATTCTTTGAGATGCTGATAGCACTGGTGTTAAAGCGGAATATGGGAATAGGCTCACTAAATTGTACTTGAATATCTTAAAAATTTTGTTTCATCCAAAGGACTTGAGTACAAAAAGCTTCCGCTAGAATGTATTATGCTTTTTCTATAGATAACGAGATTAAGGTTTGTTTTTTTCTCAACCATGATACGAAACAACCACCTTGATAGAATGCTACTCCAATAATACTCTTATGATCATCAAATATTCCTGCCCAATCTGCATCTATAAAGGCTTGAATAATGATATTGTTACACTTGGGATACAACAAGCCATATTGTGTTGTGCCCTTCAGATATCGAAGAATTCGTTTGATGGAAATAATATGTGATTATTTTGGTGTTGCTTGGAATCTTGCTACTTGTCCGATTTCTTGCATAACATTTGTCCAGGAGGCTGTTACATATAGAAGACTACTAATCATAGATTTGTACAACCTCTGATCCACATCCTTAGATGAGTCATCTATTATGAATTTGCAACCTGTTACCACCAAAGTAAGGACAGGTTTGCAATCTTCCATTTTGAATTTCTTGACCATTTCCTTGATGTACTTGGCTTGACAAATAAATATTACTTTCTCTTGCTGAGATATTTGAAGCCGTAAGAAGTATGCCAGCTCACCAAGTAAAGACATCTCGAACTCACTTTTCATATTTGTAGCAAATTTCTTACTTAGTCGATCATCATTGCTACCAAAGATTATATCATCCACATATATCTCAATGGTTGTTAAATTATCTTTATGTATTTGTACATAAATATTTCTATCAACAGTACCTTTCTTGAAACCTTGTTGACATAGATATCCATCAAGATGAGCATACCTTCTTTGGGAGCTTGCTTGAGACCATATAGAGCCTTATGTAACCTACAAACATACTCTTGTTTTTTAGATAGTAGAAAACCTTCACGTTGTTCAATGTAAATTTCTTCTTATAATTCGCCATTTAGAAATGTTGAATTAACATCCATTTGGAAGACTTTGATTTTTATTTAACATGCATAGGTGAGAAACATCCAGATGGTTTCCATTCTAGCAACTGGTGCAAATGTTTCAACAAAATCAATTCCTTCCACTTGTGCATAGCCTTTGAAAACCAATATTGCTTTGTTTATGGTAACCTATCCATCTTCATTCAATTTTTTCCTGAACACCCATTTAGTCCCAATGAATTTTTTATCTTTTTGTCATGGAACTAGTTTGCAAGTGTTATTCTTCTCGATTTGATCAAATTTTTCATTCATAGTTGCTACCCAATGTTCATTCTAGCTTGCTTCCTTAACACTACTAGGTTGAAAGAGTGCTAGAAAATAAATGTGAGCTTGTTGTGATCAACAAAGTTGTCGATCTTCATTTATGTCACCAATGATTTGATTTGATGGATGGTTATTTTGAATCCATTATCTTGTGCTATTTGGAGGGGCTTCTTGTTCTTCTTCCTGTATATCTTGATGATCATTATTTACTTCTTCCTCATTGACAGTTGCTTCTTGTTCTAGATTTTTCTCAGCCTCTGTCTCAAGTTTTAGAGATTCTATATCCTCATCATTATTCATTAGAAAACCATCTTCATAAAATGTAAAATTTATGCTCTCCACTATCTATTTTCATCTTAGATTATAGCATTTATAGGCCTTTATTTTTTATTAGCAACCAAAAAATATGCCTTCGTCAACACGTGATTCAAACTTACCCAACTTTCAATCTTCTCTTTTGATATAACATTTGCTTCCGAAGATTCTAAAAAAAATTTCATTGGCCAGTTTTCCTTTCCATAATTCATATGGGGTCTTGTTGCAATTATTTCTGAGAAGACTTCGGTTGATAATGAATACTATTGTGTCAATTAAATGAACCCGTAATTTTTCACCCAATTTTGAGTCCTTCAACATTGTTATACCCATTTCATGTACGATATTTTTCTTTCCTTCAGCAACTCCATTTTGCTGAGGTGTTCGTGCTATTTAAATTTGTCTTTTTATTCCATTTTTGTCACAGTATTGCTGAAATAATTTGGAAGTGAATTCTCCGCCATTATCTGATCTTAGATACTTTATTTTCAAATCAGTTTCATTTTATACCAACTCCTTGTAGATCTTAAATCACTCAAATGCTTCAGATTTTTTCTTTAGGAAACTAGTGGATGTTTTCCTAGTATAGTAATTTGTCATTAACATGAAATATAATTCCCCATCTAAGTATTTTGTTCTCACAGGACCACATATAACAGTATGTATCAATTCCAATGGATGTGATGCAACGTGTTCTTTTTTTTTTAATTCAACTTTTTTCTGCTTTCCATGCTGATAGGCCTCACATAGTGTGTTGGAAGGTTTTAATATTTCTAGCATTTGTCGTACTACTTCCTTTTTTCTTATCCTAGCAAGATTGCCAAAATTTATGTACCCCATTTTTTTCTGCCATAACCACATTTCATCTTCTTTAGATAGTAGAAATGGTTTAGTTGCTTCATCCAGATCATATATGTCATTTAGATCTCGACTTGTTGTAGCCGCAATTTTACCATACCTGCGTTTCCTGATTTCACATTTTGTGGAGTTGAATAGCATTGTGTGTCCTTGTTTACACATTTTTCCAACACTGAGCACATTGTGATTCATGTTTTCAACCAATAGAACATTCTTGGATAGAGCATATTTACTTCCGAGGGTGACGGTACCTGATCCTATAACATCTGAAGATCCATCATTTCCAAAGGACACGGTTCCATCCTTCTTCTCTTTCAGAGATACAAATTTCTTTCTATCTCTATTCATATGCATTGAGCAACCACTATCAACATACCACACATCTTTGGTTTTTTGAGCCTTGAGAGAGAGAGCACAATTATCAGTCTTCTTCTTCTTCCATATTCGTTCGTTCTGTGGCTTTGAATATTCTTCTAGAGGATTTTCAAGTCTACAGTCTCTGGCTTTGTGTCCAAAGTTTGGACATTTGTAACATTCAACATTATTTCTTAAATGTTCTAATCTATTGATGTTTCGTTGAGCCCTATGAGGTTCATATTTGACAAATCTCCTTGAATTTTATTATTTCCTAGGGTGCGTGCGACATTCTACAATTTTATGACCAAATTTTTCATACGAATAACAATAGCCATGAAAAATATGTTGGCACCTGGATTGACTTCTTCATTGGGGAATTGTCTTCCAAGGCTGTTCTTGTGAATCTTTTTTAATGAATTCTACATGCATGTCAGATCTCATAGGTTCATTGTATTTTGTTGTAGAAGATCCTGCTTCTTCTTCTTTGTAATCGAGGCCAGTTTCGTCATTGTAAGATCATCGATTGTTGATGAATTCTTCCAATGCCCTTGAGTTGTTGGCATATTTTTGGACAATTTTTCCCTTCTTCACTTCCTTACGCAGTGAGACCACTTATTCTTCTAATGATTCCCTTTCTTTTTTTCTTTCTTCAAAATTATTTTGAAGTGACTCTTGAATAAAGTTTTGTTATTCAACTTCAATTTTTAGACCTTGAAATTTTTCTTTAAGAGTATTGGAACAGATCTTCTCAGCCTTGATCTCTTTTATAAGACTGATTGCCTCCTTAGAAAATTATTCTATGGTTAACCCTTCTTCTTCGTTGTTTGATACCTCTTGTTTATTGTGCTTAGCCATAAACAATACCCTCTCATTGGTTTCTTCTTCGCTGTCACTGTCTTCATCGGATGATGAGTTATCTTATTTAGAGAGAAATTTCCTTTTGAATCCTTTCTTGTTGCCTTGCTTGTTGAATTTAGTAAAGCCTTTCTTTCATTTTTCAGTAGCCATCATTTCTATTCAGACATTTTGTTGCGAAATGCCCAACCTCACCACAACCAAAACATATCAATGGAACTTTACCTTTAAACATTCCCTTACCAATTTTTAGTTTTCTCGTAAAGTAAGCATATTCTCCATCTGAAATATCTTCTTCATCATCTTCCTTTTCTTCACACTTATAGGTGCAGGTCTTTGCCTTTGAAGTTTGTTTGTGCTTATTGGTTTTCTTAGATGCAGTGAATGAAATTTTTAGATGTGAAGTACCCTCTTCTTCATCAAGTCTCATTTCATATGCTATGATAAGTCCATGTAATTCCCCTTTGCTGAGTTTGTCCAGATTTTCACTGTATCCTAAGACCGATACCTTTGGGTTGAATCTTCCTGGTAACGTTATAAGAATCTTGCATGTAATAGTATTCTCATCAATAGGCTCTCCCAATCCTTCTAGAGTGTTGGTTATTTCATCAACGTGTTGGAAGTACGCAGTAATGTTGTTATCTTCTATCATTCCGAGTTGCTCAAATTTTTCTCTATAGATTTCCAGCTTCTCTTCTTTGACATTTGAGTCACTTGCATATATATTCTAAAGCTTGTCACGTAATTTTTTGGCAGTTTTACAACCCAACACCTTATGTTAAGTAGATTCAATAAGTCCACTGATAATAATATTCTTTTCTTTTGCATCATTTACCAAATTATTCTTACCTTGTTCTTCCGCGATTAGTGTAAATCCATTTCGAACAGTGTCCCATACTTCATAACCTTGCACGAAGAGATAGACCTCCATTCTTCCTTTCTACAGTGCATAGTTATTTTCATTGAACAAAGGTACACCATTATTAGTATGCTCCATGACCTCCTTCCAACTGTTAAAATCATATTGAAGAAACCAAGCTCTTATTCCAATTGTTGGAAATACTGAGAGGGGGGTGAATCAATATTCCTTTCAATTAGTATTATTATTAATCTATCATAGCATTAGTTAATATTCAATTATTATTAGTGTTTGTACAATGATAGCAGTAAACAAAAGGAACACAAATGCACACAATTTTTAAGGTGGAAACCCCCTCCGGGACAAAAACCACCTGAATTATTTTCTAATAATACTTTGATCTTCAATAATCTAGAAAATAATTCTTGTCTAGCTCCCACTGGATGGGCACTGCAACACCTGATATTATTTAGTAGTCAACTGAACAGGTGCCCCAACACCCAATGAGCTACAAGTCACCCTACCATCACCCTAACACCCTGAATGTTTCACATGCTTTAACATGTTCGTCACTTCATGCACCATCCTAGCACGACCCTACCACCTAGGGAAAATGGTTTACTTTGCAATGATATCGAATGATGTAGAAGAAGAAGACACACTATACCATAACCCCAACTATGACACAACCACCTAATAATGATACTATACCTCTCAACACTACCTCTTCAACTCTTCTTAGATAGACACTTGTACAACTTTTGCAATGATTCTTTTACAATGACTCTGCACAGTGATACCTTTACAACAACTGTATGCATTGTTGCCCACTTGAAGACTTCATGTGGTGAACTTCTTGCTACTATTTTGCACCTTGATTGTTGCTCTTGTCATGCTACCCATTCTCACTCATCAGAACATTATATCATGCATTGAGTCTTATCTTGATTAATATATAATACCTACAAAAATTCTTCAAGGAAATACCCATGACATGATAATAGCAAAACTTACCTCATCCTGCAAAGCATATGTCAGTGTTAAGAAAAAAAAACAAATTAGAATAAAAATAACCTAATGAAATTAAGAGATGAACATGCATATAAACAATATACTTACTTAGAGCTTACCTCTGTTGGATCATTTTTCTACACCTTTCTTTTATTTTCTTCCCTAGAAAGTTAGGTCCTTTGCATCCCTTGACAGCACATGATCTACCTTTTTCTTGCCTTCTAGGAGCTCGATATTGAATATGATGTATCTATGTGATTTCCGATCCCCAATATGTGATCTTTGGTCCTATAGTATCACTCTAAGTCGTCTTTCTAATGCCACAGGCCTGACCCTATTTGGATTCTTCAAGGAAAAGTTATTCCCAATCTCTCACAATAACCTTATTATAGACTAGTTCAGTAGAGAGAACTTGTACAGTGTGCCATGTGTCACTATTTCCTCTGGCTTTGAAACTGATACACAGAAAACTGCATTTTGTGAAATATGTGCCACTTTTTACATAATTTCAATCCTCTTTGCAGAGAGATAGTTATGCCAATTTTCCCAAGGTCATCTCTTTGTGATGAAATTCGGAAGCCTGCAAAAATCCTAACTTCCACAAATCATATCTCTGAAAATATATCAAACCAAGATCTGGAATTAGGATACGAGCTTCATAAATATTTCAGCCAAGTGGGTTTTTTGTTTTAGCATATGAAGCTTCGCAGAGAAATAGTTATAGTGAAAATTCCAAGATGACCTGCTTTTAGTAGCTAAATGCTTATATGAGGAGGATATGAGGGTCACAATTTATATTAATTCTTAGGTTGAGAGGGTCTTCAGCAAGTGAACGTTGGAGGGATTTTAGGAGCTTAAAAAGTATTAATTATTGACTATTCAATGACCACAACCAATGATTACTGTCATGCCACAACCCCATGGGGTTTTAGCGCACTAACTGGGGTTACTAACTTCAAACATGAATATCTCTCAAACCATGAAGAATTACGTGGTGTTCCATATATCAATGGAAAAATATCAACAAGTAGAAACCATCCCAGATATCCTTGACTCAGAATACAATAATTTTTCAATTAAAAATTACCATGCAAGATCGGGGTAGCCCCTGGTGTTGCTTGGGTTCACATCAATGACAACCACTAATCAACACACTCCGACCCCATCATATATTTCTAATTTTTTATGTAGCATGGTCCATCAAAAATATGAAATATGGGTACTCCTTGGATGAGGAATTAAATTTTTCATCCAACATTTACTCCTGCTCAAAATTTGAGTAAAACCTTAAGGAGATAAGGTTAAAAAACAAGTTGGAAAATTAGTGTTATTATTTTATTATTTTTTAATCTTTTTACCTTTTTACCCCAAAAATGGTGAATCATTCCCCATGGTTGACATAATCATCTTGAATCCTATTGGTTCTTATAAAGTTTATTTTGGTAGTAAATTTTTCTTAGGAGGCCCATTTTAAACATCAAAATTTCTCTAATGAGAGGAACACTTCCTGTAATAAAGTGAATAGAAAGATCATAATCATGAATATGTTGAAGGACATTGGGAGTTTCAAATACCTTGGAATGATTGTCCAATACTTTTTGTTTATTTGAAGAAATAGATGATTTTGATGTTGAATATCTAGCTAAAATAATTGTGCAATTACACCTCATTGTTCTTTCTTCAAAAGATTTATCATGCCATTAGAGATGATTATCTTCCCCGGTTTCTTTACAATACGCATTAATTTAATTTCCTTTCCCTCCTAAAAAATTTCAATAAGAGTTCTTTAAAATTAAAATCTATCGTACCCAAATATTGTAACCATTGGACTCCTGGTACAACATCAACAACACCCATTATAATGGAAATAATTACACTATTCAATACATATTCCCCCATGGCTAGCTTGATATTATGGAACTTTCCATAGAAATTTATATTTCCTCCATTTGCAACCATCTCTTGATACTCTGGTGATGGATATAGAAAGAAATTTAATTCTTTGGCTATCTTACAATGAATAAAATTATGGGTACTACCTGAATCAATGACGATTATTATTTTTTCCTTCTTGATATATCCTTTTATCTTGAGAGTTTAACGAGTGGTGATTCCCACCAATGCATTACAAGGTATGCTCAGATTCATCTCTTCATTCTCTGGGGTTGGTTCCTGATGTATATCTTGTTCTTTTGATGTTTCTTCTTACTTTTATTCCTCCTCTTCACAATCTGTGTAAAATAATTTCTTCTCAGCACACTTATGAACTTTAATGTATTTTCTATCACAACTCTAACAAATCCCTTTTACTTTGTTTTCCTCCAATATTTGTGGTGTCAAAATTTTAGTTTGTGGAAGAATAGGAGCAACAAGTGACTTCCATCTTTATATTTGTGAGTGGTAGATTTGCTTGTTGCCATAATTTTTCTTTCAACTTTTCCTGCCACCCTGAATGCATTCTCCAATGAGTCAGGTTCCTAAAGGCGAACGTAATGTTGGATGTTATCCTTCAAAGTCCCTATGTAGACATCAGTCTCATGTTCCTCTAGAATATCAGTTACAATGATATTCAATTTTTGGAAGTCCTTAATGTGCTCCATAATTGTGCTCCACCATCGAATCATTTTGTTTGAGATTTATCAATTGGCTAAAGGTGTTTCTCTTTGTATCCTCATAATGTGTTATAATTTCCTTTGTAAAAATGTACCAAACGACAAGTGTCTTATGAGAAAAAAGACATTGATACCATAAAAGCTGATTGGGTTTTACATATAAATATGCAATGCATACCTTTTTTGTGTGTTGCAGATCATGTAGTTCAAAATATTGCTCCATTTGTAGTCACCATGTTATCGGATCATTGGCATCAAACTTCCTCATCTGGATTTTTGGAATGTGGCTAGTCTTGAATCCAAAGTTAGACTCTCTAAAATCATTATTAACATTCCTTTTATTCTCATCATGAGTTTCATGGAATACCTTTTCACCATTAGGAAGAATTTCTTGTAGCAACCTTGTCAAACCTTCCTTTAAACCTTTTATGTATGCTTTCAAACGTTCCATGTCTACATTCAAACAATGAATCTTAGCTTCCATGTCTTATTTTAATCCATCCTTCAAACATTCCATGTTTTCTTTTAAACCATTCTTCAAACCATACATCTTAGCTTCCATTTCATTTTTGGTTACTCTTTGCGAGAGAAAAATTTGTTGCAATTGGTCGTGTAATTTTGATATATCATGTTGCAATTATTCCTCTTCATGTAGTATAGTAGATATTTATGAGGGCTTAATCAATGTAGAATTATTTTATTTTGGTGGCATTTTAGAACCAAATACTAATATATGTGCTTCAATATTCCCTTGGAATCACTTAAAACTGAATTTTCAAACAAACGTTATGCAAATTTTTAAAAACTACACACCTTTTTCATGAGTTTAGGAGCTCTATCTTCAAAATGTTGGAACTCTATAATTTCATATCTCCAAGGTCTGAAATTTCATACTATGTTATCACTCTGAGCTTTCTTTCCAGTCCCACAAGTCAAACCTAGATTGGATTATTCAAGAAATAATTATGCCCAATATCCCATGATGACCTGATTATAGACTGGTTCAGTAGAGAGAAATTGTATGGAATGTCACGTGTCACTGTTTCAACCATCAGACATGTTTGAGATTAATCATGGAGATTGCAAAAAATCCAACGTCTTCATAATATATCTCATAAAATATATTGAACCAATATCTGAAACTTCTACACAAAGTTTACCAGTATTTTGGCTCCACGTGGTAAAAATTTCAGCTTTAGAAGCCTCGTGGGTAAAAATATATAGAGAAAATTCCAAGATGACCTATTTGAATCAGCGGAAGCCTAACATCCAAAGCCCCAGTACCGCATGTTATGAAACTAGCTCACAACTGAAGAAAAGATAGATGAATGACTTGAAAATTATCCTATTCGAGGGGGGAACCTCCTTTACACTACATAAATGAAAAATCCTTCAACGATACAAATGAAAAGACCTAATTTGTATTTATTTGAGTCTAAGGGGTCATAATAGAACCAAAGCCTACATAATAATAATGATGTAAGGGCACACCAATAACAATAGTGGGCTTCTATGGGGCACAAAAATAACAATATGAGGGATACATGGGCACAACAATAACCCTTTAACCAGGGGAGACTAGAGTAGTTGTTGCCATTATACACCCTACCAGATGCTTTCAAAATAGGAGTAGACTATTATTGAGGTTGTGGTGGAATTGGCACAACAAATAGGTTAATTAAAAGAGGTTTTATAGGTATCAAATCCAAATAAAGTTTAAGTTGGTTGGGAAGAGGATTAATATGAGGATGTAGGTACTAGACTAGAATCCATAGCATGAGGTTAGGAAAAATCAACATAGCCATCATTGTGTGTTGGTTACTCTTGGTGGTGGAAATAAGAAATGTATTTGACCAAAGGGATAATGACCATGGGGAACACTTTCCATTGCATTATTTGAATTTGTTGAAGAATATTTCTAAGAAACTTGAGAACTAAAAACCATGCATACCTAAGAGGTTCTCAATGTAGTCAGAGTAGGTGGTGGGACATAATATGTCATAAGAAAAGAGGAATATTTGAAGACTCATGGAATAATCATAATGAAAGAAAAATTGTGTCATTTCCAACCATCAAGAAAATAAATTTTTAGGATGAACCTAAAGCTTTAATTCATAGTATGCCAACCGGTATATACAAAAAATCTTCCCATTATGGAGGAATCTCATGGTATTATATATGTATGAACATACCACCTTCATGGCATACATGAAACTACATCGTAGCATGATATTATAGTATAAGCATGTGTCAATAACCTTGTTAGGGTCCTATAATAATAAGGTTCATAAAATTTTGAATTGACTTGGTAAGTCTTGTAAATATGTACATACCTTGCATTCTGCAAGTTGTTTTCCCATATTTTGAAAAAATGAAAAATAATAAAAAATCAAAAAGAGGGTAAAAAGTCCTAAAAGAATGATCAAAGGACTTAGAAAAATATAAACCCCAAAACAAAAAAGAAATAAGACTTGAAAGTGAGCAAGTCCAAATGCCACTACTTTTACTTTTTACTGCAAAAATAATGATTATGTGCAAAGTGTCAATGAATGTCATAATCCATGATCAGTCAAATAGTTTAATCTTAAATGTTCATGTTTCAATTTCATGTTTTAGATAGTGAATAAAGATTTGTCAAACAATTTAAACTTGACAAATCAGTAGATAGGTAGAGAATAATGAGGAGCTCAATAGTTTAATCTGAGCCCTCGGATGAAATAAGGTAGATCTAGATAGTTTTTATGCTTTGAAAGAAAATGTTTTAAGGTTGCAAGCCTAAATGCAAATGCAAAATGAAGAAAAAATGTTAGAAATAGAAATTGGGTAGGTAGAAAGCAGTGGAGAAATCATGTAAATAATACATCATTAGGAAAAATCACTAATTTCCCCTCCCCCATGAGTATTCAATACTCTAAGCTATCAGTCAAACAGGCTCAGAGCATTTCTCTGACTTTTTTTGGGACCGGACCTAAGGCTCTATGACTGGTTAGTTGAAAATATTGAATTCGTATTTTAAATCCTTATTTATCGTCATTTACCTTCATTTATGTACTAAAATCCTTTTTTCCTAAGTAAATCACACTCTTACTTAGTAAAATTGTAATCCCCACATAATTAACTTTATCCCTTCATAAGCATTCATAAAAACCCACAAAATCACATTTATCCTAAGTATTATTCAAAGAAATACAAAGATGAGCAAATGCTTGATTATTTTATACTAGAAATAATGTGTATTTTGTTTTGCACTCCCCTCTCATATTAAATTTTAACATATTTTATTAAATCGCTAAGAGATACCCTTTCCTATGTTATTAATTCCATTATATCTAATAAACCCCCAAAACCCACTATTATAAGCTTTTGACCAAGGTATATTATCCCATGTGCTTAAATAAAAAACCCAAAATAAAAATCCCTTTGGTATAAAAGATTACCCATATACAAATATCCGGCCCTATAGTTGTTTAACTATTCAAAAAAGTTTAAAAAAAAAACTATATAAAATAACATATTATTATGTACATTTGAAAAAAAAAAAATTAATAAAATGTCACAGCATAAAACCCTGCCCACTTATGTTTTATTAAAAGCATTTTAACAAATGTTTTAATAAAAACATTAAGCCCGCCACCTTGCATATAAACCAAAACATTATTGCAATGTTTTAAACCATAATTAAATCCCCCGACGCTAGTTTATTTCATAGATATTTTAACCTGTCGACCTATGCAATAGGCCGTTCCCACCTTTCTATCCTGACGCAACTCTCAAACCAATCTCCACCGTTCGCTTCAAAGTTGTTAGTCTGGCGGCCGACAAGCGATATCGCATGAATAATATGCACGACCGCTCCAACACAATATCCATGCAAAATGGCTGGTTTTGCACTGAACCCTCCCCTCCACGTGGATATTTTTGGTTGGATCGCGTGACTCTGATTAAAAAATGCTTACCACTCCAAATCAACGCAATAAACCTCCGGTTTTCTTCTCCTTTGAAATTCGAAAACCGCTTCCCGCCTTGCATTCAATGCAGATTGCATATTGTTTAATAAAACCTTTGTATATGCATTTTTTTACCCATCTTTTCATTTAAACCATTGTTTTCCCTCCCAACTGTATAAACCTGCACAGAGCCCCCTGATAGCCATTTTCTGCCATTTTTACACCCAGGACCTCTTAAATTCACCCAAGAAACCTGCAAGTAACTACTAAGGAGCTATATTAATCCATTTCAACCTTTAAAGATTCAATTCGACTAAAAGATTGCAGAAAAACCTAGTCAAAACCAATACCTGCGTAAAAACCAAGTATTTTTCTAAAGATTTAACCTACAAATCAAATTCAAAAACCTATTAAAGGAAAAAGAAGTAGTAAATATTAAGGAAATTAAGTAAATTCAATTGCCCTAAGGTCCCAGAAATAGGCGAAACCCTGGCAACATTTTTTTCAGGAATCCTAGAATCCGCTGCGCACTATTTTCCAAAGAAAATTATCATTTTTTCACAATTTTAGGGTCAATTTCAAGCCCTAAAAACCAGAAATCCTCTTCAGGTGCCTTGTATCTTCTGAAAAACCTTTTTTTTATGAAAATTTGAGCCCAATCTATAGCCAAGAGACTCAGAAAACCCCTGTTTTCTATGTTTGACCAATTTTAGCCTCAAAAATTCATTGGAGAAATCTAATTGAGCATCAAATCTAAAGAGACTTTCTATTTTTCTGAAATTGCCTAACCAATCCTCCGTTATAGTAAAATTTCCTCTGCAAATAGTTTAAGCTTGCAGAACCCAGTAAAGATGCCTAAAAAACAGAGTGGAAAAAAATTTGAAGGTTCAAAGACTCGCAAAGCTACTCCAGCCACGAATCCAAATATTTCCATCGTAGTTAATCCATTTCATCCTCTAGTTGTTGATATTGAGCATATTCCTCTAGCAGACAATGACTACAAAATATTTGATCCTGTAGTTGAGTTCAATTTGTTAGATATACATAACTGGTGTTTTGAAAAATCCCTAGGTGATCAAGAAGATGTTCATATTTGGGAATCCAATTTTCCCAAATATGTAGTCCCCCTAACACACCCTTGTCAATAATTTATCAGACTATGTCACCTATACTACATCCCTGAACAGAGAGCCATTTTCAATGCAAACAAAAAGGTCCTATTTACCATTACAACAGAGTCTATAAACCAAATGTTGTAGCTTCAACCAGACCCTCAAGCAGTCCCATTATCTATTGAAGCACTCACTAAGCTATACATTAACTTAGACTTTCCTAAAAGGTTTATGATTTTCCAAACTTTCATGCCTCTACATGTTGAAATCCCAAAATTAAACCCTCCATATTCAACTACCAAAGGTTAAAGGCATGTTATCTCCATGCTTTCCTTTATACTTGGGTATCTCACCGATGAAAATAATGATGAGTGAATATTGGGATTTTTGTCTACATTTTCTCCAGGACAGTCACTCTGAGTCATATTTAACTATGTTCATTTTATAGTTGATAGCATTCATTATAAATTGTCTAATTTGCAGCTAGAAGGGGTATTCAGATATACCTCTTATATTTTACACTTGTTTCTATTATTTCAATCAGAGAACTTTCCTATTTCACTTCAGAAATTGCATATAGAAGGGAAACCTCTATCAGTTTTCCTCTGGACATCTATACTCAGAAAGGAAGGGACAAAATTCAGTTATTCAGAGTTTGTTGAGTTGTTTGTGCATCCATTGATCGACATCTTGACAAAAGCAGAACAACCCAGAATCAGTGAGGAAATGAAGAGAATTTTGCAGCTATCAGAGCAAAGAAAAGTAGGATATTGGTATTTATATAAGGAATTCATTGAAATCAGAGTTTTTGGTTATAACTTGTTGCCCTACAAGTTACCTAAGCATCCATCTATGAGGATCTTTGCCTTAGATTACATTAGGTAGATCCTGAATTTAGATTCAATTAATTTTATGGAAATCAAGAAAACGACTCAATTTAAACTCAAAAATCAAATTGGGCCTTTTATATGTAATCAAAGAGGGGAAAAAAAGGAAGCAGCAAGTCAATTACAAGAGCACAAACTAGAAGAAAGCTTCCCATGGAATTATGATCCACAAGGGATCTTAAGTAAACTAAGGGTAAAATGTAAATTGACACCCTTTATCCATGACTCAAAGCTAGATATAGAGAAATTTTCTAATCAAATTGAGTGGGTTGAGAATACTTTAACAGAGGTAGTAAACCAAAGGAATACTAGTCACCCTTTGGAAGTTGCCAAATAGCCAAAGCCATCCACTAAAAGAATCAGAGAAGAAGGAGCTTATACTATAGAAACTACCATAGAGACAAACTTCAAAATCATTTACAATAAGAGGCCTAAACTGGATACTGCAGCTAAAGGCAAGGTAACCATTGATGTTGAGAAAACACTGCCTTTGAACACCAACACTGCACAACCAGAGACCAATGTAGCCACTGTAATCATCAGTGAGCCAAATCATAATCAAGAACAGTTGAATAATGAATATGCACAAATAATTGAGAGGAAAAAAAATATGGAGGCTTCCTCCTCACACTCAGTTGAGGATAAGGATTTAGATATCAAGGAAAAATATAAGCAAATCAAACTAAAGAATGAGGAAATCAAAACTAAAATATATTCTCAGTTTTTGAAGCAGAAGCCAGGTAACCAAAATAGATTCTTATCAGCCTTTTATTATTCAACTCAAAAATTGATTATGTCAGTTTTACAGCTCACTGTACCAGTGCCAAAGATAGTGGTTGATTACAAAAAGGTTGATATGGAGGTAGCCACAAATAAAATCCATGAGTTGGATTAGATTGAATTCCATAGGAAAATATTAGATATGCTTTGTTCCACAGTGACCACAAAGGCTATGAGTTCTCACAGACTTTAAAATACAATCTCTAATATGCAGGACCAAATGAAAATGGATAAATCCTCACTGTATGCAAAATATCTAAGGATAAAGGCCTTAGAAGAGTTAGTATTGCAGGTAGGATATGATCCTACAAACATAAAAGCAGTTGAAGCATTAGTCAAAAAAAGAATGAGGACATTACTGCCTTGAGGAAACAACTCAAGCTTCCTCAAGGAGAGAATCCTAAAACAAAGGAAGTTTTACAGGACCAGAAGGAGAATGATGAAATGATGAGCTTGATATTTCAACTCATAGCTCAAATCAAAGAAATGGAAGTGAAAATGGACCAAGTTATCCAAGAAAAAGAGACAGTCAAAGAACCAGTTATTCCCATTGTTATCCCAGTTATCACAGCAATAGTACCATCTACTTTAGGAGTGAAATTGACACCTAAAGAGCCACTGGCCACTACAGTTCCAATAACATCTACAACAACTTCAGTAGATGAGTCTTCTACAACAGTGTTGCCACCCACATATGGAAGCAGTCAACTAGTAAAGTAAATGGAGGAAATGTCCTTGAAAACCAATGAAATCAATAGATTGACCAAGATAAATGAAAATATGGAGAAGAAAAGCAAAATAGCTCAAATAGATGCCAAAATACATGAACAGAATGCACAAAGGTTGAGTGAAGAGGTAAAAAAGCTCCAGAAATAATTAACTCTTAAGGATGAAGTATCATACATTAAAATAACTTACGGAATAAAGTAATTGAAGCCATTCATGATGTTTGGCCATCAATTCAAGTATTTTTTGAGCAGAGAGAGTTACTGTTGGAACCTCAGACAGAGATCCAAAAGACACAAGAAGAATTGGCAGATAAACCAGAACAGACTGTTAGGTTAATCAATTTCCTAAACAACGTGAATAGACAACAACTTGAAGAGTTAAAAATCAATGATAGGACAACTACAATCCTCGAAATTAGGAAAGTAACGACTAAAATAAATCTAATGAGGAAGCTTGAGGAGAAATGTGAAGGAATGAACACTGTTGTCACTAGATTCATGGTTAAATTCACCAATTTGAGGCAAAAAGGACTTCCAAATATTATGGTGATTAATGACAAGCTAATGCCTCAGAATGATTATGACAAAAATATTAGAGAACATGCCAAAGGATAGGTGAACAAGCCAATAGGCCAAGGAATTCCCACAGGGAAATTATTGCTAAAGGGTTTTGAAGATTTGCTTTCTTTGCAGTATGAAATCAAACATTTGTTTGTCATAAAACCCACAATTTCTAGGTACACCGAGGATGATGAAAATTTTAGGAAACTGAAGAATATTAGAATTCCTAAAAATGAGGAGTGGCAGGCATTGATTGATTTACTATAAGAAATAAAGGAAAACATATGAAGAATAAAAATTATGTTCGTTGATTTCATAGTAAAAACATATTTTTACAGAAAGAAGAGAGTTTTACTGAAGGTAAAGAGTATCAAAATTGAAAGAGGATGAATAATAAAGAGTATCATCGTTAAAGAGTATCAGTGAAGGCAACTAGATTTTGAAAAATATCTAAAAAGCCAGCAGTGGAAGACACATAAGAAGCCAACTGCTTCTTATCTGCAAACTGTTTCTATTTATTTTGAATAAAATAGGACAACCTGCTAGTTTGTTGAGAAAGTTGTCACTATTATTGTTGTAAAAGACTTAATTTTCCTAAGTTTATTCCTAGAAGTCATCTAGGATATTTTGTAAAGAATTTTATATAAATACTTCACTCTTGGAAGTATTTTTGTGTGGAATAAAATTGCTGGAGATTACTATAGATATTTTCATTGACTTGAAGGCTTTGGATTTTGATTTTGAGCAGCAGACTGAATCACCTTTTTGGCATCATACTTCAGGATCCCTGTGATAAGCTATTTGGAGTGAAGTAATCTCTTGAAACTTGCCATTTTTATCTTCTTTTGTTTCATTCATACATCTGTGTTTTAATTCTAAATCTGAATGTATAACTAGGAGTATTACTACAGGACATGTTAATAGAACCCTATTTTTAACTAGTTATCATTTCATTGTTTTCTTCTGATTTCTAGTGTAGGGAATTCTCAATTGCTCCCTCTCCCGTTTGACCTCTATATTCTACTTCCCTTTTCTGGATTTAAGGATTATTAAGTGCCCTTTATCCTGATCATACCATCTCAAAAACCAACTTTCCCAAGATCTCCAAGGGTTATCTACCTTGCCCTGCATATATTTGACCTTTTAGGCTTTAATCCCAGTTCTGTTAGCTTGAATTCGACTCCATAGCCCAATGGATAAGTAGATTTCCCTCTATTTATCCTCCAAGTGAATTTTTCCCACCAAATCCAACAAAACAAAACCAAATCTGCATATAATAACTAGCCTAATATCCACAGCTAAAACAAAATTAAACCTTAAAGAGAGAGCCCTCTCTGAAGCCAAGGAAGGCTAGATCCTAGAGTTTGAAGTAGGTTTGTGGTTACCTCTAGTATTATTTGACTTAAAAACTAAAATCCCACAACTTAAGAATTTACTGGAGTGATAACAAACCTCAACATTGATCAACACATTCTTTCCAGCTAACTTGATGGTGCAATTCATGTACAAACTTGTTTGTTGCAAGGGACCCCCATTATACACTCTATGTACGATTTTAAATCCTTGGATTTCTAGGGATCTAAGCTATTTTTAGACGTAAGTGCACATAACACATGTGGATACCCTTTCATTAATGATACAATGTTGGGAAATTACAATCTTAATGAGTACAAGAATCTAGAAAGCAAGGTATGGAGGGTGACTAGGATATCCTTATTTATTAACATTAAAGGAAATCATTCTATTATCAGATGGATGCATATTTCCTAAAGTGGATAGTAGAGCCTTGCATTGTGAAGGGCGAATTTGGAGGACTTACAACACTAACAAGGAAGTAGGTAACTACGCCAAGTGATCTACAATTCTATAATGATGGGTTGTCTGTGAAAAGGTGTTGGTAGCATTTTAACATAATGGACCATTGGTGATCTTAGGAGGAACATCCACCATTGGTTGAGGGATCTATAGGGTGCCCTTTGTTGGTGACCAAAGCTCTATGGTGGGTGTTGCTTGCACCTCAAGGCGACGTCCATATTGACATGACCAAATGGAGAGGTTGATATTTGCAGAATACATCATTAGGATATGTTATGTTCTATTCATAGGTTGGTTGGGAGGTGGAGTAGGAGGACCATTCTGGATAGCATGAGTGGTCGTGTATGCTTTGTTAAGGAATGGACTCAGAAGCGTGAACATATATGAAGCGGGTGGAATGTATGTTTAATGAGGTTGGTTCCTCCATTTGGTAGTCTCTTAATTTCCCATATCCTACATATTTCAAGGAGAATGGGACTCTCATGAGTTTAATGACCATATGTACCATAATAGGCACAAGGATTGTTCATTCCAAAAGCCTTTTTTTTCTTGGGTTGATTTTTTTATTGTTGAGTTGTGGAATTTCACTTGTCACCCATTTTTTCATTAAGAATTTTGCCTTGGGTACGTTGGTTACCCTCATTTTGGGCATTTTTCTTGCACTTCCCCTTATTCCTTTTCTTTACATTAGGGGGATTGGATGCATTCTATTTGGCGTACAATTGAACTTGCTGAGGAGGTGAATGCTCAGGCATGGTGTGTTGAGGTGTTGGTGGCATAGGGGATGGAGCACTCAGTTTTGGATACAAATAGTAAGTTTTTTACACTACGTTCTAGTAATTAGGAGTAGTACATGCTTTCCTAGGAATAGGGTGATGTGGATAGGCATATGCATAAGAGGTATTGGTTCCTACTTGTGATGAAACATGAGAGGGATCTGAGGGAGCATAATTATAAAAGGTATTGGTCACTACCTAGGGTTGGCCATATCCCATGTGTCATAGAATATATGAGGAAGGAATGGGGGATTCACTCAATGAATCTCTGACATAGCACTTGAATTTGCGGCATACTAAACAATAACCTTAATTTGACTACGTATTGGAAAACACCTTTAAAAAGAAATTTATTTAATACCCTACCAATACCAACCCAATACTCATTCCCAATTTAAGAAACCCCTACTTTCATTAGGTATTTTAGGTATCCATTGTTTATATTAACATTTTTTATACCCTTTTATATTGTTTAATTAACTTTGAGATCCATTTTTTATACACAACATATATATCCCCCAATATAAATGCACGTGTTATGGTATTTCTCCCCTATGAATCCTCCATGGGGGAAGATGTATTAGATGATACAAAACTAATAAAACAATTAGCAACATGAAAATCCTTAGGTGTGAAATGATCACCTCAATGAGTACAAGGAGCATCAAGGATGATTATGTATAAGTAGCACAACTAGGCATATATAAAGTGTTATTGCATGGCCTTCTGAATGGCCCCTTCCTCGATTTATGACAATGTTGAAGAAATTACTTGGAAATGGGAGGAAAGAGTGATTTAAAAATTAAATCTATGAAATAGTAATCATTGATCTTTGTAGCTTTGTACAAACTCTTCCATATACACCACTACTATATATGATCAATGATGTGAGTAGCAGTGGTTTTGAAATATGTAGTTAATATATATATATATATATATGTTGGTAACATGGCCTATTGTAATTGAAAGTAATGTAGGAAAGTGTTCATGATTGTGGTGAACACTTACCTATAGTAATTGAAAATAATATAGGAAAGTGTTCATGACGGTGGTGAACACTTAGTGAGTGCTATGGCGCTAGTCATCATATCATTTCACCACAAAAACAATCAATGTGCATTGAAATAGATGGAAGGTGCATTAAGTATTCCATTATGGAGTTGGATGAACATGACATGTGGAAATACCAAATGTTTTTGGTAGTGTTATCACTCTCCCCAACTTCCTAGGATGAAATTAGGAGTGAAGAAAGGAAACCAAAAACCAACTTTTAGCTAGGTATCTAGCCCTACCTAACTAGAGAGGGCTCTCTCTGTGTCACTTTTTAAATATTCAATTTTAGGCTGAATACCAGATTTTAGGCTAGATATGAATTAATTTGACATAGAATTTTTTTAATATTTTTTTGGTGGATAAAAATTATAATCGGTGAAACTAAAATTGATTTCAAAGACAAAATTGTAGAAAATAGAGTAAGGCAAGATAGGCAAACTATTTGAGCACAATTAATTTTTCATTTGTGTATAGTGGTAGAAAAGAGAGGGGTCTGAATGAGAATTTTATTGAATTAATTCATTAGAATAAAATATATATTGTAGAAATCTTAATAAACATAACATATGACTAATTTCTACTTATAAAATGATAATATTTTTACACGGAAAGTGAAATGGAAGTAACAGAGAGAAAATACAGTGCTCAAAAGAAATACCACATGAATCTTACAAAATTTGTTGCAAATCCTTTGATTTCATTAATATTGGGTCCACAGTAATACACAGAGTCTCAAAAACACATTTATCCAAGCTATCCTTCCTCTATAATATGTCTATTTATAGTTTTTACAATGGGTCTGCCAGCAAGGCTAAACCTTCGAATATCTCCAAAGACATGGTTATTATTACATCGAGAGGAAATAGGAGAAATATGTTTCTATTTATTACATTAACAAGAAATATTAAAAGATCACTCAAATGATGCTTATCAAACCCAACAACAATGTTGGATGTGGAAATTTTTATCATGAACTATAGGTCACGAGGTATAGGGTTTGCTGATAAAAATCAAACTGTTTGAGCAACTGTTGCCAAAATTTCTGTAAATCCTATGACTGGTTCTTCAATCCTTCATATGCTTTTGGAAGCATGATGGTGCTAAGTAATGGTGGTGCAGGTCTATGGAAGTCTCTTCCAGAGAAAAATCTGATGTTGTTCCCTTCTTTGGCTTCTTCTTTGACTTAAAATTGTTTCGTTTCATTTTATGAATGTCTTTTAAATGACTGCAGAAAGAGAATTATAGTAAATGAAACCCATATAGACAGGTTTAAAGGAATAGCTGGGCTTGTGAAAGGAAATGGATAAAATTGCGTGAAGGAAAAGGAGAAGGATACATGTTTGACGTGGGACAGTGGAAGGAATTATTAAATAAACAATGAGTGGGAGGGAGAACCCTATATATATCGCAATCGCAGATCAGAGATCAAAGCATTTAAACCTAAGACATGGGATGGAGGAATTGGTGAATTGTGAATTACAATGGGGTGAGATGATGTGGCAGTAAGAAGGTCCCATTTTCATATCACATATCGAAAATTGGGATTTCGGGGCTTCATCGCAAATCGGGGATGGGAATCTTTATCGCAAATTGGAAAGTCAGACTTATCGCAATCGAGAGTCAAAGGGTTATTGCATTCAGAGCATATAAATTTTTGCATATCAAGGATCATGGAAATGAGGTAGGTAACATTAATGGAGGACCATAAGATTTGTGATATGCGATAGAGATGCTAACATGGTAGGGGATGGGTCCTACCAAAATTGCATCGAGAACTATATGAAGCGGCAAGTGAATATGGAAATTTTTGTTGCGATATCTGGATTGTGAAAAGGTAAGGGGTCCATAATATAGTTAAGTGTGGTAAGTAATATCATATATAAAAATGTTTGTTGTGGAGCGGGCAGAGCTGCTTTTTAATAACAAAAATGAATTTGAATGGTTAAAAAGGGTTTTGAAAAGGAAATGAGCGATGGAATTTAGATTTTGGAAAAAGTGAAGGGTACGAAGGGTAAATGAAATGAATGAAGGCTTTTGATATGCATGAAAAGGGTAAATGTGGAAATGAAATTTACTCACCCCCCCTTTTTTACACTTTGACACTAGCACATTCCTCTTTCAAATGAGATGAGAAGGAAAATTGATTTCCTTTGAAGCTCTCACAGTCAAGATGACTCTTTTTATTGTAAATAAAACATTGAGACAGAGATGATCTTTTTGAGACTTGAGCTATATGAAACAACAAATATGGTTTTTATTTATACTCCATAAACTTTCTTTCTCCTTCATCAGATTCTTATGAATGAAATGAAGGATTCAATGCCTTATTTTTAGTGAAAATATGAAGATTTTTCCATGGGCAGTTTTGATCATAGATTGAACTATATGAGATGGAGTGACCTAACTCTATAGCTCTTAGTGATTATGGTGGAAATGATGACCTTGAAATTGGTGATGATAAATGAAATGAAAGAGAAACATACATGGTTTAACCTTCTTCAGTGACCAAAATTATTGTTGAGAACTAACTAAAAAAGAAAAAAATTTGACTAATGACCTGATGAAAATCTCTCAAAAGAGCTATTTTTGATCACTGATAAACTGAATCTAAAATTGGCTCCAGATGGGGATGGCAGCTCCTTCAGGAGGTTCCAAGAACACCGTATATCTGGTAGCCTTACAGTTGGGCTATGGAGTCAACTGGATTATGAAAAATTTAAATAATTGAAAAATATTGAACTATAAAGAATGACTTGACTGTGACTCAATAACTAACTAAAAACTATGAACTTTAAAAGAAAACAAGAGTTGATATAGGAGTCTTATGGCCTTCTTCTCGGACTTCAAACTTCATTAATAGGTCCTCCCAACACTTCTTTTCCTTCAAGATATTCTAATAGAAATTATTTTCTCCCTCTGAATGCAGTGATCTTGTAAGGTCCTTTCCATAAATTTTCAAACTTCCCATGCTTGCCCTTATCTTCATTCATTGCATCCCAGCGAAGAACAACATCCCCAATCTTGAAGTCATCAACCCTTTTTTTTCTATCAAAAATATTTTTAATTTTTTCATGCAGCTTTGAATTATTGCTGAAAACTTCAACTCTTGACTGTTGCAAATATATCATCTGACTTATCCTTCTCTGGATGTAATTAGGCTCACTTTCAATCTCCTACAAAATCTTCATTACTGGAACAACCAAGGAAGAAGGGAAAACAATGTCAATTCCATAAACAATTTGAAATGGAGACATACTAATTGATCTTTTTGTGCTCACTCTATCATCCCAAAGAGCATTTGTAAGCTTCTTGTGCCAATTCCTTCGTTTTCGTGTAACATCTTCTTGATAATATTCACCAAAGACTTATTAGATGATTCTGCAAGCCCATTCCCATGAGGATAATATGCAGTAGAATGACCAAGTCTAATGTTATATTTATCACAAAAATCAATCATATTTTTGGATTTGAAAGTAGTTTCATTATCAGTGATAATATTTTATGGACAACCAAATCTTAACAGAATATTATTTTCAAGAAATTGAATGATAATAGAATCAATTGCTTTCCTAATGGGAATAACCTCAATCCATTTGGTAAAATAATCTGTAGCAGTGAGGATCTATTTGTGTTGATCTGGGGATGGAGGATGAATTTCACCAATAAAATCAAGTCCCCATTGCTGGAATGGTGCTTTGACTTCAATTGGTTTAAGAGGAAAAGGTTAAAGTTTCCTTTTTCCTTGAAAAATCTGACACTCATGACAACTATTAACTATTTTGTAGACATCAAAATAAGGCGGGCCAATAAAAACCTACTCTCTAAATTTTATTTGTTGTGTTTTTCCAATAAATATGGCCTCCACAGTCACCATTATGGAAATCTTTCATGAATTTCTCAACTTCACCTTCAACTAAACAGTTCAGCAATATTCCACCAGGATCTTTCCAATATAAGACACCATTCAAAATGTAGTATTTCAGTGCTTTTAATTTTAATGATCTTGCTCTAATGCTTGGCATGACAGGACAAGGAATCAAGTGTCGCTATAATATATACAATATCAGCATACCAGGGAGATAAAGAAACGATCTCAGCTATCTTAGGTAATATTTCAGCAGTTTTTTCATGAGTCATTGCAGCAAAGAAGTTTATGTCTAAGGCATGAAGATTGGAATCTACCATCAGCTTTGGTAGGCCTTGTCCTTTGATTAATTTTTTGGACTTAATCTACAAATCATACTCTAGCAAGGCAGAAATTCATTTACCCATATGAAATTTTGGATCATTCTGTGTGAGCACTTGTAATATTCCCAAATGGGAAATGCAGCAATACAAGATAGTTATGCAGGAAAATAACGCAGTTCATCTAAAGAAAATCAGCAGGCCAATAAAGATACCTTCTAAATGTATTTACAACAACAAAATAGATGTATAATGAGGCCCATAAGATGCATAGTTGAAGTCACCAATAGAATAAAAACCTCAAAAAGAGGTGTTGCAACCATACATATAGACTGAAACTACCTTGACATCATTATTTTATTAGGTTGCAACAAATGTTGATTACATTTCATATCTAGAGCAAATTTTTACATAAAACGTTAGATCTATAACAGATCCATACACTATATAGGCTCCTCTTTTAGATCCTCTTGGGGTTTTCAGCTTTACACGATGTACAAGCAATAGATCTAAGATCTAAGATTTAGATCTGCAGCAATATTCAGTGATTCAGAAATATACAGATCAGATCTGACATGAAAAATACATAGATCCTTCTTCAATGGATCTTCAAAGTGAAGGGCAGATCCCCAACACTTGAAAACCATCTCTCCAAATGATGTTCCAAAACACCCTCCAACAACACCTACAGCAATAACGTACATCTGGAAGGGAAACTAAGTTGTAGGGTATAGATCATGGTTTTCGACATGCCAAGATCTGAAAATGATGCTAAAGCACTCCAATACAGTCCTCCCAATGGAGTAGAAGCCTCCCCCACTAAAAAAGGGCACTGAAATGATCTAGATCTGAGTAGATCTAGCCTCCACTTAGTGCAGCTTGCAAAGAAAGCCAAACCCTCAACAGGATCTGCATTTTAGTTGAAAGGAGAAGCTTGGCCTTCAGCGAGATAGTGGACAATACAAAGCAACCTCTTCCAAGAGACCTCTCAAGGAAAGAGGTGGGATTCCCGTTCAAGAACACCCAGTGCTAAACAAATTTATTCTCAACTAAACATCCAGAGAATGATATATGTCTAAACAGAAAATATATTCAAAAATATGATAACCATCAACAACCTTCTCATTTTTTCATCCTCTTCCTTTTATAATTTGAGATCTTGCAAACCCTAAGCCACCTTCATTGAAAACACTCCTTTCACACAAAGAAACTCCATCTAAAACTGTGTTGTGCATCATTGATGGCCACTCCTCGAAGACAACGCTGTAGATTTGGTAAAGGTTGACCCAGTCAAAATGTCCAACCCCTTTCACACCTAAGGGTTCTTGATTTTGCAGCCAATATTTAGCCTATTTCACATTTGGATCTGATTTATTCTTTATTAGGAGTTTTATGAACCTCCTTTACATTTTTATTCTTTAAGAAAAGAAAGAAAACAAAATTGAATATTCCAATTAGCTTAGGACTAATTAGGAATATTACAGTCCTCCCCTCCCAAAAATTTCTTGTCCCCAAGCAACTACAAGGACAGAACTAAAGATGTGGGGAGCCTTCATTCCCATATGGAGCTCCAATCTCCAAGCTATCATCCATGTGAAATGAATCACCCTCCAGATTAGTAATTCATAAAAAATCTCCTTCCATGTGAGAGGCATCTCCCAAATGCTGAAGTTACCCAAATGGCTCATCCCATAAGGAAACAAGAGACCCAATGTAGCAATCATGGATGGTCCAATGCTTTCCCAAACATTTGAAACATAAGAACCATGGATAATCTCTCTCCCAAAGGACACATCCCATCCTTCCATCCTCCCTCCAATCATCCCCATAAAAGTACAAACACATCATCAATGTAGGGGATCAAAACAACATAGATACAAACAAAAATTTGTGCATATGGAGGTGGGTCATAGTCCCACATGTGGAACCAGCATAGTGCATCTCTTAACTACATTAGATCAAGATGTGGTAAGTGGTTTCGCCACCACTTACTTTCTGCCCATATCATCTCACCATGGCTGAAAGTGTGAGATATATTTGGTGCCCTAGGAAAGCACACATCATGAAATAGAATCTCCCTTTTTCCACCAGGGAGTGGCCATATTGAGAAATATTTTTGGCCCAAAGTTGGCTATGAATTTTATAAGGTACAACACTCCTATTAGAAGTCATGGTCTGTATATACATAGTAAAATAATGCATACAATCAGAAAATAAAACATGATTTATATGAGTATGCTCTTCACCAACAAATCTCCTCAAAAAAGTGGAGTGGTGGATAGATCTATCTCCTCTCTCAAAAGAAGAAAGAGAAGGTTGAATTAAATATCTCATAGAGTTACGTTGCTACTCCATCTCCACATGGTATATGCATCTTTGATAATGTTGATATAGTTCTCCTTCAAAGCCCTCCTAATAGTAGCTCCTCATGATGATGTTGTTGAGCTTCATGGAATATGTGTCGCTGAAACAGAACTCTTCATAGGCCCTTTGTAGCAAATTCTCCTTGAGCTTGGAGGATCTATACAAGAAGATCCTACCATGATCATAGATGACTCCATCTTAGACTAAATATCCCTCACCATGTAGCTGGTCATCAAGAATAATAGATGTGTGAAGATCCTTGGAGTAATCCACCAACGGTTGGTATTTCCAATATGGATCTAGACTCCTCAACAATGACAGTGTTGAGGATCCATCAACTGAAATATATGTCATGTGGCTGCTCTCCTCCTTGAAATCTCCCATGCCAAAGGTACATGTTGGAAGGTCATTCCTTCCCTTCTTCTCCTCCTTGACACCTACCATTCCAAAGGTATATGATGGAATGTTTTTATTCCCTCTTTGATGCCTTTTTTGCATATGCACATGATCAAATGAATATGGAAGTATTTGGAAGTTAGTCTCCCATGGAAAGCTATCATCTATCCAAAACATCCTTGGTCTTGCCATAGTATGCATGTGAGGCCACCATATTCTATAATGTATGGAATATTTCTCTCCAAGTGAGATTATCTTCTGAGTCTTCATAGCCAAGTACTTCCCTCCTTGCCCCATGATGGTGTCTTTCTCCCTTCTTGAATCATATTATCTCAACGTAGTATGAGATGAGAGAGTGTATAATGGTGACAAGGGAAAAATATTTCCCTCCTCCTTGATCTCCCCCAACACTCTCAGCGCTATAGTATGGTCCTCTAATGCTCTCTCCCTTCTTGGATCTATAAATCGAGCATCAAGGTGTGAGACATCTTTAACCAAATCTGAATCAGGTGGTATCCTAGGTGGTTTACCACAAGATAATGATGTCTCATGGATCATCCCCATGTGCATAATAGATGGGATCATCATATCCCTGATTCCACTGCACAAATTCAACTTTGATTTATGTGTGGAAGTTTCATGATAATGGGGTATCACTCTTAAGGATGCAAGACTGCTTCTGATTGGAGAAGTTTCCCCATCCTTTCCTCCAAGTAATAGTGGATCAGCTCCTACCATGTCAACGCTATGATCCCTCATTTGTTCTTCTTCTCTTACCTTCTGAAAGATATCACAGTCTAAGGTGCTTTCTTCAGATGTAATTAACCCATGTACACCCAACATATCCTTGGTGTCATGAGTCTTGATCACAAAGGAATGATCTATCATAGTGTGTGTTCCTAGAACTATATGCAATGTTGGAAGACACTTCCTCCATTGTTTTGTCCCATTGTCTATCGTCATAGACACATGCTTCTCATGCTCTTCATGTGTAAGATCCCTTGGATGTTGATCCTTTGGATATTATTTCAAAGATACAAGAGCCCTTCTAATGGAAGGTGTTAGTGTCAGCCTTTGCAGCTTTCCTCCAGTGATCAAACATGCTCTTACAAGGTGATTTTAAGGTTTCAAGGTCAAATTTTGTCATTTCAATGAGTCTTCAAGAAAAATTTGGTCACTAGGCATTAGGTCTAGGGTTTTCTTTCATTCCTTTCAGAGTTTTCCAAATGTCGTTCCATGTCACCATTCAGATGAGTGTACCATCATTCAGAGGGTTTTCATCATCATTTCAGGTTCCAAAGAGTCATTTTACACCTTGTTCACGCTTCAGTTGTGCCTTGGTAAGGTTCATTTCCGTCTCCTAGGGTTTTGGAGGTAATTTCTCTTGGATAGTCAAATCATCAGCAAAAATTGTATCCTGATGTTCATACACCTTCCCCTATCCTTAATGTACCTGATTAAACACTTCCCATCACTGAGATCCCCCAAATTCCTCATTTTTGCACAAACCCTAGTTTCTTGCTACAACTTGGCAATTTTCTAGGCTAGGCCTGTGTTTTTCCCTTTTGGACCCCTTCCCCTCACTAAATTTCTAATATTACAGTTTCCCCTACTTCCTAACATCCCTCCCTACTTCCAAAAATCTCCCCAAGAATTTATAAGCCCCTTATCCCCTTCATTTCGCTTCATTTCGACAAATCCTTTGTTCCACATCGGGATAGGTTTCACTCAAATGATGTTTCAGAGCAATAGAAGATGAATTTTGGAAAACTGAGAGAGGTTTTTGTCCCCAACATGCCAAAGAAGAAAAACCTCCTTCACGTTTTACACAGGTATCATGGTTTTAGAGAAATGTCAAAAATACAATCGCCTTGGGAGAATTGATGCACCTCTGGAGTGACCTTGAGAAAATCAAGATTTCTCCTAGCTTGGTTGGCCAAATGACTTTTTCGATGAGTCAAATGATAACTAGACACAAATATATTTTCAATGAGCTATCATGAGCTCAATTTTGAGGTGAGGAAGACCTTCAAAAATTGACTGCAACATCACTCTCCCTTGAGGCAGCCTCATTCTGCTCATTTTGACAAGTTTTGGGAGATTTGATTTCTAACAAGGAAAATGAACTCCAAATTGAACAATTCCACTTGGGTTGGAAATTAGACTCAAATATATTTCCAACGAGCTATCATGCGCCCCATTTGTACACCGGGAAGGCCTCCAAAAGCCTCCTGCAAAATGCACTATTTATGGCGCGACACATTGGGTAGGAGCGCGGCGCACTGAAGGTGCGTGGCGCATAGAGAAATTTTTCTCAGTGTAAATTAACACTGGCGCAGTGCATCCAGCCTATGCAGCACGTTGGGCTGGGGCATGGTGCATAGAGCCTCCAAGCCTAAACTTCATCATTGCCTCCCAATTTTTCAAAATGACTCAACTCTCTTGCTCCAATTAAGTGTTTGTGTGCCCTTGACATTAATTTTAGCTTGTGTTGGTTGTGATTTGAAGAGGAGGATATGAGAATTTGGTTGGTGAAACATAAACTTTATTATTTTGTCAAAATCTCTCCTTGGTTTGAAATCAAAGGTTTAAATTTTGGTTTTGGTGCTGAACATTTGCCTCCCTATTTTCCCTTTCTCCATTGTCACACTATCATCATACAATCTCTCCCCATTCCCCTTTGTCCCACAGCTATTTATATCCCTTGTTCCCATTTTTTCATCCACAAACCCTACCACTTTCTACCACTTTCTTTCCTTCATATCATTTATAAATCCCAATTCCCAAAACATGCAAGGACTGTCTTTACATCCTTGATTTCACTTAACTTAAATATATCTTGTCATTTCATTTATCCCTATTTCTAAAAATAAAATTCCCATCACCCTCCCTCTCCCACACCATTTGTAAAAATACTCAAATCCCAATTCTCAAAGGTCAAGTGACTTTTCTCATATGTTAGATTGCATTTGACAGTCCTCTTACCCGCTGTCCCTTTTTCCGCAGTTGCTTTGACTTTGACACACATTTGGAAATCGGAGGAAAATACACCAAATTGTTGTTTTCCATCTCATACAGGTCAAAAATTCATTTGACATATACTTTCAAACATCATGCAGACGGTCACAGATAGCTCATAGGACCGAGACAGTGTTTTCACTACTGAACTGCATGCACCAAGAAGGCATCGAGGAGGCGAAAAGGCATGTTAGATTCCAAATCTTGGCGGACGCTTCCTTGATTGAGCATAGTACTTGATGAGGGTCCTTTACTCCAATTTTCAGCAAATTTGGAGTAAATTTTGTCATTTTTGAAAATTTGGTTGCAAAACAGGTTTTTCTGCCCAACGCGTCGCGCCACCCGACGCGCGCTTATGATTGGGACATCTTCTGGAGGAAAAATTTGAATTTTTTTGGTTTTTCATGGTATAATATGTATTTTCAGGAATGGCCGAAGCATTTCATCAAATTCTGGGCTGCCTAAAGGGCCAAAAACACTCCAAAAATGGCCTTTCTGCCACTTTTTGCACCAGCAGGACCCAGTCTTGGGAGATTGTAGTTTTGGAGGGGAAAATGATATCCAAATTCAAAAATTCCACTTGAGTTGGATAGAATACATCCAAGGCTTTCCAACGAGCTATCATGAGATCAATTTGGACTTCGGAAAGTGCCTCAAAATTACCTCCAAAGTGGCGCGACGCATTGAGTTTTTGAGCGCAGCGCATACAAAAATTTTGCCTCATTTTCACTCTTCAGCTTAGAAATTCGCCCAGTTTTGACTAGTTTTAATTTTTCATGTGATGATTGACCTACCATGATGTAATTTGATGACTATGATGTAAATTTCATATGTTTTTACTTGTTCTATAGGTTTCATTCACTAAAAAGTGAAAATTAAGTGAATGGATCAGTTTCCTAGCATATAGAGGCAAGTTGTTTGGCTGCCTAGATTTTAGCTCCATGTTTAGAATTGGTTGAAACATCTCCTAGAAGGATAAGCTCGACCCCTAGAGGCATGGGAAGGGGTTAAGCTTGTCTATATCATGTATTTCTTCAATCATTTTCAGGGGTTGGATACTTGGGAATAGTTTGGCACCTCATTGTACATCCATTTTCAGTTTTTGGCAAAGGAAAGACCAGAGTTTTACAGCACTTGTTGGCATCCTTGTGGATTATAAGTTTTGATGATGTTTTTCTCCATGTTATTGTAAATTTCATTAATTTTATATGTATGCCATTTCCCTTCTCTTTGCTTCTGAATTAAACAAATGAGTAATTGAGGTAGAATCCATTGATTTGCTGGTGCTCTGCCTTAGACTTTTGTTTAGTTTTATATGTTTTTCGTCAGTTTGAGGAGGATAATTGCACTCTCTTGCCCTCTTCATCTCCTTAGTAGTCCTTTCAATCCATTCATCTGATCTAAGACATCAAATTCGCTGCCTTCCTCGCCCCAACTTGAGCTCTGCAAGAATTTGGCCTCATCCCCAAGCTCAAAATTGTCTTTCCCCTTTTTCCAACAAAATCCCAAAAAATCAAAATCAAACCCTCCTATTTGTTTATCTAGCCTAAGATCAGTTGTTGTTATCGTCATCTCAAGCCCCTTTAAATATTTTAATTGAGATAGACCCGGAGAGAGCCCTCTCCTGTCCTTGTAGGGCTAGCTACGAGGCTGAGCGTGGTTTGGTGTTGTCCTTCTTCTGCCTTATTTCAGCCTAAGGTGGATTTGGGAACTAACAGAAGGAATTGTTTCACCTCCATCTCCAAATAGAAGTAGATCTCCTCCTCCTGCCACAACGCTGGAGGATCTTTCCATCTCTTCCTCTTCCTTCTCCTCATCAATGGAGAATGCCTCATCATTAAGAGATCCTTTTTTCTTGATATCCTCTTGAAAAAGGAATCCTCATCCATTCTTCTTGAGAATAAATTTCTTGCTGAAGTGGGGCATTTTCCCTTGGCAAAGCATGCAGCAGATGCTCAACCCCCTCCACAATGTTCTGAAATGGAGTTGGCTTCATGGATCCTTCCAACTCATGCAAGCATTCTAAATTCTTGGGCTTCGTTTTCTCACCCAAGGAAGCTTCATATTGTTTTAAATCAAATATTTTCACTAACATCCTAGTGAACTTTGCATAAGTAGAGATATTTACATTTTTCAATGAAGAAGATTCAAATAACCACCAGGCATAGGCCTCACCTTGGAGATGCAGTGCTGCTACTCTTATGGCTTCTTCTTCTTAAACTTGATGCAGCTAGAAATATGTGTCTAGCTTCCTTACCCAAGACTTGGCTGAGCTCTCAGGTGATCCATCAAAAGTAGGTAGAAAGAATCTACCAAAAGTGTGCTGCATGCACCCTCTTCTTCTATTGTAGTTGTTGGATATTCTCTCTTCTTTAAGTT
Organism: Pinus albicaulis; assembly: GCA_034641835.2. Lineage (NCBI taxonomy): Eukaryota > Viridiplantae > Streptophyta > Pinopsida > Pinales > Pinaceae > Pinus > Pinus albicaulis. The sequence goes on from CM076577.1 coordinate 1,398,383,473, forward strand.
GAAAAAACTCTTGGAAGCTTAAATTCTCCTTGAATATTCTATACTGAGATTCATATTCTTGGAGATAGTCACCAAGAGTCTCCTCCTTTGGTGTTTCTCCTTCTACTTCTTCTCTTGCCAAGAATGTAGGCATGCTACAACTTTGTAGATCTGATTGTGTGGTTGAAGTCTCACACAAATAGTATGAAGAACTGGGGATTTCTTCATGTGAAAATCTTCTTGCGGGATCTCATGTCTTTCCCTCCTCATTCCCCTTATTTCTCTTTTAAGCTCGTTCATAGTTTGGAACAGAGTTTTTGAGAACTCCTCTCCTTTAATTCTTCCAGATAAAGGGGTTTTACCCTTGTTTTCTTTGTCTTCTGTGTAATCAATCATCTTATTTTGTATTTTATTTTCTTTAAAACACATATTGGCTTCTTAGAAAGCACAGGCTATGCCAAGATGATGCTTCGATACCACTATAATATTCCCAAATGGGAAATGCAACAATAGAAGACAATTATGTAGGAAAATAACGCAGTTCATTTAAAGCAAATAAGGGGGCCAATAGAAGGAACTTATAAATGTATTTACATGAGAAAAATAGATGTATAATGAGGCCCGTAAGATGCATAGCTAGAAATACAAGTCACCAAAAGAAGAAAAACCTCAAAAGGTGGTGTTGCAACCATACATATAGACTGAAACTACAATGACAACTTTATTTTATTAGGCTGCAATAGCTGTTGATTACATTTCATATATAGAGAAAATATGTGCATGAAAATTCAGATCCATAATAGATCCATACACTAGATAGGCTCCTCTTTTAGATCCCCTTGGGGTTTTCAGCTTTACACCATGTACAAGCATTAGATCTAAGATCTAAGATTCAAATTTGTAGAAATATTCAGTGATTCAGAAATATACAAATCATATCTGACATGAACAATACATATATCCTTCTTTAATGGATCTTCAAAGTGAAGGGCATATCCCCAACACTTGAAAACTATCTCTCCAAATGATGTGCCAAAACACCCTGCAACAGCACCTACAGGAATAACACAGATCTGGAAGGAAACTACACTGTAGGGTATAGATCATGGTTGGCCACATGCCAAGATCAAAAAATGATGCCCAATCACTCCAATACACTCCTCCCAATGGAGTAGAAGCCTCCTCCATTGAAAAAGGGCACTGAAATGATCTAGATATGAGTAGATCTAACCTCCACTTGCTACATCTTTAAAAGACAAAAAAACCCTCAACAGGATCTGCATTTTAGTTGAAAGAAGAATCTTAGACTTTAGCCAGATAGTGTACAATACAAAGAAAACTCTTCCAAGAGGCCTCTGAAGGAAAGAGGTGGGATTCCCTATCAAGAACACCCAGTGCTAAACAACACTATTCTTAGCTAAACAACCGGAGAATGATACATGTCTAAACATACAATCTATTTAGAAATAGATAATCATCAACAACCTTCTCATGTTGTCATCCTATTCCTTTTATAAGTTCATATATTGAAAACCCTAAACCAACTTCATTGAAAACACTCCTTTCATACAAAACAACTCCATCTAAAACTACGTTGTGCCTCATTGAGGACCACTCCTCCAAGACAGTGCTGTAGATTTGGTCAAGGTTGACCCAATCAAAATGTCTAGCCCCTTTCACACCTAAGGGTGCTTGATTTTGTAGCCAAGATTTAGCCTCTTTTACATTTGGCTCTGATTTATTCTTTATTAGGAGTTTTATGAACCTCCTGTACACTTTTATTCTTTAAGCAAAGAAGGAAAACAAAATTGAATATTCCAATTAGCTTAGGAATATTAAAACACTTCTTTAACAGTATCATTTGGCACATAAGCAATGACATGGTAATGTAAAATGTACACTCTAAAAGCCTTCAATTCTTTGACTAATGCTAAATATTATTTCTCGATGATATTGTACTTTAAGACAACATCTCCTATTTTTATGTTAAAGAAAGGAATGGGTTGTTCTGTATTTTGATTTTTCTTTTGCATTAAAACAACAACAAGAGTATGCTCTCAAGCAAATGGAAAAATTATAAAATCGAGTGTATAGTCTGGGCTAATGAGAATGGGAGCATGAGATAGAGATAACTTTACTTGATTAAATGACTTCTTCGCCTCCTCAGACCATTTTACTTCGGTATTTATTTTCAACATGTCAGTAATCTACCTCAAATGTTCAACAAGATTGGGAACAAATCTTCTCAAAAAATTAATTTTACCATTGAGAGATTGAAACTCATTTTTGCTCCTAGGATAATCTAAGTTCTGAATTTCTTCAATCCTTGTGTTATTCATCAATAATTTTTTCCTTTGTAAATGAATAAATGCTTATCCCAGATTTCTAGAAACAAAATTAATGAATATTGTGAGTTCTAGAAATCTCACTGCCTTCATTATCCTTCAAATAACTTTTTCACTATTCTACTACTCTATCAAGGCATTGCTAGTCTATCACTCCCATAAGACGAAATCATGGACTTATGACACTCATTTTGACTATTTTTGCCACCTCTTACCTCACCACTCTGTTTCTGTTTGCCTAACCCTTCTACTTACACCTTGGATTGCCAGGTAGCATAACCTTTTCCCCTATTAACCAAATGCCTAAAGAATTGGTGGTTTTAAGCTACCTTTCTAGGCTCTTTAGATAAATTGAATTTATTAAATTCTAGGATTGTAATGCATAAAAGTTTTTCAATGCTTTATTTTACACCTACAAACCCTAAGTTAAGTGTTCAGCCAAAGGCCAAGTCCAAAAAGCTTCCCAATAGGTCATGTAGGGTCTCCTAGGTTATTCATTGTTTTGGTTTTCTAAACTCAATGTTTTACATGTGCCCAAAGATGAAATCAAATGAAAGAAGGGTGAGCTTATGATTGTCCAAAAGGTATCAAAAACCTCCAAGAGAAACCTCCTTTGATCAGAGCATAAATTCTGCAAAAGGAAAATTGCCTATCTTTAAACATTTATGGAGGAATGGTTTATGATGGTTATCAATAGAAGAGAGGCAAGGTGAAAATCCAAACTCCTCAAGGACATTCACAACAAAGGGTAGATAGCATGCCTATGAAACAAAGAGTATCAAGGTTTTTATAAGTAATTGGCAAAACAAGTGTTTCCCAGCAAGGAGTCCATGCAAAGGATCACAAGGACATAGGTACATAGGTGCCACTGAGCATAAATCGAAGATTCATTGAAACAAGAAATGAAGGTGAGAGACCTCCTTAATGATAGCAGGCAGAAATTGAAAAATGATATCATAGGATGACTTACTTAGTTTTTCAAGACAACATTGTTTCACTACACCAAAGGGATAAATTCTAAATATTATCAGTATGAAGGAGCCTAAAATTTCAAGGTACAGTCAAAGGTTTTCATAATGGTCAAAATAAGGAAAGCAGGAGGTTAAATGTCAAATAAGAAATCAAATTGAGCATAAATTCTATTACTGAGTGATTAAGGTGTCAAACTCCAAAGGAAGTTTAAGAAGATCAAAACATTGTGTTATGGAACCTACAGTAAGAAGAAATGGCCAAAGGGAGGTAATGACAAACTTGAGACTAAGTTCGTTGTGTGAGACTGACTCATTATACCGCTAGAAAATTAGTAAGAAGGGTTGATTATGATAAAATGTCATTTTTATGCTTAAATCACCTCCTGCAAAAAAGGTGAAAGAAATATTAGTAAAAGGATAAAAAGGATCAAAAGAAAACATTAGCAAAAATGGGTTTTTTGTTTTAATTTTCTTCCAAGGGTATAAAATTCCTATGGCTATCACTCAAACTCATTTTTCATATGAAAAAAGGAGAGAAAATATTTCAAGTAAAAAATAAGGCTTTCTGGCAAAATTTTGGGTAGAAGAAGCCCTGCGCTATGCTCCTATAAAGTCGCGCTACGCACCTATGGTTTCTCTCTGTGTAATTTACAACTAGGCGCTACGCTCTGGTAGCAGCGCGATACGTGTTTATCGCGTGCAGGACCGCCTGACCGACTCACCCGACAGTGTTCAATGCCACCCTTCTGCGTGCAGGAGAAGCCCGACACCCAACTTTCGTTTAGGCCTCGCTCGATTGCGTGCAAACTCTACCCGTGCTATGTGCTGGGCCATTCAGACCTCGCCCGACATCGTGCAGACCCTAACACGCTATGCGCCTGCCCGTTCAGGTGTTGCACCAAGAAACTCGACCTGTGCTACGCTCCTACGCTGCATTCAGGGCTGATCTGACAACCCATGTAGGCTCAGCTCGACTCGCCTGCGCTACACTCCCGTGCTGTGCTTTCAGCCAGAAAACTCTTGGAAGCTGTGCAAGCCTCCAATTTTCTCAAAACTCCTAATTTTCTCTGCTTGGCACCTTCGGGTTTTTACAAGAGGTATTTAGATCTATTACCCCCTCTCATGATATTTTAAAGGGTAAACATAGAAAGAAAGTTGTAAACCCTAGAAGAGGAAATAAGCTTGATCTCCATGCTAAGAAGTGGCTCCTCTACTAAATAAATCTCTCCATTTACACAACTAGCCTTCACACTGCCAAACCTTGACACTACTGTCTCCTCACCATCCCACTCACCTTCTTCATATCATTTCACAAAAAGCTTCAAGGTTTTGATTTCGAAAACAAGAGTAAAGGATAAATTCCTAGAGAAGGCAGTGTTGACTGTGGCTAGGGAGGCCAAAGGCCTAGGGGACCACAGATTAAGGGTGGGAGAGAAAACATATTTGAGCCTTTAAGAACCAAGGAGTTGACAGCCTCCCCTACCACAGTTGCATATTTCCAAGAGGTAGGATGCTATGATTTCTGTGAAAAAGTACAAAGAGTCAAAAGTCACCCTAAGTTGACCAGACTTTTCACCCTAAACCTCCGTAACCACCAAGTACACCTAGCTGGGGAAAATTTTGAGTTGTCCACAAATACAATTTCTATGGCCACTGGGATACCTTGTATGGGAGAAAAATGGTTCAAACAGGTGAATTTGGACTTAAGCCATTACCAGCCTTTTTTTTAAACCAAGATACCAAGCTGATTGCAAGACCATTTTTCCCTTCTCCCATCTATTGAAAAGGTATGCCCCTTTAATGAAAACCATCATAAAATATTTTACTTGTGAGGGTATGTTTTCCAAACTTTATTCGTATCGAATAAGACTGCTATGCACTTCACTAGGGCCAAGCTACTACATCTGCCTTATTACCTTTATAGAAGTATTGATAAAATGCCATACATTGTGCAAAAGAGGCCTCCTTCACAAAAAATGCAGAGTATTTTTCACCATTCACTCATCAAAATTATTATGTTGCAACAGTTAGAGTAATAGGGTATCCCATGGGAAGTATTCATCACCCATAATGTTTTCACAAATCCACAGCCTCTTCCTGTACAAATTTTTCCCTCGTCATCTCATCCACCTTCCTCAGTTCCTCCTTAAACCCCCACTGACCATGATTCCTCATCCACACTTGAATCCTCTCCTAAAGAGAACTTCCCTCCTTCACCTTCTCCTAAAGCATCAGAACAAGAAGGAAGTGGTGAAGAACAAGAGGAAAATAGTGACACAGAGGAAAATGATAGCCAATAAGAAAATGACAGTCAAAAGGAAGAAACAAGTGATGAGGGAGAGGAAAATGAAAATGAAGAATGTGGTAATGATGAAGAAGAAACAAAGGATAGTGAGGAAGAGAATGATGGTGACAAAGAGGATAGTTTAGAACAAGAGGATAATGAAGAGGAAGATCATGAAGAGACATATTTTGAAGACAAAGGTAGTGAGCCCAATAATGAAGAAGAAACAAATTACAAAGAAAAAGATATAGAAGGGGATGACAGTGATCAAAATGAAAGAAATGAGGACATTACAAGGGACAAAAAAGAGTTTGAGGAAATTAAAGAAACTGATGAAGGTACCTCTAACAATGACCCCACTGACAATAAAAATGATGCAAGAAGTGATGAGGTAGATTCTAGAAATAAAGGTAGTGAGCCAAATGAAGAGGAAGAGACAAATGGCAGTCAAGAGACAAAGGAATATTTTGATGAGCAGAACAATGATTTTGAAGAAGAAAATAGTGAGCCAAATAATGAGGAAGAAACTGATGAAAAAGAGGCAGATGCAAGCAATTAAGAAGACACAAATGAAGAAGGGACAGATGATGAAAAGACAAAATTATAATAAAATACAAAGGCAAAATATGAATACAATGGCAGTGGGTGAAACAATAACTCTGATGAAGAGGACAGTTTAGGACAGAATGAAACTGAAGAAGATATGGAAGAGGATGGAAATGAAGATAAAAATTCACAAGATAGTGATGAAGACACTGATAAAAACACCTCTAATAGTGACAACACAGAGAATGATAATGTTGCAAACATAGAGGATAACAATGCAAAAGATATGGAAGAGGACGATCATGATGAAGATCATGATAGTGATGATAGCATGAAGGAAAATGAAAGTGCCTCTCAAGAAGGCAGTCAAGAAAAAAATGAAGAGGACACAAATGTAGAAATCATTGATGAAAGGAAAGATAGTCTTAAGGTCATCCATGCTGAGAGCATTCTAGTAGAAAATTTTGATTTTATCCCTCTCACTTATCAAAGAGGATCAAGGCAATTGTTTGCTGCCTCCAAAAGGCAAGGGACCTTTCCATCTACATCAACTCAGCCACTAGACAAAGGGAAACAAAGGGTAAAGGAAGAAGAAGAAGATCATGAGGTGGAGAGGGATTTTGATATCATTCAGATAGATAGTGATGAGGATAATGAAGCAAGAATCAAAAACATGCTCCTCCAATACATAAATGCACAAATCAAATACCTCCAAGCACATTTAGATAGGGCCAAGAGTATAAATGATGCCCTTGACTTGGAAAATAGGCAGCTGGGAACACATATGGAAAGCTATGAAGATAGAGCCCTCAAGGTCCGGAAAGAAGCCCACAAGGCACAAATGAAAATAGAAGAGTTAATGGGGACTTAAGAGGAGAGTAGTGATAAAGAAGGACAATCTAGGAGAAGACCTAGAACCGTGGGATTGAAGAAAGCATTGGCAAAGCAGAGGGAAGAAGAATCAGCCCTAGCATAACATCTTTCTCTCAATGAAATACTTGCAATGGAAATTGAACATAATCAAGAATCATGGCTTGAGAGGGCTAACAGACACCTTGAAGCTAAGCTGGAGAAGGAAAATAAAGACTTGGATTTACAAAGAAGAATGACTAAACATTATGCTCGAAGGAACCAAATTGCAAGGGCTAAATTGAAAAAGGCTCAAGACAAGCTCTAGACACTAAAAGAATAAAAGGGCCAAGCTAGGCTTGGAATCTTGGCACAAGCCTCTCTACAGGTCTCCCAAAACCCATGAGGCACTCATCTACCAAATTTGGGAGAATTTTGACAACTTTTGGTTTTTTTTTCTAATTTTGAGGCAAAGGGGGTAGCACACATGGTGATACGCTCTTTTTCAGAGAATATTCTGGAGGATCAGTTTACATTTTTGTGATCCTCATCACTAATATATCTGTCTCACAAAGTTTTAGATCAACTGGAGTTGTTTTGGTCCTCCAAAAGGGTCAAAAACACCCATTTTTTCACCATTCTGCCTTCTTTTCAGGACATGTGTTACGCCTTTAGCAGCCTTTGCATTTCTTTTTTTGAACAAGTTACAGAAGTCAAATTAGTGAACCAAGGGTATATCAAGAAATTAGAGTTCAAGGGATTTCCAACGAGCCATCACGGAGCCTTTTCCAACATCGGGAAGGCCTTCAAAACACTGTTGCAAGATGAACCATTTTTCCTGCTCGTGTGCTACACCCTTGGCATGTAAATTCCTCCTAAACACAGTGTTGCATCCTTAATAGAGGGAAAGCCAACAATGTATGCTTGGAAAGTTTTAGGAGGCTTTTTAGACCTCAAATATCATTTTCTTTTCTAAAAATGTCCGAAAAGATATTTTGTTTTAGATATTTTGCGCCTTGGGCCTTGCAAGGTCTTGTTAGCCATCAGTATTTTTTACATGTTAGTGATGACTATATCCATAGCTAAGTTTTCTAGAAGCTGAATTCCATATGTCAATCTGTCGTCTAGAAAACCCTCATAAAACTTTTTTTCGCCCTTCTACTTTTCAGTCCGCCCATGTCAAAATCAAAACCTCATTATCCCTTTCCTATCCAGCTTCAGCTCTACTGGTCTGCCCATCAGCTTTAAAAAGCAAATCCAAATCTGTTTCAAAAGTTTTCCCCTATGTTAGGAAGTGGCGCTTTAAGACATTTTACCCTTGGCGATCATCAAAAAGCCAAAAAGCCTCCATCTGTTACAGACCAACCATAACTCACCTCCCATTTTGCAAATGAAATTGACAAACAGCTCTAAGTCGCGCCACTTATATCCCTAGGTCTCAGCACTGCATAAACCCCAATCTCAAGCTGACTATTAGGTGTTTCACAGTGTTTTATAGATTCTGCAAAGAACAGGAAATATAACTTCATCTCAGGACTAAATTCTTGGATCTACAGTTAGAGGAACATCTGCTTCTAAATGTATTATGAGCCTGAGATGAAGCTGCAAAACAAAGAATCACTCATCAAGACCTTACAACTCTATCCAGCATGAAAATCACAGTAAGAAAAAGACATCACTGTCACAGCAAACTGGTAAATTGTCATGGCCTAGAACCTCCTTCATTTACGAGCAGAGGGTTAGGGCGCCTCCTTCATCCACAAGCAGAGGGCGCGGGCCAGTATTGACTTTAAAGATTGCAAAGGTCCAGGTTTTCCTTTTACTGAACAGTGAAACAATATCTCCAGGTTGTATGAATGTGACTGATGATCATAACAGGAATAAAGTTTGAAATATGCTAGCTCAAAGGAAAAAAGAGTCTGGTCTGATAAAGGAGGTCATTTCAAGCTTTCAAATCATATAAATTGTTGAAATTTAGAAAGGCATGTCATTAGTAAACATTCCAATCATAAGCAGCCTGCTTGACACAAGATCAAATTGAAGAGGTGCTGACAAAACATGCCATTACACAGGCAGAAAGAAAGTTCTTGGTTTCTCAAAAGGCACTGACCTCCATAGTCACAGAGACTATTTTTCAAGTAATTTGTCATAAGTTGACTAAAGCAAATAATGATTTTTCAGTCACCCTCAGAGCAGTGCAGGGAGATAGTGTCACTTTGGCTAGGGTTTCTTCTGAAACACAGTGATGATTGCAAGTAGAGATGCTAGTATTGATGTTTTTCAAGTGGTTTACTTTCCATCACATCCAGGGAAAAGCTATGTCAAACAGATTTGTCAAGCAACCTTCGGATACTTTACCTGATGAAGAGCCTCCTCCATGTATGAGCAGATGGCCAAAGCCTTGGATATTGTTGAAGACTGATTATTTAGAAAGGTCCAGTGGAAGGATACAAAAGAAGAAAGCAAAAATTCTTTACACCAGGTAAAAGATAGTGTTTATGATTCAAAAGTATTGGTTTTCCTATTCAAATGAAAATGTCTGTCAAACTGTACCTATAGTGGACAAAAGGAAAATTATGTTTAGTTTCTCCAAAAGAGGTCTGCTCTTATAACAGAGAACCAAGATGCCTTGTTGATATATTCTGAGCAGAGGAGAGGTGCCCTTTTTAGACAGAGAATGATAAACAGAGGTGAATGCAACTGTAGTTTTGCACTTTTAGTCAAGATTAGTTTCACAGTGGGCATCATTAACTCCAAAGAATTAAGAGAAAAGTGTTAGTTTATATTGCAAAAATGGAAAGGACCTCTGTCAAAATGTCAAAAGACACCCCCTGCAACATAAAGTATCCTCTATGGATGTCCTCTTTTCATACAAAGCGCCATAAGTATAGAAGGGGTTTTTAAGGTGACGGTTTAGCTTTTTCCTCAGCAAAAGGCACTGCAAAGTAAGATACACAGTGGTTCATAGCATACATAAAAGACTTTGACATGTTTTCAGTTTCTGGAGAGGAGTTCAAAACAAGATATAGGCAGGTTCATTATTAAATGGTCAAAGGTACCTTGCTGGTACATTTTGAGCAGAGTAAAGGTGTTAGAAGAATCGCCCTTCTTGATAGAACGAGGATGAAAGAGTTTACATGAATGCCACTGAAGGAGTGTACCCATAGTCAAAAATAGGCTCAAATATCTCATCTCAGCAAATACAAAGGGATAGTAAAATTGCCATGGCTGTTGAATCATAATACCTCTGCCACAGCAAAATTAGGGTTAAGGAGCGCCCGGGCAGTTTGATTCAAAATGATTTTCTGACCAAAAAGAGATGAAATTTACAAAAGTGAGAGAGGTTTTTGTCCCTCATAGGTTCAAGAAGAAGAAAATTCTTCAGTTTCTACACAGGTATCATGGTTTATGAGAAATGTGAAAAATACAGATGTCACGGGAGAATTTCTGCACTAGGATTCATCATTTTGACCAGTGAGGGGACAGTCCGATTGTGAACATCCAAATGGACTCCAAATGAAAACATTCAAGTTGCTATGGAAAATAGACTTCCACAGCTTTCCAATGACCCATCTCGGGCCAAATTTCGACAAAAGGAAGGCATCCAAAAGTAGCCTGCAATCAACGCTATGTTTTTCCGCACCAGCATTCACCATTTTTTACCAGTGATGGGACAGTCAGGTTTTGAGCACCCAAATGGACACCAAATGAAACAAATCAAGAATATTTGGAAAGTATACTTCTCTATCTTTCCAACGAGCCATCTCGGGCCCAATTCTGACACCAGGAAGGCATTTAAAAATGACCTACAAACAGCTCGATGCATTTCTGCACCAGGATTCACCAGTTTTTACCAGTGTTGGGAAAATCAATTTTTGAAGGATCAAATGGACACCAAATGAAAAACTTAAAGTTTTTCTGGAAAGTAGACTTCCACAGATTTCCAACGAGCCATCTTGCGCCCAATTCTGACACCGGGAAGGCCTTCAAAATGGACTTCAAACTTGCGCGACACTCCTGGAAAGGTGCGCGACGCGCCTGTGCACAAAATTTCCAAAGGAGTGCACTGCTGCGCGACGCGCCTGTAGCAGCCCGCGGCACTCCTGTAGAAATGGTCAAGAAACTCACCAAAAACCTTAAAAAACTCTTTCCAAGAGCTGCTTAACCAGTCAAGCAAAGATAATCATTGATTTTCAAGTTCCGAAAGTTGAGATTGTTTTGGCAAAATGGTTGGACATGGTGACAAACATCGACATAGCAAGAGACACAAAACTTCTAAAAAGGAGGAGCAACTTGCAGATGAAGACATGGACTATGTAGAGGAATATGAAGAAGATTACCAAGATGGTAAGGGTGATGGGCTACAAAAGAGAGATTTTTCAAAGTTGGAAACTAAAACCTAATCATTTTAACAGATCACTATGGGTCTGCTTTGATGGACGGATATTTTTGGAGACCTTTTTTTGCACTTTATAAACAAGCATATGACTTCCTAATTGCTATTGCTGAACCTGTTTGTAGGCCAGAATCTATGCATGAGTACAATTTGACACCTCATTCATTGTATGCTGCTGTTTCTGTGGGGCTTGAAACTGAAACAATTATTGTTGTACTAAACATGTTATCAAAAACAAAACTTCCCAAAGAGATCATTGATTTCAGTAATGGATCAACTGAAAATTATGGAAAATTCAAACTTGTGTTGAAAAAGAATCTCTATTTTGTGGACTCCCCATATCCAGAGGTTCTGAAGACCTTGCTTAAAGATGTTGTAATTGCTCGGTCAAGAATACATTCATCTGAGGTCTCTGAAATAAAAGGAGGGGATATGTTCACAATTAGTAAAGCCCCTAATGAAATTGGAGGAAGCCACACAGAACTCATTGGTACTGAGGACATCACAGCAGTGATTGAAGAAAAAGAAACACATTCATTTGAAATTGATCCTGCTCAGGTTGAAAATGTGAAACAACGTTGCTTACCAAATGCTTTAAATTATCCCATGCTGGAGGAGTTTTGTTGTTGAATGCTACAGGTCTTTGAGCTCTCACCAAGCATTACAAACTCTGCCACTTTATCTCATATACACAATAAATTTTGATTGTGTAAGATACATTTTATTGTTAACTGTCTTCATGTTGTTGAATCTGCTGATCGAGTGCCTACAAGGAAAAAGGAGGTTTTGAAGCTAAGAAGATTGTGTTTGGCCTTCTTCTGAAAAGGGACAAGGGTGTCCTACGTCCTAAAAACATCACAGAGCAGAATACCTTTAACACAAAACACAAGAAAATTTTCTTGACTGTCTATCTTCATTTCACTGTGTTTTTCTTCTTAAAAGGTCTGCTTGTTGGATTGCATATTAAAGGGGAAGGCAACTTTCCGAAGGAGCAGAGGTCTCATATTAAAGAGGGCATTTCACAATACATTTGGAAACATTGTTGCTTAACCAAATAGTGTTTAACCTTTCATAAAGCAGAGTTAGTGAGGAGTGTGCCACTATAATTCGAAGGTATTGTCAAAAATGGGTATGGTGAACAGTGAAACATAAGAAAGGCAGTATGTTTGATTGAAAGGAGTGTATTATTATTTGATTACTACAGGTCTTTTTGTGTTCACACCAAAAACACCAAGGCCTCTGTTACCTTTGTCCAAGCTCAGAAAATCAGTTAATTGTCTATGTATTTTAAAACTAACTGTGGTCTTATCTTTAAAAATTATTTTGTGGAATGGCACATAGAGAAAGGACATGGTTTGGAAGGAGCAGGAATCTTATACCCAAGGAAGGCATCACACCCAACATTTTAAAACATGGTTACCTTCATCAAAATAGTGACTGACATAGAAGGTAGAATTTTGTTTAAGCAACAAGAGGATGATGAACAAGGCCATGACAGTGATGAGCAAGGGCAACTAAGAGATGATACACAGCAGCATCCTGATGATGGAAAGCAAATACAAAACATCGATCATGAAGGGCATTCTCCAAAGCATGTGCTATCTGCCTCTCCTGGGCAAGGGGCCATGACTTCTTCACCCAAAGCCAGAATGCTAAACATCAAAGAAGAAAACCCAAGAGACGCTGAAGGAGGCTAAAGGGAAGTGCCCGGCACGGAAAGTGAGAAAAGACACTTTAGGACTTCATATTTTGGCTTCATCTTCAGAACATTTTGCTAGGGACCCTTGAGGGTCATACACACCGATTTTGGGCAAATTTTGACATGCTTTGGTTTTTTGGCATTTGTGAGTTTTTAGTCAAAAACTCATAATTGCGCCATTTCAGTTTGATGAGTTCTCAAGGGAGGAGGATGATACCGATGGATGCCATAATTCCATGAGCAGGTCTCCAGCGATTTTCAGGGCATTTGAAGATCATTCGCCCCCTCAAATTGGGAAAAACACCCTCTTTTTGCACATTCTGCCCGCCATATCAGCACCCTGCTATTTTCTGGGTTTTTGCACGCAGGTACAGTTTTGAGGGACTTCCCGAGATCAGATTGAGGTGATTTTACTTGCGCCGGAAAGCAGACACAGAAAGCTTTCCAACGGGCCATCATGAGCCTCATTCCGACACCGGGAAGGCTGCCATTTTCCTTCAGCAAGTCAGGGGACCTTTTTCAGGCATAAATATGAAGTATTTTTGTAATTTTTGAACTCCAAAAATCTGCTTTTCCCAAATGTGCGTTTAGCTATTTTTATACTTGGGAAATGATGTAAAGTCAATATAATTTCCGTTTTTAGTAGTTTTTAGATATTTTATGGGATATTTTGTGCCTTGGGCTTTGCAAAGCCTCAAGGACAAATTTAGATATTTTGACTTGGCCAATGGGATAGATAGTTGCTCCATGAGGTTTTCCTTCCTCAAGCCTATTTATTCCATGGATTTCATTGTAAGCAAGAGAGGCTGAACTTGAGAGAAGAATTAATACATTGGTCATATGAGCTTTGAAGAACAAATTTGAGTTATGATTTTTGGACTGCCTCTTGGATGCTTTTGAGGAATGATGAAGGATTGTTGATGGATTCCTTGACATGGTAGAATGGTATAGTTTTTCTTAATATGTTTTTGTCTTCTAGTTTTCATTCATAATCCATATTTCTTGCTGCTATAGATCAGTAGAGATTGATTTTGAGATATGCCCATGGAGGCACCTCAAAATCCCTGAATCTTCATAGCTTGATGTTTTCTTCTTCCTTAGTTATGCTAAAGAATTCTTAGTTGCTCTTTAGTAACTTAAGGTATTGTTGCTAAGTTTTATTCATAAGTTCTATGTATGTTGAGTAGGATGTATGGTTTGCCCTACCTACCTACAAGCTGCCCATAGTTCTGTCCATAAAACTTTCTCTTTGACTGATTTGTTGATCATCTTGTTGAACCAAGGAGGCCTAGTCCCGATCTAGCCATTTGCCTAAAACTATGAAAGCTTGTTTTTCAAAGTGCCCAATGACTTAGAGACTATGTTTAGGCGTTCCGGCGTAGTTTATGAGTTGTTATTTTGTCTTATGTGGTTTCCCCAAAGTCTGATAGCCATTTCCCGAAGTTAGAGGGTCTTATACCTCTATGTATGGCTGGAATGTTTGATTTCTATGTATTAATTAGCTTATAGTTATACTTAGCATGATTAATGGCTTGCTATTACATGTTTATTGTCTGCTATTAACTAGTTACACTTGAAATCCCTTGTCTTTCACCAACTTTTTGTCCATTCAATCCATTTTGCCCAAAGATCCCTTCTACCGTGAATCAAATCGGCCCTAGAGCAGCTTTACATCATCTCCTCATAGCTTCCTTGACCTGTTTGACCCCATAGCCCAATTTATCTATATCTTGTTATCCAGTTTATGTATTTGATCAGTTTTATCCCTCACCAACTTAAAAACTAAAAAAACCAAAAACACACTTCATAACTAGCCTAATATCAGAACACCGCAAGTAAACACACCGACATCTTTTACAAATATAGAGAGAGCCCTCTCTGAGTCCAGGAAGGCTAGGTCCTTGGGCTCCAAAGCTTGGTTTGATGTTACATCGTCATTTGGCTAGCCAATCGGCCAAATCACGGGACCCTAACAGGTCTCAAGGACAATATTGACATTTCTGATTAGCCAATAGGCTTCTAGAGACTCTATTAGGTTTTTCTCCTCCCTACTAATTAAATATAGCATTGAGGACTCATTGTAAATGTTCGCTTCTAATGAGTTTTGAGAGAAATAGATGGTTCTTTGAGGTTGAAGAGCAATTTGGTGTTATGGAGCTTGTGAATGATATGCTTTGTTTGATGATGATGAAAGCTTGCCTGCAGGATCCATGAGCTTGGTGAATGCTGATGTGTCTCTAATTTTTTCATGCTTTCTTGTTTATCATTGTTTCCATCATTCTATGTTGCAGTAGATCAGAAAAGTATAGGCTAAGAAATGTTCTTTGAGGCACCTTAGTCCTCCTGTTTGCTACTATCCTTATGTTTTCCTCTGATGGGTGTGTTTAAGGAACTCTTGGTTGGTCCTTAGGCCTCTTTATGCTTGTTTATTTCATCAATGGATTAATATGCTAGTTTCCCAATATTTTTCATGGCAAGACCCGCTTATTTTATGCTATCTAAAATATGTTTGTGAAATATCTCTTTGAAGTATTACTAGTTAGGGTAAGTCAAGGAGGTCTTGTTTCGATGTTGCCCTTTTTCCATGCTTATATGTTTGCCTCAAAGTTCTTTATAGCTTGATTGATGATGTCTAGGAGTTCCCTCTTCATTGGTTAATGTTATTTTTCATCTTATCTGTTTTCAAACTTTCTAGGTGAAATCACTGAAGTTAGGCAGGATTTCTTGCTTTCTGTGTTTCACTAAATTTTTCATCTTGAATATATATTTGTTTAAAGTATTATCATTGAGTAAATGGTTTTCCATATCTCTTGATTATTATATTTTCTTATCAGTATTTGAGACCTTCTTATTTATGGGTATATGAAAAAGGATTCTTAACTACCCTTTTCCCTACCTTGTTTTCCCAACTTAATGTCCACTCAACTTCACACATAACCTTAAAAGATCCATTGACTACACTAGATTTTCCCTATGATGCACTCTGACTCATTTTTGAGATATCCATGACAGTAATAGAATCCATAGCCCAATGATTTGATGACCTCTCATTCCACCTATTCCACTTGATCATTTTACCCAACCCAACCAAACAAACAAAACCCTAAACTTCACAACTAGCCCAAAATCAACCATCTAAAGCAAACAAGTTCACATAATTTGCATACAACAGAGAGAGCCCTCTCTGAGTCTAGGAAGGCTAGGTCCTAGGACTCCAAAGACTGGTTTCATGATACCCTATGCATTTTGTCTACCAATTTGCTAAATCATGGGACCCTAACATTCTAGCGATCACAGTGGGACTCTGAGAAAATAACATCCTAAACTCTCTTTATAATCTCAGAAACACTCCTGTCAAGTAGTATGTATTGATTTATCACCACACTAACATTATGGCGATCACGGTGGGGCTGAGTACATAATAGCCTGAAAGCTCCTATAGACTCATTTAAACCCTTAGTTAAGCTTAGAAAATCAACTGATAGCCAAGAGTAGAATTTGGTTATTTAACCATCCTAGCAAAATGATGACTCAGTTGTATAACACTTTCACAAACCCTAGGGCTACATAAAGAAACTCAGAAAACCCCAAAACATCCTTAGATTGGTTTACTTTCAGTTATTGGTGGTGGACCATAAACATACATCCTTAAAACAAAAAACATCCACCTGGAAAATCCACTAGCCTCCAGTAGGCCTATTACTTCACTAGTTCTCTTTTAGATTCCCTGGGATTGTACCAGATGAACCCTAAGAAACTTAGAAGCCTAGTTCTACACTATGAGAGTTCAGCAAACACTAAGAGAGGTCAACGTTCTGAAAATAGTCCTAAAATTTCAGCCTCTCTACATTTTGAGTGTGAAATATGGCTTCACAAAGGATCAGTACCAGATCTCACCCGGACCCAAATCCTCATACCATAGTTGATGACCCAGATTTTTTTTTTTGGAAAAATTTTAGATCTGGAAACTTAACCACTGTTAGGAATATTCATAGATCAAGCTCAGTCCCTGAACATCTTACAGCTTTGCAATATCCCCATTTTGACTTGTATCATACAAAGAACCTTTCAATAACCAAGTCACAAACTGATATTGGCCAAACTATGCTTGACCTTATATATTTGCAGCTGAGTTCTAGTAGAGAAGCCTCTCCTTCCACACCACCTAACTTTCAGCTTCTCCATCACATCAACTCTTTCCATACCAAATCTGCTCAGAATCATTTTGTCGATCCAAGTACTTCCACCACACCCATCCATACCACCATATGCAAACCACTTCATCCTACGCCCCCTTTCACAAAACCCCCTCTTTTAAATCCTCCATTAGCTCCCATCATGGAAGCTTTATATGCCCCCCTGGTTTTACCACAACTTTTGGTGCCTTTACCAAATGACTACCAATCCAGAATTCCCCACTTCACCGGAGCTGAATCCGTCGCTGCCCAACAACATATAGATAGGATAAATGATGCCTTTGTCTATATGGAATTGGATGAAGAAACCATTAAAATGAGGATCTTTGCACAAATTCTAGGAGGATAAGCTAAGAAATGGTTTAAAGGCTTAGCTCTTAACACTATACATGATCTCCCTTCCCTCTACCAATCTTTCATAAATAAGTTGGAAATCCATAAAAACCCCCTCCAAATCCTTTCTGAATATAAAAATCTTAAGAGGAATGTAGGGAAGAGTGTACAAGAGTATTGCACCAGGTTTAACAATGTCGACAATGCCCTCCCCCCTGACATGAAACCCCCACAACGCCTAGCACTAGTGAAATTTCTCGAAGGCTTTGATCCGGACATGACATACCAACTGAGAGAGAGGGATCCAAAAACTTTAGAATAAATGCAAAGCGCAGCTATTATTGTAGAAGCCACCTTGATTGAAAAGAGAGCTAGGATGAGGTCGGAAAAAAGAGTCACTTACAAAGATGAAACCATAGCCTCAACCTCTTCTTCTGATTCCAAGATAGACATCCTAGTTAGAACCATAGAGAGAATGATGTAAAGGATAAAATTGAATGAAAGAGAACATCTTAATGAAAATCAACCAAATCCCCAAAACAGAAATATAACTCAAAACTCCAGAAGAGACCCTACCCAAAATAGGCCACGAGACAATGACCGACAAATTAGGCCTCCTTTCCAAGACAATTATCTTGATGAAGAGGGAAGAGAGAATACAAAACCTGAAGAAATACATGTAAACTTAATAGGTTCAGATAACAAAGATAATATTTTTCTCACAAAAGAAGAACAAGAGTTCTTTTCCCCAGACCAAAATGAAACTAACTATGAGGATTCTAAAGACTATAGATTGAGATTTGAAAATGAAATAATGGAAGTCCGTAGGCAATATGACCTTAGGAGAAAAAAGAACTAAGATGCCTGTTGGGTGCTAAAAGGTGTCTTTTAAAACCCATAATTGCCTCACATTAATTATCATCCAGGGTAAGTCTTTTTGTTTCAAGAGTGTACACAATATGTGCAAGCTATAATCCTAGAGAGTAATGATAAAACCAATCGTTGAATATAAATGCAATCAAAATCTCGAGCTATAACTTTTAAAGGAAATAATAAATCTAAGATTCAAGACTCAAACCTCTACTAAAATAATAATTAAATCTCACATAAGAAATTTTAATTAACAATAGCATCAGTCGAGAGCATAGTAACGATAACTCATCTCTTCTTAGCTGATTCAATCCAAATCATAATCAATCTCTAAAAAGCAATTAAGAAAAGAATGATATCACTTCTGAGAGTCTAATAGCAATAATCAAACTCTTACAGATGATTAAATCAATGCAATGCAATGTCTAGATAACTCACACTGTGATCAAATGATAGCAATACAAATAATAAAATCAATGCAATGCATTGTCTAAATAACTCACGCTGTAATCAATTGAGAGAAATACAAATTACAAGAAGATTAGATTATCTCAATAACAGGAAATAATGAACAACTAATGAAAAAAATAAACTCACGGAAATAGGAAATTATCAAACCAATTAAACACTAGAAATATTAGAAGTGTAATACAAAGAAGGAGTAGACTCCACTAGGGGCCGGGCCCTTAGCTGCCAGTGAACATTGCTAAGTAACTTCAGACAATGTGAGAGAACAACAACTTCAATTAAATATTAATCATCGAACTTGAGTAGCATTACAATAATTTGTGTTCTCCAATGACGCAGTCTGCAATTAAGCTTACAATTTGGAAAATAACAGAGATTCCCCTTTCTTCCTACAATCGCTCCTTTTATAATAAAAAAGGATGAAGAGTAAATAATAAATGCAATCTCTCATAAAAAAATTGGATTGTTCCCAAGAACTTGATCAGAAAGAAAATATATTTCCATCAATCATTCAACATGAACAAGTCGAATTTGGTATTGCAGCTGAGATAACTTGGAAAATGGCCACAACAACGAATCTGGGAAAATCGTCTTCAGAGAACCTTCTGTTTCTTTTAATACGAATTGAATTTGGGCAAACTTCTCTTTACAAAAGTTAATTAGGTTCGTTTTGGACAAAAGCCATGTTTTGGATTTTCCAGATTCTTCTCCATTTGTCCACAACCTCCAATAAAAAATTGTCTCTTCTTAAGCGAGCGAATTTCTGAGTTTCGAATATTTAATGATGAGCTAGAGATCAAATCTACAATCTGGAGAATATCATGGAGGCTAAAATGGTGAGTGATGTTACAAAAATTTTATTAATAAACCATCATTGATAAAATCATGCATAATAATCATTAATTTATTAAAAATAAAGGAGAAGAAATAATATTTATCCATAAGAGCATAAATAATTATAAAATGGAATTATATGATAAAATATGATAAATGACGTGATAAAGAATGGTAGAAATGGATGAAATAGGTGTAAAAAAGTGATAATAATAATGACAAATTAGCGGCCCAACATACCCCCAAACTGAATATATTGCATGTCCTCATGCAACCCAAAGCCTCTTTATTAACCAAGCAATAATACAAAAAATGTTCATCCCAACTCATGAAATGGATGGAACAAATGAATTCTTCCTCAAATAATGAATATTCAATTTTAGCAATATTAATGAAGGTGTAACAATTTTTACATTTGACGTTCAACTATATGTATATGAAGATGCAGCAAAATATGATATAAGTAACAACAAACTTCATTAAACATTTTCTCAAAAACTAGATTTCTACTATTAATGCTTCTATGATCCAAAAATCAGATCGTTTTGATGCACGGATCATGAGATATAAACAAAATGGCTGTAGGTGATAGTGCATGATTTTCAAAATTTTATGAACTAATTTAGTGTGAAATTCTCTAGGTTTGTGTATTTTAATGATACCTGTTTGTTATCCAGAAATCACCGAAATTCGGTTCATATTTTTAAAGATATATGCAAATCAATTTCTGCACTGTATAAAAATGAAATTGTATTCCTTAAATGAGAAAGAAAGTAGAAAACATCCATCATGTATAGAAATGTCTCCCCAAAACTAAAGAATTAGAATGCCCTCATGCAATGCTAGAAAATGAATAGAGGTGGTTGCTACAATCTGTTGAAATCTATGCTTGGTGTAAAACAACATGGAGGAAGGGAGGTGTTGAGAATGAATAAGATGGTTAGAATAAATAAATAAATGAAAGGAACACTCCCCCAAACTGAAAGATTTTGTCTTTGAAGAATGGGAAGTGGTAAAAATGTGGAATGAATAATGATAAATAATGCTCAATGGATTTTGCATGAAATTCTCCTAAATTTGTAATAAATCATAAAAGTATGCTATTTTACCTCAAGTTTTACCTCCGAAAAAATAATGTGGAATGACATGTATGGAATGGAATTTGTTGAAGCTGATGTAGGCTGAGCGGATACTGAAAGTGATGCAAAATGTGGAAGCCATGCAAGCACATAATGTCTGAACAATTCTACGTGTTCGTGAGTTATGCGAACCTCTGTCATTAGGGGTAATAGTGTGGGCTTGCTGCGAATAGAATTCCTCTCCATACTTGTTGTTCTCCTGTAACAAGTCACTATTTTGCATGCAAAGTTCTTGAATCCACAGTTTTAGTTTTGAATAGCAACAGATAAGATGCAGGCAAACATTTTAATCGGAAAAGACTTTTGTATAAATGTAGTACTAATATTTTGTCAAATTATCAAGTTATGACAGAGTTCAGTAATTATATCGCATTTTTTCCCATAATGCATACATTTCCCCCTCCAATTGGAAAAGCAATTCCATGACCATAAAGAAGATGAAAGGTGTTGTGCCAACGGCAAGGTAAGGGAATGATCAATAAGGCAGTAAATGAAGTAGAGTACACATATCAATGATAGGATGACAAGAAGTATGGTTATAATGAGAGAATGGTGTGTAAAGATAGTTATGAATAAGAGATAGGACGCTTTGGATTGATGATAAGTTATGTGAAAAAGAAAAGGACAGCAATATGCCAAAAAGATGCTTTTCTGACAATATTCTAGCCGAGAATGATGTGATTGATCGGAAAACAATTTCGCATGCGTAAAGGTTCAAAATAGGGAAAAATTAAGGAAATAACTTCTCCGATAGAAAAATAATAAGAAAAGGGTATTATAGTAATAATTGATGATAAGATATAACTTCAATACCATAAGTAGAGCCTCTGCAACCAGCAAGTGTCCATAGCCTCGACAGGGTTTCCTTTTAACCCATATGAGCTAGGATCCTCAATTTATAAATGGAGAGTTTCAATGCTATTCTACAGAAGAGATCAATGTGCTAGCGTGGTAACGAGATAACCACACTGCCATTCACTGGGATGTAGAAAAAGTGATCATGTCGGCTCATGATGATACCTCCTATTCCAAGGATATTCTGGCTATCAAATGGATCATAACCCTGGTGTGGTGGCCATAATGGGAATGTCACTTCGTTACAGCCTTATGAACATGGTAGGATGGCTCGTAATGAGACCCCCTATCCTCCATCTGCAAACAAAATTTTGTTGTGATTACACAGTTTTATGATAAAAAGAGGGAGGCTCAGTACTCCTTAAGAGTAGGGATGGTGGAAGAAGTTGAACATGTCAATAGAAAAAAAAATATACCCATAATCTCATTTAATACAGATAGAGAATATTATAGCCAGGAAGGGTGGAACCAACATGGTATTAAGATGACCAATCAGTATCATGTACAGTAGAAAATGGTGCAGTAAAGTAGTATATAAATAACTGTGTCGCTTTTGTTTGTTTAAAAAAAACCTATCATCAAGAAGCTGTCTTGTTATAACGTTAAGGGTATTCACTAGCCTCAATAGACTCCATAAGTCTTGTCCTCATAGAAGTATTGTACTTCATGTCATGAAAGGGAATCAGAAAAATGGGGCTGAATATGAGCTAGTGTTTGGGAAAAAATATAACAAGGGTACTGTTCAAAACACACAAAAAATATGCAAGAAAAAACAAAAGAGAGTGTTGTTCTTTGAAAGGAATAGCAAAAAAGAAAAAAAACCACACAAGAAGTGATGTTCCTTAAGGGGAACAACAAGATAAAACACACGCAAAAATTGTCGTTCCTTATAGGGAACAGTAGTTGTTCCCTGTAAGGAACAACAAAGAAAAATACACACAAAAATTTATGTTCCCTGTAAGGAACAACAACGGTTCCCTATAGGGAACAACAAAGAAAAATGCACGTAGAAATTGATGTTCCCTGTAGGGAACAATAGTTGTTCCTTGTAAGGAACAAAAAAGAAAAAAATTCATGCAGAAATCGTTATTCCCTTTAGGGAACAACATCTGTTCCCTATAAGGAACAACAAAGAAAAATGCACACAGAAATTGCTATTCCCTGTAGGAAACAGCAGTTGTTCCCTGTAAGGAACAACAAAGTAAAATACAAGTAGAAATCGTTGTTCCCTGTAGGGAATAGCAGTTGTTCCCTGTAAGGAACAACAAAGAAAAATGCACACAAAAATTGTTGTTTCCTATAGGGAACATCAACTATTCCCTGTAAGGAACAGAAAAGAAAAATGCACACAAAAATCGTTGTTCCCTGTAGGGAACAATAGCTGTTCCCTATAAGGAACAACAAGAGAAAATACAGAGAGAGAGAAAAAACAATCATCCCTCTGGATCTAAACAACAAAAGAGAGATGATATAGAAAGAAGAACAATAGAAAAAACAGAGAAAAAATTATTGTATGTACAAATCTAAATAAAAAGTAACTTTTTACAGAATTGGTGTTGTCGAAGAATTGCCTTCTGCAACTGAAACATGCATGGTGGGGTCCTCATTGTTCAATCGCCAATGGAGGGGAAACTACAATTTGAAGGAAGTGACCCCTAAAACACAAAAGCATAAGAGTAATCAGAAAAGAAACAAAACTTTATTTTAAAATAGTATATAAATAAATAAGTTAAGTTACAACAGCTATGATGTTATTCTCTAAGGGAATATCAATCTGTCAATGGAAAAAGAAATGATCTCTTGGAAAACTGTTTTGACAGCATGACTTGAATCTTTAAATGGGAATAAATTCTTCATTTTTTTCTGTTATGAATCCATTAGGTATTTAATTGGATGAAATTCCCTTGTTTCATTAAAATTTCTTTTAAGAACCGCTCCTCCATAAATTGACCTTTTTTATTCTCCTAAGACCTGCAAAAACACGAGTGTCTACTTGCAATAAAACATTAAATCATGGATAAAGAGAGGTGATCGGGCTCCCCTAATCCAAGAACTATGCCAAAAAAAAAAAAAATAGCTACTTTGCAAAACAAATCCATAGAAAAATAAAACAAATTTTATTTGTCACCCGCGGGAGAGCAGTGGTCGACCGTACTAACCAGTAGTGTTTTAATCATATCTTCTTTGTTTTTCGTCCGATTTGAGTGATTTTTTTTTTTCTAAGTAAAACTAATTCTATTATGTATAAAGATTACTGATAAAAAACTGCCACAGTGTCAGCTGTGAGAGCCTGAACACTGGGCTTGATAACCATGCTTGTCCAAGAGAGTCCGGACTGCCCTTGTAGGGAAACCAGTCCTTTTAACAAAAATAATTTGACCGCCCTTGGAAGGGAAACCGGTCTGCAGTTCATAATTAACAAAATAACAGAGAAAGAGATACAAAGAGAAGCAGTTAGCCTTTCTAGCTGAGCTTTAAAGCAAGAGAGCAGAAAATGCCAATAGTAGTTGATCAAAAATACCAGAATAGTTTGATAGCAGTGAGTATCACGGTTCATGAGCCTAAGTCAGAGATTCCTCCACAATCCTGCAACCATAATCATCACTGCTATCATTCGTGCCACCTTTTGGAGCGCCTTCTGTGCTAATGTTAGCCTCCACCCTGCGCAACGCCTCCATAGAAGAATGAGTGAAGTATGCAGGCTGAACCGTGCTTCTGGGGGAGCTGGGGACGGGAGGGGGCGGGAAAGAGGACGCAGGGGTCAGAGTAGGGAGGGTAAGTTCTTCACGAATAGTTACAGTGATGAAGGCAATGATAATGGGGCGGTTAGAAGAGCACTCAAATCGAAAATCAGCCCGTTGGGAAGTTTGACGGATAGGGAGGCTAGCAGGCTCAAGAGAAGTAGGGGGGAAAGCATAATTGGGGGGAATTCCTTTCAAAACGAATGGAATCACCATGACGGTGTTATCGACTGACCCTCTGTGTGCCCTGAGACTGGTCCAACGCCCCATCAGAAGAAGAGGACACCGAGGCAGAACTTGCAGAGGGGCGAAATCGGGCCTCACGACCTCGACTAGTGCCTCGCCGGCACCGCATACGGTGGCGGAGGCGCGACATGGAGGCTGAGGTGATGTGATGAAAAATTCCATAAGGGTGGCAGGCTGGAGACACTGAGGCCCGGAGAGGGGAGTAGACACTGCTCGAAGGAGCCGACGGAGGACAGTGCGGAATAGATAAACCACTGAACTGAGCTGCCTGAGCACAATAAGAAGAGTTAAAACTACAGAAGAGACTTTGGGTGAAATGGTACCCAGGAAGCGGCTCAATACAGGCATGCAAGGCGTAGCGGCAACCAGTATGCGTTCTTATGTTGGATTCATCAAATCCTGGAGGGCAGGCTCCACTGCAAATACCACCTTCCGAACTATCTAGAACCACATCCATTGCCAAGTGAACCACCATATGAATTTGAATGGGCATCGAGGTAGAGGTATTAAAGATTGTTTGAGCTGGTGAATTTAAGACAGCATTCAATCCTGTGCAGAGGCCCATATGGCCACCCCACGCGAGCTCCTTCGGGAGGCGCGTAGGGTGCCATGTCCCATCAGATCTCAAAGGAATCCGCATCTGGAGGTCCGATTTGAGTGATTTAAAAGCTATATGAAATTGAATTCAGAGAGATGTCTCTGATAGAAATAGGTTTTAAAAATTCCATGTAATGGTATGTTAAATTTGTTTAGAACAACCTGCATACTAGAGTCATTTTCGATTTTCCAACTCAGACGAACAGTTGATATTTCAAGCATAAATTTTTCGTTTAAAGATAGATTAAGCTGACTCAAATTGGAAATTAAAGTAGATTCATTTATTTATCTCTAATACAAACAGGTTTTAAAGACAATAATAATTGATGGGTGAAATACTTTAATGAACAGCTAGAAAAACAGAGTTTTAAGAATGCTGATTTAGGATAGACAGACAGTATTTGGGTCATATTTTCCTCATATGATATCAAAATCGAGTGATTAAAATTTCCTTGTAAACTATATTCATATATAAATATACCATAGGAACATGTTTTAAAAATATAGTCATTTAGGCCTCCATAAATGCGCTGTCCCAACTCTGTTCTTGAGTTGCCTACTAGACGCCCTGTCAATGTTTCGGTTCTAACTTTTTCGTTTCAAATCCAAATGGAGTGATTCAAATTGGGTTGGAAATTAGACATCAAGGGCTAATTAGGATAGATATATGTTTTAAAAATGTAGTCATTTAGGCCTCCAAAAAATTTCTGTCCCAACTCTGCTTTCAGAAATTTCATCAAGCCCGCAAGCCAAAAAATATGATATTCAAGAAATTTTTCCATATTGGGGATAAAAATGAATATGAGTGTTTTTAGAACTATTATTTTAAATACAATATATCTACATGCACAAATAAATTAAAATATTTATCACCGATATTGATATTCACAACGTGTTGCAACAAAAACAATATATATTTTTTTTTAACATAATAATAAAAATGTATTTATTTATGTCCTTATTTATTTATTTTCTACACTAACGTAATCTTCATTGAAAAATTAATATGCTTATGGATAAGATTATTTCCAGTGGAGCCATTTTCGAAATAAGGTCTCTATTATGTACATACCCAAATTTGAAAAATGCATGTTAATAAATAGTAGGGTATGAGAAGCCAACTTCCCTTGAAAAGATGGTGCCAAAAATTGTTGAAGTATGGAGTGATGCTGCAAATAAATGGAGTGAAACCAATCTTCAATGTATCCCTTACATTCTTGATTTCCCAAAGCCGTCATATCATGAAGTTCTTGTGTTTAAAATGGCCCGTTGATGCATGCTAGAAGAAACCTCATTTTATTTCATAACCTCTACATTCTGAATCTCAGTATAAGTTTTCTCCAATGGTGCATGTGAGATAGAATGAGTGGGAAGGGTGGGTAAATTTTGCAGTTCAACATTGTAAGCATGTTGTACTGGTTTTATTGATGATGTTTAGTGGTATTGAAATTGGCATGGCTGCCCTAACATATGAGTATTCCATAATGGATTATGCAAGTAAAGGAATGGAGAGGAAGTGTTTTGAACCATACCTATAGGCTATGATTTCCATGGTTTTGACCTTGTTGCAGTGTCCCCATCTCTTTGATATGCTCCTTCCATCCTAGATAAGGAAGAACAACTATCTATGGAATGCTCCTTTCGGTAATGAGGGAAAAACACTTCATCAAATTCTTGATTTTTCTGAACCTGCAAAACATTTAATTGTGAATTTAGAGAGCTAATGAAATCATATTTAAAATTTTCAAATAAAACATTCATTTTAGCTCTTATGTCTCTTGTTCTTGTAGTAAATTTGGAAAAGAAAAAACAAACTTCTCTAGAATTCTTACCATCCTTGGAAATTCCTCTTGAATACCTTATGCACAATTCACAAACATCATCATATGATCACTGAAAAATATCACCTTTTCCTATCAGATTTAAGAGTTCTAAAAATTCATCTTTGATTCCTTTAAGAATGAGTGTTTTCAAGATTTCTTTTTCCAAATAGTTATGCTTTGATTTTTGAAGGTTATATTGAAATCACTCTACATAGTCCTCCAAGCTTTCATCTTCCCCTTGTATCATACTAAAAATATCTTCATTGGATTTGCAGTAGTCTTGGTACTTCTTCAAGAAGATGTTCTTCATGTCCTCCCATGTTTGGATGCACTTCCCACCTAGGCTCATGAACCATTGGAGAGATGATCCTTTTAGAGTAAGAGGAAACACTTTCAAAATTTGATCATTAGTAAAATAATCATATCCTCTACAAAGTATTTCAAAATCATATAATAATGTATTGGGATATTCATTTGTCAAACCATGAAAATTTGGTAGAGACGATGGGGGAATTATGTGCATTTGTGTCGCTCCTCCTAGATCTTTGATAGGGAATTCAAAAATTGAAATGTGAGCCATTTCTTACCATAATAGAAGATGTTCTTCATATGTTTATTTAAGGATCCTCCTTCCAATTTTCCTGTCAATTGGTTAGTGAAATGGGTGGTGCTTACATCACCACTTGAGTGGAATTATAAGATTTTTTTTCAAAAATTCTACCTATAAAATTCCTACTTCAATTCCTATGCAATTTTGCTGAAAAGCAGGAGAAAGCACTTTACTTGCTCGTTACATAGGTTCTTACCTTCCAGTTTTAATACCCAATTATTTCACAGCAGACAAACATCAAACATACATCACTCTCTGTGAAATTGCAACACTCTCCCCGACAATGGCGCCAAAATGTTGGATGCTAAAAGGTGCCTTTTAAAACTCCTATTTATCCTACATTAATTATCAACCCGGGAAAGTCCTCTTATTTCAAGAGTGTACACAATATATGCACGCTATAATCCTAGAGAGTAATGTTTCTTAAAATTTAGTATAGATCTTTCAAATACAAGAATAAAAAAATGCTTTTAATAAATCCCACTTGCAACTAAAGGAAACTAAATGCTCTAAAACTAAATCATTCATTCATCAAAGTAACAGCAATTATCAGTCGAGGATACAGTAGCAATAACTCATTCCTCTTTTAACTGATGTAAACTAATCAAGCATAAATAAGATCCTCAATCTAAGAGATTTGACAGCAATAGTCAATTTTCTTTACAGTTGTTGATCTCACACAAGCAATTTTAATAAAAAATAGCATCAGTCGAGAGCACAGTAGCGATAACTCATCTATTCTTAGCTGATTCAATCCAAATTATACTCAATCTCTACAAAGCTATCCAAATGAAGAAAATATCAATCTGAGAGTTCAATAGAAATAACCAAACTCTTAACAGTTGATTTAAATCAATATTAATAATCATCTATGTAAATTAATCTGCAATGAATGTAACTAAATCAAATGATAGCAATACAAATAATCAAATCAATGCAATGCGCTGTCTAAATAACTCATGATGTAATCAATTGAGAGCAATACAAATTACAAGCAGAATATATTACCTCAATAACAGGAAATAATGAACAACTAATGAAATAAATAAACTCACGATAACAGGCATTTATCAAATCGATCACACTTTGCAAGAATTAGAAATATAACATAGAGGAGCAGTTAACGTTGCTACGGGTCGGGCCCTTAACCACTAGCAAGTACTGCTCAAGCTACTTCATATGACGTGAAATGAAACAACAACTTCAATTAATCATTAAACTGGAGCAGCATTACAATGTAATCATGTTTTTCAACAATGCAGTTCATGATTAAGTTTACAATTCGAAAAGTAACAACGATCCCCTTTCTTTTACAAACGTCTCATTTTATAACCAGAAAGAGGAGAAAGTAAATAGTAAATGTGATCCCTCATAACAATATTGGATTGTTCCCAACAACTTGATCAGCAAGAAAATATATTTCCATCAATCATTCAACAAGAACAAGTCGAATTTGGTATTGCAACTCACATAATTTAGAAAACGGCTGGAACAACGAATCTAGGAAAATCATCTTCAAAGAACATTTTGTTTCTCTTAATACGTACTGAATTTGGGCAAAATTCTCTTCAATAAAGTTAATTCGGTCCATTCTGGACAAAACCCATGTTTCAGATTTTCCAGATTTTTCTTCATTTGCCCAAAACGTCCAATACAAAATTGTCACTTCTTATTCCAACGAATTTCTGAGTTGGAATATTTAATGATGAGCTAGAGATCAAATCTACAATCTGGAGAATATCTTGGAGGCTAAAATGGTGAGTGATGTTACAAAAAATTTATTAATAAACCATCATTATAAAATCATGCATAATAATCATCAATTTATTAAAAATAAAGGAGAAGAAATAATATTTATCCATAAGAGCATAAATAATTATAAAATGGAATTATATGCTAAACCATGATAAATGACGTGATAAAGAATGGTAGAATTGGATGAAATAGGTGTTAAAAGGTGATAATAATAATGACAAACTAGCAGCCCAACAATGCCCCCAAGAAAAACCAAATAGACACTGTTGTTCAGAAAACCCCCGAAAATATTCTTATAAGGACCACATAAAATACCAACACCATGGCTAAGAAAACTGATTCAAATAGAGACAAAACTAGCCTACCAAGTGGTGACACAAGCTGCCCTAGTACCTCTACTAGTCGCCCTATGAAAACTCTTTTGTCCAAAGCCCCAAATCAAAATCAGAATATTAAAAATGTAGAAAAGTTCATGGCTAATAAAAAAAATGTGAATATGCCCAAAACCCAAGTACCTTTCAATTTTGAATGAGAGATTGCTAAAATTAAGATAACCATACCTCTCACTGAATTGGTAACTCAGGATATGTACAAGTCCCAAGTTTTGAAATTTTTGAACATAGGGAATGATACAGACACTCTAAACTTGACTGATGACAAACCAGAACTATTGTTTGGTCCCAAATTTGAGGGAAAATACCAAGAAGGAGTTGTCCCTCCTTTCTATGTTAGCCTAAACATACATGAAAAAATATTACACAATGTTATGATAGATTCTGGTGCCTGGCACAACGTCATGCCTAAGGTAGTGATGGACAGGTTAGGCTTGGAAATAACCAAAGCTTACAAAGACTTATACTCTTTCGATTCAAGTAGAGTCAAGTGTTTGGGCCTAATTAAGGATCTTTGTGTCAATCTGGCGCAAATACCTACTAAGAGTCTAGTCATGGACATAGTTGTTGCTGATATTCCCCGAAAGTATGGCATACTTTTGTCTATATCATGGGGATCCAAACTTCAAGGCAGCCTCCAAATGGACATGTCATATGCTACTATCCCTGTCTTCAATCAAACTAGGAGATTATACTGGGAATCTCACATGAAGTATATGGTAAGTAGCCTAGATAGGCCAAATAACACCCCTGTTTATTCCATTCATTCAGATTTTGACTCTTTCATCTCATATAATGAAAATGAAATTGATAAATAGGTGAAAGAAAATGAGAAAGAGCTAGGCTCCCCAAAACACTCACACTCACCCTCAAATGAAGAACATGACAACCAAAACTCTAGCAGCCCTGAACAACAAGACAATGAAAAATACGAACTAGAAACACTTTAGAACATAAGCTTTGATGGATATTGTGGAAAGGCTAGTGTCTATATACATAACACAAATGAGGGCCATCCATACAAACTATACTTTCAGTGCGCTAATAACATTGCAGAGTATGAGGCTCTCCTCCTTGGTTTGCACTTGCTTAAAGACTTAGCAACCAAAAAAATATATGTCCAAGGAGATTCAGAACTTGTCATTAAATAAATTAAAGGTGAGTACTCAGCTAAAAATACAAGATTAAGAGAGTACAAAAATTATGCCCTAGACATCCTCAACGCTTTTGAGAAATATGAGCTCATTCACATTCCTACAGCCCAAAATAGTCTTGCCAATGAGCTTGCCTTCACTGCGAGCAATTGCCAAATATAACATGCAAGTGAACATTACATTGTCGACGTCAAACATTGTTCTACAGTTCCTGAAAAAATTAACCATTGAAAAGTGTTTGATGATGATAAACAAGTTGATGATTTTCCGCAATCTAGAAGTGAATTTACATTGACAAAATCTGGCTTAGAACATGAGAAAGATGTTTTTGCTGAAGAATAAGATCATGAAACAGAGTTGTCCTCTTTTGCTGATATAAACCTTCTTACACATCCTTATGAGGCTGAAATGTTTGAAGATCTAGACCAAAAGGACTTGGAGGTCTTACAATGTAAAAATGACACATTACCAAGAGGCCTTGCACCATTAGAAGAGTTGCTTGACTTTAATGATGTGGCTAAAAAACCAAAGACAAAATCTACCGAGACTGATGTTTATTATAGCATCATTTTTCACCCTCATGTGATTCATGATTGTCTCTATGGCCTTGGGCACCCATTCCCACAGACTTCAACAAAATTCATGAAAAACAGTGTTAAAAATCCCATACGCGGGTATGCCCAGACTTTTCCGCGTGTATACGTGATTCCACATGTACTTTTCCGTGTATGCCATTAAAATCATTAAAAATATATATATAAATTCCCTTTTTTCGAGTTGGGTTGATGGCTACTCCAGTAGTTCAACCACCCCAGCACGTGGCCAACTGTTTCCAACTGATTGAAACTACTTTGAGGGAGTATAAAAGCCCCTCATGTGTATGGATTAAGGGAGAGAGAAATTTTATAGATATTATACTCTGTTGGAATCCCAATTCAAGTCTGAATTCCCGTGCCTCCTGCACTTTCCCAGATTTTTACAGGAAACCCTTGTTTCCTGGAGATGTTCATCCATTTATATGAAATCTCATGTGCACAAGTCTTGAAGGTATCTTAGCGAGGCAAGGGCGGGACGGATCTAGACGACGGTCTATTCAAAGATCGTGGAAGGATTCAGGTGATCTCTCCACTTTTTATTTCTGTACATGTTGTTCGCAATAATGAAGAACCATCTTGTTCCTGAACTTATGTGTTAATATCTATTTGCATATGTGAAAAGATTGATTATTAAGAATTTATTATTGTTTACATAATGTTTCACATGGATTACACTAACATTTAGGAGCAATATATGTTGTACAGCTAGATTTCCGTGCACATTCTTTCTTGTTTTCTAGGTTGAAGAGGAAGAAGGGTTGCTGGGGGTTTGGACCCTGCGGGATCTACATCGAACGTAGGGCTACGGGTGAGTTCTACTATCGTTGTTATCTAGTTTTTAGCATTTAAGTGTGGTTGTGTGTGAGTCCTTCTGAATAGCATGCTATGATCTGTGGAGGTTTTGACCCAACAAACCTCTAGGGTGTTTTTCCCCGAAACAGAACTGGCGACTCCACTGGGGATCACATTTTTTTGATTCCCCTGTTGGGTGGTTTCAGCTGTTTTAAAGGTTTCCAACAGTTTTTATCATTTTTTCCAGTCCAGTTAACTTTTTCTCAGTCAGACTGAAGACCTGGTTCTTTATCCATGCTTGATCTTTTTTATTTTTTCTTATTTACCTTTTCTTACGCGATTTTTTCTATACACATATGCATATACACGCAGTTTGCTTCAAAGGAAGTCGTGTATATACGGGTTTCCTTTGACACAGTCGCGTATGCACGCTTGTTTCAAAACTGTCAAGTAGCGTATGCCTGGGTAAATTTTGAAATTTTTGACTTCTTGACTTTTTAGTCTTGTCTGCCTATGGAGACCTATTCCTGCAGTGTCTTTATATCCTCTGGATTGTGTTGAAAGTGGTCATTGGTCTTTTTTCTCTCTTGTTTCGTTGAAGACTAGCTTACCTGGCAAATCTTGTTTTTAGTGCTTGCATTTCTGGTTCAAGTACCAAGATCTCTTCCTCGGGATTCTTGGCTATTCTTCTTCATCAGGTCAGAGAGATTTCGCTCATATACTCTTTCCTCATTCTATGTTTTGCTTTGCGCTTGGATTTTTGCCTGCTTTTCGTTAGTTTTCTTGAGTTCATTTGACTAGGTCTTGTTGCAATTTTTGAAGAGTCTTTCTTGGTTCTTTGAAGTTTTTGTTTGCTGCAAGGCTGTACTATTCGTTTGGGCTGAGTTACTGAGTTTCTTGTCTTCTTTTGCTCATATAAATCTTGCTACTAAGTAGCCCTATAAGATTTGGAGCGTTTTTGAAGTTTTGCTTGAAATTCAGAGTTTTTTGGCTTGGGATTTGATAGTTTAATTGGTCTCTTCGATCACTTCTTTTTATAAAATTCAAAAGCTCAAAAAAACATTTTGTTTTGTCATTTGCTTTTGTTTTGCATTTTTTTTTTCATTTTGTTACACCTTTTGAAGCTTTTTTGAGATTTCTTGCCTTTGGTTTGTGACTTGATTTTGGAAAGGAATTGTCATCGGTTTCTTCCTCTTGTTTTCAAGCATATTTTGGTGTCTTTATGCTGAGAGTTTCTGATTTTGGGAACTAGCTTAGTGGACAACCAGAAAAGTAATAAAACTGAAGGATTCTTTGGGAAATTTCTCTTTGCTTTGTTATATTTTTGCATCTTAGAATTTGCATGCTTTTAGTTATTTGCATTAGGTGCACTTAAGCATTTAGTATTTTTCATAGATTTTGCGAGTGTGAGTTTGATATTTGAAAAGAAAAAATATATAATCTTGTAGAACCCGTGTAGAAATTTCTTTTCATCGAAAGGCAATTACTGCATGTGCATGTAGTTTTGTTTTCATTAATTTATTTTCTGCGTCACAAAACACCACGAGTTTCATTTCTATATCCCTTTGACTTAATATAACAGCCGATAAAATAAGTGCTATAATTTAAAAACAACTAGCAAGTTTTTTATTAAGTGTCATACACCAACTAGCTAGGTTGGAGGGCCTTGGATTAGGTGAGTGGAGAGTTAACTCTCCAAGGCCGCTCAAACAAAAACATAGAAGTTTATTAATTGAGCGAAATCCAACTCCGTTAGGTGGACCAGGAAAGCTCTCCTCCAGAGAGTCAACCGTGAGGGGAAGTGAAGGCCGAGAAGAGAGAAACCCCCTCTCTGATTTGCTGAATCTAACCTCAAGACCGTTCCGCCCGGCTTCTGACACTGATTGGTGCCCATAGTTTCAATTCCTATGTTCCACATAGGTGACTGCGGGGGGGAATACCCATGGTACCTGAGGCAAACGTCGTATCACTTCCAGTAGTACTTCTGGGGGGTGCCCTTGTGAAGCTTGGGTACTTGTGCCGGCAAAGGCTGTTGTTAGGAGGTCGGCGTAGCTGTTTCTATTACCTTCGCTAGTAGGTCTGGGCCGTAA
Organism: Pinus albicaulis; assembly: GCA_034641835.2. Classification (NCBI taxonomy): domain Eukaryota; kingdom Viridiplantae; phylum Streptophyta; class Pinopsida; order Pinales; family Pinaceae; genus Pinus; species Pinus albicaulis. The sequence continues at coordinate 1,398,418,033 of CM076577.1, forward strand.
TTATCCCAGACTACTTTCGGGAGGTCCTATTCTTCGCTTTATTGTATTTTGGTGTTCGGTCCTAATCACCCAGAGCGGAAATACCTGAAGGTTGTTTGCTTGATTGTATCTCAGGGATTTTTTGTAGTGAGTGCTCTTTGCTCCTAGCTTTCCTAGCTTTATACTTTTTTGAGTCTAATTAAAATTTGTTAAAGTGGCTGATCAAGCGCCTCGTCGATCGAGGAGAATCTGGGGGTTATCTCCCAAGAGTCCAGAGCCTTCTTCAAGAAGGCGTAGGAGTAATTTAGCAGGTGAGTATCACCCTGTGGCGTCTGACGCAGTGGAGAGAGATCCTCCACAAGGGATTGAAGGTTTTGTAATTGGCTCCGGTGTTGGTTCCGAGAGGAGCGTTCCGCTCACCTCGAGAGTCTTATTTCCGCAGGAAGAAGAAGTACAAGTAGAGGAAGTGTCTCAACCCTCTAAGTCACTTCCATCTCCTCTTCCTCCTGATTATTCGTTCGTTGTTGAATACATCGGACTTGAGTCAGAGAGACCAGAAGATCGTCCATATTATTCATACCTTTCGATGGCCACGACTGGGAACGCGACTTCTGCTGTGAGTGCTGCAGGTATTCAGACTCATGCTTCTGTAGAAGGAGGAGGCACTATTGCTATATCTTCGATTGCTTCTAGTACTGATGTGTTTGGCTCTAGTTTCACCCAAGCACATGCTTCTCAATCTGGTCCCTTTTGTTTTGGAATGCCCACTAGTGGGATTCCTTCTTTTTCCTTTTCCGCTGCTGCAGCTGCATCTACACCCATGTCTTCCATGGCTAGTGGATCAACTTCTTTCCAAGGGTTCCCCTTCGGAACTGGGCATATTCCTAGTTCGAATCCTTCTTTAGGGTCCTTTTCGTTTACTTCTTAGACTCAGAGTTTCAACCCTGGGTCTAAAGGTCAGAATTCGACTACTTTTACAGGTTGGAACCCTGTATTCACTATAGCGGGGGCAGGGAATCAGTTTTACACTGGTCACCAAGGGAATGCTTCTTTCCCTTCGTCGAGTGCTTATCAGACATTTTACCCTCTTTCTAATGCCTGGAACCCCTATCAGGGGCTTTCCTCTTCCCAATACTTCAGGAGGGGGAACTGGTCCGGTCTTTGGTAACTCTGCGTTGGGAGGAGGTTCTTCTCCTTTTTCTACGAGTTCTTTCTGGCAACTTGGTGCCTTATCAAATCCAAGGTATTCTTTTCAGAATGTAGGTAATTCATCCCATCAAGGATGGAATCCTCAGGCTCCGCCTCGTTTACCTTTTCTGGCAACATTAAACTTGCCAGATCTGTCAAAATTGACGAATGATCCGATCCCGTATAGTCATGGGTGGCCTCCGGTCCCGACCAAACTACCTTTAGACATTCCAAAGTTTGAAGGAAAAAATGGAGAGGATCTGACTGATCACATCACCACTTTCCATTTATGGTGTTATTCTAACTCCCTGATCGATGATTCGATTAGGTTGAGATTGTTTCAATGCACCTTAACTGGAAACGCTGCCAAGTGGTATATTGAGTTAACTGGGGGCAGTTTTGCTACATTTGGAGATCTGGATGTTACATTTCTAAATCATTTCCAGTTGCCCGTCCGTTCTGATGCTGGGACTGAACTCCTAGCTAATTTTAAGCAGGACGATGCAACCCACATTTTTGACCATATTCAGGAATGGCAGAGAAGGAAGAGGCTTATTAAAGCTCATATTCCAGGAGAATTCCTTTTGGAATGGTTTTTGAAATCTCTGCAGTCGGATATTTCTAAAGATGTATCCCTGTCTGAGGTATTTTCCGAGGAACAGGCCATTTTTAGGGCCCAAAAGCTTGAATTGATATATTCTTAGTCTGGAGTCCTTCATAAATATTTTCCCAATGCTCCTCGCTCCAAATTAGATTTATCCAAGACCAAGCCTGGTCCTCATGGTGATGGACTTATTGGGTCGATCAATAGTGGTGCAGCTAACCTTCTTACTCAATTGCAGCAGTTGTCTATACAATCTGCTCCTTCTGGTCAGCTTGTGCCTGCTGAGTCATTTCCTTCCCAATCTTTGTCGGTAAATTCCATCCAAACATCCAATCCCAAAGGAAATCAACAATTCGAAGGGAAGAAGAAAGGACGGAATAACAAGAAAAAGGGCAAGAATGGGAAGGGTAATGCAAATAAAACCAACGAGCATGTTGGTGAGGGTTCAAAGGATAAAAAGAAAGTGAAGTTTCCATGAAAGTTGTGTGTTGGAGACCATACTCACCTTTTCCCTAAAATTCAGGATGCGCAGCGCTTGTTAGCTCAGCAGGGTTCTTCTAGTTCCTAGGCTGTGTTGACAAACCCTTTTCCCCAAGGGCAACAACTAGTTGTTGGCGCGAATCAAAATACTGGGGCTTCCTCTGGGGGCACCCAGGAAGGGGAAATTCTGTCAAACATATACATGATGAGTGCTCACGTGGATGTCGCCACGAGATCCCGTGACTATGGCGAAGAAGAGTCTTCGAAAGCTAAGGGTGCTCCCGATGCTACTGAGCCGCTTCATATTACGAGGCTTATTGTTGAGCATATACCTCGGATGCCCAAAGCATCTACTAAGCGTACGAAGATTAATATAAATTCTAGGGCTACCCAGAACTACTCTATTGTGGAAGATTTGGCGCAGAGTCCTTGTGCCATGTCGGCTCTTGAGGTGCTCCAATCTTGTCCTTCTCAGCGCAGTGCTCTGCTTACTACCATTGGGGATGTTGATCCAAAAAACTCTCTTATGATTACATTTGATATGCCTAATTTCAAAAAGAGACTCCCCCATCATATGGCTTTTCATATTAAATAATCATACCGGAAATGCAATATCTTTCGGACGGTCGTTGACGAAAGTGCTTCCACATGTGTGATATCTCTCACATGCTGGAAGGGAATTAGATCTCCCGCAGCTGTTCCATCTGCTACTCTTCTGACTGTGTTTGACGGTCATTCTCATAGACCGCATGGTATTGTCCCAGCTTTTCCTATCTATGTTGGGGGAAAAATTGTAAATATAGAGGTTGAGATAATTGATGCAAGCTTGGACTACAACCTTCTGTTGGGGCGAAACTGGATTTATGAGATGGATGCCATTGCATCTTCATTATTTTGGATTATTTGTTTCCCTCACGAAGGGAGGATTGTTACGGTGGATCAACTGGACTGGCCTCCTGTAGACCCGATTGCATCTACTGAATCAACTATTCCAAAGTTGGATAATACCAAGGTGCCTGTTGAGAATTTAGGGGTTGGAATGTATTCTTCCTTGATGGGTACTTTTGATATTCCTCCTCCTACTATTCATATAAATGCAATTTCATCCTCCAGGGCTCCTCTTTGAAGAGAGTTCTTTAGAACTCATTATTTTTCGGACCCTTGGACCTTACCTTCTCCTACCACCACATTAGCGGAGGGTCAAGTAGGTGGAATGGCATTTCCAATGTCTGCAGCTGAGATTGCTTATCAGTCTATTGTTGACTCTGCAGAATCCATTCCAGCTCCACTTTCACCGGAAGAGTTGGATGGAGATGTGGCTCGGGCTTGGACACTTAGTTCTTCTTCTGCCCAAGATTTCCTTGATACCACTCTTCCATCTGAAGAGGCCATCCTAGAAGCTATGACTGGTATAGATAGACTCTGGGATGATTTGCATCATCGGTCCTACTTTTTACCTGATTTGAGCGAAGTTGAATCAAGTTTTCCAAGTCCTGTGTCTCCTGGTCCTGTTCACCCAGTCCTGAACTCTTTAGCACCAACACAGGTATATGCTGAAGGGAACATGGCTGTGATTTCTTCAACTATCCCGATGAACATCTCCAGGGATCCCAATGTTATTTAGAATTTATTCATCGGAGCTGAATGTTCCCCTGAAGAGATTCAGATTTACACCAATCTCTTTAAAGAGTATAGGGATGTATTCGCTTGGTCTTATGAGGAAATTCTTGGTATAGATCCATCTATTGTGCAGCATGAGATCAAGACTTACAAAAACGCTAAGCGAGTGAGGCAAAAACTTCGTCCGGTCAATCCTAGGAAGGCAGCAGCTATCAAAGCCGAGGTGGAGAAGCTGCTCAAGGCGGGATTCATTTTCCCTGTTCCTTTGATTGAATGGGTTTCAAACCCTGTTCCCGTAGATAAAAAACAAGGAACAATTAGAGTTTGCATTGATTTCAGAGACCTTAATAAAGCATGTCCTAAAGATAATTACCCCACACCATTTATAGAGCAGATCATCGATGAGTGTGCCGGTAATGAGATTTTCTCCTTCATGGACGGTTTCTCCGGATATAATCAGATTACTATCCGTCCTGAAGATCAGCATAAGACTGCCTTTATTTGTCCCTGGGGTACTTTTTCTTACAAGAAGATGCCTTTTGGTCTTAAAAATTCTGGGGCTACGTTTCAGCGGGCCATGTCATACACCTTCCACGACATCAAACAGATTATCGAGGCATATTTGGATGATTTAGTTGCTCATTCTCGAAAGAGAATGGATCATCCTGCTCACCTCCGTAAAGTATTTGAACAATGTCGTTTCTACAAGATTAGGTTGAATCCGAAAAAGTGCGTTTTCGCGGTTACATCTGATCAGTTATTGGGATTCATTGTGTCTAGGGAAGGGATTAGGGTAGATCCCTTCAAGGTTGAGGCAATACTTCGGTTGCCTCCCTTGTCCTCTATTTGTCAACTTCAAAGTCTACAAGGAAAGGCTAATTTTCTTCGGAGATTTATCGTAAATTATGCTGAAGTTACTAAGGGATTTATGAGATTTTTGAAGAAGGATGTTCCATTTTTTTGGGATGACTTCGCTCAACTCTCATTCGATGCTTTGAAAAAAGCATTGACCTTTGCTCCTTTATTGAGTCCACCTGATTATAGTAGGGATTTCCTTTTGTATCTTGCAGCAGCAGAATCTACCATTGGTATGGTTCTGGTTCAGGAGGATGATGCTCTTGCAGAGCATGTTATATACTATCTTAGTCGAGGATTGGTAGGACTTGAACTCCGGTATACTCCGGTAGAAAAGTTAGCTTTAGCAGCTGTTCATGCTGCATTACATTCTTCTACGAAAAACTTATGTTTTGGCAGCAGCCAATCCATTTCAGTTTGTCCTCAGTAGGCGAGTGATTGGGGGCAAATACAATAGATGGATTATGATTTTGCAGGAATTTGATCTTGAGTTTATGTCTGCCAAGTCCAAGAAATCATTGGTTTTCGCGGAATTGATCTCCGATTTTCCCTGTGGGGAACAGATAGTCTATGATGAATCCTTCCCGGATGAACATTTGTTTCTTATCTCTCCACAGGATCCTTGGTATGGAGATATAATTGTGTATCTCTAGACTGCGAAGTTTCCCTCTACTTTTTCGAAAGATGAGCGTCGTAAGTTGCGTCACTTGGCTAAGAATTACTTAATCATTGGTGATGCTTTATACCATCAAGGGGTTGATTCAATCCTGAGACGTTGCTTAACTCTCGAAGAAGCTGAGGCTGTGCTGAATGATTGCCACAGTGAAGCTTGTGGTGGTCATTTATCTGGGCTTGCTACAGCCCAAAATATCTTGCGTGCTGGGTACTTTTGGCCTTCGATTTTCAAAGATTGTATGGAGTCGGTCAAAAAGTGTCATCTGTGTCAAGTTAATACTTGAAAAATGCGTGCTCATCCAGCTCCGCTTTTTCCAGTCATTACTGTCGATCCCTTTCCAAAGTGGGGTATTGATTATACTACTTGTAACCCACCTTTGGCCAAAGGTCACAAGTATATTATTGTAGCAGTAGACTACTTTATGAAGTGGGTCGAGGCTATGCCTACTTTTGGGAATGATGGTGAGACTGCAGCTCTTTTTCTTTTCAACCAAGTTATTGCTCGTTTTGGTATTCCTAGAGAGATTGTCACTGATCATGGCAGTCATTTTCAGAATAGCATGATGGCTGAGTTGGATCTAAAATTAGGTTTCCGGCAGGAGCATTCATCTCCGTATTATCCTCAAGCCAATGAGCGAGTGGAAGCTGTGAATAAATCCTTGAAGACAATTCTTCAAAGGACAATTGATAAAGCTTGATCCAACTAGCATATTATGCTATATCCTGCACTTTGGGCATACAGGACGTCAGTGAAAACTGCAACTAGCTTTACTCCATTTCAGCTAGTTCACGGGTTGGAATCTGTATTTCCCATTGAATGTGAGATTCCTTCTCTTAAGTTAGTTGTTGAACTTCTTCGTGGCACTTCTAGTCTTGAGGAACATCTCCTTCACCTGGAACATCTCGTTGAGTAGCGTCGGGATGCCACCACGATGAATGAAGCACATAAAAACCGAGTTAAAGTTCAGTACGATAAAGCGGTCAAACCTAGGGTTTTTTCGGAAGGTGACCTTGTTTTGGTCTAGGCCCAAGAAAAATATGCCCTGGGGGAAGGAAAGTTTAAGTCTATGTGGTATGGCCCCTTCATCGTTAAAAAAGTCCTTAAAAAAGGAGCATATATCTTGGTTGATTTTGAAGGAAACGAGTTGCCGGAGCCCAGAAATGGGCTCTATTTGAAAAAGTATTATGCCTAGGCTTCGGCCTGACATTTTGCTTTTGTATATAGTAGTTTTGCTTTGTACATATCTAGTTGTTTTTCGATCTTTGATGGGACGGTGATGTTTTTGATCTGCTTTGGCAGGTTGTGTCGAATGTCATGAGTCATTTTGGTTTCACCGATGGTGCTAGTAGACACACCCGAAACCTTGCTTCCGCGGCTTGGGTGCTTCATCATCCATCCGATCAGCTGTTAGTATCAAGAGGAGTCTGCATTGGTCCTGCTACCAATAATATAGCAGAATACACTGCAGTTATTTATCTACTCTCGGAGGCAATATCTTTGGGTGTTGATTCGTTAGTAGTTTTCTTGGACTCCCAGCTGGTGGTGTCGCAGTTGAACAATACTTATCGGGTTCGAGATCCATTTTTACTCCGGTTGTTCTTGAGGGTACGTTTGTTACAAAGATCATTTCAATTTTTAACTTTCATTCATATTCCTCGAGCCGAAAATTGGATGGCAGACTAATTAGCTAATCAAGCAATTGATTGGCATATTAATCATTCCATACAATAAAATTTAATCATCAAAAAAATCATACAATTTTATACATTTGTCACATCACATCAAATAATCGTTGTATATATATCATCAGAATGTTCAAAAAACTACACAAAATTTGGATTCATAAGTCATACAAAAAATTGGGCTTACGCCCGATCATGTTCAGTCTCAAAAATTATACATTCATCTGGTATGTCATATCTATCTACTCCTGAGGTCCCTGCCCAGAAGTTGTGTTCCTATAGAACACGATCGCGGTGGCAACTCGGCAGAATAACCGTACCCAGTCATGGGGTACTCCTACCACCCATCTCTGGATGGCTTCAGGCAGATCTTCCACTGCAGCCATAGGTACTTGGCAAGTTAACCCCTCCAAGTTCCTCTGTACAGCCTGGAGGGTCCTGTCTGGATCTACTATATCCGCCTCGCCTCTGCGACGCTTATGTCGTGGGTAACCCTCAGGTCGAACTGGTCCAATATCTGTTTCATGATCATTTTAAAATTATAATTCATTTTGAATCCAATCAAAAACATGTTTGTTTTCCATATTTTTTCATACATATTGAAAAAATACAAAAAAATTATATAAATCAAAAAACTGCAAACTTACCGACTATGCCCCATGCCGCACCTGGTGGAAGGACAAGGTCTGGATCGCCTCGGAAATCCATCCAGGCATAGAGATAGTCTTCCACAGCGATGATTTTTTCTCCACACCAAAGGAAGAACTCATCATCCCAAGTGGTTCTGGGAAGTTCACTTCCCCCCAATCTCTTCATCAAGTCAGCCCATCAGGCTTCTTGGATCTCTCGGGCTACTAATAAAAGCGATCACTTTGGGTCTCAGCCCAGGAATCTTCTCGAAGAAGAATGTCATCAAGATTGTACCATATCCAAAATGTTTTGTCTTTAATTTTTGGATAGAAGTCAATTGTTGCTTCAAGTTCATCACTAGAGCCATACACCAATCATATAAATGAGTTAAGCATTCCACTGCTATACTTATTTGAGTCCTGGACACCTGGTGTAGGGAAGCAGATCCTGCTACCCTGCCAATGGTAAAAAGGAGAATTTTTATGTGCAAGTCTCTTAAATCTTTGATAGCAATTTGAGTTCCAACTTTCTTGGAACCCTCTACGCAGTAGACGTGGACATAATCTTCCACGGTAAGCCCTCCTAAAGGCTTGCCATGTATATCTACTAGCTCCCCCCTCCGAGAGAGTCCAGTAATAAAATATATATCTTCCACCTCGATGCGTATGGGCATTTGATCTATAATGAAGCAGTCTTCTTCCGGTTCCCAATAGTTCACAAGAATTTCGAGCAACCAGACATTACTCTTCATATTTGGCATTTTGAAAAACTTGAGCAATCCACAATTTCGAAGAATATTTAGTGATACTTGGTCCTGCATGACTTCATTGTCAATGGCACTGTGTTCACGCTCTCTCCAAGATATGGTCATCCTGCAAAAAATTCAATAATTCGTTCATTAGCTACACATTTTTTCATTTTCGGTTGCGCATACGCGACTTTCTTTGTGCACAGTCACTTATATACGCGACTTGGTCATTATAAACCCGCGTATGCTCAAACCCGTGATTTTAATCAAATAGTTCTACGGTGAAAATTCCTAATTTTTAACTTATGAATGGACAAAATGAATAACAAGGATGAATTAAGAGCTTACCTAACAAATTCGGTGAAGTTTGATGGTCGATTGCTCCTATTTTGACGAAAAAGGCTTTTTCTCCAGAGCACTTTTTTCCCAAATCAGCAATGTAACAATGAACCAAATATGAGGTAACTTGTGTATTTATGCCCAAAATTGAAAAAAAATTTGCAAAAATTTGTTATGCTTATTTTTTCAATCTATCTTAAGCTGCATAACCCGGATGCTTGGAAGTGCCCAGATTGGTATATTTTCAGGTACATTTTGACGAATTTGAGATTTTTCCCAGTTTTTGATCCATGACTACTGACCCGTCATGGAAGGTATATGATCTTCACTGGCATATAGCTTAGGGAATCCACTTTCCGTTGCATTTTGCATACTAGCCTCGATTATGATCACTTGCCAGAGGGTCGATCCCATCAGGTCATGAGTATTACACCCATTTCACTCGCTGATTATTTAATCATGACTTGGTGGTAGAGCCTTCCTTTACATGGGCTTCCTAGTTAGTTCCTCGCTATCACTTGTTGCCCATGATGCGTTTTATGTAGGCTCGGGAGTCCTCTTTAGTCCCGCCATGACTTATGTGTTGAAGCTTCATTCTATTTCTTCCTCACTATCATTTTTCTGGCTATTACCCTAGAGGCTCCCTGGTGTTGTTGAGTTGTATTACTGCATTGCATATTGGCTACTTGTTTATCCTGGCCTTTAGTCGGCTTCATTTTGGACTCAATGTTTAAGCCAACTTTTGACCTTGCCTATCTGTACAAGTTAACCATTGCATGCACTTGGCTATTGCGACTTGACACCCTTTTACCCCTGGATGGAACATTCCTCTGAGTATCGCTTACCAGTTTCTGCCACCTTACATTGAGCATAGGATCATTTCAATCCCAGGAACTAGTGCATCTGTTTCTTGATACTCGTTCTATCCATTGTACCATAGCATTGTTTTATTCTTTTTCAGGCTTATTATATGAAAAAGACAAAAAAATCAAATATAACAAAAAGACCGGGAATGGGATGTAACTTCATTATTTGATGGTAGTATAGTGTCAGTTTGTCGCCCTTGAACAAAGCACATACACTTATATATTTCCTCCATTTGGGATGGTTTTAGTTTTGACCTAGGTTCAGCCTTTGCCTTGTTTCACTGGTCAGTCCTCCCTCGGTTGGTTATCTCTTCCAATCATATGGAGAGTTTGTTTTTTCCTCCTGCATAACAGACTTATACAGTGTCACTTTTTACTGCCATGGTCATCACAAGTCGTGCTTTTGTTCAAGGGAAGTTTAACCAGAGTCGGCCATTCTGCGGTGTCTCCTGACTCATTATTCAGTCGACCTTCCTGATTTTGTCAGTATCTTGTTCTATCACATCAGATGTTTTGGTCTTCTGCTCGTGCTGGTTTGAGAAGGTCTCCATTGACTTCTTGCTGGCGGGTTTGTCTCTTATCGACTACGACACATTTCTCTGAGAGCAAACCTAGAGCCGCACCCTGGCCCTATTTCCATCATTGATAGGTGACCTTGTGCTCAACATTTGATCATCATTATGGGTCTTTGACTGAGTGGTTTCCCCTGTGTTCGACGTCAGCACACATTATCACACTTGGGATTCGTGCAGTACCTTGATTTCCATTTGACCCTATCGGTGGATTTCTCGCCTCTGTGTCAGCTTTCATTATTGGTTGGTTCAGAGGGTTTCTTCCGTGCGCTAGATTCATCTTGTGCACGTCGGAAATGTACTTCGGTTTTGGTTCCATCACTCTACTTTGTCCGATTCCTTCCAAATCTTGGCCTGCGGGTTACACTCGCGCTGGACTGATGTGGGATGCCTTAATGCCTTCCTTCCAGCAGATCTTTTCCCATCGACTCCGACTCATTGCTCTGGGAATAAGGTCTAGAGTCTTTTTGTTAGTACCTTAGGGTTTGCAGTCATCAGTGGCAGACTCTTCGCTATCGACAGTGGGGATTCATCATTGCCTCCTGATTGGTAGATTCTTTCAAGTGTTCGACTTCAACTCATTCATTCGCACTTGTTATATTGTACTGGGGCACCTTGACACTCATTTTCATTATTGGTGGGTTGTCTCGCGTTGGTTAACGGTTTACATTATTGACCGGTAATCCAACGATTTCTCACATGGTCGACTTCAGCTCATTTATTCCGATTGTGTAGAATTGTGCCATAGTGATCGGTGAAGACCTCGGGTTGCATCAGCATTTCTCGGTTCACTTTTGACAGTCCATTTAGTTTCTGCCAGTGATGCCGTTCACCCTTATATGTTGCAGTGTCAGTACAGCAGCATCCTATATGTTGGCTCTCGAGTTGCATGATTGTACCATTTATTCCACCTCTTATGATTTGGTACTTGGAGATTCAGTTACGTATATGATCAGACATCCAGTTTCAGCATCATTGATCAAATTTCTGTATGTGATACTTAGACATTGATTCTGACTTGTACTTCTGGGCCATGCTTAGATGATTCATTATGTACTTTCAGTTCAGCTATACTTGTATACATTTTGGATCTATTCTGTACTTTTGATATGATGTAATTTTTACTGAGCATGGGTATGCCCGCCTCAGCATGAGTTTACTCTCTGTTTTCTTTCATTGGTTTTTGGCAGGCTAAAATTTGGTGAAGTCTTCTCTTGTCCTTGCGAAGTTCTTTCTATGTGCATAATACATTTCGGCCATCATGTACCCCTTCTGACCTCATATATTAGGGGGCATCTGTTATAGCATCATTTTTCACCCTCATGTGATTCATGATTATCTCTATGGCCTTGGGCACCCATTCCCACAGACTTGAACAAGATTCATAAAAAACAGTGTTAAAAATCCCATACGCGGGTATGCCCAGACTTTTCCGTGTGTATACGCGAGTCCACATGTACTTTTCCGTGTATGCCATTAAAATCATTAAAAAATATATAAAAATTCCCTTTTTTCGAGTTGGGTTGATGGTTACTCCAGTAGTTCAACCACCCCAGCACGTGGCCAATTGTTTCCAATTGATTGAAACTACTTTGAGGGAGTATAAAAGCCCCTCATGTGTATGGCCTAAGGGAGAGAGAAATTTTATAGATATTATACTCTGTTGGAATCCCAATTCAAGTCTGAATTCCTGTGCCTCCTGCACTTTCCCAGATTTTTACAGGAAACCCTTGTTTCCTGGAGATGTTCATCCATTTATATGACATATCGTATGCACAAGTCTTGAAGGTATCTTAGCGAGGCAAGGGCGGGACGGATCCGGACGACGGTCTGTTCGAAGATCGTGGAAGGATTCAGGTGATCTCTCCACTTTTTATTTCTATACATGTTGTTCGCAATAATGAAGAACCATCTTGTTCCTGAACTTATGTGTTAATATCTATTTGCATATGTGAAAAGATTGACTATTAAGAATTTATTATTGTCTACATAATGTTTCACATGGATTACACTAACATTTATGAGCAATATATGCTGTACAGCTAGATTTCCGTGCATGTTCTTTCTTGTTTTCCAGGTTGAAGAGGAAGAAGGGTTGCTGGGGGTTTGGACCTCGCGGGATCTACATCGAACGTAGGACTACAGGTGAGTTCTACTATTGTTGTTATCTAGTTTTTAGCATTTAAGTGTGGTTGTGTGTGAGTCCTTCTGAATAGCATGCCCTGATCTGTGGAGGTTTTGACCCAACAAACCTCTAGGGTGTTTTTCCCTGAAACAATGTTGAGGAGTGAAACATAGGAAGCATAAAGGAACCCAAAATTATTAAACTCTCCAAGACCCTTCCTCCTCACATAAAACAAAATTATATTGAGTTGTTTAAGGAGTTTAAAGATGTGTTTGCATGGGGATATAAAGATTTGAAATCATAAGACACAATCATTATTCAACATAAAATACCTCTCAAGGAAAATCAGAAACCTTTCAAACAAAAGTTAAGGAGAATAAACCCTATTTTAATACCTTTAGTTGAACAAGAGATTAAAAATATGTATGATGTCGACATCATAGTTCCCCTTAGATACTCAGAGTGGGTTTCCAACCTTATGTCAGTTAGGAAGAAAACCTGGGAGATTAGACTTTGCATTGACTTCAGAAGTCTGAACCGGTCCTCATTGAAATATAATTACCCCTTGCCTAAAATGGATCACATACTTCAAAAATTAGTTGGCTCTAAGAGAATCTCTTTGCTTGATGGTTTTTCTAGTTACAACCAAGGGCTAGTATTCCCAAGTGATCAACACAAAAATTCTTTCACAACACCTTGGGGTACATTCATGTATGTCAAAATGCCATTTGGGTTGATGAATGCGGGGGGCACTTTCCAAAGAGCCATGGACATATCCTTTTCAGAAGATGTAGGCTAATTTATATTCATTTACCTTGATGACATCAATGTTTACTCTAAGACTGATGAAGAATACTGAGCCCACTTGAGAAATGTTTTTGAAAATTGTAGGAAATATGGCCTATCTTTGAACCCCAATAAAACACCTTTTGGTCTCCAGGAAGGAAAACTTCTAGGCCACATCATCTCCAAAGAGGGAATCAAAATATACCCTAAAAGGATTGAAGGCATATTGCAAATCAGCCACCCTAGAAACATCAAGGAATTGCAATCCTTCATCGAGAAAATAAAATTCTTGAGAAGATTCATCCCCAACCTTGCTAAAATTTTGAGGAATATTACAAACATGCTAAAAAAGGAGATAGGAGTTAAATGGACATTGGAAGCCAAACAATATTTTGAACTGGTTAAGCAAGCACTCACCCAGAAACCAGTGCTAATCACTCCTAATTTTACCAAAGACTTCTATATTTTCTCATTGGCATCTGAATATGCCATGGCCAGAGTTGACATAGCCCAAGCTATGTTAATCCATGAAATGCATATGAATGGCATTACTATACCATAGTCCCAGGATAAATTTCCTAACTGTGTTAAAATCACAACTCAGATATTTTTCATCAATTTACCAATCATAGATATAACCAAATAATATGTCTCCACTTTATTCAACATACCCTGGCCTTTGTAAAATCACATAATATCATCCACAGTCTATCATATCTGCTTAATGAAACATTTTTGTCTTGGCTAAAAACTTTGGTTAAACCCACAATACCAACAAATAAAAAATCTGGGCCCACAACTATTTTCAACGCATCTTACCCAATGATCCATTCATGCTCGTTCATCCAACGGATATCGCATTTGGAGGAGTATGTTATCTAACCACTCCAAATCCTGTGATATAGGTGGTTTAGAGTTGCAACGTGGCGCCTCCACGTTATCTCGCAACCTCCAACTTACTACCACTTACCTCTCTCTGAGCTATGTGAAAACATTGTTTTGTTTTCAAAACCATTTCATGGTTTTGTTTATACCGTTGACTTGAAATTCTTCTCAGCCTTTAAATCGTAAGGTTCCATCCAAATTTCACTGCGCCTTCGAATTTCTGTTTCAATTCTTTGCACATTCACCTTATTAACTCTGCACCTCCAATTCGTATACTATGACAACTTCCACCATAGTTACGAATGCTACGAAAATTTGGATATGCTTCGATTGGAATGAAAATTCATTGAACTAATCTCAAACCAATTGCAGGAACAACCAGTTGATCTGACTTTCTTCAAATGCACAGTGTGGTGACATAAAACTTCATCAGCATAATGCTCTCACTGTTTGACTAACCTTCAATTGAAATCAACCATTATAGAATTTACTGGAACTCATGGTTCCAAAGTTCCAAAACCCATTAACATTCGAATCTGCAATTAAATGGTTAAAAGCGTAATTCCTTGGATTAAATCGAAAACCCACATCAATTGTTTAGTTAATGATTCCAATAATCATAAGAGATAATATGGCCCTAATCATAACTCAGAAACAGAGGACAATAATTATACATTCAAGATTGAATTTTCAAAGGACTTCAAACAAAATTGCTAATACCAAAACATGATTTGTATATCAACTTAAATCAATCATTCAATAAATAGAAATCATAGAGGATTGACCCTCTCGGCCTAATTATATCAGTTTGTCTCCCCTCAGTTTCCTCTAATTTTTAAACACTATCACTCTCTCTTTCTCTCTAACTCTGGTCTCCTTTTTCTCTTTATATGCAGGCTTACACTTAAAAATAATTTTACATAATTATGGATTACTTTGAATCCGTGATCCTCTACATAAATCACTCAACTAAAACCTCTTTCTCCTATTTTGACTCAACCAATTTCTGGTTTAGACTTTGAAAACCCTTCAAACCTTCACTTTCCTAGGATTACTCATTCATCCCTAATATTTCTACAACTAATGACATTTTCTTTATAAGTCAATTTATAATTAAATTTCCTCAAATCAACTAAACTTAGGAGAATAAATAAAATGATTAAGGGAACCCACTCCCTTTAGTAAATGTGAAATAAGACTCATGGGTCTTATAAGTTTTGGAGAATGCTCCTGCATGAGACTCCCTAGGTTGAAATAATTCATGAACTCTTGTTCACGAGTCACCCAACAACTTCTACTGTAAACTTCATCATATTTCATCTTCCAACTAGATGTGTGATCTCTTTCAATTGCAGGTACATTTATTGCCTTATCCCTTTCTCCTGGATGCCAAACCCTGTATTGTGGATGTCCTTTTACTCTATTGTCATGAGTATCTCCTCTGCATAATGTTTGGATGTTGATATCCTGCATAAACGATTTCTCAAACAATATAAATTTCTGCTCCTTTGTCTGTTGTTGTCTTGTCATCATCTCAATAAAATTGAGTTCCAACTTTATGTATTTCTTTTTGCCCTGTACCTAACTGTACATTGTGATTTTTTACCTGATCACCAACATTCTCTTCTATCTACAAACCAATTTCTTTATGTTGCCCCGTATATCCTTCCATATTTCCTTAACTTGCTGACTTTAACAAATTCTTATGCTTGTCACCTTTGTAGTTTTCATCATCCACCTATCCAATAAGTTGAGTGGAATCCTCTCAACTTAAAAATAAGGTTGTTTCTTGTTTAATACAAGAAAATATAACCTTTCAACCACATATTTTCCATCAGCTGCAAATAATTTAGTTATTAAACTTGTTTCAAATGCCTCCATTTCATATTAAATATGACTGAGTTGTTCATCCAAATTTTCATTCGCAAACTCAAGATAAAATATTGAAATTCAAACCTCCTTTGGATTAAAAAAAAAAAATTGTTTGTGCATTGTACTTTCACATCCTCTGTAACCATCCTTTTCTTCTGCAATGATTTGTTTAAGAGCTATGCCAACTCTCCTTCCTTCATCTCGAACTTCTGAGTCAACTAATTGCTTACTATCATCTTCTTGTTTCCATAAGGAAAACTAACTTTCTGCATTACCAGAATTTACATATGTATTCATGTTTGCACGAAAAAACATATCTCCAAAAGCAGTTTGTCCTTCATCCTAGAAAACACGTTCAAAAATTAATAATTCAAAATCAGAAAATGCCTTACATTTTCCACTAACTCTGTTCCATAATTTCTCTTCTTTGTCATTCTCTTGATGTACATATGACATGTCAAAATTGTTATATCTTCCTCCATATTGTTTTGTCTCGGAAAAATCTTCTTTGTCTTTACTTTGCTCTGAATGTTGTTTCATTTCAAAATTTTGTTCTTTGCTCTTTTCTTCATCCTTCCTTCCTTTCATAATTCTTTTCATTCTTCCTTCTTCTCCTTTACAAATCTGTAAATCACCAAGTTGATTTTTCCACGTCTCTTCCTTTTCAATCAAAATATGCCTCTCTAATTCTCTTTGTTTCTTTACATGCAACAAAATCATATGCACCAGATTTTTCCTTCCATGATAATGTTCCTTTTACAATAAAAAATATTGTCAACACTATAAATATCACATTCCATTCAACCCCTTTGTTTCTCACTGCAAAAGCATAGTTCATGGAAGCATCCTTGTCTTCATCATCTGAGATTGCATGTCTCTCTCCAATTTGTTAATTACATTCACCTTTATTCTTTTTTCAAGTTGTACAAGTAACACTATATTCAAATTTCTCCTGTGCACCAGCCTCTGCCAACCTATTCTTGAGTTCTTGGCTGCCTTATTTTCCTCTCCTCTTCATATCCTTTTCTGGACTAACTATACCTCCTTGGACTGAATTCTCTTTATAAATCTATGTTCTAGCATCTTCCATAGTACAATATTTAGTAAGATCCCTTTTCATTAATACTCCATTATGTCTTTCCAAGACAATTTATTGTCCACTAACTATTAATACAGGTTCATAATTTTTTAATAAAAATGAAAGAGATAATCCCATTACCTCAAATGTATGCACTGTACACATACTCTTGGTTGTTCCTGTCACAAGGCTATCTTCATACCTCTTTCCTACTTCTTCTCTTGCAATCTGCAACTTCCTTTTATCTTCAGACTGTTTTTCATTCGTTTGCCAAATCTCGCTAGATTCATCACCTCCAACTTTCATGGTAGTTTTCAACATTTTCCCTTCTTTAGTGTCTTTTAACACATATTCAATCAAGAACTGCTCTATTATAACCATCTCTTCCAACATCTTCATTTCTTCAGCAACCTGCATAAACATATTCTGTAAAGTTTTTTCATCACCTGCATACATACACAAATCATCAAAAATACTTCGCTCCTTTTTCTTTGATGTCTTAATCATCACATCTCTCTTCTGATCCGAACTTGTGCAACAGTTCAAAAATTCATCAATGATTCCTTCCTCAACAAGGTAATCTTCTTGCTCAGGTCTATAATAGTCATCTTCCATCTCTAGCTCAGCTGCTCTGAGTTCCTCTCTTAATCTAATATACATTCTCCTGTTTATATGCTTTTGCAACAGCTTCCGCTTTATATTTTTTTATTTCATAGTCCAACCATAAATTTGGTCCTTCACACTCTTCTCTAGCAGCTCTATTATTGCATCACTACATTCTTTTAATTCTGCAATTTCTCTGTCAAATACCTCTTGACTCATCTCCTTTCCTTTGTCATTCTCCTTGGCATCTTTCTTTCTTTTGTTGTGGCTTCTCTTTGAACCCCTATTATGACTATCAATAGTTACTTTCTCCTTCATCTCTATGAGCTCCTCACTCACTATGAGTTGTACTAAGCCTCTGCAACAGCAATTCCTCCCTGCTCCCACTTACCTCACCAATCCTCTCTCTGGACTTGGTATTTTGGAAAATAATGGTTCTCTATTTCCGGAACCTCTTGAGCCCTCTCCTTTTCTCTCTTCTAGGTTTATATCCTCAACTCATCTTCTCTTGAGAACACTTTAACTATCCTCACTGTCCAACCTTTAACTAGAATATTTAGGTTCACTACCACTACCACAACTCCTTTATCTCTTTACACAATCTGCAATTGTGTGTTGCTGCTATCATTCTCTTCCTCATAACAATTCAAATGGAACCAAACATTAAAATATAACTCATACCTGAGAGATATTTAAATGACTTGTCTCTTTGAGCTTCGACTGGCTTGGACAATACACATGCTACTTTACTTTTCATGGTTTGTACTTCAGTTTTTCTTTCAATTAAATTTATTTTCTTGTTGAGTAAATCCATATTCATTTTATTTCCTTACAACATTTCTGCTGCAATTTCTTCATTCACTTCTTTGTCACAGCTATTTGGCTGAAACTTCTGTTGCTATTTTGCACTCTCATACATATATCATTGAATTTTTTAAAACCAGCAAAACCTCTACCTAATTATGTCTTTCTCAAATATTTTTCACAATATTCCTTTGATGAAATGTTGAAGTCCTAATTATTTGCAATGTCTCAGAATCCTCTAAAATATCTGGTGTCCTGTTCTCCCTCTGTATTGAATCCATTATAATGCAATTTATATACATGCTGGAAATAAAATTCAATCTTTCAAAAAACCTCCACAGAGCATTAGTCTCTGCTCTGATACCAAAAATGACGTAGCCCAACCTGCCTTAACCCACGAAATGCATATGAATAGCATTACTACGCCATACTCCTAGGATAAATTGCCTAGCTGTGTTAAAATCACAACTCGGATATTTTTCATCAATTTACCAATCATAGATATAACCAAATAATATGTCTCCACTTTATTTAACATACCCAAGCGTTTGTAAAATCACATAATATCATCCACAGTCTATCATATCCACTTAATGAAACATGTTTTTTCTTGCCTGGAAACTTTGGTTAAACCCACAATACTAAAAAATACAAAATCCGGGCCCACAACTATTTTCAACGCATCTTACCCGGTGATCCATTCGTGCTCGTTCATCCAACGGATATCACATTCGGAGGAGTACATTATCTGACCATTCCAAATCCTGTGATATAGGTGGTTTAGAGTTGCAATGTGGCTCCCCCACGTTATCTCGCAACCTCCAACCTACTACCACTTACCTCCTTCTGAGCTATGCGAAAACCACTATTTGGTTTTCGAAACAATTTCATGGTTTCATTTATACCATTGACTCGAAATTTATCTCAGCATTTAAATCATAAGGTTCCATCCAAACTTCACTGCGCCTTCGACTCTCTGTTTCAATTCTTTGCACATTCACCTTATTAACTCTGCATCTCCACTTCATATACTATGACAACTTCCACCATAGTTACGAATGCTGTGAAAATTTGGATATGCCTCGATTGGAATGAAAATTCATTGAACTAATCTCAAACCAATTGCAGGAACAACCAGTTGATCTGACTTTCTTCAAATGCATGGTGTGGTGACATGAAACTTCATTAGCATAATGCTTTCGTTGTTTGACTAACCTTTAATTGAAATCAACCATTGTAGCATTTACTGAAACTCACGGTTCCAAAGTTCCAAAACCCATTAATATTCGAATCTGCAATTAAATGGTTAAAAGAGTAATTCCTTGGGGTAAGTCAAAAACCCACATCAATTGTTTAGTTAATGATTCCAATAATCATAATAGATAATATGGCCTTAATCATAACTTAGAAATAGAGGACAGTAACTATACATTCAAGATTGAGTTTTCAAAGGACTTCAAACAGAATTGTTAATACAAAAACACGATTTGTATATCAACTTAAATAAATTGTTCAATAAATAGAAATCACATATGATTGACCCTCTCGGCCTAATTATAACAGTTTGTCTCCCCTCTTTTTCCTCTAATTCTTAAACACTATCACTCTCTCTTTCTCGCTAACTCTCGTCTCCTCTTTCTCTTTATATGTGGGCTTACACTTATAAATATTTTTACATAATTATGGATTGCTCTGAATTTGTGATCCTCTACATAAATCTCTCAACTAAAACCTTTGTCTCCTCTTTTGACTCAACAAATTTCTGATTTAGACTTTGAAATCCCTTCAAATCATCACTTTCCTAGGATTACTCATTCATCCCTAAGATTTCTGCAACTAATGACATTTTCTCCATAAGTCAATTTATAATTAAATTTCCTCAACTCAACTAAACTTAGTAAAATAAATAAAATGGTTAAGGGAGCCCACTCCCTTTAGTAAATGTGAAATAAGACTCATGGGTCTTATAAGTTTCAGAGAATGCTCCTGCATCAGTAGTATTTTTACAAAAGAACATGATGGGGCAAGAACATCCCATAGCCTTCTTCAACAAAGCCCTTATAGATGCTCCTCTAAAGTATAATATCATGGAGAAACAAGCCTTTTCCTTGATTAAGGAATTAAAAGACTTTAGAGTTTATATCTTACATTCTCATATCATTGATTTTGTTCCACACACTGTTGTCAAAGATATCCTGAATCAGGACCCTGATGGTAAAAGGGGAAAGTGGATTGTTATTATTTTAGAATATGACTTAGAAATCAAACCCACTAAACTAGTTAAAGGACAAGGACTTGCAAAAATTAGGGCCGAATCAAATTTCAAAGCATTAGATATGAATATGGTTGATGTTTTAAAAGAACAAGAAGAGTGCAGAACTCCACATGTTGAAGAAGTATTTCTGATTTCATCTTGGTATGTTGATATTCTATATGTGCTTTTCTATCTCAATGCTCCTCCTACATTATCAAAGACAAAAGCTATATTTCTGAAACAAAAATATTTAAAATTCTACATTTTAGATGGAATATTATATTGGAAAAATCCTACTGGTATGTTTCTTAAGGTTTTTTTTGAGGATGATGTAGGTAATATCATGCATGAACAACATGAGGGAGAGTGTGGAGGCCATATTTACTGGAAAACCATAGCCAACAAGATCCTTAGAGCTGGCTACTATTGGCCCACCCTTTTCCCTGGCACCCACAAACTGGTCATGACTTGCCATAAGTGCCAATTTTTTTATGGCAAGAGAAAACTCTTACCTTTGCCTTTGCATCCCATTACTGTTGAAGCTCCATTTCAACAATGGAGTTTAGACTTCATTGGCGAGATTCACCCCACCTAATCTGCCCAACATAAGTGGATCCTCACTGATAATGACTATTTTTCCAAGTGGATGGAATTCATCCCCTCTAGTAATGCCACCGATTCAGTCATTATCGAATTCCTAGAGACAAACATCCTGTCTAAATTTGGGTGCCCCAAAAAGATCATCACAGGTAATGATGTTGCCTTTACTTCCGAAAGAATGGTTGAATTTTGTTATAAATATCATATCATACTAGGACATTCCACAGCTTATTACCCTCAAGGTAATGGACTAGCTTAATCCTCTAACAAAATCTTGGTCAATATCATCAAGAAGATTTTAGAGAAAAATAAAAAATCATGGCATGGAAAGTTAGTACATGCACTATGGGTTGATAGACTAACCACCAAGAAATCAATCGGTATGTCTCCCTATCAACTAATGTATGGCATGGATGCCATTTTCCCAACATCCTTGGGAGTTCCAATGATAAAGCTCCTTCAAGAAGTGCAATCAGAAGAAAATGACATGCAAAGGAGGCTAAAAAAAATAATTCATTTGCAGCAGACAAGGGAAGAAGTTTATAACAAGACTCAAGCAGTGCAAGAAAACATAAAGAAAATCTCTGACAGAAGAACTAAAGCCAACAATTTTCACATTGGAGACACAGTGCTGAAATGGGATTCCAGGAGAGGGGACAAAGGTAAACACCATAAATTCGAGAATTTGTGAAAAGGTCCTTATGTCATTCAGTCAGTTAGGGGTCATAATGCTTTCTTTTTACAAGGATTGAATGGAGAAGAATTATTTGGATGTGTTGTTAATGGCAGGATGCTCAAACACTATTTCTGTGAAGATTCCTAGTTTCAAGTTTTCATTTGTTGTACATAACACTGCATGAGAAAAATAAAAAAAAGTCACAAAAGACACAAAAACATAGAAAAAAAGGAAAAAGAGGGCAGATTTGAAAAGAGGTACAACCCCATACCCAAAAAAAAGTGATGTTGAAAGTGTGCAAGCTTAAATTACACTACTTGTTCAAAATGGAGACCTTGTTCACTCATCTAGCCTAATCATGGTTGAACGTGCTTTAAATTTATGTTGATAATTTAGTAAAAGAAAGCTTGTCAAATCATTCAAACTTGACTTGTCAAAAATAATAGATTAGGAATGAAGAATAATGGTTCCACATGCTTAAATATGAACCAAAGAGAAGGTTGGTGATGATTAGAAAAATATGAAACAAAGCCCTCATACCTTCTAGTTTTGTTTTTTATGAAAACAATGTTTATGTGCAGCTTGTCTCAATGTCACAACTCATGATAAATCAGATTGTCTAATCCTGGTTCAAATCATTTTTTCAATTTCATGTCAATAGCTTAGAGAATAAGGTCTGTCATACTGCTTAATCTTGACAATCAAATAGTCTAGGTAGAGAATAAAAAGAGTTCATTAGCATAATGTAAACTCTTGGAAGTAATAAGAGTACAAGTAGATAGTTTGTTTTTATTTTCAAAAGAAAAGGAATGTCAGGGGTTTGCCAGTTTAAGTGCACCCAAGGAAGAAAAAATGCTAGGAAAAATAATATGGGTAGCTAGAGATGAAGTTGGAGTAATCATTTTTTTCATATTATTAAGATCACAACTTCAAGCAAGCATCAACAAAATAAAAGAAGAAAAATATGCCCAATGGATGAGGCACTGGTCTTCATGAAACCAAGAGATCTGAAATTCTGGACACCTTAAATGGAGTTTCCCTCCCCAAGTGGAGCCACTATTAGTCATCAATAATTTTTTCCTTTGTAGATGACTAAATGCTTATTCCAGATTTATAGAAACAAAATTGATGAATGTTGTGAGTTCTAGAAATCTCACTGCCTTCATTATCCTTGGGATAAAATTTTCACTATTCTACTACTCTATCAAGGCATGACCAGTCTATCACTCCCAAAAGACCAAATCATGGACTTATGCCACTCATTATCACTATGTTTTCCACCTCTGACCTCACCACTATGTTTATGTTTTCCTAACCCTTATACTTACACCTTGGATTGCCAAGTAGCCTAACATTTTCCCCTATTCACGAAATGCCTCAAGCATTGGTGGTTTGAAGCTACCTATCTAGGATCTTTAGATAAATCAAAGTTATCAGTTTCTAGGATTGCAATGCATAAAGGTTTTTCAATGCTTTTTTTTACACCTACAAACCCTAAGTTAAGTATTCAGCCAAAGGCCAAGTCCAAAAATCTTCCCAATAGGTCATGTAGGGTCTCCTAGGTTATTCATTGTTTTGGTTTTCTAAGCTCAATGTTTTACACGTGCCCAAAGATGAAATAAAATGAAAAGAAGGGTGAGCTTATGATTGTCCAAAAGGTATCAAAAACCTCCAAGAGAAACCTCCTTTGATCAGAGCATAAATTCTGCAAAAGGACAGTTTCCTCTCTTAGAACAATTCTACAGGAATGGTTTATGATGGTTATCACTAGAAGAGAGGCAAGGTGAGAAGACAAACTCCTCAGGGACATTCACAACAAAGGGGAGACATCATGCCTATGAAACAAAGAGTATCAGGTTTTTCATAACTAATTGGAAAAGCAGGTGTTGCCCAGCAAGGAGTCCATGCAAAGGATTAGAAGAACTAAGGTACATAGGCGCCACTGAGCATAAATTGAAGATTAATTGAAACAAGAAATGAAGGTGAGAGACCTCCTTGATGAAAGCAAGCAGAAATTTAAAAATGATATTAGAGGATGACTTACTTATTCTTTCAAGACAACATTGTTTCACTGCACCATAGGGATAAATTCTAAAGAGTATCAGTATGAAGGAGCCTAAAATTTCAAAGTACAGTCAAAGGTCTTCAAAATGGTCAAAATAAGGAAAGCAGGAGGTTAAATGTCAAATAAGAAATCAAATTGAGCATAAATTCTACTATTGAGTAATTAAGGTGTCAAACTCCAAAGGAAGTTTAAGAAGATCAAAACACTATGTTATGGCACCTACAACAAGCAGAAGTCGCCAAAGGGAGGTAATGAAAAACTTAATCAAAGAGACTAAGTTCACTGTGCAGGAAAGACTCATTATACCTCTGGAAAATCAATAAGAAGGGTTGATTATGATAAAATATCACTTTTATGCTTAAATCACCTCTTGCAAAAAAGGTGAAAGAAATATCAGTAAAGGATAAAAAGGATCAAAAGTAAACATTAGCAAAATTGTTTTTTTTTCTTACTTATTTTTTCCAAGGGTATAAAAAGCCTATGGTGACCACTCAAACTCATTTTTCATATGCAAAAAGGAGAGAAAAGCTTTCAAGTAAAAAACCAGGGTTTCTGGAAAAAGTTTGGGTAGGAGAAGCCCTGCGCTACCCTCCTGTAAAGTTGTGCTATGCGCCTGTGGGTTCTCTCTATGTAATTTACAACTGGGCACTGCGTTCCTGTAGAAGCATGCTACATGTTTACTGCGTGAAGGACCGCCCGACCGACTCGCATGACACCATTCAGCACTACCCTTCTGCATGTAGGAGAAGCCCGACGCCCAACCACCGTTTAGGCCTCGCCTGACCACGTACAAACTTTTCCTGCACTACGTGGCAGGTTGTTCAGGCCTCAATCGACACCATGCAAGCCCTACTGTACTGCGTGCCTACCCGTTTAGTTGTTGCACGAAGAAACTCGATCTATGATACGCTCCTCTGCTACGTTCCAGGCTGACCCGATAGCCCGTACAAGGTCATCCCGACTTGCCCTCGCTACGCTCTTGTGCTGTGCTTTTAGCTAGAAAACTCTTCAAAGCTATGCAAGCCTCCAATTTGCTCAAAACTGCTAATTTTCTCTTCTTTGCACCTTTGTGGTTTTTACAAGAGGTAATTATATCTATTACCCCATCTCATGTTGTTTTAAAAGGGTAAATTTAGAAAGAAAATTAGAAACCCTAGAAGAGGAGATATGCTTGATATCCATGCTAAGAAGTGGCTCCTCTACTAAATAAATCTCTCCATTTACACAACTAGGCTTCACACTGCCAAACCTTGACACTACTATCTCCTCACCTTCCCACTCACCTTCTTCATATCATTTCACAAAAATATTCAAGGTTTTGATTTCAAAATCAAGAGTAAAGGATGAAATGCCCAGATAAGGTAGTGTTGATAGTGGCGAGGGAGGGCAAAGGCCTAGGGGACCAGAGAGAAAGAGTGGGAGAGCAAACAGATTTGAGCCTTTAAGCACCAAGGAGTTGGTAGCCTCCGCTACCACAGTTGCATATTTCAAAGAGGTAGGATGCTATGATTTCTGTGAAAAAGTACAAAGAGTCAAAAGTCACCCTAAGTTGACCATACTTTTCATCCTAAACCTCCATAACCACCAAGTACACCTAGTTGCGGTAAATTTTGAGCTGTCCACCAATAAAATTACTCTGGCCACTAGGATACCTTGCATGGGAGAAAAATGGTTCAAACAGGTGAATTTGGAATTAAGCCATTACCAGACTTTTTTGAAACCAAGATACCGAGCCGATTGCAACACCATTTTTCCCTTCTCCCATTTGTTGGAAAGGTATGCCCCTTTAATGAAAACCATCATGAAATATTTTACCTTTGATGGTAGGTTTTCCAGACTTTATTCCTATCATATAAGACTTCTTATGCACTTCACTAGGGCCAAGCTACTACATCTGCCTTATTACCTTTATAGAAGTATTGATAAAATGTCATACATTGTGCAAAAGAGGCCTCCATCACAAGAAATGTAGAGTCTTTTTCACCATTCACTCATCAAAATGATTGTGTTGCATTAGTTAGAGCAACAGGGTATCCCATGGGAAGTATTCATCGCCCATGATGCTTTCACAAATCCACAGCCTCTTCCTCTACAAAGTTTTCCCTCATCATCTCATCCACCTTCCTCAGTTACTCCTTCAACCCCCACTGACCATGATTCCTCATCCACACATGAATCCTCTCCCCAAGAGACCTTCCCTCCTTCACCTTCTCCTAAAGAATTAGAACAAGAAGGAAGTGATGAAGAAAAAGAGGAAAACAATGACAAAGAGGAAAATGACAACCAAGAAGAAAATGACAGTCAAAAGGAAGAAACAAGTGATGATGGCGAGGAAAATGAAAATGAAGAAAGTGGTAATGTTGACGAAGAAACAAAGGATAGTGACGAAGAAAATGACAGTGACAAAGAGGATAGTTTAGAACAAGAGGATAATGAAGAAGAAGATCATGAAGAGACATATTTTGAAGACAAAGGCAATAAGCCCAATAATGAAGAAGAAACAGATGACAAGGCAGGAGATATAGAAGGGGATGACAGTGATCAAAATGAAAGAAATGAGGACATTACAGTGGACAGAAAAGAGTTTGACGAAAATGATGAAGGTACCTCTAACAATGACCCCACAGACAATAACAATGATGCAAGCAGTGATGAGGCAGATTCTGAAAACAAAGGCAGTGAGCCAAATGAAGAGGAAGAGACAAATGGAAGTCAAGAGATAAAGGCAGATTTTGATGAGCAGAACAGTGATTTTGAAGAAGAAAATAATGAGCTAAATAATGAGGAATAAAAAGATGAAAAAGAGGCAGATGCAAGCAATGAAGAAGGGACAGATGATGAAAAGACAGAATTAGAAGAAAAGACAGAGGAAAAAGATGAAGACAATGGTAGTGGGTGAAACAATGACTTTGATGAAGAGGACAGTTTAGAACAGAATGACACTGAAGAAGATATGGAAGAGGATGGAAATTAAGATAAAAATGCACAAGACAGTGATGAAGACACTGATAAAAACACCTCTAATAGTGAAAACACAAAGAATGATAATGTTGCAAACATAGAGGATAAGAATAAAGAAGATATGGAAGAGGATGATCATGATGAAGATCATCATAGTGATGATAGCATGAAGGAAAATGAAAGTGCCTCTCAAGAAGGAAATCAAAAAAAAAATGAAGAGGACAGAAATGTAGAGATCATTGATGAAAGGAAAGACAGTCTTAAGGTCAGCCATGAAGAGAGCATTCTAGTAGACAAATTTGATTTTCTCCCTCTCGCTTATCAAATAGAATCAAGGCAAGTGTTTGTTTCCTCCAAAAGGCAAGGGACATTTCCATCTACACTATCTCAGCCACTAGACAAAGGGAGACAAAGGGTAAATGAAGAAGAAGAAGATCATGAGGTGGAGAGGGATTTTGATATCATCCAGATAGATAGTGATGAGGAGAATGAAGAAATAATCACAAACATTCTCCTCCAGGACAGAAATGCACAAATCAAAGACCTCCAAGCACATTTAGATATGGCCAAGAGTATAAATGATTTCCTTAACTTGGAAAATAGGAAGCTGGGAGCACAAATGGAAATATATGAAGCTAGATCCCTCAAGGCTCGAAAAGAAGCCCAAAAGGCACAAATTAAAATAGAAGAGTTAATGGGCACTTATGAGGAGAGTAGTGATAAAAAAGGATAATCTAGGAGAAGACCTAAAACCATGGGATTGAAGAAAGCATTGGAAAATAAGAGGGAAGAAGAAGCAACCCTAGCAGAACAAATTTCTCTCAATGAACTACTTGCAATGGAAATTGAACATAATAGGGAATCATGGCTTGAGAGGGCTAACATACACCTTGAATCCAAGCTCGAGAAGGCACATAAAGACTTGGATTTATAAAGAAGAATGACTAAAAATTATGCCCTAAGGAACCAAATTGCAAGGGCTAAATTTAAAAAGGCTCAAGACAAGCTCCAAGCACTAAAAGAAGAAAAAGGCCAAGCTAGGCTTGTAATCTTGGCACAAGCCTCTCTACAGGTCTCCCAAAACCCATGAGGCACTCATCTACCAAATTTGGGAGAATTTTGACAAGTTTTTGTTTTTTTCTATTTTTGAGGAAAAGGGGATAGCACACATGGTGCTATGTTCAGATCAATTGGAGTTGTTTTGGTCCTCCAAAAGGGTGAAAAGCACCCATTTTTTAACCATTCTGCCTGCTTTTCAGGACATGTGATGTGGCTTTACCAGCCTTGGAATTTTTGGTTTTAAAACAGGCTACATAGGTCAGATTAGAGAACCAAGGGATTTCCAGCGAGCCATCACAAAGCCTTTTCCGATATTAGGAAGGCCTTCAAAACACTGCTACAAGATGACCCATTTTTCATGCTCCTGTGCTATGCCCTTGGCATGGAAATTCCTCCTAAACACAGTGTTGCGCCCTTAGCAGAGGGAAAGTAAAAAATGTATGCTTGGAAAGTTTTAGAAGGCTTGTTAGACCTCAAATATCATTTTCTTTGCGAAAAATGTCCGAAAAGATATTTTGTTTTAGATATTTTGTGCCTTGGGCCTTGCAAGGTATCAAGGACAATAGTGACATTTCTGATTAGCCAATAGGCTTCTAGATACTCTATTAGGCTTTTCTCCTCCTTGTTGATTAAATAGAGCATTGAGGACTCATTGTAAATGTTGGATTTTGATGATTTTTGAGAGCAATACATAGTTCTTTGAGGTTGAAGAGAAATTTGGTGTTATGGAGATTGTGAATGATATGATTTGTGATGATGATAAAAGCTTACTTGCAGGATCCCTGAGCTTGGTGAATGTTTTTGTGTCTCTAATTTGTTCATGTTTTCTTGTTTATCATTATGTCCATCTTTCTATGTTGCAGTAGATTAGAAAAGTATAGGCTAAGAAATCTTCTTTGAGGCACCTTAGTCCTCCTGTTTGCTATTGTCTTTATGTTTTCCTCTATTGGGTATGTTTAAGAAATTCTTAGTTGCTCCTTAGGCCTCTTTATGCTTGTTTAATTCATCAATGGATTAATATGCTAGTTTCCAAATATGTTTCATGGAAAGCCCTGCTTATTTGATGCTATCTAAACTTTGTTTGTGAAATTTCTCTTTGAGGTATTACTAGTTAGGTTAAGTCAAGGAGGTCTTGTTTCGATCTTGCCCTTTGTCCATGCTTATCTATTTGCCTCAAAGTTCTTTATAGCTTGATTAATGATGTCTAGGAGTTCCCTCTTCATTGGTTAATGTTATTTATCATCTTATATATTTTCAAACTTTCTAGGTGAAATCACTAAAGTTAGATAGGGTTTCTTGCTTTCTGTGTTTCACTAAATTATTCATCTTGAATATCTATTTGTTTAAGGTATTTTCATTGAGTAAATGGTTTTACATATCTTGTGATTATTATATTTGCTTATAAATATTTGAGAACTTCTTTTTTATGGGTATATGAAAAACGATTCTTAACTTCCCTTTACCCTACCTTGTTTTCCCAACTTAATGTCCACTCCACTTCACACATAACCTTAAAATATCCATTGACTACACTATAGTTTCCCTGTGATGCACTCTGACTCATTTTTGAGATATCCATGACCTTCATAGACTCCATATCCAATGATTTGATGACCTCCCATTCCACCTATTCCACTTGATCATTTTTCCCAACCCAACCAAACAAACAAAACCATAAACTTCATAACTAGCCTAAAATCAACCATCTAAAGCAAACAAGTTCACATCCTTTGCATACAATAGAGAGAGACCTCTCTAAGTCCAGGAAGGCTAGGTCCTAGGACTCCAAAGACTGGTTTCATGTTACCCTGTGCATTTGTTCTACCAATCTGCTAAATCACGGGACCCTAACACCTTGAAGTATCTACTCTTATGCCATATTTACATATAATGTCCCAGTAATTTACCTTCTTCCATAGCAAAAAGGGTCTTCTTTGGATTTAATTAAATACAAAAATTTTTGCATCTTTGAAATACTGTCTTTAAATGTTGCAAATGGTGATCATCTGCCTTCAATAAAAAAATGATATCATCAAGGTAAATGACCAAAAATGGATCTTTTTCATTGGAAAAAGCAATATCCATTTCTCTTTGAAAATTTTCCCATGTATTCTTCAAACCAAGACGCATTTTGGCATACATGAAAGTACCCAAAGGTGTGGTGAAAGCTGTCTTTTCTTGATCATCTAGGTGAACACGAATATAATTGTATCCTGAATATCCATCTAATAAAGAAAGTATAGATCATCCAACTACCCTTTGTAGAATGTGGTCCATTTTTGGTAGTGGATAATTATCTTTTAATCATACTTTGTTCATATTTTGAAAATTGATGCACAATTGAATTTCTCATGTATTCTTTCTCACAAGAACTGGATTAGACATCTAGTCTAAGAAATGGATATGAACAATTATTCCAGCAATGAATAATATGTTTACTTCATTTTGAATAGAAGGCAGCAATTTGGGATTCATCCTTCTAAGCTTCTGACGAAATGGTTTTTGATCTGGCTTAAAAGGAATAATGTGATGAATAATTCTTTTATCATAGACCTTCAAATCTGAATATTCCCAAGAAAATACATCTAAAAATTGAGACATAAGTACTACATAATTAGCTTTCATTTCTTGACTCATGGATTTTGAAATTTGCACCATCTTTGGCTTTCCTGAAGTGCCAAGATTTAAATATTCTACTCCCACTTCTGTTGGTGACATAGTAGGCTTTCTTGCAACATCATCTTGGTCAAAACTTTCTTCGAAAGGTACTAAAACTCTTGGAATATAATTGTCCTTCAGTTGTAGTACTTCCATCTCTGTAGCATGAATTTATTGGTCATCTATTTTGGAATTAATGAATTCTTCTTCTGTCCACAAGAAGTTATTGATTTTCTCATCATTTTGAAACACTTTGCAATATTGAACATTTTTAGGGAAAACAAGGCGATTTTTGACATTTATTTCATATTTTTTTCTTGGATACAATGGAATTTTGAACATACTAGCAGAAGTGGCCAGAGAATCAGCAATAGCATTGTTGTTTCTAGGAATTAATGGCAGAGTATGTTCAAGAAATGCTCTAAGGATATCTAGGACTGCATTTATGTAAGCTCTCATTCTGGGATGTCTAGCATGGTACTATCCTTTAACTTGATTGATAAATAACTCAGAGTTTCCATATACAGAAATTTTCTCTACACCAAGTTTTTTTTAAATTTTTAGGCCAGCAATTAAGGCTTCATATTCAGCTTCATTATTTATGCAGTCAAATGCTAGTTTGTAGGAATACATTCTAACATTTGGATGGATGTACAATGATTGATTTATTGGGTTTTCAATCCATATTCCAATGCAAACACCTTCTTTTCCCGTGGCTCCATCAAAATCCATAGCCCAAAGACTATTTGCTTCATCTGGAAGGTGTAAATCAGATTACTGATTTTTCTTTTTTTTGAGATATCTTTGTTATATCGAAAGTTTATGTTTTTTATATTGTTTTCTTATTTTCTTCTTGAGTAGATGTCTTCAATTCAAACTGTTTGGCACTATTTTACAAAATTCCATCTCTGCCAATTCTAAAACAAAAATTGAATTTTCTAGATTTTCTTATTTTTATTCAATCAAAAAGTCTGAAGATGCTGAGAATTCTTCATTGAATAAAATAAAAGACTCCAAATATGTAGGTACATCATGAATGGGATGATTGTTAGGCCTTTCTCTTGTACTGAGCATACACTTCATCTTACTTTCTTTGTAAAATTTCTTGAATTGTCCAAAGATAGGAATTATTGCATATGAAAAGTCAACCTACAATGTTGCTCTAAGATTTTATCCCCATGATATAAAAAGTAGCACTCCATATCTACATGTGATGTTAGCCACAAAAACATCCATGACAACATTCTTGGCTCGAATTTGTTCTAATAAGACCACTAAATCCTTGATAAGACCAAGAAATTTCACCCTCCCTTAATCAAATGAATAGAGATCATGATAAGTTCTTGTGATGTCTAGTCCTAATTTGTCCATAATAGTTGTAGTAATGAGGTTGTGTGATGCTCCAGAGTCAATAATTGCATTGTGAAGAATGCAATCATGGATCTTGTGACTTAAGTAAAAGGGAAGAACTTCACTATATTTTGATTTTCCATCAAGAACAAGAACCAAAAGAAGCTCAGGATGGTCACCACTCAAGTTAACCATTTCAGATGTTTGATCAAATCTAGGAAACATAGAAACTTGAAATGTATACTGATCATTCTTCATTATTTCAGTCAGAGGAATAGATACTTTAATTTAGCAATTTCATTTTCAAGGGAAAAATGAGCAGGATTTTTATCTACCTCTTTCAATGATGTGTATTTCTTTTCAGGGGGTTCTTTAGATGGATAATATTTCTTTTGTCCCCATTCTTGAAATTTTTTATCTTTTCTTTGATTGTTGTTGGATGCTTCATTATATTTGGGATAGGTAGAATTAGCAATGACCTTTTATTTATTTCTGTTTGGAGCAGCAAATTCTTTTTGCTGAGTATTGGTTTGAGAGTCCTGCTTCTTTTTATTGGTAATTAGAGGAACATTTCTACTCCTCAAACCATATAGCCTTTGAACTTGGGTGAGGGAATTTTGATATCCTCTCTAATAATATTTAGTGCACATTAAGTATTCATTTCACATTACCTATTTTTGGTATTCTGACGCACAAATTTCTGCAGAATATTTATCTTCTTCAATGAGGAAGAAAGGTTCATGATTTTCCTCAAACAAATGATTTTCCCCGCAAATTTCTTCTTCATCATCTTCATCAGGGCCTTCAGTATAATTCTGCTAGAATGGTGTTCGAACTTGCTATTGAATTTTTGCAACCTCACCACTATGTTCCCTTTGTTTGATCTTGTATTGGGGTTGCTGATTTTGACCCATGAAATTGGGATTTCTTATAGACGGTTCATCTTGTCGATCTGCGTTGGACATCTTATCCATAATTTTCTCCATATCTTTGATCAAAGTATAAATTTTTCCTTCTCATGAAGTGGATGCTTCTTCCTTTATTGTGAATATTTTCTCTCTTTTGACCTTGGACTTTTTAATAATCATATTGGCCTCAACACTCACTACATTTCTTTGCATTTCTTCCAAATTTGATGGGTTTCTCTCCCTCAGCTGATAGGCCATTTCAAGATCAAAACCATCAGGATAATGGAGTAAAGAAAGGACCGGGGGAGGCTTGATATTATTAGGAATTGAGTCATATATCTTATTAAATATAGATGTGAATTCTTTGACATATTCATTTGTATTCCTTTTCAGTGCATTATATTCAGCTAGAATTTGTAGTGTATTTTTCTTATCTTCCCATTTTTCCATGAATAAATCAATTAGTTGTTGTTAGGTACCAATTGTAATAGCTCCAAGAGAGCAAAACCATTTCTTTACATCTCCAGAAAAACTTTGAGCAATAATATGCATCTTAGCATCATCATTGTCTACTTCTTCAAGATCTATAAAATCAGTTACTTTAGCCACATGTTGATAGGCTGTAATTTCTGATGCTCCATTAAAGACAGGCAGCCTTTAACCATAATTTTGAGGTAGAGCATTAAGCTGACTTGGTAGAATCAATGGAGAAAATCTGGCCATGATTAATGGAGGAGGTGGTTAAGGTGTGAATTGTGATGTCGATTGAATAAAAGTTTGTAAACGTAAATATGGACTGAAAGGAGGAACAAATGATGTAGTTGTACGAGATGGTGAGGTAAAAGAAGCACCAAAAGTCTGTTGTTGATATTTAAAATAGGCATTTTAAGAGGTTTCTTGAAATTTATCTACTAAGCCTTTAAGTTTATGGAAATTGGACCAAACTTCAGTATCAGTTTTAGACTCAAAGGTTTCAGAAAATGGTCTAAAAAACTCAAAATCAAAAGGATCGAAAGTAGTTTCTGAGATAAAAGTTTCAGAACTGGTTCTAAATAACGATTTTTAGATTGTGGAGAAAAATCGAAATATTTTGAGACAAGCCCCATAGGCACGAAATTTGAATTAATTAATGGGGGAAAAACTCTTCCTGACTGTTGAGACTTAGTCTTCGATTTTCTTAAAATACTTTCAAGATTGTATACCAGTGATGATGGATTAGGGTTAGGGTTTCACTTGGTATAAATTTTAGGAGCCAGCTTAATATTTTAATTATATGTTTTGGCTCAGGTTTTGACTTCAACCCGTTCAGAAAAAAATTCCGAGGGAATATTTAAAAATAGCTCCCTAGCAATGGCACCAGAAATGTTATCACTCTCCCCAACTTCGTAGGCTGAAATTAGGAGTGAAGAAAGGTAACCACAAACCAAATTTTAGCTAGGAAGATAGCCCTACATAACCAGAGAGGGTTCTCTCTGTCTCACTTTTTAAATATTCAATTTTAGGTTGAGTACCATATTTTAGGCTAGATATGAATTAATTTTTCTTAGAATTTGTTTAATAATTTGTTTTCTAGATAAAAATTATAATCGGTGAAACTAAAACTGATTTCAAAGACAAAATTGTGGGAAATAGAGTAAGGGAAGATATGTAAACTATTTGAGCACAAATAATTTTTCATTTGTGTATAGTGGTAGAGAAAAGAGGGGTCTGAATCAACATTTTACTGCATTCATTCATTATAATAAAAGACATATTGTAGAAATCTTAATAAATAGAACATATAACTAATTTCTGCTTATAAAATGATAATATTTTTTCACAGAAAGTGAAATGGAAGTGAAATAACAGAGAGAAAGTACAATGCTCAAAATAAATACCACATGAATCTCACAAAATTTGTTGAACTCCTTTGATTTCATTAATATTAGGTCGACAGTAATACAAAGAGTCACAAAAACTTGATTATCCAACCTATACTTCCTCTATAATTTGTATATTTATAGCTTTTACAATAAGTCTGCCACCAAGGCTAAACCTTTGAATATCTCCAAAGACAGGGATATTATTACATTGAGAGGAAATAGGAGAAGTATGTTTCTATTTATTACACTAACAAGAAATCATAAAACATCACTCAAATGATGCTTATCGAACCCAACAACAATGATTGATGTGGATATTTTTATCCTGAACTATAGGTGACGATGTACAGGTTTGCTGAGAAAAATCAAACTGTTTAACCAATTGCTACTGGAATTTTTGTAAATCTTGTGACTGGTCCTTGAATCCTGCCTATGCTTTTGGAATCATGCTGGTGTTGAGGAGTAATGGTGGCAGGGGACTGTGGAATTCTGTTCCGGACAAAAATTTGTCGTTTTTCCATTCTTTGGCTTCTTAGTTGACTTAATAGGATTTCTTTTCATTTTATGAATGCATTTTAAATGAATGTAGAAAGAGCATTAGAGTAAATGAAAACCATATAAATAGGTTTATAGGAACAACTGGCACGTGAAGGGAAATGGATAAAAGCGTGTGAAGGGAAATGATAAGGAGACACATTTGATGTGGGTCAATGGAAGGAATCATTAAATAAACAATGAGCAGGAGGGAGAACCCTTTATATATCACAATCATAGATCGGGGACCAGATAATTTAAACATAAGACACAAGATGGAGGAATTGGTGAATTGTGAATTGAAATGGGGTGAGATGACATGGAAGTAAGAAGGTCCCATTTTAATATCGCATATCCCAAATCAGGATTTCGAGGCTTCATCGCAAATTGGGGATGAGAGTCTTTATCGCAAATTGGAAATTCAGACTTATCGCAGTCGAGATTCAAAGGGTTATTGCATTCAGAGGATATAAATTTTCACATATCGGGGATCAGGGAAATGAGGCAGGTAACACGAACAGAGGGCTATAAGATTTGTGATATGCAATAGCAATGCTGATGTGGTAGGGGATGGGTCCTACCAATATCGCATCAGGAACTTTATGAAGCGAAAAGTGAATATGGAAAGGTTTGTTGTGATATGTGGATTGCAAAATGGTAAGGGATCCACAATTTAGCAAAGTGCAATAAGTAATATCATATATAATATATGATATATAAAAAGGTTTGTTGTGGAGCAGGAAGAGTTGATTTTTAACAATAAAAAATGAATTTGAATTGTTAAAAAGGGTTTTGAAATGGAAATAAGCGATGGACTTTGGATTTTTGAAAAAGTGAAGGGTATGAAGGGTAAATGAAATGAATGAAGGATTCTGATATGCATGAAAAGGGTAAATGTGGAAATGAAATTTACTCACCCCCCTTTTTTACACTTTGACACTAGCACGTTCCTCTTTCAAATGAACTGAGAAGGCAGATTGATTTCCTTTGAAGCTCTGACAGTCAAGATGACTATTTTTATTGTAAATAAAACAGTGATACTGAGATAATATTTTTGAGACTTGAGCTATATGAAACAACAAATATGGTTTTTATTTGGACTGCATAAACTTGCTTGCTCCTTCATCAGATTTTTATGAATGAAATGGAGGATTCACTGCATTATTTTTATTGAAAATCTGAAGATTTTTCCATGGGAATTTTTGATCCTAGACTTGACCTATATGAGATGGAGTAACCTAACTCTAGACCTCTTAGTGATGATGGTGGAAATGGTGACCTTGAAACTGGTGTTGATAAATGAAATGAAAGAGCAGCACACATGGTTTAACCTTCTTTAGTGACGAAAATTATTGTTGAGAACTAACTGAACAAGAAAAAAAATTTGACTAATGACCTGATGAAAAACTCTCAAAAGAGCTATTTTTAATCATT
The DNA here is from genome assembly GCA_034641835.2 of Pinus albicaulis. NCBI lineage: Eukaryota > Viridiplantae > Streptophyta > Pinopsida > Pinales > Pinaceae > Pinus > Pinus albicaulis. The sequence continues at coordinate 1,398,454,786 of CM076577.1, forward strand.
GATAAACTGACTCTAACAAGTATGATCTTCTCATGAGATCCCCTCAAAGTTGGGGATATATGAGGGAAGTTTGGTTGGTGTTGTAGGCAATGCTTAACCATAGAGGAGCAAAACATTAATGAGTGAGATTAAATTTGGTGAGTTCAGGATAACCATGAAAGGGGGAGAAAAATGAGTGACAGTGGTTCCAATAGGTGCTCCTACATTAGTTCCAATATTATTAATGAGGCCCATAAATAGGTATATTATGAGGGTCATGATGCCATCCTACAATCTTAAAACTATCTTTTTCTCACGTTTACTGACACTTTTTTATATATTATGCTTAGTGAGAAGTGTAAAAGGTGTTTGTCATAGTATGTGGCCTAATGTGGTTTAATTGCAGGAAAATGGAGCATTTTTTAGATAATTACTATGCAGGGGCTCGAATGAGATGTCAAGGAGAGAATCTATGGGGTTTCCCACTTCCTCAACTCCCTAAATCAACTCGGGATCACAACACTCTATCTCATCAATTCAAGTTCATAGGTAGGCAAGCTAATACTATTGCAAGTGAAGCTAAAGGAGGACAAGATCCACCATTTTCGAGATGAAGGAGGAAATCACTCATATTTTCAAGGGAGTTGTTGCAACTACTCTTTTTGTATAAATAATAAAGAAAAATATCTCATTAGGATTCGAAGTTTGTTTTCAAGAACTTACCATTGTTATTTTGACTTTTATATGATGTATCCAACTTTTATTTTATGATGATAAGACGTTGGTTATTAAGTTTGATATGTAGTAGATTCATTGGGATGAGACCCTTTGGGCTTGGGCCTAAATAAGTGGCATAGGTCCCCCTTGTGTATTTTGTTTCTCTTAGCTTCAAGTATTTCTTAGTTTCTTGCATTTCAGTAGAGATTAATCTATCAAAATCTATTGTTGCAGCGTCTACATCACCTATCTTGTGGAAGAATGAGAGGAAGGATTCACAACCATAGTAAAAAAATATTATGATTATGATTTCTTGGAAATATATTAATGATAATTGTCTTGTTTTACATTCTCTTCCTATGGCTTAGAATTCAGTTTAGTGATTAGATCAAAGTTCTGGCATAAACTAGATGTTATTTAAACTCAACTCATTTTTTCCATCATAAGTTATCTCATTTTGTCAATGATAAATGGATCCATGAATGTGGTTGATTTCAATCTTGTGTTGATCTATAGGAAAGGGAACCTTTATGGATCTCCAACCTTCTCTTTTCACCTTCCAAATTTTGTCTCGAAACTATGTTTCATAAACCATTTTTCCTAGGTACACTATGAGCACTCATCACAGTGCAAGACATGCCTCTGAGAAGCCTTGAACTTGGATAGGATCTTAACCCAACCTTCATTCATCTTATTCAACCTTCGTGCACCTCTCCATACCCTCAAGGTATTATTTTCACCTTCAAAATCCACTCAAAATTCCTCCTGTAGAAATACATCCCTTCTTGTTGCAATATAGGGCTCTTCTAGCAGCCACCTGTAGAAAAAATGTGCCACCACTTTCCTTCATCAATTTTGATCCTTGCTACAACTTTGACTTCGTCTAGATGAATAATCACCCCAAATTGTGATTTTATGTTAGGGGAAGTTCCTAGGTCACTCTAAATCTTCCTCTTCTTCACTACAAATACTGAGTAGAGTTAGTTTCTTTATCACAAATATGATGCAAGTAGGTTACTGATTTACAAGTGTTAACTAGGTAGATGGCACATGCAATTTTTATTGGTGGTTTTTTGAATTATGCAAGTGAAAATAACATCCTTTCAACAAGTAGATTTTTTAGTTTGATGAATGTTGGAAGATAAAATAGATTTCTTGCTGCAAGTAGTTTACCCTTTGTCCTTTCATGAATTGATTAGTTAGCATTTACAAGTTGATTTAATGGAATTTCCTCTTTCATAGCTAGAAGTAGCTTTCAATTGTACCTCCATCAGCAAGCTTTCATTCTAATTCAGTAGGAGGAATGCTCATTCAACACTTTTGATCTAGTGTCATAATTAAGGGTGGCATGAGTAGAATCCCGTCTACTAAGCATATAACACTCTCACCTCTAATTTTGTATGAACCCCGGGCTGATAAATGGAGTTAAGGAGCCCTTGGGAGTTGCAACACTTTTGGTGCAATACTAGGGCTCACCAATTAGGACACACTTTATTACTATTATTAGCACCAGCATTACCTCTAATTTTGGCACCCAAAGTCGGATTGATATTACTATCAAGGTTAACACCTTACATGATATGCTCTTGTGGCTCAATGGATTCAAAAGTAAATAAAATACTAGAATATTTAGATGAGTTATAACCTAAACATGGGTTAGGTTGAGGGACCCTGACTCATCAAGCATGTGTAAGGGGTAATCATAGAGGAAAATGAGGGTGAATACCTCTCAATCTCTACAACTAACACGTGATGAGTGTTACAGTGTTGGGAAAGGTGTTAATCTAAAAGGATAAAGGGAAGAAAAAAATCAACAATAAACAAGTAGAAAATTATGTGCAACGGTGAAATGTGGTTTCCTAACGAAGATTTAATGCTAATCTAATTTAAGTAATTATGAAATGAAATAATCTAGCCTAGAACACCGACTACACCTCAAATAATCCTAATATATGTTTCAAGATGGCTTTCCAAAAAAACAAGGTCTAAGATGATTAGGGCCACAAAAAAGGTTAAGTGAAGGTATGAAGAGGTATGGTTGCTTCCCACAACTGCCAACTATAGGTGGGTTTTACCTATAAGAATCGCCACTATAGTTACCTTTTTAGAACCCCCTTCACGGGTTTCCTCTTCATATTAGTTTTTACCACTAGATGATGAAGGCTTTTAACCTCCCTTCTAGAAAACCACTATGTTTTAATGTGTAGTTATCAATGGGTGTTATTTGGATGCATATCCCACCATTTATAACTTAATTAATAGATAGTTTTGCAACCCAAGTGGGCTTAATTAGAGGTTCAACTTGGGGTCTTGAACGAATCATTTTAAGTTAGTGGTGTGTATGTGTGTGAAAGTATATGTGCAACATAACTTGAAATTAAATTACCTTGAACTAAATAAAAAATATTATATTACATATAATGGTAAATAGATTTTTGCAATAAAACATAAATCAATTATTCACTAAAAAAATTAACCACCCACCCTTTCGAGGCTTTATGAAAAAAGAAATAGGATAAAAATGGGTGAAAAAGGAGGCTTCAAAGGGTGGAAAGAAAATCAATGATGAAAGTGAAATTTGTTCTGTTTTCCCATAGATAACTTTATGCAAAGTATACAAATAGGTAACAATTGTTTAAGGGTTTGAAACAAGCCTTAGGTAGAGCTACCAAAATGGAGGTTCATGTTATAGTCCTATTTGCCACTCCATTATAGTGATAGAGACTAAAGTTCCTCATACCTCAGTTGTTTGCGATAATGCATCCTATTTCATCCTTTATTTCATAATAATAATTATTATTTCATAATCGAGAAAATCTCATAATTCATGATTTCGTTCCTCTATCACTCGAGTTTTTATTCAAACAACAATTTGATAGGATTTATAGCTTCATCATATTTCTTTTGTTCTACCATGGGATGTCATCAATGTTGGCGAGGATGGATTTGCAAGGGTTCAAGTAGTTTGAGTCCCAAATTCTTATACCCCAACCTCGTTGGGGACACAAACACAAAATCATAGTAAGAGAAGACCACATTGAGCCCACTCATCCTAATTTATGAAGGAATGAAGTCAGATACATATTTAAACCAAAAATATAGAGATATAGTTAAATTGAAATTCAATTAATAAATAACAAATGTTGAAAATTTTACATGTTGAATGAAAACAAAGTAGCTCGAACTGTAGTAGTTTATCTTTGAGAAGAGATGTGACTATTACTGCCTTTCTAAAGTGTGTTATAATGAGGCTCCAAGACCTTTTTATCATAAAGAAACAATGAGAAACCTTAAACATCAAAAAACCTAACCTTAGGAGTTGAAGCACCAAAAGCTTATGGGCCCTGATGGGGTTATTTGGAACGTCACCTTTGCAGGGTCCTAACTTTGGCATACAATCTCAACTTGACATGCATGATACCTCATGAGAAAGGTCTTTTTGAGGACAAGAAATTTCAACTTCAAACACGATTCTTTCATAGAAGTTTCCCCATTTCCCCAAAAAACGTTGTTTAGGGCCTCAAAACGGCTCTCGTAATTTAAGCCCTAAAATTTTTCCAAAAATTAGAAAATTGACGAGATAGGAAACTTTGATGAAAAATAGGAAGAAGATAGGAAACAATGTTGGCGGTCTAAGTGGAATAAGTGGGTGGCCACCAATATCGACCATGATCACTTTCCTAGTGGCATCATTGCTCATATCATTGTTCATATGTTTTGAGTTGGATGGGTTTTGTTAGTATATTCATTACACAAAAATTTAGATTACATATACATTGTTTATGGATTCATCTAGTTTGTTTCTTTCATAATAGTGACAAATCAATGGAAACATAGCAAATGCAACACTATCAACATAATTAATTGTAATTAATTAAAAATTAACTTAAGTTCAAGATAACAATGTTATATAATGGTTGTTTGTACCTCAAGGGATTTGATCCTCCTTAGCCCTTGAGATGTGGAAATCGGCACATGGTGCACATGAGAGAGAGATAAATCTTAATTTAGATCTCCCTCAGAAGAAAACTTTTTTATATAAAAATCTTGAGGAAAGATAAACATTTAAAAAAATTTCATCCTTCTTAATAGTTGAGAAATATATAGCTACAATGGATTATGGCGGTTTTTATATAAGCATATCATATAGTAATCAAACGTCCTAACACAATACCATTTTCAAGTTTGGGGTTTACATTTCTACCTATTGATTTGGGATTAAGATTCAATCTTTCTTCAAATTGTAATGAAGAAATGAGGTTTCGTTCATATGTAATGTCTATTACAATATAATTTATATATTCAATTTCAATAATAATAATAATAATAATAATAATTAAAAAATATAAAATTATTTTTTAGTAAATATAAACACTATCTTAAATGGATGGTTGAAAAATAAATGATGCCTAAAAACCTTCCTCATTCTTGTAACGATGGCAGATCATATTTGATCATGCACACCGTTTCTAAATCTGCTTCAGCATTATAGTTTAAAAATCTGCATGCCAATTAGGAGGGGCTCGAAACTAATGGAAAGGGAATATGTGCATGCTTATAAATAAAACATGTGTTTATTTGCATAAACATATTCTTAGATTCCCAATAGGTACATGTGTGTTTCCATATGTTTGCATAAACATATGGAAACCGAATAGTTTCCATAGAACTATGATATGGGCTTTAATATTTGAAAACCAATCAGTTGGAAGCTCATTGTTGAGATAATAAAAAATCTCAATAACCACTACTTTTCGTATAAGGTCATTCGATGCAAAGAAATGTCCAACAATAACCTTCTTGGCGAACCTCCATGCCTCGCTATTGATGGGATAAAGGGTCAATGCATGCCATCACGATGTTTTTAAAGTCCATAGTTAGAAGAATATCATTAAGAGCGAGGATTTTAAAATTCTTTATTCTTACATTTTTATTCAAAAATGAAATATTCTTACATAAGCCCTAATACATTCTCGAAATCATTCTTAATAAGCAAAATCAACTTAAAACATATACCTTGATTATTCACGGAGGTGGTCTATTTTCATGGCAATCTACGCGAAAATGTTCCAAAACTATTCCAAATCATCAGAAAAAAGTTGTCCAGAGAATACGACAAATGAAGTAGTAGCTCCTAAACCCTTTCTGAACACTTGGAACAATGAAATTTTGAAAAACATGACATATTACAGATGATATAGTGCATGAGCCATAATGTTATTTTCCGACTGTCCATTATGCAATTTCAGGACTTGTTGTAATTTCTGATAATTCTAGAACAATATGGAGAGAATAATACTCCCCTTCTAACACAGAGAAAAAAAAATGACAGAGATTTGTAGAATAAAACTTTTTTTTCTATTTCATTAACAGAACCAAAAAAAAAAATATTACACAATGTCTTCCTCGGTGTAGGGGTTCACAAAATATGATCAAGACTGCTACAGACGCAGTGCTCTCAAAAACTTATCTCTGACTCTCAAAACAAAAATGCACAAAACAGTGCTCTGCTAGTCTTACTGTGTTTTCTCTGCCTAGGGGCTCACATAGCAATACAACTCTACAATCATTCTCACTTACCACTACGAGCCTTTTTACTTTATATATGGCACTGTGGAAAATAAAAACATAAAACAAATTACAAAGGAATACATTTCCGAACATAAAAACTTAACATAAGCGTGACGTACGAGTGGGGACCACTTCGCAGTTGGCAATCGGCGATCGGTGATACAGCTATGCGCTTAAAAAAAACTTGTGATTGGAAATTGAGCAATGGCATGACAATCGCAATCGGCGATAGAACATAAGACTTGGCGGAATGAACTTTGTGATTTGCGCGATAAGCGATGTTGCGATTGCGATTGCGCGATTGCGATCACATCGCAAACATCCGACGGAACATATCATATGGTGGAAACATTCTTTGGATGTTGCGATTGCGATTGCGCGATTGCGACAATCGCATCGCGGACTTACAATCGGCAGTAACATATGTGACATGCGATTGCGATTGTGATTGTGGTGGGACCACATCGCATCGCATCACAAATATACAATATAACATATGTGGTGGAACACAATGCGAGTTGCGATTGCGATTGTGATCGCATCGCAGTCTTCCATATCAACAAGACACTACAAGTAAAACTTGCGATTCCGATTGGCAGTGAAGTGGTGGGGACCACTATCACGTGTCTCATTCAAAAATTAAAGAACTTCACTGTTTAAATATATTTTCATCAATTTTGGTTGTTAAGGGCTTAAAAGCCTGAAATGATTGTTTTCTCTGTAAAACTATTCTTCCATGCTTTGGAACCACGAAAGTCTTCATGCCTCTGCAAGAACGGTTACACCCATCAAACATTAACTTCATCTTTGCAAACTCGGCTGCGGCCATAAACAATTAAATTCATCCTTACGGTTCTTCCCATTCTTCTTTGAATGCGCGGTGTTGTGCACGCAAGCTCCTCTATTGCCCCTGTACTCTTTTTCTTCGTACTCAAAGGGTAGCAGGTGAATTTAATATTTTCAACACTCCCCCTTAAATTCAGCTGCTGGGTTATCTGTCATACCCAAGAATTTTCTTAAAAGTTCAAAGGTCTTCTGTCCCAATGGCTTTGTTAAAATATCTGCATATTTCTCCTCTATTCTACAATGCTGTAAAACAATTTCTCCATTGTTCACCAATTCTCTGATGTAGTGATACTTGGCATCAATGTGTTTCGTTCTCTTGTGAAACACTGAATTCTTTGACAATGCAATAGCTAAGCTATTGTCACAATAAATCACTGTCCATTTTACTTGTTCTCGCCATAAACTTCTCAACATTCTTCTCATCCAAATTGCTTGACACGCTGCTACTGTAGCTGCCACATACTCTGCCTCTGCAGTAGAAAATGCTACAATCGGCTGCTTCTTAGAAGCCCATGAAATGGCTCCTGAACCCATGTGAAAAACATAACCGGAAGTGCTCTTCCGATCATCTACACTTCCAGCCCAATCACTATCAGTGTATCCAACTAACTCTGAATTTTCTGAAATAGTATATAAAATACCAAATCTTTTATTTCCTTTAACATACCTCAAAATCGTTTTCGCTGCCTGCCAATGTGCTTCTTTTGGCCTTTCCATAAACCTGGAGATCAAACTAACAGCATGCATAATATCCAGCATAGTTGCAGTCAAATACATGAGGCTGCCAACTATGCTTTTATACAAACTTGGATCAAAATCCCTGTTGTTGTCATATTTACTAAACTTCAATCCCATTACTATGGGAGTAATTGCAGCTTTGCACTCCTGCATATTAAATCCTTCCAAAACTTGATTCACATACTTTGCTTGTGAGATAAAAATCCCTTTTTCATTTTTCTCTACTTCTATTCCTAAGAAGTATCTCAACAAACCCATGTCAGTCATTTCAAATTCTTATTTCATGACTGTTTTAAAATTTTCACTGAGATAATCATCATTACCAGTGAATATTACATCATCAACATATAACGCAACAATGAGCATTCAACCATCCTTTTCTTTGATGTACAATGTGGTTCTCCATCACATTTCTCAAACTCATTTTCCAATAGATAGGAGTCTATCCTACTGTACCATGCTCTTGGTGCTTGCTTCAGCCCATAAAGAGCTTTCTTCAATCTGCAAAATTTATGCTCTTGGCCTTTCTTCTCATAGCCCAGAGGTTGTTCCACATATACCTCTTCCATTAAAATTCCATTTAAAAATGCAGATTTTACATCCATCTGGTATACTTTCCATTTGTTTTGTGCTGCTATGGACAACACTGCTCTCATGGTTTCCATTCTTGCAACTGGTGCAAAAGTTTCCTCATAGTCTCTTCCATGCTGCTGCTTATATCTCTTGACAACAAGTCTGGCCTTGTGTCTTTCTATCTTTCTTTCAGCATTACTCTTGGTCTTATAGACCCATTTTACTCCAATGACTTCTTTACCTTTTGGGAGGTCAACCAACTCCTATGTTTTTTTCTTCTCTATGGCATTAATTTCTTCATCCATAGCTTCTATCCATTTCCTATCTTTTATTTCATCTTCAAAATGAATAGGATCATCAACTTGAAAATACAAAGCAAATAAGGAATTCATACCTTCATTTGCTGCTTCCTGCTCATAAATCTCATTAATATTTCTAAACTTTGTTCCTCTTTCATTTGGTGTAGTCGTTCTTGAAGAAGCACTTGAACCCGCTCCATGCGGTGTGCTTGGCAATGCACTCTCGTTTCTTCTCAAGGGTGTTCTCGCTGCTTCTTGAGGTGTCCCTTGCTATCCTTGTGTTGGTGGAGGTTGTGCCTCCGATGAGTTGTTAATTTCAATCACATCTTCCTCATCTTCATCATGAGATAAACAACTTTTAACATTAACTATTTTCTCAATGCTTCCATGCCATGCTTCCTCTTCAATGAACTGCACATCTCTGCTTATCACAAACTTCTTTGTGGATGGGTTATACAATCTGTATCCTTTGGAATCTTCACAATATCCAAGGAAGATACACTTCTCCCCCTTACTATCCAACATCTTTCTCAACTTATCTGGAATGTGTGCATAAGCCACACATCCAAAAATTCTCATGTGGGTGACTCCCTGTTTTCTGCCACTCCACGCTTCTTTTGGAACTTTGTTCATCACGGCTTTTGTAGCGCATCTATTTAAAATATACATAGCACAGTTTGTTGCTTCTGCGCAGTACTCATTCGGTAAGTGTTTTTCCTTCAACATACTTCTCACCATTTCCATTATGGTTCGATTCTTCCTTTCAGCAACTCCATTCTGTTGCGGTGTGTACCTTGTGGTAAACTTCTTGTGTATGCCGTTCTCTCTGCAAAAACATAGAAATTCCTTTGAGATATATTCTCCTCCTCTATCAATTCTGAGAACTTTGATATACAACTCGCTCTATTTCTCTACAAGAGCTTTAAAATGGCAAAATTTCTGAAAGGCTTCACTCTTATATTTTAAGAAATAAACCCACACTTTTCTTGTGAAATCATCTATGAACGTTAACATGTAGTTTCTGCCTAAAACTGATGTTGTTTGCATCGGCCCACATAAATCTGAGTGAATGATCTCTAAGGGTGCTTTTGCCCTTATGCTTTTCCCTGATGGAAAAATTTATCTGTGTTTCTTTCCCAAGATGCAGCATTCACATAGGCTATCAGGCTTCTCAATCAATGGTAAACCTCTTACCATTCCTTTTCTGTGCAACAATTTTAATCCTCTGAAATTGAGATGTCCAAATCTTAGGTGCCATAACCAGTTTTCATCTTTCTCTTCCTTCTCAAAACCTTCTTGTGTTACAACTGCTACACTCTTCCCTTTTCCTTTCAAGTCAATGTTGAGCTTGAGTGGAAACATTCTATTGCTGGTCATTTGTATTTCAGCAATAATTTTCTTGCTTGGAGGTATATCCTTTATTGTGCACACATCATCCTTGAAAATTACATTGTAACCTTTGTTTATGAGCTGCCCCACGCTCAAAAGATTACACTTCAAACCTGGAACATAATACACATCTGGAACAAATTTTTGCTCACCATTTATTGCTCGAATACTAACTCTGCCTTTTCCCTTGACAGAGATCTTAGTATCAGTCCCTGTGGTTACTTCTGATTTAACCTCTTCATCTAGATTGGCAATCATTTCTCTGTTTCCAGTCATGTGATTACTATATCCTGAATCTAAGAACCAAACATTATCTTCTCTATCTTGTGCTACATTACATGTTAACAGCAGATTACTTGGGTTCTTTTCTTCTTTTGCTACATTAGCATTCTGCCTATTTTTCATGTCATTTTGCTTCTTTCTACATTCATTGGCATAGTGCCCATATTTCTTGCAATAATGACATTGGACATTGGATTTTTCATACCTTTGTCCATGCGCATGCTGGTGTCCACCTTGCTGGCTCTTGCAATGACCGTGGCTCTGATTTTGACTGTTGTTTATTCCATGTGAATGTGAAGGGCTGTCCCTTCCACCTCTTTTTTGGCTTATGCCTCTTCCTCTTCCTGAAGGCATATGGGTCTTGAAGGCGTGCTCTAGAGATGGATTCAATGTTCTTTCCAATCTCTGTTCATGGGTCATCAATGAAGCATGAAGTTCATCCACTATGAACTTTGAGAGATCCTTGGTCTCTTCTATGGTGGTAACTATAACATCAAACCTTGAGGGTAAGCTCCTCAAAAGTTTCTCCACAATCCTCTTATCTTCAAGAGTTTCTCCATGAGACCTTATCTGATTTACAATCACAATCACATGTGTAAAAAATGATTCTATACTATCTGACTCTTTCATGCAGAGAGTTTCAAAATCTCTCCTCAACAATTGTAGTTTTGCTATACTTTCAGCAAATGAGTCTATACTTTCTCCATATCTTGGTATGCTATTTTAAGAGTATCCCATGCATCCTTGGATCTCTTAGTTGTTGCTATCCTTGGAAACACACTCTCATTTACTGCTTGATAAATAGTAAAGGGCTTTAGAGTCCTTCTTTCTATTGCTCTTCAGTATATCCTTCTCTACTTGAGTTAAGGCATTAAAAGCCTCCTCATCAGCTCATTCAACAAAACCATCTTCTACAAATTCCCATAAGTCTTGTGAGACAAACAGAGTTCCAATGGTAATGGCCCAATAATCATAGTTCTTTCCATTGAACTGGGGAAGCTGAACATTTCCAATACTTATACATGTGCTTGGTCCAGCCATTGCTCTTAAACTGAACTCTGAACTTAGACAACTTGTCTTTCCTTTTCTGAAAGAACAAACTATTTTAAAAAAAAGACAACAACTCTGTTTTCTTTGAGAAATACCTGAACTTTATCTTCTGCTGAGCTTTCACGCTGCTGGAGAAAAGCTACAACAAGTCTTCTTCTTCTTTCAGCTTCTTTGACCTTCAAAGAGCCTGAACTAGCTCCGATACCATATCGTAATTTCTAATAATTCCATAACAATATGGAGAGAATAATAATCCCCTTCTAACACAGAGAAAAAAAAATGGCAGAGATTTGCAGAATAAAACTTTTCTTTCTATTTCATTAACAGAACCAAAAAAAAAACTATTACACAATGTCTTCCTCGGTGGAGGGGTTCACAAAATATGATCAAGACTGCTACAGATGCAGTGCTCTCAAAAACTTCTCTCTGTCTCTCAAAACAAAAATGCACAAAACAATGCTCTGTTAGTCTTACTGTGTTTTCTCTGCCTGCGGGCTCACACAGCGATACAACTCTACAATCATTCTCACTTACCACTACGGGCCTTTTTACTTTATATATGGCATCGTGGAAAATAAAAACATAAAACAAATTACAAAGGAATACATTGTCGAACATAAAAACTTAACATAAGCGCGACGTACGAGTGGGGACCACTTCGCAGTTGGCAATCGGTGATCGGTGATACAGCTATGCGCTTAAAACAAAACTTGCGATTGGCGATTGAGTGATGGCATGACAATCGCAATCAGCCATCAAACATAAGACTTGGCGGAATGAACTTTGTGATTTGCGCGATAAGCGATGTTGCGATTGTGATTGCGCGATTGCGATCGCATCGGAAACATCCGACGGAACATATCATATGGCGGAAACATTCTTTGGATGTTGCGATTGCAACAATCGCATCACGGACTTACAATTGGCAGTAACATATGTGACATGCGATTGCGATTGCGATTGTGGTGGGACCACATCGCATCGCATCGCAAATATACAATATAACATATGCGGTGGAACACAATGCAAGTTGTGATTGCGATTGCGATCGCATCGCAGTCTTCCATATCAACAAGACACTGCAAGTGAAACTTGCGATTCTGATTGGCAGTGAAGTGGTGGGAACCACTATCACGTGTCTCATTCAAAACTTAAAGAACTTTTCTGTTTAAATAAATTTTAATAAATTTTGGTTGTTGAGGGCTTAAAAGCCCGAAATGACTGTTTTCTCTGTAAAACTATTCTTCCATGCTTTGGAACCACGAAAGTCTTTGTCCCTCTGCAAGAACGGTTACGCCCATCAAACATTAACTTCATCTCTACAAACTCGGCTACGGCCATAAACAATTAAATTCATCCTTCTGGCTCTTCCCATTCTTCTTTGAATGCGCGGTGTTGTGCACGCAAGCTCCTCTGCTGCCCCTGTACTCTTTTTCTTCATGCTCAAAGGCTAGCAGGTGACTTTAATATTTTCAACAGGACTATCCACCCTTGATCAGATTATTCAATGATTATAAAACGACGTGTAGGCTGGTTGTTTGTTGTTTCGAGAAATAATGGAGTTTGGAGGTTAAGTTCGACGTCATTGTTTTTCGACATTAATTATGGGAGTAGTTTTTAGTGTGATTTTTTAAAGATTTTTATGACGGTTTTTTTAGGTTTAATTTCTCTAAATTTTGGCAAGAATTTATTGAAAACCTAAGTTTAATGGGTAATTTTGCTCAATTAAAATGCTCTAGAAATTTTTTAAGATACTGAATCTATACATATAGTTAAGAACCAATTTAAATAACAAAAATCAAAATTTTATGTCAAATCTTTTCAGAGAATTCCCACAAACTCCAAAGAGTCGCACTCATGAAAAACTCCTTATGTGCAAAGGACGAGACCGAACTGTATATTTTAGCGATGGGACGTGGTGAGTAAAAGGTAATTGTTGACTCACTGAAATTCACGGAACTTGAAAAAGTGTTTTTTTGTTTGTGCTATATGCATAGTTTGCAAGTTCGAGCAGATCAAAATTATAATTGGAAATTATAACTATGGGTTAATGATTGGAGCGAGAAGTTTGGTTGCTCTCATTAATTTTCATATGGACTGCATCTATGGAGATTTGTCAACCGTGTTTTACGCGAGAAGGCTTCGTTGTTTTCATTAACTTTTTAATCAACTGCATTTATTGAGATTTTTCAACCATGTTTTGTGTAACACTCCATTTCTATTTGTTTAGTTACGGTATAGGACTTCGTAACTTGAAGGCTTAAGAAGAAAGCCGAGTAAAACTTTAATTATTTTAAAGTTTACTTTTATTATTGTTTTAAAAAAATATGCAATTACACGTATTGAATTCATTAGAGTATATTCTAGATAAGATTTCAAGCATGAAAGAGTAAGAGACAATTACACACTCTCTTTTTGAAATAAAAACATCTTAGTGGGAGAAAAGGTGTCAAGGATAGCAAAGGAGAAGTAAAGCTCCGAGGCATCTGTGAAGAGGAGAATGAGATAGGAACTGAGGCATGGCACTGCCATTAAGGTACTCTTGAGTTGGCCTGTGAGCAAGTGGAGACCTTGAAGAAGATTTAAATATGTATGTTCTTGGGTGGATTAGAGGTTTTGATGGAAAGAAACAAATTTTAGTGGTCATTGTCTATCTGTTGTTTTGGATGTTGAAAGTCTCAAGGGGAGAATTAGACATAATTGCCATTCTGGTTGTTGAGAGGAGAGAATTGGACATAATTGCCATTCTAGTGGTTGCGAGGAGAGGTTTTCTCCGGGTTGAATATTTGGCTGTTTGATCTTGCTTGCTAAGATAAGTATAAGTAATTTATTTAAGAAATAATTTTTTCTCTGATGGTGAATTCTGTATGAACAATGCATGGTATAACATTTTACAATGTTTACAGAAGCTACTTATGGAATAAAATAATTGTGAACTTTTGTAAAATGACGAGGAAGTAATTTTTTTTTCTTTTCTTTTCCAAAAAAAAACTATTAATGAAATCTTGTTAATTATGGTGAAGAATTTCTGACAAGTACTGTTGAAAGAAAAGAAGTTAAAAGACGATAGAAACCCTATAAAAGAATTTAACATAATTAAGATAAGACGGGAGGTCCTATAAAACCCATAGGGGACAGTCGGCGTTTGGAACATATACATCATACAATAGGGAATTAGATGATGCTAAACAATTTTATACTCCTAGAAGACGCAACGAGAGACATAGAGGCCAAGACAGAAAATTTAGTAGTTGAATATACCATACTCAACCTGGTGAGGCTAACAATGCCCTCTTCGGTTGACAAATATAAGAAAAGAAACACAAAAGAAGTCATCTCGGAGGGTCGGGTTAGGGGCCAGTTTAGTTCCGTAATCAAGCATGGCTAAGCCAACAACCAGGAACAATTCTCGAACCAACAACAAACCAGTCTGAGTGTGGGTTCACATTTTAGGAGTAATTATAACATATCTTCCCCAGCAATTGTATTTGGACGTCCAAAAATATAGTAATTCCATAATTTCGTAAACACGTCTAATTCAATATGCACAAATCTTAAATCATTAATTACAAACGTAGTCATAATATCTCCATATAAATTGTTTATTAATAGAAGTAGTGGAACAAAAACAAACCAAGAACTAAAGACATTGCGATTATATTGAAGAAAAATGTCTCAGCATTTTGTCGAAACGAACGTTCCTTCACCATAAATGTGTAATTAATACAATCAGACCTATCACATGAAAGTTTGGGTTTCAATCCAAGAAAGAGAAGAACATTTCTTGAAGCATAATTTAGTGTAACAATATGTAAATAATGTATTGTCCAAATATAATAGACAAATCCATCTTTACGACCTGACTAGGTCTTAACTTCAACTCTAAAACCATAACAATATATGAGAGGAAACCCTCACTTTTGAGACCAACTTAGGACTGAGATGAATAATCGAATCTTCAACTTAACAGAAGAGGAAATTTTGGAGAAAAACTGGAAGAGAAGAAGCTTGTGTGAGAACAAAATGCCGAACCAACGAACCCTT
Organism: Pinus albicaulis; assembly: GCA_034641835.2. Classification (NCBI taxonomy): domain Eukaryota; kingdom Viridiplantae; phylum Streptophyta; class Pinopsida; order Pinales; family Pinaceae; genus Pinus; species Pinus albicaulis. The sequence goes on from CM076577.1 coordinate 1,398,470,274, forward strand.
CCAACATTCAGGAATTTACCACTGAAATCAATCCTTTGTGAAAGAGAAAACCTTTGTAAATATGTGTAAGATAACTGTGTTAAAAATATAAATAATCTTGATACCCGGAGGTGAGTCGACACCAAGACTTGAGTCGTTCGGCTAAGAAACCAAAAACGACAGTTAAGAAGAACATATTCTAAATTGGAAAAGAACCCTATGGGATATTTTATGATGAGGAAGTTAACTATCTCGTGGGGTAGGGGAACCAACCATTCCTATCTGAAAACCTATGCTGGTTTTTGTAACCCCAAGAACTTGAGACTCCTACTCCTTCTCCATGGTGTTGGACCTGTAATTTGCAGCAAATTTACTCGGGATTTCATGATAAGTTTACAAATTGAATCTCCAAATTAAGAAGGTTGCTAAATTGTAACTCACTAACAGTTGAAACTAGTAGAAGCCCTTCTTTCGTGAACAACCGAGTGTAGAGTCCATCGTGCAAATGGTATCAAGAAAATGGTTCGCGTGTTATAAGATTATATATTACAGAGCAATGCAACAAATAAAATATGCAGAAATAGAAACACGAAAAACATATAAAACAAGAGAGACACAGATATACGTGGTTCACCCAATTTGGGCTACGGCCACCCCGAACAGCCAATCCTTCCTTTATATTATCCAGAAAAATGAAGAGACACAACCTACAAAAAATCCGCTATAATATCCTACATTTTCTCTCACAGTATCCCTTTCTATTTCTTGCTCATAATACTCATACAACACATAGCCGCAATACAATGCCCTCATACAAAATAGGGGGTTTCCTTGTAGGGAAAAAAAACCCTCAATTAAACATAACTTCTACCATAAGATCATGCCCTTAATGAACATACCATATTGACTAGAAATTACAATACTTTTACAAGTCAATTTTACATTTGTTTTTAGCTTCGGGGCCACTGCCCCCGAAACCCCCTACAAGAGAGGGCTCCATAAAGTCGCAGCCACCCCCCTTGGACCCCCCAGGCGGCATTAAATGATGTGCGGCATTGTCTCTTCCTTAAAAACATGGGTCCAACGTTTTGATACATCTAAATAAAGAAGATAATCAGGCTCCACACCCAACATGGCGAAGTGAAGGGGAAAACCTAGTAGTTACCCTTATCTCCCTGTGAGCCAGCTCATTAGGGGAATTTTGAGGTCTAAAATGGGCCTCCTAAGAAAAATGTACAACAAAAATAAAATTTGTAAGAACCAATAGGATTCAAGAACATAATGTCAACAATGGGGGATGATTCGCAATTTTTTATGTAAAACGGTAAAAATATTAAAAAATAATAAAATAATAAAACAACTTTTTCAACTTGTATTTTAAACATAACGTTTTTACTCAAATTTCGAGCAAGGAAACTGATTACTCATTGGATGCAAAATTTAATTCCTCATCCAAGGAGTACCCATGTTGCATACTTTCGATGGACCATACTATACAGAAAATGAGAAATACATAAAAAAAAACGTGATTATTTAATTCCTCATCCAAGGAGTACCCATGTTGCAACATGGGTACTCTTTGGATGAAGAATTAATTTTTTCATCAAACGAATACTCCCACTTGAAATTTGAGTAAAGAATTTGGGAGATAAGTTGAAAATATGAGTTGAAAAAGTAGTTTTTTATTTTTTCCCTCTAAAATGTGCTAATGTAATCAAATCTTATTTTATTATTTCCACTATTATTTTATAATTTCCTTAGGAGACCCATTTTAGACCTCAAAATTCCCCTAATGCAACCGTCAAATTTGAACCCTAGCAGATCAAAAAAATGGATTTTCCCAAATCTCTAATCACTAGAAATTTGGGAAAGTTCTATGAAATGAGTTGGAACCTAGCTGTTATGGGGAGTCCCTATAATTAAAATATGATAAACCTGTCTATACAAAATTGGATACCCCCTTTTAAAAAATCAATGTGTAGCGTGTGAAACTCATATAGGTAAATTGTAATAATTGTAGGTGGCATAGATCCTTATAATAAATCTTACACACAGGAAACTTAGTATGGCGGAAAGGGTAAGTTAACCACACAAAAAATATATTAATTCACCCATGTCACATTACCAAAGATCACTCTATAAGATACGTTAGTGCAATAGTACGAACTTTGGTATCCTAATTATTATGATGTTGCACATGACTATTTAGTGTAAGAATTTCTTTTTTTTGGAGCATGATGGATGCTACAAGTGGTATCAGAGCCATGGTTTCAACATTGTGGCATGATTGGGAAATTGTGAAATAAAAAAGGTTTAATGATGAAAAAACGGAAGAAACATTAGGAGAGGAATTAGAATCACTCCATCTGCGAGACTATCGGTAGGATTTGGATCTATACCGAGAGTTGAAACTAAACCAGAAATGTGGGTTGAGTTGGGAGAGGAATCCCACAACCCAAAGACTATGTCTCTTAAGATCATTCAACAATTGCGAGTCGAAATGATGAATGTAAGAGCTGATAAGGAGAAGTTAAGGCAAGAATAGGAAAGGATCATGAAGAGTCTATCAGATAGACTGAACAAGAGGGAGCCAAATCTGAGTCCTGGTAACGAAATTAGGTCTGATACAAAACAATAGAGGGAGAACAATACATAACTTGAGGGGGGACGAAATGAAAACAATGAAGGATCCAAAAATGTTTCTGGTGGAAAAGGGATCAAATCGCAAAAGGTCGAACTACAAGGGGAGCTCAAGAAAATTAAACCCCCAACATTCGATGGAGAAGCTAAGGAAGTTGTTTAAGTATGGATAATCAACATGAACAAATAGTTTCAGATCTATGAATACAATGAAGATCTGAAGGCCAGGTTGGTGATTTACCAATTACAAGAAAAATCCACCTTATGGTGGGAAGAAATTAAAATTGTTCGGGAAATTGACAAAGAGGAAGTGACTTGGGATAGCTTTCAAAAACATTTCAAGAATAAGTATTTAACAAAACAGTTCTATGATGAAAGAGAAAAAGAGTTACATGATCTAAGATTATGAAAATAGTCCATGGATGAATTTATCACCAAATTTACATATTTACTAATATATGTACCCTATATCCATGAAGAGAAAGGTAAGGTGCAACATTTTATTAATAGTTTACCAGTTGTCACGAAGGAAAGAATAGAGTTTGATAACTTGAAGATGATGGATGAAGATATTCAAAAAATAGATTTTTCTACCAGCAAATGAAGCATAAGGGAGAAAGTAGCATAACTTTTCCAAGTATGAAGGGACAAATTTTTTCTAATATTTATTGTTGACATTCTTATTTACTCAAGAAACATAGAAGAACACAAAGAGTATATGCAGGTATTTTTTCAAACCTTATAGTAACATTGACTATAAGCTAAGTATACAAATGTTATTTTTACAAAGATCAAATTCAATACTTGGGGCATATAATTTTCTCATAAGGTATAGCTGTATATCTTGAGAAAATTAAAACTATCATGGAATGGCTTGTTCACAACAACATTGTAGACATTCTTTCTTTCATGGGTTTAGCTAAGTATTACAGTTGCTTTATATAAGGATTTTCTATAATTTATCACTCTATAAAATATTTACAAACAAATGTAAGAGCCTTCAAATGGATAGAAAAATTCCAGTACAGTTTTGAACAATTGAAACATTTATTGACTGCGGCCCCAACATTGAAAGTTGTAGACCCCGAAAATGAATTTGTAGTCTCCACATATGTGTGTGAAGGTGTAGGGGGATTTTTGATGCAGGAAAGAAGGATAATAGTGTATGAATCACGTATGTTGAATGATCACGAGAAAATATATTATGCCTATGATTTGGAATTCATAGCACTAGTCGATGCCTTAAAGGTATGGAAACATTACATGTTAGGAAAAAGGTTCATTTTGATGACGGATCATACTAGTTTGAGAAGCTTATTTAAGCAACCTAATCTCAATGCACATCAAGCTAGATGGACCAATCTTCTAAGCAAGTTTGAATTTGATATAAAGCATATTAAAGGTAAAAAGAATTGAGTGGATGATGCACTTAGCAGAAAATTACATTGTGCGTATGAAATCTCCTACAATCAAATAGAATTTATTTTTTTCTCATTAGATTAAAGAAACTTCCATAAGGTATATGGAATATGAATTCTTATGTAAAAAGACAAAAAAGCCAAAAATTATCAAAATCAACCTTATTATAGTATAAGCAAAGATAGTTTGTTTACTTTTAGGGGAATAATATATATTCCGAATAAAATTTATGTTAAATAATTAACGTTGGATGAGTTCCACAGGAGTCACGATACTTCACATCGAGGCTACCAAAAATTATTCCCCGGAATTAAAAAAAAAAAAAAACTTTGGCCTAGTATGAGGAAGGACATTTTTAAATATTTGACTAAATGCTTATAGTGCTAGCAAGTTAAGGATGAGCTCTAGCACCCTGCTAATCTGCTTCACCCACTACCCATTCTTGAATGGAAATGGGATAACATTACATTATATTTTATAACAAGCATACCTATATCAAAAAATAAAAATGATTTCATAATGGTGGTGGTTGATAAATTGAGAAAAAAAACCCATTTTATTCCTCTCAAATCCACATACAAGACTGTTGAAATTGTAGATATATTTATGGAAGAAATATTATGATTACATGATATGCCAAAGGTGGTGATTTCTTATAGGTATGTGAAAGTTACCTTTGCATTTTGAAATCCCTATTTACTATAATGTGTACATTGGTTTAGTTCAGTATTGTGTATCACCCGCAAATAAATGGGAAAAAAAAGCGAGTAAATCAAGTGCTAGAAGATATGTTGAGAATGTATGTAATGCAACAACCAACCAAATGGGAAAAATACCTTCACCAGGTTGAGTTTTCATATAATAATAGTTATCATGAATCAGTGAAAATGAGTCATTTTGAAGTGTTGTATGGAATAAGGTGTAGAACACCTACTAATTGGAACAACCCAGAAGATAAGTTAATTTTAGGACCTGATCTGATGGTTGAAATGGAGCGAACATTGAAAAAGGTTTGACATAATTTAAACACTTCCCAAGATTTTAAAAAATCACATGAAAAAAAAAAGGATCTATAAATAATTCCACGTGGGAGACCATGTATATGTGTGAGTGAAACCCAAGAAATATAGCTTGAGGCGGGGTGGTTCTACAAAACAAGGACCTCGATATTATGGACCTTTCCAAATTTTGGAAAGGATTGGACTTGTAGCATTGATCTAAAAATGGGTTGGATAACTTGTTATTTATTTCAAGAACCTCCCACTAAGTTAAACAAGTAAATGATCTAGCTTATATTTAACATTTTGCGGAATTATTACCTGAAAGAGGTGTATCATTTTTAACTATTTAAGTGTCCTAATTTCATTTGTTCTTGCTGAAATTTAACATGTATAACAAAAAAATAATGCAGCAATAAAAAATCCACGCATAACAACAATATTAATCTAGGAGTTCACCTGAATATCGGGGGCTACGTCTCTTTTGAGCTTCGTCATCTTGACTTAGCTCTTTGAGATTATGGTAAAGTTTCTTTTACAAGTTCCACACTTAACTCCGATGGATACTAAACTGATCTAAAGGGTTTAGAATAACATCTATATCATTTTCATGGTTTTCATCACTCTGCAAACAACTTTAGGCACCATTAGACTCGATTCCTTCTGTCGGTGCACTAAGCTACACTAAGATTCTCCTTGGCAATAATTCCTTCAGAATTATTTTTCTGTCACTGAAACCACACCTACTATCTCCATCACATATCACACGCCAAATATTGACTGATCGTTTACTCAAAATGAACACTAAAAATGGAGGGACTAGATTTAACTCCAGTTAAAAGTGGGAAATCACCAAAATTTCACACCCGCTCCATTTTTCTGGCAGTTAAACCATAACAATAAACTTTAACATTTTTGGGTTGGCACATGCCTCCACACAATGCGGTCAGCTGACTGGAACCTGTAACGGTAGTTGGGAAAAACAACACAAGAGGTATAAATCTTCCCATAGTCAATTTGATTGTCATGCACATCAATATGCACAAAAACGCTTTCTTCCTTTTAAACATGCTAAATTTTCATGCCTTGAAGAAACACAATCAAATTGACTATGGGAAGATTTATACCTCTTCTCTTATTTTGCATGTTCATCCGTATCCGCAGCCTTGGGCTCAAAATCGGTGGATCTTTCATCTACTTGTTTTTCTGTCTCCCCTTGTGACGATGCGCATGTGAACCTCTCTTCTCACGATGATGAGTCAGGTAGCTTCGCTGCGTTAGGTGGTCTTTCTTCCACCAATCACCCCATCTTCTATTACGATGATGAAATTATGGAATTAGTCACCACCCCTGACTTTATCTATCCACCCTTACATCGAACCCATGCATTTGAACCACATACACCTTGTGGCCATTACATTGACACCCAATGTTTGGGTAATGGGGCACCCATATTGGAGAGGCCAGGAGAAGCTAGAGGAGCTGGAGCACGAGGCTACGGATACGAATAATAAGTAGTTTGGGAAACATTGTGGTAAACATGTTGGAAAAAAGGAGGAGGCATGTCATATCTTGGATACATGTTACTGGGAGGGGGAAAAGTGTTGGAGGAGTTGGCCCCTCCCTGAGGGAAAACATAACCCGTGGGAGGATGAGTGTACAAATGAGAAAGGGCTCCAACGATACCATCAACGGCATGGGATGTCCCCGGTGCATTGGCACCACTGGGTCTAGGGAGATCAGGTAAGATGGTATAAACATAACTAGACTGTGCATAGATCAGGTCATATTTTAACAAAATCTAGAGAGAAGCTTCTTCGGTCTGAGGGAAATGAGATGCGACAAATTTTTTCGATAGAAGGAAAAAGCGATCTAAGGAACCAGTCCATGTAGACACAGTCTTCAAAGGTAGGGGTTCAACATAGGCTCTTTCTTCTCTGCGATTCCTGGACATGACCGGATAGGCAAGTCCTAGATGATTGAAGGAAAGAGGTCAAAATTTTGGTACCAGTTTCATAACAAAGGGGAAGCTGGAAGTAATACTGAAAAGCTTGGGTAAGAGTCGCAAAAGTAGTATGAGAGGAGGAGGCCTGGTCAACATACCACTTACAAGCTTCTCGAGTAAGCGTACATTGGAACAACAGAAGATGATCAGAGTCATCGGTGATGGAATTAGATGAATACCACATGTGGAAAGATCGAACTTGGTTTGTAGGATCTTCTCCAGCAAGACCTTCAAACTTGGGGATGTCGAAAGAGAGCTTGGGTTGCATAGAATGCCAACGAAGGTCATGGTGTATGGGGTCATTGATCAACTGGTTAAAATCAGGAAGATTGAGGTGTGCCATAAAAGCGACCAAGGGAGCAGTTGAGATAGTTCCTGTTGCGGTCCCACTAGTAGTATTCCCAGCATTAGGGCCGGGGCTACCACCAACTTTAGGTCCTAAACCAGACATGGTGAAGGTGACAGGGGGAGAGCTGGGGATGGAACTAGAAGGGCAACCCAATGAACCAGAAGTAGAGTCAGAATGGGGAATCGGTGGAGGACTAACTCGAATCCTACTCGGAGGAGTAAGTCTTCCTAACGGAAACTGAGGATGAAGGCTAAGAAGTACCTGGAATAAATGACTTGGGGGTGCAATGATGAAAGAACAAACACAGATCACAAAAGGAAGAGAGACCAAAAAAGGCAAGGAGGTGCAGGATCAAATGATTACAATGTCAAAACAAGGGCAGGGAGGTGCAGGATCAATTGATTACAGTAATATAGTCTTTGCGTGGCAGTGTTAACCAAGCGCTCTTCACTTAGGGTGTGTATGTTAAGTGGGTTAATTTTAATTTTTAAACCCAAACATTTGTAGAGAAAAAAAAAAGTGTTTTGTACAACTATAAATAAATCTGCAAATAACAGTAAAAGAAACTGAATATAAAATAAAACAAACAACAAAAGATGCATCAATCTAAACTCAAGGAGGTGGGCTTCTCAACAACTAGTCTGTGGGTGGGAAAAAATCTAGTCAAAACACACCAAAATAACCAATGGATCTAAATTCGTGAGGGAAAATGATCTAAAGGTCAGATCTGCAGGAAATAGGTGTAGAAAAAAACAAAAAACAGAGGGAAAAGTGCTACAAATGCAGTGGAAAAAGGCTACAACCTGAAGGGAATGTTGGAAATGTTGTCATTGATGGCAAAGGAGGAAGCAGAAGCAAAGGAGAAGACAACAGAGATGAACAGAGGGAGAGTATATTTATAGGGAGCATGAGAAGAATAGAGGGAGAGTATATTTATAGAGACAAGGCAGCAAAAAGAGAAGCAAGCAGCACAAAGGAGACAACATAAATGGCAAAGGAGACAGGCGTAAGAAGACTGTTGAAATGAATCGGAAAATATAGTGATAGGAGTGAAAATCCGGCAGAGTAGCAGAAATACAGTGACAAAGGTAGAGAAACAGTCGAGCAGTGGAGGCAGAGGTAGAGCCGTTATCAAACAGTGAAATGATCAACGTTGAATTAACATAATAATGAAATAGGCTTCATATATTGAAGCGCTGAAGAAATAAGAAATAAACCCTGTGTTAAGGAATTATGAATAGAAATGAGTCGTTGGTAATCGCAGTATGGACCAAGAAACTATGTTGAGGAATTTCACATGAAAGGCAGAGTTCATATATATATATAAGCGCGATGGAACCCTGAGGGAAAAGGAGAGGAACCGCAAGTACTGTGAACAGTGACAGCAGGTTTACGAAACCAACCCCACCCATATCGCATCGCCTTTTTACGGTAAGTTGTATTTCCAATTCGAACGCGATCAATGCCATAGGCTGACACATGGCCTTAAGCAGTTTAGAGATACCACTCTCATCACGAGTTAAAAGCCCATGCATCTAAGTCACGCAAGATTTGATTGAGGATGTCGGATCATCTGAAGCAGTGCGACGTGTTGTCTGCCATTGGATGTTGAAGGGTCATTAGTGCAGGGCCCAGTTCTAATTTGTATTGATCGAGACTGTTCAAATTACGGTTGTGAGTTTAACCGAGGTATGTCTGATGTGGTTGAGTTTTGTTATAACTCTTCCAAAATTGAAGAAGGTTGTAATATATATATATATATATATATATATTGTAAGGCACATATAATGGTTGAATATGTGAAGTTGGCACAATATGAATTGTGTGATATATGGGTTAATATATGTACATGCCAAGCGTTGAGTTTGGATTGAACCAGGGGTCGAGTTGCAAGATTGAATGTACGAGGTTGACTAGTGAACATCGAGTCAATGTATACAAAGGTATTGTGAATGTCCTATATAAGCTCGGACTTTATTGTTATATGGAGAACCGACGAGGGTGATTAGTAGAGCATGGGACCCGTGATCCATAAGATGATATATGTGTCGCATTAATATATATAAACTTTGAGTGAATGCTATAAGCTTGGTGTATGTAATTAAAAGAACCAGAACCATTTATAACATTATGACTAAGGTTGTCTAATGAAGTACATGGCTAAGTCTACGCTGGGAGCGGAAACATTAAACAAACTATGGAGCTCGAGAAGTTATATATCTACATAGATATCAGTGTTGGGCTTATGTCTAAGTCCAAGACTTAATATAATATTGACAGAAGATATTGGGTGTGTAGGGTGGGACCCCCCTACATGTTATTCTGAGAATCATAACCCAAGTTGGAGGATACAATAAAGCTGGAGTAGAAAATATATATATATGCAGCGCCCTATGTATATTGTGCCTTATACACAAAGGTTCAAAGCACACACACACACACACATATATATATATATATATATTTATATGGAGCACTTTATGGACAAAGGACCAGGACTACAATACAAATCATATGTATCATATTATTGTGTGAAAGATCAAAAGAACCAAAGGTTTTATTGTTCGGGTTTAAAACAAATGAAGTACCATAATGTGGGATCCTCACCCAATTTCATCGGAGAAAGTTCGCAGCGGAACATGTTAACAAAATATTATGATTGCGATGAAGTTCCGGACCCGATGGGCTTATAAACTATGATTCATATATGGTTGAGTTCCGGTAAATAGTGTTTCATCACATCGGGGAAGGAGCAGGGCATCGGAACATGCAAATGCAAGTTGCGATTGCGATTAATCTCAATCGGAAGTATTCAAAAAGTGATTCATCGCATCAGCATATCAAAGTGAACAGTGACTGATCGCAATCGGAAATAGTGATCGCATCGCATCGGAGGATAATACAAGCTCAGCAAGTGGGCCCGCAAGGGCATTTTTATGTATTAAAATGATTCTTTATTTTTATATTCAACGCGATAGTTTATATGTTAAAAACAATTCTTATCATGCCGAGAGTTAAACTTGCATTATATATAAAAATCGCTTGGGATATAATTCTAAAGTCGAAAATTTGTTGTGATGTCTCATAGCAAGTGAGTTGAGGACACAATAGGTGTTAAAGCCTCAGGTCCAATGTGTGAAAGCCATGAACACATATTGAACGATTCAATGATTGATTAATCATTGGGTTATGGTTTCTAAGGTTTGAATATCAAAATAATAATGCCGAGAATGAACATTAATTGCTTGAAATAATAAAAGGAGAGGACCTTGCATAGAGGGCATATATTGGGTTTATAACCATGGCGATATTAAAGCCTCCGCATTCAATTATTTAAACTGCCAGTAAAGGAAACCAAAGCATTGGAATTTGCCCAGATTTAAAGTCAGCAGTTATATATATTGTAACGCAGCTATATATATACAGCAGACACACAATCACGGTGAACAGGAATATGCACAGGAATGAATTTGACAGGTGTACAAGCACAGAAAACTGGAAAATATGCAGAAGACAGTGAGCAGAAGAAGGAAGAATAGTTACCTGATAGCAGCAGAAAAGACAAAGCCAACAAAGCCAAAAGCCAGAAAATGGGCTGAGTAAAATTGTCTTTATGTAACTGAAAATGTGACTGTAAATGTTGTAATTGATTTTATATTGTTTGTGATGGATTGGAAAGTCTCTGGAGGAAAACAAAACTCCCACTGTAATATTGAAATTAATGCATATTGTTATATTTTTTTGAATGAGCGGGTAAAAGAAATGAGAAGGCAGAAGACTAAGAGGTATGGCTATTCATTTCGAATTCCCTGAGGAAAACAAACAGTCATAAGGAATTCTCTATAAGATATATCATCTTGATATGCAGAGAGAGTTTTTTTTTAAAGAGTGAAAAGATAGAGAATGCAGAGTACAGAAGATTGAGGCAAAAAAGATAAGGAAGAGAGGAGCAAAAAGAGATGCTACATAACAGAGCTAATATCTGAGGTAAATCAGCAAACGTTTCTTTCGATAAATTAAGGAAGTTGGAGCTTCCCTATCAAGTTGAAGCTTGATAGATGTCATCTGTAGCTTACTGAGGTAGGAGCCTCATGTAGGTTGGTGCCTGCAGAAAATAGATGGGAGTTGGTGCTTCCACATCAAGTTGTAGCTTGATAAAATGTCAATTGTAGCTGACTGAGGTTGGAGCCTCTTGTAGGTTGGTGTCTGCAGAAAATTGATGGGAGTTGGAGCTTCCTTGCGAGTTGTAGCTTGCAGAATTGAGGTAGGAGCCTCCTGTGGGTTGGAGCCTACAAAAATTTAGTGGTGAGAGGGAGTTGGAGCTTGCCTTTGCATCACAACAATAAAAAGATGTGGTTTTTTGCCTTTATCGGTTTCCACTTATATCTGGTGTCTATGTGCATGATTTCTATGTGTTGATGTGGTTTATCTAACTTGCTTAATACTTGTTGATCACATATAAAGACTATTGTTACATTAACAAATCAGCTTGATATTTACTGCTCACAAATTAAGATTGCTCACATATTAAGTTGACCTTGAAGTGAAGGTGTAAATTAGTTTAATGAAAATTTTTAAAAGTACATGAATGTGTTAAACTGATTCACCCCCCCCCCCTCAGTTTAACTAAGGGTTCAACAATTGGTATCAGAGTGGGTTCCTTTGGTGCAAGCCTAATAGCTTGAAGGAGATCTGGTTAAGTCATGGACTATCAAAATGTACCTGTGTTAAATACAACAAACTTTCCTGAATGGAGAGATAAGGTTAAAACAGGATTATTGGCTTATGAACCTGAAGTATGGAAGCTTGTATGTGATGGTTACTGCACAAAATCCCCCACGGTGAAAGAACAACAAAGGAATGCCAAGGAAAAATGTGTGATATATAATAGTCTTCATAAAAAGGACCTTGAGTTGATAATAGATTTAATCTCTGCAAAATAAATCTGAGACAGATTGCATTTCATGCATGGAGTAGACACAGAGGACTGCATTGTCAAGAAGGAGAAGAGAATTAAGAAGAATAAAAATTCATGTCAACGGGAAAATGTTCAATCAAATGAAGTACCTTCTAGTGTGAATGAAGATAAGAACCATGAAGAAATTACAGTTGAAGAAAAAGCTAAACTTGACACTGCTTTGACTGAAATAGATAGATTGAAGAGTGAAAACAAAGACCTTAAGACAGTGGTGCAAATATGTGATGAGAGAGAATATGAAGATAAGAAAGAAATTGTTGGCCTGAAGACAAACCTTGAAGAAGCAAGGAAAATAGAAGACACTCTACTGCAACAAATGAGAGAGAGAAATCTGGAATGTGAAAAATTGGAAGAAGAAGTAGTGAGCCTAAGAAAGAACTTAGAAAAATCCCAAAGAGAACTATTAATGAATACACCTCCAATGAAAAGCACTGGACAATTGGACACGATGCTAAATGCTCAAAGATCACCTCTCATAAAGGCTGATTAAGGATATGTAGGAGAAACTAGTAAGTCCAAAGCAGAAGATATCAAGAATATCATTTTTGTAAAAGCTGTAAAGGACAGTGAAGCAGCTCAGCAAATTCCTACAGAAGCAAAAGCCAGTAGGATCATGAATTGCAGAGAAACAAATAGAATCAAGCAGCAACATGAAAGAACAGAGAATGATAGGATGAAACAATCAACTGCTAAAGGCTCATATGCTCCTAAGGATGAATTGAAAAAATTCGGAAGATGTCAAAGGAGGTTCTTCCCTCCTTTGAAAAATAGCACATGTCTCTCTTGTGATAAACCAGGACATATTGTAGCACAACGCAAGACAAGGCCTATCAACTTCAACCAGCAAAATGTTGGAAATGTTGTCATTGATGGCAAAGGAGGTAACAGATGCACAGACAGGAACAGTTGCAAGGAGATGGCAAAGAACAGAGGCAACAGAGAAGAAGCAGAGGCAGCAGAGAAGAAGCAGAGGCAGCAAAGAAAAAGTAGAGGAAGCAAAGGAAATGAATTGATGTAAAGAGCTATTCAAGGTGTAGAGGAGTGAAGAAGTTTTGCATTACATGAGATTCTGTAATTGGGGGTCTAAATGGGTCTATGATGCTGTAGTGTGCAATTTTGAGGTATGGTGTGTAAATAAACTCTGTGGTGAGGGTTTTGTGTTGAATAAATAAAATCTGTGGCGAGGGTTATGTGTGGATAGACTGTTGAACCCACAGTGGAACACAAATTGAATATGTGGAATGTATGCGCCATGATTCTGTGTGGGATTGGAATAAATTGATGCCTACTGAACGTCATTAGTTATGCGTAGCCATACCTGTAGTTACCAGCAAGATAAATTATGGTGGAAGATTGTGATGAAAGGTGTCGACTCTGTGTAATGGCTCAATCTTTGAACTCTGGTAGCCAATGATGTCGTGGTATTGATTATCCCACGAGTTTCGAGGTTAACAGTTTGATAGAACCTCTATACATTAAATAGGCAGCGGAACCCGAAGCATTGGAGCGGAATCGAATACGACCTGCACAAGAAGGGCTACATAGGCCTGCACCTGTACTTGCAAATAGCTGCATATGAAAGGAAGAAGGCCAGCAGCTTGAAGATCTGGCCAGTCAGTAATTTTAGCAGGATAGATATAAATATTGTCGACATGGGCGAAGAAATCGGAGGACAGACGGAGATTTATACCAGAAGTGCTGAAGAAATATAAGTAGGCAGAAGTAAAGCGAAAAGGTGGGTTGAATTATATAACGGAACCTGGAGAGGCAGAACCTTGACCGAAGAACAGTGGAAGGGGTGAAAACCACGAGCAGTTTTACAGAGGGTGGATTTCCCATTCCACACCACCTTTCAACCGTGAGGTGGTTTTACAGATTTCGCAGTGATTCCATTGATCATACGCCACGTGGCTAGGCCACTATTCAAATACCACTCGTTAACATGCGCCTTCGCGCGTTAACTATCGAACCAAGAAGCCGAGCGAAATGCACAAGAACCGTTGATTCGGAGGAGGGCAATCGGACGGTGTTCAGCTGGCGGAGATGCGCAAAGTTTAATGGAAGAACCCAGATGTTAAGCAAGGTACAGCGCGTCCGTTTGATTGAATTGTGGGCCCGGCGGGGTCATGTATATATATGAAATTGGTTTATAAATGTTATTCGACATGATATTAACCTTAATATAAGATCTGACGGAGCCATGTGTAAAGAGTTGGTTTATTAAAGTTAGTCGACGCATTATGAGGGCATATATGGAGATATTACGATAATTTACGTGGATTAATATATGTAAGTGCCGAGGGTAATTTATATGGTTCAACAATGTTGCGTATGAAGGTTGTAATGCGAAGTTGGCGCATAGGTAGATGCAATGGACTGTCGGGATATAACTATAGAGGGATGTTGAAGTTATGTATTAATTCTATGAATTAAGATATTAAAATAAACCAGACTTATTTGAGAAGATTGCCAGTGTGGAATAAGCGAGATTGCCAGTTTGGAAATGAAAGTTTGGGATGTATTTACACACAGTCAAGAGAAATATTAGAAGTTGCTGGGAATGTGGGTGAAGCGGGGTTACCCCTGCACCAAAGTGGAACCAGGTTATTTGCATTGATATATATTAAGGTTGCGAGTAATTAAAGAACGCAGTGATATATGTATGTCTTGGAGAGCACATTATTAGAGGAGGCATTAAAATAAACCCTTACATTTATTGATTATTATCTGAGTGCCAACCGAGAAAATAGCTAGCCTTACTTAATTAAAATTTCCAGCGTAGAATAAGTGCAGAGAGAGAGATTTCCCGGGTTGGAATATGATTGAGCATGAAAACTTAAATGCAATTATGGAAAAGGAAAAAGAAGAGGAGAGCATGCAGAGATAAACAGAGATTACAGGTTTGACAGGTATACATTCACAGGTGCACACAATTACAGTGAACCAAGGTATGTAGAACAGGTTCTTAACAGCAGCAGGAAAAGACAAATCCAGTAAAGCAAAAATCCGGAAAAGGAGCTGAGTTAAATTGAAATATGTAATTAAAATGTGAAAGTAAATGTTGTAATTAATTTTTTATTGTTTGTGATGCAAAGGCAAGTATCCTAAAGAAAAGACAAAAATTCCACTATAGCATGAAATATTGTACATATTATTATGATTTTAAATTGAGTTGGACAAAGAAATGAGGAAGCAGAAGACCAAGAGGTATGACCATTCATTTCGAATTCCTAGAGGAATACAAACAATCTTGTGAGAATTCCTATATAAGATCAATTTGATAAGCTCAAAAAGAGCGAGAGAGCGAGAGAGAGAGAGAGCAGATATAGAGAATGCAGAATATAGAAGAATAAAGCATAGAAGATTAAGAGAAGAAGAGCAGATACAAAACAGAGTTGATATCTGGAGTAAATCAACAAACATTCAGCTTAATAGCTGTCAGTTGTGCTGACAAAGGTTGAAGCCTCCTATAGGTTGGTGCCTACAGAAAATTGAAGGGAGTTGGTGCTTCCTTGCAAGTTGTAGCTTGCAGAATTGAGGTTGGAGCCTCCTGTAGGTTAGTGCCTGCAGAAAAAAAGTGGTGAGAGGGAGTAGGAGCTTGCCTTTGCATCACAACAATAATAAGATGTGGTTTTCTCCCGTTATGGGTTTCCACTTATATCTGGTGTCTCTGTGCATGATAGTTATGTATTGAATCTGATATGTATCATCTTCTTAATACCTGCAACTCTCATATTAAGTCTACTGCTATATTAAACTAATACTTGCTGCTTGCATTCTAAGATTACTTGCACATTAAATTGGATATGAAATGAAGGTGTAAATAGCTTAATGAAAGGTTTTAAAAGATCAGTAATGCATTAAACTGATTCACCCCCCCCCCCCCTCTCAGTTTAATTAAAGGTTCAACAATTGGTATCAGAGCAAGTTCCTTGTATATCAATCTAACAACTAAAAGGAGATCCTGGGCTCTCAAGATGGCAAGTCAAGAAGGAAGCTCAACCAAGAAAGCCCCTTTCTTTATAGGTGCAAATTATGCCTTTTGGAAAATAAGAATGAAAGCTTATATAATGTCTTTAGGATTAGAAGTTTGGGATGCTGTGGAAATTGGATATGTCACACAGTCAACTGATACAGAGAAAGAAGCTAAACAAAGCTTTGTAGCTAATGCAAAAGCAATGAATGCAATCTTAAATGGACTATGTGAAGCTGAGTTTATCAAAATAATGCATAGTAAGATTTCCAAAGATATGTGGGACACTCTAGAGAATATCCATGAGGGAAATAAAAAGGTTAAGACTGCCAAACTTCAAGTATATAGAGCCCAATTTGAAAATTTAAAAATGAATGATGATGAAGATGTTGGCAGCTTCTTCTTAAAAGTTGCAGAAATTGTTAGCAGTATGAAAGCTCTTGGAGAAACAATACTAGAAGGTATAATTGTACAAAAGATTCTAAGATCTCTTCCATCCAGATTCAATCCCAAGGTGTCTGCAATAGAAGAAACAGCTGATTGGGAGACCTTGACCATGAACCAGCTACTAGGAAATCTTATAGCAGATGAGATGAGGCTCCCACAGAAGAAGCCAAGTACAAGGGAGGCATCATTCAAAACAGAAAAGAAGAAAGAAGAAAAGGAAGACATATGCTCCTGCTCTAATGAAGAAGAGGCTAAATTTGTCAAGAAATTGGATAGAGGCTCAGGTAGATACAAAGGTAAAATTCCTTTTAAATGCTTTAATTGTGGAAGAGTTGGACATTATGCTGCTAAATGTTCTCACAAGAAAGTAAGAAATCAAGCTCAAGAATCAGAGAAAGACACATCAAAGAATTGGCAGAAAGGAAAGAAATTCAGCAGAAAATCCTTCTATGCTCAGCAAGACAATAGTGCATCTGAAGACTCATATGAACCCTCAGGAGAAGAGGGAACCTCTGAATTTTTACTAATGGCCATAGAAGATCTTGAAGGACTCTTGCTAGAAGAAGAAGAAGAAGGGGAAGTCGATCTTGAGGGGGAGCTAAGAAGTGCTCTGGAGGAGATTGACGGACTCAAACTAAAATGCAGAAAACAAAAAGAGATTCTCCTCAAATGTGTGAAAGAAGAAAAAAATTCAGAAGTCCTCATGCAGCTGAAGATAAATCTTGAAGAAGCCAAGAAGATAGAAGATATGTTACTTCAACAAATCAAAGATAAAACTCGAGAACAAGAGAAGCTGGAAGAAGAAATTCTGTGTCTGAGAAGGAAATTAGAAAGTGCTCAACAAAAAGTTTCTATATACCCTTCTCAAATGACAAGTTCTGGTAAGTTGAATGAAATCTTGGATGCTCAAAGATCTCCTCTAATAAAAACTGGGATAGGCTATGAAGGAGAATCAAGTAAAGGCAAAGAAAAGAAAAACAAAAATATAATTTTTGTGAAAGCAAAGAAGGCTGATGAAGCAGCTCAAATAATTCCTACAAAGGAAGAAACATGTAATGAGAAAGACAGAGACCAGAAGAAACCTCTAATAACAAATATTGTAACAAATACTAAGACAACAGAGAAAGGATCATATATTCCTGATTATATCAAATTTGGAAGCCATCAAAGGAGATTCTTGCTTCCTATGAAGAATGCCACCTGTTATGTCTACCACAAGCCGGGACACATTGCTACATATTGTCATGCAAGGAGGAATGATTCAAACCAGCAAAAGATGCAAGCATGGAAGAGACAACCTTACATCAGGTATGCAAGTAATTTCTATGGTTATTGTTTTTATTGTAAGGATTTTGGCCATGGAATTATTGAATGTAGAAAGTATGGACAAAGACTGATGTTCAATACCTCAAGGAGGTTTATGAGTCAAAGCAATTTTTTTCATGCTCACAATTCTGCAAAAAATATAATCAAATGTTGTATATGCAATCAAGTTGGACATATATCTTCCAAGTGTTCTCTAAAGGGATATAATTTATCACCTCACAAAAGATACCAAACAAAAGAGGGCCTCCAGTGGATAAAGAAGGTGAATAAATGTGACTTGGCTTTAACTGCTCAAGATTTGAAGAGTCAATGGTATTTGGACAGTGGCTGCTCTAAACACATGACAGGAGATAAAAACAAGTTTTTAACTCTTGACGAAAGGAATTCGGGCAATGTCACTTTTGGAAATGACAAATCAGGAAAGATCAAGGGAAAAGGATCAGTCAGCATAGACAATGGCAGAGGAAAGGCTCAAGATGTATTATATGTAGATGGGCTGAAAGAAAATTTACTGAGTGTCAGTTAGATGTGTGATAAAGGCTGTGAAGTTCTCTTTAGAGCACAAGATTGTGTAGTCAGATCAAGCACAACAGGAAAAACTCTACTCAAAGGTGTTCGAACAGAGAGTAATGTGTACATAGTGAGAGAGGAGGATGAAGCCTGCCATCTTAGCAACCTCGAGGAGT
Organism: Pinus albicaulis; assembly: GCA_034641835.2. NCBI lineage: Eukaryota > Viridiplantae > Streptophyta > Pinopsida > Pinales > Pinaceae > Pinus > Pinus albicaulis. The sequence goes on from CM076577.1 coordinate 1,398,489,074, forward strand.
CATGGTTATGGCATAAGAGATTGGGACATCTCAGCTTTGACCATATCATTAGACTGAGCAAGAAGAAAGCTGTCAGAGATATGCCAGAAATAAAAAGGCCCTCAAACACAATATGCAAATCTTGTCCGTTGGGGAAACAAACTCGCACATCCTTTAAATCTAAAGAAGAGTTATCAACAAGAAGACCACTGCAACTTGTGCACATGGATCTGTGTGGACCTGCAAGAACTAAAACACCAAGTGGAGAGTCCTACTTTATGCTGATAATAGATGATTTCTATAGAATGACATGGGTTGCTTTTCTCAAGAATAAATCGGAAGCTCTGGACAAATTCAAAACATTTAAAGCATTAGCAGAAAATCAGACAGGATGCAAGCTGAAATGCATCAGATCAAACAGAGGAGGTGAATTCACTGATTATGACTTTGCAAACCTATGCAATGAACATGGCATAAAACAAAAATTTACTATTGCAGGGACACCTCAGCAGAATGGAGTAGCAGAGAGACAAAACAGATCTGTTCAACAAATTTCCAGAGCCATGATGCAAGAGAATAATATTGCTCAAACCTTTTGGGCAGAAGCAGTGCACACAGCAGTACATATCCTTAATAAAGCTCACTTAAGGCCAAGCAGTGACAAGACTCCCTATGAACTATGGCATGGAAAGCCAGCCTCAATCAAACATTTCAGAATCTTTGGAAGCAAGTGTTACATAAAGAATAATGATGAAAATCTTGGCAAATTTGATGCAAGAGCGGATGAAGGGATATTTCTAGGATATGATTCCAAAAGCAAAGGGTACAGGTGCTACAAAAATACCCTTTGGAAGATAGTTGAAAGTATTGATGTGAGATTTGATGAAGAACTTCCAAACAATACTAGAGATACAAACTGTTGTAGTACATCAGACAACAATGAAGAAGAAGATCAAAATGATGATGAAACTAGCAAAACATCAGAATATGCTGGACTGAACTCAAAAACCCCCTCACGATGCACTTAAAAGAACCATCTAGAAGATCAAATCATAGGAGACAAGAATGTAGGAGTGCAAACAAGAAGGCAGCTAACTGAACAGACAGAAGAAGTATACATAGCCTTGTTGTCACAAATAGAACCAAAGAAATTTGATGAAGCCAACAAGGACAAGTCTTGGGTAAATGCAATTAATGAAGAATTGGACCAAATTGAGAAAAACAATACCTGGGAACTAGTTCCTAGACCTGCTGAGAAAAATGTCATAGGCTCAAAATGGGTATTCAAAAACAAAATGAATGAGCAAGGACAAGTAATCAGGAATAAAGCTAGGCTGGTCTGCAAAGGATACTCACAAAAAGAAGGACTTGATTATGATGAAACATTTTCCCTTGTAGCCAGAATGGAAGCTATCAGAATGTTCCTGGCATTTTCATGCTACCAAGATTTCAAGGTATATCAAATGGATGTAAAATCTGCTTTTCTTAATGGCGATCTAGAAGAAGAAGTGTACATGGAACAACCAAAAGGTTTCTCATTGACAGATAAAGAAGACTATGTATGCAAACTGAAAAAGGCCCTATATGGACTGAAACAGGCTCCTCGTGCTTGGTACTCAAGACTGGATAAATATTTGCAAAAACAAGGTTTTAAAAGAGGTGGAGTAGACAACAATCTATACATAAAAGCCCATGAAAATGAACTCCTGATTGTTGTTGTATATGTTGATGACATTATGTTTGGAAGCAACAGAGATGAGCTAGCAAAAGGATTTGCAGAAGAGATGAAATCAGAGTTTGAAATGTGCATGATTGGAGAGCTCAGTTTCTATTTAGGACTTCAAATTCAGCAAAGGAGCACAGGTACATTCATCTCACAAGAAAAATACTTAAAGGAAATGCTGAAAAAGTTCAAAATGGAGGAATGCAAACCTGTGTCAACTCCCATGACCACAGGCTGCAAGCTATGTGCTGAGAATGGGTCTGTTGATATAGATCAAAAACTTTACAGATCCATGATTGGAAGTCTATTGTATCTTACTGCATCAAGACCAGACATCATGCTAGCAGTAGGACTAGTGGCAAGATATCAAGCAGCACCTAAACAAAACCATCTTTTGGCAGTAAAAAGAATACTCAGATATCTACAAGGAATAGCACAATACGGACTTTGGTATCCTAAAACCAAAAAATTCACTTTATCAGCATTAACAGATGCAGATTGGACCAGCTGTGTGGATGACAGGAAGAGTATAAGTGGAGGTGCATTCTATCTAGGAGAAAGTCTAGTGGCATGGCTAAGCAAGGAACAAACATCCATCTCTTTGTCTACAGCTGAAGCAGAATATATAGCAACAACAACATGTTGTACACAAGTCATGTGGACGAAGCAAACTCTTCAAGACATGAAGGTAAGCATTGATGAACCTATTTCAATCAAATGTGATAATACAAGTGCTATAAGTATATCTAAAAATCCTGTACTTCACTCAAAAACTAAACATATTCCAATCAAGTATCATTTCCTCCGAGAACAAGTGGCTCAGAAGATAGTAAAGCTGGAATATGTACCAACGAAAGAATAGATAGCTGATATATTTACCAAACCTCTTGCTAGAGAACCATTTCAATACTTGAGAGATAAACTAGGGGTAGTATCTGCAGATGCTACTCTCTGATATAAAGAGAAAACACAATTTTAGGGGAAGAAAAAAACGAAAATATCATTCCAGGGGGAGAATAGCCAACAAGGAAAGCATGAATCAGGTCCTCAGGATCAAAGGATTAAAGCAAAAGAACACCAAGCTATTATCCTAGAACTGTATCAATTTACAGTGTATATTCAAATTCAAAGTGTTCTCTCAACAAGTCTTTTACATCACTATGGAGCAGCATGTAGAAGAGAACCTAAACATAACTCACAGATAGGAAATGCAAAAAGTAGCCCTTTGCCATTGATGTCAAAGGGGGAGGATGAGCAAACAACAGCAGAAAGAGCAGGCAAACAGAGAAAAAGTATTGCCATCAATGCCAAAGGGGGAGACTGTTGGAAATGTTGTCATTGATGGCAAAGGAGGTAACAGATGCAGAGATAGGAACAGTTGCAAGGAGATGGCAAAGGACAGAGGCAACAGAGAAGAAGTAGAGGTAGCAAAGAAAAAGCAGAGGAAGCAAAGGAAATGAATTGATGTAAAGAGCCATTCAAGGTGCAGAGGAGTGAAGAAGTTTTGCATTACATGAGATTTTGTAATTGGGGGTCTAAATGGGTCTATGATGCTGTAGTGTGCAATTTTGAGGTATGGTGTGTAAATAAACTCTGTGGCGAGGTTTTTGTGTCGAATAAATAAACTCTGTGGCAAGGGTTATGTGTGGATAGACCGTTGAACCCACAGTGGAACACAAATTGAATATGTGGAATGTATGAGCCGTGATTCTGTGTGGGATTGGAATAAATTGATGCCTACAGAAAGTCATTAGTTATGCGTAGCCATACCTGTAGTTACCAGCAAGATAAATTATGGTGGAAGATTGTGATGAAAGGTGTTGACTCTGTGTAATGGCTCAATCTCTGAACTCTGGTAGCCAATGATGTCGTGGTATTGATTATCCCACGAGTTTCGGGGTTAACAGTTTGATATAATCTCTGTACATTAAATAGGCAGCGGAACTCGGAGCATTGGAGCGGAATCGAATATGACCTGAACAGGAAGGGCTACACAGGCCTACACCTGTACTTGCAGATAGCTGCATAGGAAAGGAAGAAGGCCATTAGCTTGAAGATCTGGCCAGTCAGTAATTTTAGCAGGATAGATATAAATATTGTCGACATGGGCGAAGAAATCGGAGGACGGACGAAGATTTATACCAGAAGTGTTGAAGAAATATAAGCAGGTGGAAGTAAAGCGAAAAGGTGGGTTGAATTATATAACGGAACCTGGAGAGGCGGAACCTTGACCGGAGAACAGTGGAAGGGGTGAAAACCACAAGCAGTTTCACGGAGGGCGGATTTCCCATTCCGCACCACCTTTCAACCGTGAGGTGGTTTTACAGATTTCGCAGTGATTCCATTGATCATATGCCACATGGGTAGGCCACTATTCAAATAGCACTTGTTAACCTACGCCTTCGCGCGTTAACTATCAAACCAAGAAGCCGAGTGAAATGCACGAGAACCGTTGATTTGGAGGAGGGCAATCGGACGGTGTTCAGCTGGCGGAGATGCTCAAAGTTTAATGGAAGAACCCGGATGTTAAGCAAGGTACGACGCGTCCGTTTGATTGAATTGTGGGCCCGGCGGGGTCATGTATATATATGAAATTGGTTTATAAATGTTATTCGACATGATATTAACCTTAATATAAGATCTGACAGAGCCATGTGTAAAGAGTTGGTTTATTAAAGTTAGCCGACGCATTATGAGGGCATATATGGAGATATTACAATAATTTACATGGATTAATATATGTAAGTGCCGAGGGTAATTTATATGGTTCGATAATGTTGCGTATGAAGGTTGTAATGCGAAGTTGGCGCATAGGTAGATGCAATGGACTGTTGGGATATAACTATAGAGGGATGTTGAAGTTATGTCTTAATTCTATGAATTAAGATATTAAAATAAACCAAACTTATCTGAGAAGATTGCCAGTGCAGAATAAGCGAGATTGCCGGTTTGGAAATGAAAGTTTGGGATGTATTTACACACAGTCAAGAGAAATATTAGAAGTTACTGGGAATGTGGGTGAAGCGGGGTTACCCCTGCACCAAAGTGGAACCCGGTTATTTGCATTAATATATATTAAGGTTGCGAGTAATTAAAGAACGCAGTGATATATGTATGTCTTGGAGAGCACATTATTAGAGGAGGCATTAAAATAAACCCTTAGATTTATTGATTATTATCTAAGTGCCAACCGAGAAAATAGCCAGCCTTACTTAATTGAAATTGCCAGCGTAGAATAAGTGCAGAGAGAGAGATTTCCCGGGTTGGAATATGATTGAGCATGAAAACTTAAATGCAATTATGGAAAAGGAAAAAGAAGAGGAGAGCATGCAGAGATAAACAGAGATTACAGGTTTGACAGGTATACATTCAAAGGTGCACACAATTACAGTGAACCAAGGTATGCAGAACAGGTTCTTAACAGTAGTAGGAAAAGACAAATCCAGTAAATCCAAAATCCGGAAAAGGAGCTGAGTGAAATTGAAATATGTAATTAAAATGTGAAATTAAATGTTGTAATTAATTTTTATTGTTTGTGATGCAAAGGCAAGTATCCTAAAGAAAAGACAAAAATCCCACTGTAGCATGAAAAATTGTACATATTATTATGATTTTAAATTGAGTTGGACAAAGAAATGAGGAGGCAGAAGACCAAGAGGTATGACCATTCATTTCGAATTCCTAGAGGAATACAAACAGTCTTGTGAGAATTCCTATATAAGATCAATTTGATAAGCTCAAAAATGAGAGAGAGAGAGAGAGAGAGAGAGAGAGAGAGAGAGAGAGAGAGCAGATATAGAGAATGCAGAATATAGAAGAATAAAGCAGAGAAGATTAAGAGAAGAAGAGAAGATACAGAACAGAGCTTATATCTGGAGTAAATCAGCAAACATTCAGCTTAATAGCTATCAGTTGTAGCTGACAAAGGTTGAAGCCTCCTGTAGGTTGGTGCCTACAGAAAATTGAAGGGAGTTGGTGCTTCCTTGCAAGTTGTAGCTTGAAGAATTGAGATTGGAGCCTCCTGTAGGTTGGTGCCTACAGAAAAACAGTGGTCAGCGGGAGTAGGAGCTTTCCTTTGCATCACAACAATAATAAGATGTGGTTTTCTCCCGTTATGGGTTTCCACTTATATCTGGTGTCTCTGTGCATGATAGTTATGTATTGAATCTGATATGTATCATCTGCTTAATACCTGCAACTCTCATATTAAGTCTACTGCTATATTAAACTAATACTTGTTGCTTGCATTCTAAGATTACTTGCACATTAAATTGGATATGAAATGAAGGTGTAAATAGCTTAATGAAAGGTTTTAAAATATCAGGAATGCATTAAACTGATTCACCCCCCGCCCCCCCCCCGCTCAGTTTAATCAAAGGTTCAACACAAAAGATGCAGCAAATGAGAAGACTACCTCAAGCAAGCAAATGGAAAAGACAATCTTTCACTAGGTACACAAATCATTTCCATGGCTACTGTTATGCATGCAATAATTTTGGACATAAATTTGTTGATTGTAAATTATGTTCAACAAGGGGAATGAAATATTATACATCAGCTCAAATAGGCCTTGGAAAAGTAAGATGTTATGTATGCCTCAAGATTGGTGACAAAGAAAAAGACTGTAATCTGCCATATACATTAAAGAACTCTAGACAGATGATGGAATCAAAGAAAATCAAACAAAACTATGAATCTAAGAGAAGTACAGACATTATGATGAAACCCAAAAAAGTATGGAAGGAAAAGAGAAAGGGGGAGCCTATTATCTCAATAACATAATGAAAACATCACAGTATCAGGGAAAGCTACTCTAGAAAACAAAGCAAATATCCAACCAGTGATAAATATGAAGCAACATCCCAGGGGGAGAGCAGTTCATAAATAATCCCCATGAAATTAGTATAAGAAGAGCTCCTTGGAATGAAGATAGCTATAAGGACAGGAAGGGAAAGGATTTTTTCTCCAACAGAGAACTACAAAGAAAGAAGAACACCTGAAGCACACAATAGCTAACAGATTGATGGAAGAAAGCAGCAAGCAGCCATAATGGTATAAAGAACTTCAGCCTTGAACATGTTTCAAATTAAGAAGGATGAGTAAGAAAAGTGCCCATCATATTTTCATTACATCTTTCATCTATGAACAGTATCTATGAAAAGTCCCCTTGGAAGAATTCAGTTAAGTGAGTAATAAATCTTTGAGTAATCAGCCCATGAAGATTCATAGATAAGAAATTGAAGATGTCATCCTGAAGTTCATTATGTTAAAATAGTTGAATTGTATGTAAAGCAGCAATGATTCTGGAGCAGTCCTAGAAAAGAAAATGCAGTGACATTCCTTTGAACAAAATGGCAGAATAAACAAATGGTTAAAGATGCCAAGATCAAATTCAGGATATTGATGACTGTTGGTGTGAACAGTGGAAAGCTGAATAGTAGAATTTATTAAGGATGTATCAATTATCGGTTAATGTGCAAGCTGAAGTGAAATCTCTGCATGATTTATCAAAGTAGTATCAATTGGTATTTAGATACAAGCAACATGCCTATCAACAGAATACCAGGTGTTATCAGTGGAGCAGCAGTATGGTACAGGTCCTCAGGATCAAGGGATTATGGAAAAAGTACACCAAGTTAGTATCCCAGAGTTATCTGCATTATTCAAGCATGAAAAGGTCAATTACAGAGCTAAAGGATCAGTATTTTGTTTTGAAACATTATATTGAGCATTAAAGCAGTATCTTTTTCTATATATTTGCATGCCTTCCTGAAGTCAGTACATATATATCAAGTCTCTCTCTTGAAATCATTCATAACACTGTGTGAAGTCTGTTTTCTAAGTTTTCAATTAATCATCTTGAATATGCTTCTATGCAAGATCATCCTGATAGAATAGTCAAAGTATCTGAAGCATAAAGGACTAGTTGTTATTACCATTTAAAGCTCAAAAGTCTTTTGTTAGTTCATCTAAATCCTTCTTCAGCACAAGGGATTTGATGGTAATTCACCTTTAAAGAGAAATTGATCATTGACATACATACCTCCTCATGTCATAAAGAAAACTGTATGATGGATAAGTGAGACTGACCAATACATTGAAGGGTTTGTTTTCAAAGTATAATGTGCAAGCAGTAAAAGTCATTTTGTCTCTTATATTGAAAGATATTGCCTAATCTCACAATAAGTTGTAAACTCTGGTTTGATTCATTGTTCACAGCAGCAACAAGGACCTTTCAGTCTTTAAGAGTAATATCCCTATCAGCAGTCTAGCACATATGACCAACAACAGGCAGTACAGGTGAACCACAGCTATAAATATTGGCATCATCATCATATTTGAACAAATGTTGTACTGCAAATGTGTATTGCAAAAGAAGACATATTCCACCTACAATCTTCCTCAACAGATATGTATTTCTGATGAAGATCATACTAGAGACTGAAGTATATTTGAAGCCTTCTCAGTATTTTAGTTTTGATGCACTGATGCATCTATGATTAGATAAGGCTAGTACAATGTGTTCTATGAAGTGTCATTATCTTCATTTTAGCGTTATACAAGTGAAAGGAGTTTGTGCTTTGGGATTGTATCAGCTTACTATGTATATAAAAGTTCAATAATTCTCAAAAGTGTTCTCTCAACAACTCTTGTACACTAGTTTGGAGTAGCAACGTACAAAGTCAGAAGAAGAAGGCCTAAGTGCATCTCAGAGAGAGGAAATGCAGAGAGAATCTACACTGAGAGATGTGCAACCCTTTGCCATTGATGTCAAAGGGGGAGGAAAATCAGATAGGCAGAGGAAGCATTGGATTATTGGTGGATGTGTTGCCATCAATGCCAAAGGGGGAGACTATTGGAAATGTTGTCATTGATGGCAAAGGAGGAAGCAGAAGAAAAGGAGAAGATAGCAGAGAAGAACAGAGGCAGAGTATATTTACAGGGAGCATGAGAAGAATAGAGGGAGAGTATATATACAGAGACAGGGCAGCAAAAAGAGAAGCAAGCAGCGCAAAGGAGACAACATAGATGACAAAGGATATAGGCAGAAGAAGACTGTTGAAATGAAACGGAAAATACAGTGACAAGAGTGCAAATCTGGAAGAGCAACAGAAATACAGTGACAGAGGTAGAGAAACAATTGAGCAGTGGAGGCAGAGGCAGAGCCGTTATCAAACAGTGAAATGATCAACGTTGAATTAACGTAATAATGAAATAGGCTTCATATATTGAAGCGTTGAAGAAATAAGAAATAAACCCTGTGTTAAGGAATTATGAATAGAAATGAGTCATTGGTAATTACAGTACAGACCAAGAAACTGTGTTGAGGAATTGCACATGAAAGGTAGAGTTCATATATATATATATAAGCGCGACGGAACCCTTAGGGAAAAGGAGAGGAACCACGAGTACTCTGAACAGTGACAGTGGGTTTGCGAAATCAACCACACCCATATCACACCGCCTTTGTACGGTAAGCTGTATTTCCAATTTGAACACGATCAATGCCATAGGCTGACACGTGGCCTTAAGCGGTTTGGAGATACCACTCTCATCGCGAGTTAAAAGCCCATCCATCTAAGTCATGCGAGATTTGATTGAGAACGTTAGATCATCTGAAGCAGTGTGACGTGCTATCCGCCATTGGATGTGGACAGGTCATTAGTGTGGAGCCCAGTCCTAATTTGTATTGATCGGGACTATTCAAACTATTGTTGCGAGTTTAACCGAGGTATGTCTGATGTGGTTGAGATTTGTTATGACGCTTCCAAAATTGAAGAAGGTCAATATATATATATTGATATTGATATATTGTAAGTCACATATAATGGTTGAATATGCAAAGTTGGCGCAATATTAATTGTGTGATATATGGGTTAATATATGTACATGCCACGCGTTGAGTTTGGATTGAACCAGGGGTTGAGTTGTAAGATTGAATGTACAAGGTTGACTAGTGAACGCTGAGTCAATGTATACAAAGGTATTGTGAATGTCCTTTATAAGCTTGGACTTTATTTTTATATGGAGAACTAACGAGGGTGATTAGTAGAGCATGGGACCCGTGATCCATAAGATGATATATGTGCCGCATTAATATATATAAACTTTGAGTGAATGCTATAAACTTGGTGTATGTAATTAAAAGAACTGGAACCATTTATAGCATTAAGACTAAGGTTTTCTAATGAAGTACATGGCTAAGTCTATGCTGGGAGAAGAAACATTAAATGAACTACGGAGCCCGAGAAGTCATATATATACATAGATATCAGTGCTGGGCTTATGTCTAAGTCCAAGACTTAATATAATGTTGACAGAAGATATTGGGTGTGTAGGGTGGGACCCCCCTACATATTATTTTGAGAATCATAACCCAAGCTGGAGGATACACTAAAGCTAAAGCGGAAAATCTATATATATATGCAGCGCCCTATGTATATTGTGCCTTATACACAAAGGTTCAAAGCACACACACACACACACACACAGATATATATATATATATGAAGCGCTTTATGGACAAAGGACCAGGACTACAATACAAAGCATATGTATCATATTATTGTGCGCAAGATTAAAAGAACCAAAGGTTCTATTGTTCGGGTTTAAAACAAATGAAGTACCATAAGGTGGGACCCTCACCCAATCGCATCGGAGAAAGTTCGCAGCGGAACATGTTAAAAAAAGACTGCGATTACGATGAAGTTCCGGACTCGATGGGATTATAAAAAATGATTCATATATGGTTGAGTTCTAGCAAACACTGTTTCGCCGCATCGGAGAAGGAGCAGGGCATCGGAACATGCAAATGCAAGTTGTGATTGCGATTAATCGCAATCAGAAGTATTCAAAAAGCGATTCATCGCATCGTCATATCAAAGTGAACATTGACTGATCGCAATCGGAAATAGTGATCACATCGCATCGTATCGGAGGATAATACAAGCTCGGCAAGTGGGCCTGAAAGGGCATTTTTATGTATTAAAATTATTCTTTATTGTTATATTGAACGCAGAAATTTATATGTTAAAAATAATTCTTATCATGCCAAGAGTTAAACTTGCATTATATATAAAAATCGCTTGGGATATAATTCTAAAGTTGAAGATTTGTTGTGGTGTCTCATAGCAACTGAGTTGAGGACACAATAGGTGTTAAAGCCTCAGGCCCGATGTGTGAAAGCCATGAACACATATTGAACGATTCAATGATTTATTAACCATTGGGTTATGGTTTCTAAGGTTCGAATATCAAAATAATAATGCCGAGAATGAACATTAATTGCTTGAAATAATAGAAGGAGAGAACCTTGCATAGAGGGCATATATTGGGTTTATAACCATGGTGATATTAAAGCCTCCGCATTCAGTTATTTAAACTTCCAGTAAAGGAAACCAAAGCATTGGAATTTGCCCAGATTTAAAGTCAGTAGTTATATATATTGTAACACAGCTATATATATACAGCAGAAACACAATCACGGTGAACAAGAATATGCACAGGAATGAATTTGACAGGTGTACAGGCACAAAAAACTGGAAAATATGCAGAAGACAGTGAGCAGAAGAAGGCAGAACAGTTACCTGACAGCAGCAGAAAAGACAAAGCCAGCAAAGCCAAAAGCCAGAAAATGAGCTAAGTAAAATTGTCTTTATGTAACTGAAAATGTGACTGTAAATGTTGTAATTGATTTTATATTGTTTGTGATTCATTGGCAAGTCTCTGGAGGAAAACAAAACTCCCACTGTAATATTGAAATTAATGCATATTGTTATATTTTTCTGAATGAGCAGGTAAAAGAAATGAGAAGGCAGAAGACTAAGAGGTATGGCTATTCATTTCAAATTCCCTAAGGAAAACAAACAGTCATAAGGAATTCTATATAGGATAAATCATCTTGATATGCAGAGAGAGTTTTTTTTTAAAAGAGTGAAAAGATAGAGAATGTAGAGTACAGAAGATTGAGGCAGAAAAGATAAGAAAGAGAGGAGTAGAAAGAGATGATATAGAATAAAGCTGATATCTGAGGTAAATCAGCAAACATTTCTTTTGATAAATTGAGGAAGTTGGAGCTTCCCTATCAAGTTGAAGCTTGATAGATGTCAGTTGTAGCTGACTAAGGTAGGAGCCTCCTGTAGGTTGGTGCCTATAGAAAATAGATGGGAGTTGGTGCTTCCACATCAAGTTGTAGCTTGATAAAATGTCAGTTGTAGCTGACTGAGGTTGGAGCCCGCTGTAGGTTGGTGCCTGCAGAAAATTGATGGGAGTTGGAGCTTCCTTGCAATTTTTAGCTTGCAGAATTGAGGTAGGAGCCTTCCGTGGGTTGGAGCCTACAGAAAATTAGTGGTGAGAGGGAGTTGGAGCATGCCTTTGCATCACAACAATAATAAGATTTGGTTCTCTCCCTTTATGGTTTTCCACTTATATCTGGTGTCTCTGTGCATGATTTCTATGTGTTGATGTGGTTTATCTAACCTGCTTAATACTTGTTGCTTACATATTAAGACTGTTGTTACATTAAAAAATCTGCTTGATGTTTACTGCTCACAAATTACGATTTCTCACATATTAGGTTGACCTTGAAGTGAAGGTGTAAATTAGTTTAACGAAAATTTTTAAAAGTCCATGAATGTGTTAAACTGATTGAACACCCCCCCCCCCCTCTTAGTTTAACTAAGGGTTCAACAAGGAAATGGAGGGGACCCTAGAGGAGGACTAAAAAAAAATAAAAAGAAGTATTTTGGATGGATAAATAACCAATCTGAAATGGATCTGAAGGTACAGGATCAGATCTGAAAAATGGTTGAACACATTGAAATTTTATACAACCTACTTCAAGTAAACACCTCCTAGAAATGTGGAAGTGTACTAAAGCCCTAGGGGACTAGGTTCCTACTTCGACGAGTAAAACAGAGCAAGTACAAGTCCAAAATGGGTGGAGATGAAGGTCAGATAACCCTGAACAATAGCCTAGACAAACCCAAAAAAATCTGAGAAAAATTCCTGCAAAACGTTTAGGTCGCAATTTCTGACCTGATTTCTGCAAAGGTCGCGGGTTTGGGGCTGTTTTTTGCATCCTGGAAGTTCAGGTCATAGGTTTTGGCCTAAAAATTGCAACCTGTACTTCCGAAACTCTCGGGAGAAGTTTTCACGAAAATAATTGTCGTCTCAGCTGCGACTGATACCTGTCACCTGCGCAATAGGTCTGGAAACACATGAAAGTTAGAATTTTTATTGTTTTAGGGTTTTATATGTTAAAGACAACATCAAGAAAGAAAAACAAGAAGCTGAAGAAAAATCTTAGGGTTTTAAGCGGCTAGTCATGCAGGGATCTAAAAAACGACAAAGGTCATAATCGTAAACCCTTGTGGAGTCGCCAGTTGTTAGGATGAATTCTAATCATAAGTGTACAAAAAAAGCTCACTTTATTTGTGCATAAAAAACATCCCTAACATCAAAGATGACTGCCAATTTCATTAGATCTATATTTAGTTGACCAAGATAAATGCTACAAAATCTAGATCTATGCAGTAAAAGACATTAAGCAGTAAATAAAAGCAAGAGTTTCTCCATGCATCTAATAGACAAGAAAATAATATTTTTAAAGAATTTTTGTATTTTTTGACACCTGGGAAGAGAACATAGAAAGGTGTTACCAGTCCCACTCAATGCGATGGGTTCTTACATGTACTCAGCACGTCAGATCTAAAATCTCTCTCTCTTGATGGTATATAAAACCCAGAAAAAAATGGAACTCAAAGGGAGCTCACAAAAAAAATGGTAGCAAAATATGACAATGATGGAGGATCAAAGTTAGACCAAAAGTATAGATCCAGAGTGATCTTTAGGCAACAAAAGGTAGTGAGTGAATGGAAAAACTCTTCTATTTATAACAAAATATTGAGTTAGTCTAGATATTGGTGCATAATTAAAATATTATTAACCAAATATAGATCCGACTTTTATGGAATATTTTATTATATTTGTTGGAGGGAAAAAAAATTGAATATGGTCAAATCCCTTTATTTTTAAATAATAAATAAACAAATTATTTATTTATTATTTTAATGATGTGGTTGAGTAATAATTAAGTAAATAATGATTTATTCAATTATTTGAAAATGATATAGTCAAATTTAACAAAGAATATTATTTAAATAAGGTTGAAATAATTATTCATAGAAAATAATAAGATAAATAATGATTTATCTAATTAATTTTCCTGTTTTGGGTTAAATATGATCAAGAATATTAATTAAACTGTTTTTTAACTAATTACTCCTTGAGGAAAATCAAACAAATGTGGATTTATTCAATATTTCCTCATGGGGTTTCCTGTTTAGACCATAAACAACTTAATAAATTAAGGATTACTAAGTTATTTTTCATAGTGAAAGCAATTTTACTTAGGGTAAAATTGGTCTTACATGGTATACTCTGGCCCATCTAATAGTAACAGGTTAGATGACCAAAAAATGGTGTAATAGCCTTCTTGAGGAGATGAACTAGTAGAGGTTCCAGCTTTCATTTGTAGGTTAACATTATCATTCTTGTCCTGAAAACTATCTAAACTTGCATGCTCGTCATAAGCTGCATGTCTATAATCTTCTTCTTGCAACAAAGGATTAAATCAATGGCAATCATCTTGGAAACAAACTTGACATATTTGCATATTAGAACTTGGAACAAAAGTTCTCTTTGAAGTTGCCTCACATGCCTTCATGGCTTTGGAGTCTTTTCCATTAGATTGCACATAACCAAGACCAAATTTATTAGGTCGTTCCTCAACCAAAATAGGTCCAACCATGCCTTGTGCATGCTTGCCTAAACCCTTGCCTTCATATCCCATTTTAAACATTAACTTGGACCCTATACCTCTAGTGTGCTTTTCAAAAGAACCGACACATCTTTTTGAAGAGGAAACCGAAGACAAATTAGAGTGAATTACCTTTTCTTCAAACATGTTCTTGGTCAAAGCCTCTTGGGCTTGAGGGAGATGCATCTCCATATCATGCAATATTTGAAGAATGTATTCCTTCTCTTCCTTGATGGAAAACAATTTTTTACGAATTTCAGTGCTTTCTCTTCTATCTTCAAACAAAATCTGCACCATGTCCTTCAAGATGTACGAGCCACGCTTCATATCTTCATCGAAGAATCTTGTGAAGGAGGAGGATTTGGAAATTTCACTTGAAGAAGTTTTCATTATCATGTCAATGAAAAAAAGTAACATCCACAAAGTTCACAAAGCTTTAAAAAAAAATGACAAATCTTTTGAACAAAAATGGTTGTAGAGACAAACTCTTATTCAAGTAGCCAAACAACAAGCAACTGACAAAAGGGTTTGTTCTTCAAGGATGGCCTTGAGGTCCTTTGGGTAAGGAATATGCCTTCATCCCTTTCTTCCTTCTTGTCCTCTCCTGGACTTAGCTAACAATAGCTATCCCTTCACCTCCAACAAACTCAAACAACAATCAGTTTGCAAATGGTTGATCCGGATTTATACAGGAACGCAACAGAATAAACATATAAACATAAATACAGAGATGCAGCGGAAATAACACTTCATTTCATTAATATCAACGAACTGAATTTTGCTTACAGACAGAATGGAAATAAAACTAGCTAGGGCGCTGGTAGCTATCTCTGAGAAGAGATGTGGCGGCTACAGGCCTCTGAACCGTGTTACAATGAGGCTCGAGGGCCTATTTATCATTTAGAAACAATGGGAAATCCTAAACAGCCAAAACCCTAACCCTAGGAGATGAAGCGCCAAAACTATGGGCCCCGTTTGGGTAAATTGGTGTTTCAACTTCCCAGGGGCGTAACTTGGCATACGATCTCCGTTTGACGCATACCATACCTCGTTAGAAAGATCTATCCGAGGAATACAAATTGGAAATGGGCAACATCGGCCCGATGGACCCACAGCCCCGTTTCCCAAAAAAATGCTCTCAAGTAGGCCTCAAAACGGCTCCGAAGTTTGTGACCCTAAAATCGCTAAAAATAGTAACCGTGCCGAAACTGAAAAACTGAAATAGACAATGGTGGAGCCCCAAGTAGAATAGGTGGGTGACCACCAATATCCACCTGGATCATTCCTCCCCCCTTAGAAGCAATGGTCCCCATTGCGTTAAGTTCCTCCATGAGATGAGGAAATTTCTGCTGAACTTGGTCCCTGGTGAACCACTTTCCTTGGTGCAGGAGTTGGCCAGCTTTGACAACCCGATATAGTTGGATCTTCTGCTGGCGAGCGTTCTTGATTTGCATGTCCATGATGCAATCTGTGGTGGCCTGTTCCATGCAGTCTGGATTTAACTCAGTTGGTGTGAGTTGTTCTGCAATGTCCGAGGTGTCCAGTAGAGGTGGGAAGTAAGGACGAAGGCGATCCACATTGAAGACTGGGTGCAGACCAAGGAATGGTGGAACACTGAGCTCGAATGCATTGTTCCCTACAGCCTTGGTGATGGTGTACGGCCCGTATCGGAGCGGGCGAAGCTTGCGGTGGGGTCCAGTGAGGCGCTCCTTCTGCAAATGTAGCCATACTTTGTCACCCACCTGGAAGTTGTGTGGCACCCGGTGCTGATCATGGCGTTGCTTGTACTTGGCATTGGCTCTGTCCAATATATCATGAACCTGTTGGCGGATGTGTTGAATGCGCTCGATGAAGCTACTGGCTTTGTCAACTTCAGACTGGACATGAGCTGAATTGGCCTGAGCAGCTGCAAATGGCATGGCTACGTCAATGGGGCATAGTGGCTGGAATCCCAAGCCCACCTCAAAGGGGCTATGTCCGATTGAACTATGGAGAGCTCGATTATAACTATGTTGTTCATAAGGGAGGCTCTCGTCCCATGTGCGAGGATGCTTTGAATTGTACATGCGCATAATGTGTACAATCATTCTGTTGACGACCTCTGTCTGGCCATCTGTTTGGGGATGGAAAGCTGTGGACTTGGTGATCTTTGTGTCCAACATTGACCAGAGGCTGGACCAAAATGTGCTGAGGAACCTGCTATCTCGATCTGATATGATAGACTGTGGGATCCCAAAGTGCACCCACACTCGTTCAAAGAAGAGCTTAGCAGTGGCTTCTGCTGTGATATTCTTCTTACAGGCCGCCATAATGTCCATCTTCGAGAATCTGTCAACGACCACGAAAACACAGTCATTTCCATTCTTAGTAGAAGGCAGGCCCGACATGTAATCCATGGAGATGGATTCCCACGGTCGACTAGGGGCAGGTAGTGGAGTATATAGGCCTTGCTTCTTGATGGTCGGTTTGGCAATGGCACAAGCAGTGCAAGATCTGATGTGCTTCTCGACATCCTTTCGAAGGTTCGGCCAATAGAAATACTTCTGTAGTATTGCTACTGTTTTCTCGACCCCGAAATGCCCAGCGACTCGACTGTAGTGTGCTTCCTATATCATCTTGGCACGCTCGCTTGAAGGAACACAAAGGTGTCCCAGGTGACATAAAAGTGCATCTTGGAGGTGAAAATTTGGAACTTGCGTGCCCCCCCAGAGTGCCTTGTAAGTGTGGCCGAATTCTGGGTCACTCTCATAGAGAAGCGGCCAATCAGAAGTCTCGTGCCCACAAGAGTTGAGCACGGTGGTGAGCGCCACGATCGGTGGTCGGCTGAGGCAGTCTGCAACATTATTGGTGCTACCCTTCTTGTACTTGATGTTCAAATGAAACTGCTGCAGATATGTGGACCACTTCTGATGGCGATCATTCTGCAACTTCCCTTGTGTCTGTATGAACTGCAGGGGCCGGTGGTCTGTGTGGATGATTGTTTCCTTCCCCAAAATGTAATGCTTCCATTGTCGACAAGCTTGCATAATGGAGTACATTTCTTTGTCATAAGTGGGATACTTGCGAACTGTGTCAGACAATGTCTCACTGTGAAATGCCACTGGATGTCCCTGTTGAGTAAGAACTGCCCCAATAGCATAGTCAGAGGCATCTGTCTCGATCTCAAATGGCCGTTGCAAGTCTGGTAAAGTGAGCACTGGGGCAGAACAGAGGCAGTTTTTCAGTTCTGTGAACGCCTTCTGTTGAGGTTCCGACCAAAAAATTTTTGCTCTCGCTCCTCCCTGGGTGACTTGACTCAAGGGCCAAGTGATATGAGAGAATCCCAACACGAACCTCCGATAGAAATTAGCAAGACCCAGAAAGCTGCGAAGCTCTGTTATAGTGGTTGGGGCTGGCCAATCCCGAATGACTTGGATCTTGGCTGGATCCACATGCACCCCCTTTCATCAATAATGTATCCCAGATATTGAACCTGGGTCATGCCAAAAGTGCACTTCTCCAAATTGGCACACAACTTGTGTTGCCGCAGTGTTTGGAGGACTTGTCGGATGTAGTGAAGGTGCTCTTCCCAAGTCTGGCTGAAGATCAGAATATCATCCAAGTACACCACTACAAATGTGTTGGTGAATGGCCGCAAGATGTCATCCATCATCCTCATGAAGGTGGCGGGAGCATTCGTCAACCCAAAAGGCATGACCAGCCATTCGAAAAGGCCTTCCTTGGCTTTGAAGGTCATCTTCCACACATCGGAGGGTTCAATTGGTACCGGGTGATACCCAGACTTCAGGTCAATCTTGCTGAAATATTTCTGCACTCTTCAGTTGGTCCAAGGTCATCAATCTGTGGGATTGGGTACCTATTCCAGATAGTGATCTTGTTCAGTGCCCGATAGTCAATACAGAGTCTCCACGTCCCATCCTTCTTCTGTACCAACACGATCGGGCTCCCACAGGGCGATGAACTTGGTCTGATGTGACCTTTCTGCAACAGCTCCTGAATCTGCCTCTTGATTTCATCAACGTCACATAATACCTCATCCGTGAAGGGCTTGATGCTATAGGGAAGGCGGCACTGCTGGCTGACGCGGAGATCTCGTCCTTGGTGAAGCCACCCGATGGTGTATGGATGTGGGTGAGCCGTGGTCGGCAAGCCCAACCGCTTCACGGCATCTGCTGAAATGAGGTTCTTTTGGCTCCCATTGTCGACAATGAACTGTACAGGGGAGCCCTTTACCCACATCTGGGAGTGGAAGAGACGTTCCTCCTCCTCTGGATCTTCCGGTTCCTCCTTCTGGACCTTTGTAGTGGTAACAGTGGCGTTGGGCTCCGCATCAATAATCTGTTTCCTTTTTCCATTCCCCTTTTCAGGTTCTGATTCGGAGTCGGAGCATGCATCTGACTCAGAAGCCCTCATCTCGGCCACTAGCGACTGCTTGGCCCGACACTCACTTGTGTTGTGAGTGGAGCTCTTATGGAACTCGCACCACTTTCCCGTGTCCTTCTTTGGCTTTATGGTGTTGTTCTTTTCTTGTGGCTTTGACGGGTTGTCTTTAGCCGCCATGCTCTGTCCTTTGTTCTGCGGTTTGGGAGCACCTTTTCCTTGCTTTTGATTCGCAGATCCAAAGTCTCGCTTCTTCTGTTTGAATTTCTGCTCAATCTTGGCAGCATACCGGTATGCCGTACCGAGCGAGGAGATGTCGAGGAACTCGATTTCCTCCTGAATGTATCTGTGCAGACAGCTGCGATACTTTAGCACCAAATGTTTCTCTGAATCTTTGATACCCAACTTTGTGCGCAGGGTATGGAACAGATTCGTTAGCTCGTGCACATCTTGATCCCTTTGTTGTCGCAACGTGGTCCATTGTATGTACTTGTCCTCGTAGCTCCCCACGGGATAGTACTGTTCCTTGACGGCGTCTCGGAAAGAATTCCAAGTTGGTACGGCCGAGAACAGAGAGGGTTCTGTCTGGTCCTTGTTCTCACAGTAGGTTTCCCACCAGTCCTTAACATGGGGGGTAGCTTTGAGGAGTGCAAAAATAATCTTCTCCCCGTCTGAAAAGTCATGAACAGAGAAATATCCTTCTAATAGATTCAACCATCTATCTACGGCATCTGCGTCTATTTGACCCTCAAATATGGGAATGTCAAAATTTACTTGTACCTTAAAGGGAGTCGCAACTCCAAAGTGGCTACTGGATGCAGATGCGCCGCCGGTGGGCAGCCGTTGAAGGATCCGAGCAAAGCTATCCATCATC